>NC_069409.1:15653664-15677135 GCF_026875155.1 Cherax quadricarinatus
CAAAGTATTTTGCAGTTTTCACAGCTGCTATGATATTATTGAGGACCTTCTTAGTCATCAGTTCAATAAATTCATTGCATATAGTAGATGACATGTAAGATACAGTGCCTCTTCCTGCATTCCCAAGGCGTGACACATGATTTGCTAAGAATGGATCGAATTGTGCTAATAGTTCTATGATCCCTAGGAAATTGCCATTGTTTTCCGAACCAAAAACCTCATTTTCTCCACGGAAAGCAAGTCCTCTTAGAGCTAAGAATTTTACAACAGCAACAACTCTTTCTAGAACTTTTCTCCAATAAGTGCTCTCTTTTTCAGTTTGATTTTCCAGATGAGAATCCAATAAGCCTTTTTTCTGTGCACGAAATACACTGGCTAAAATGCAGCTCCTGTGAGTGGTGCTTCGTGTATGATCTGACGTATCTGCAGATTCAACTGTACTGGTAACATCAGAAACTGTTTTCGTGAGCATGTCCGTGATCTTTCTGCAGCTTCCTACATCTTTCTTTTTCTGTTCCTCTTGAATTTTCTTCTTTCTTTTCTGTGACCCACTCGCATAAGAATGTCCAACATCACGTTCACGAGATGCCATAATGAGGATGTATCACTGTCTGTAATCATGCAAATACAAATTTTTCATTATCAATTATTATTAATTTTTTAATTATTAAATTTTTTTTTCTGTCAATTGGGGGGATATGGCCCTTGTAGCCCCCTTTCCTCTGGCTGCGCATCTAAAAATTCAAAACGTTACCAGAAAGGAGTCATATACAGAACTTTTACCATAGATTAGGTTAGTGATTAGGGCTATGAATATTTTATTAATTCATCCTCCTTGATTTGAAATGACTGTATTAGTGGAACGCCGTAAAGTGAAACACCGTAAAGCGGGGCTCTACTGTAGTACTGTTTGTGGTTAATGTATCTTGTGATCCCAACTGATTTGGAGTCCTTTTTTTTTTTTTTATGTGCTGAATGTAAGTATTGAATTTCAAGTTACTGCCAAGGAACAGACCTAAGAATTTGCCTTCATTTCTGACTTTGATATAATGTACCTTGATATAACAAACTTGCATACGCATATCACTGGGTAAAATACGTATTCTTTTAACTTCTTTATTCTTAATGTTTATTGCAGTTTACCTGTAAATTATATGTATGGTAGAGTGGTCCCTGTACTAAAATTCAGTGCCTTTTCTGCAAATTTGTACCATTATGCTGATTTATCCGACACTCGGAGAATTTCCCAAGTCTCTTGCTATTAGTCTCTTACATCCAAGGTTTACTGTAATTAAAAAATTAATAAAGTACAGTAGACTTTAACTTCATTGATAATTATTACATGTTATTGTAATACACTGATAATTATTACATGTTATTGTGATACACTGATAATTATTACATGTTATTGTAATACACTGATAATTATTACATGTTATTGTAATACATTGATAATTATTACATGTTATTGTAATACACTGATAATTATTACATGTTATTGTAATACACTGATAATTATTACATGTTATTGTAATACATTGATAATTATTACATGTTATTGTAATACATTGATAATTATACATGTTATTGTAAACTGATAATTATTACATGTTATTGTAATACACTGGTAATTATTACAAGTTATTGTAATACACTGATAATTATTACATGTTATTGTAATACACTGATATTATACATGTTATGTAAACACTGATAATATTACATGTTATTGTAGTACATGGAAAGTACATAAAATGATTTGTTTATTGTATAATATCCTTCATTATGTTAATTATTCTTGATTCCACAGAAGGGAAGTGATAATTTAAAAAATTTACTCAACAATGCAAGTATTGTTGCCTGTCTGGATGCTCAGCCTCACAACAAGTTTAATTGGAATGAAGTTTTTCACAGTGCTTCCCTCTTCTTTTTCAAGGTGGGTCTTGTAACTGACTTCGTTTTCTAGCTGTGTAATGTGAATATGCTGTAAATAAGGTCTTAACCCTTTCACTGACTATCATAGTACTATGGCTTCGAGTTTACTGCCAGTGCTGTAATACTACGCCATAAGCTCAGCTCACTCAGATAAGCTGTGAGCGTCAAATTTGAGCATGGATATGAGAGAATGGGTCTGTGTGGTAAGTATGCACCATATAAAAATTGTGCAACACTTAGTGCATGAGACAAAACTGTGACTGTGTTTTTAGTTTAAAGCAGTGACTTTGCAGTGTATTTTCATATGGTTTCTACAGTTGTATTCAGTTTCTTGGTCTCATTTGTTAAAATGGAAGATATATTACAGAAATAGAGATGATTTTGATTGTTTTCTAGTAGTGAAAATGGCTTGAAATTGAGCTCAAAATAGTGGAAATTTTCAGTTTTTACTGATGTTAAAGAGTAAACAAATCATGTCACGTGTCCAATACACGTCAACTGGTGGGTCTAATATACCTTCGTGAATGCACTGAAAAACATAACTAATGAACAGAGGAAATGTTATTTTAGTGCAAGGAATGCCTGTATTGTTTATTCTAAACCCTGTTTTGAAATTGTAATATTTTGAAATTTGTGTGAAATTGGCCAAATTGCCCATTTCTGATCACTTTATTGGGTAGTTGAAATAGTTGATTGGGTGGTTTCTTGTGCTCAGTTGATAAAATGGAAAATATACAGTGGACCCCCGCCTTACGATATTAATCCATTCCTGAGAGCTCATCGTGAGCCGAAATTATCGTTAGTCGAATTAATTTTCCCCTTAAGAAATAATGGAAATCAAATTAATCTGTTCCTGACACCCCAAAGTATGAAAAAAAAAATTTTTACCTTGAAATATTAATTTTAATACACACAAACTGAAGAAGACATGCACAATTACTACTCTACTAAGAATAGAATACATGACACTTACCTTTTATTTATTTATTTATTTATTTATTTATTTATTTATTTCCAATTTGTGCACACATACAGAGGTACAAAAAAAATACAGATAAGAGCAGTATGCCAAAGCCACTTATACTATGCATAGCATTACGGGCTGGCTTAAAATTAACTTAAAATTTTAAATTTAAGCAATGATTTTTTATTATTAATTTTTAATCAAAAAGAAAGGGTAAGCCACAAAGGGTTTACACGCGCTACTAAGCAAGATGAAATCAGTGGGAAAAAAAATTAAGTAAAAAAGATAAATATAAAGCACAAGTGAGTATTAAAAAAAAGACAGGTCATAATTTGGTTTCATTTTATTTTGGTAGTTTATTTTTGTTTTGGTAGGGGTATTTAAAAAATAATAAAAATTTGATTTTTGGGGTTTTTTTTTTAACATTTTTATGATATAATTTTGAGAAACATTTAAGGAAAATACAATTTATAATGTTTTATTTTCAGTATTTATTTTTTGGGTTTTTGGGGGAGTAAAATAATCTTTGGAAGGGGATTGAATTTAAAAAACAGGTTTGGGGTTTTTTTATTTTTACAGGTAAAAGAAAATTTCCGATTTTAGGGCCCTTTTTTGTGCATTGAGATGATTGGTGATGAGGGGGGATGGGAGGGGGGGAAGTTCGAACTTAAGTTTAAAAGGGAAACCCCCTTCCCATTAGGATTTGGGGTAGCAAGTACTTTTCTGGGGTTACTTCCCTTCTTCTTTTAACCCACTGGGGACCAGCTTGAGAGTCACTGGACTCTGTGCCACATATCTGTCCATAGAGGGTGTACCTCTTTCCCTTTATCTTTTCTAAAGGGTTCACAACTTTGTCTTTAAAATAGCCCACACGGCTTCAATACTGTGTGAGGGGGATTATAAACCTAAAGGTTTTCCCCTTTTAAATTTGTACACATTTCTTTAATTGTGAAATAGGCAAGTCCTCAATTTCTCTACCCCTCCCCTAAGGGAGTTTCCTTAGGTCTGGCCCCTTGCTGTTGAAGATGATCTAGCAGCTCATCAGTGGTTAGTTCGTCATTGTCCTCCTCCACGAACTCTTCCACATCCTCCCCACTAACCTCCAACCCCAAGGACTTCCCCAATGCCACAATGGTTTCCTCAACTGCATACGATTCCCAGGGTTAGCCTCAAACCCTTCAAAATCTCTTTTGTCTACACATTCTGGCCACAGTTTCTTCCAAGCAGAGTTCAAGGACCTCTTAGTCACTCCCTCCCAAGCCTTACCTATAAGGTTTACACAATTGAGGATATTAAAGTGATCCTTCCAAAACTCTTAGAGTCAATCGAGTGTCTTGTGGTCACTTAAAAGCACTTTTGAAACATAGCTTTTGTGTACAGTTTCTTGAAGTTGGAAATGACCTGCTGGTCCATGGGCTGCAGGAGAGGAGTGGTATTAGGAGGCAAAAAACGTGACCTTAATGAAGCTCATGTCTCCAGAAAGTCACTCTGCCAAGTCTGTAGGATGACCAGGAGCATTGTGTAATACCAGGAGGCACTTAAGGTCTAAATTATCTTTTCAATTAGGTAATTTTTCACATTGGGGCAAATGCATGGTGTAACCAGTCATAGAAAAAGTCCCAAGTGACCCATGCCTTACTGTTTTGCCCTCCACAGCACACACAAATTAGCCTTGAGGCATTCTTTTGCCTGAACGCTCTGGAGTTTCTGAGTGATACACCAATAAAGGCTTACACTTGCAATCACCACTAGCATTATGCACACATCAAGAGAGTAAGCCTGTCTTTCATAGGCTTATGTCCTGGGAGTGCCTTTTCCTCCTGAGTAATGTAGGTCCTGCTTGGCAATTTCTTCCAAAACAGGCCTGTTTCATCACAATTAAACACTTGTTCAGGTTTCAATCCTTCACTGTCTATGTACTCCTTGAATTCCTGCACATATTTTTCAGCTGCTTTGTGGTCCGAACTGGCAGCCTCACCATGCCTTATCACACTATGTATGCCACTATGCTTCTTAAACTCTCAAACCAACCTTTGCTGGCCTTAAATTCACTCACATCATCACTAGTTGCAGCTTTTTTTTAATTAAACCCTCATGCCTTCCACCAACCCTTTAGCACTTGAGAGATCCCTTTTTCTCCTCTCTCTGTTTTTCATTTATCCACACCAATAAATCCTCAATATTTTCCCATCACTTGCGATCCTGTTTCGAAAACACAGTTGAACCTTTGGGAAAACAGTTTCCCTTTTGATTGCCATTTCTTGACACAAAGTAGCGATGGTTATGGGGTTTTTACATCCAGTTTTTTTACTAACATGTTTTCACCCGGAGGGGAAAAACTATAAGGAAAACACAACGGGACAACAATTACCATCTAAAATGAAAAACATTTCTCTCCTTCCTTAGAAAAGCTGACATTTTGAACAGATTAGATAATCCCCTTTAAATACATATATACTGGGTACAAAGTGACTTACTATTATATTGTGCATAATTTTTTTTATTATTTTTCATCCTAGCAAATGCCAACTCCTCCAATACTCTAACTTCTTTCACTGCATAATTGCTCATTTTTTTAAACAAAGTCAAATTTTACTCCAATTAAAAATTTTCATTATTCTTACCTGTCCTTAAAATTTTGTTTATCACTACTTTTTTTTTAGTCACTTTTCTTTGTGAAAGCAAAAAAGGTATATTCCCAAATTTTTTTTTTTCAAGTACCAAAACTTCTTTTGCTACTAGCCCAAACTACCTCTTTTTTTTTTATTTTTTATTGTGCAATAAACGCTCAATTTATTTAATATTAAAAAAAACAATTTTTACCCCTAAACCAATATTATTTCTATGACACCTTCCTTTTAACTTTGTTTACCTATTTAAATTTTAGCCCCCTTATATATTTTTTCCCCTTTTATTTTAGCTTATATAACTACCCTAGTTTATAATTTCCAAATTGTTAAAGAAATAATGCTATTCTCAGGTGCTAAAGTAAATAATTTTAAAAATTTTTTGCCATTATTTCCAAAGCCTTATTTGTTTAAAACCACTTTTTTGTTCACCAAACTTATTTTAGCCCCTTTTTATATTTTTATTTTAACATAATTAACTTTAAAAAATTTACCTTTATATACTACCTACAATAAAAATTCCCAAGCTCCTTATTTGATCATCACATATTTGTATAGCCCTTTTATATTGTCCCCTTTATTTTAGTTTAAAAAAAAAAAAAAAAAAAACTACCTTAGCTCATTTTTTTTTACATTTTTTAAAAAAAATTCAGGTGCTATTTTTAGTTTAAACTATTTACTTTTTTTTAAATACTTAATTCTAACTATAATCACACAAATCTTATGATTAAAAGCTTGATCCTGTACCAACCCTTTTATTTAATGACTTAAATGAATAAAAACTTACTGTAATTCTACACTGCAGAAAAATAAAAAGGCCTTCTCATGCCAACAACAAACATAACATCTTTAACTACAATATCGATTTTTAAAGCAAGCTTTACATACCTCAAGCATTACAAAATTCCTTACATCCAAGGTCCATCATTACACTAACGAAACCTGGCTAAAGCCTGATATACAGATGTCTATGCCATTCCTGGTTACACCCATCACAACGTAGGCCCAACAAGGGGGGGGCACAGCCATATACTATCAGCCAACTGAATGTAACACTAATACTGCACAAGGAGAACATGGGAAATAAAATAGCCAAATTCAAACCAAAACCACAAAAACCTCTCAATTGAAAACACACAAGTTCCACAGCAAAATTACCAAATTTAGTCAAAACCTGGGAATAGATAACTGATGCCGCATAACAAAGTCACTTCTACTCTCAGGTGACTAAAATATAAATCTCCTGCAAGACCGGGCCCCACACTTTACAAATTTCCCAAAAAACACAATGATAATTTATATTGCTACCAACAGTAACAAAACCTACAAGAGTTAAGAGACTAGTTTTTCCCCACTTGACCAATCGGGCCAACACCATACCCCCTTTAAAATCGGCAAAATTTACAGATAATACCACGACCATACCCGACTTTCCTCAAACAACTCTTGGTAAATTCCCCCAAACACAAAAAAGCACCTTCAGACTTCACAAGAGGCAGCCATTAATAACTTCACAACAGCATAGCAAACATTGACTGGCACACTGAGCTAAAACTATACAGATTTTGACAATGATTAAAAATTTTTTTCTAAAAAAACCCAAACCCATAAAAAGCACTGCCCAAAAAAAACTAAACAGATAAACAGCAAAAGACGAACAGCCCGGCTAACCCCCAGCATTCTAAAATCCATAAAACAAAACACCAAAAAAAAAACAGACAAATGGGGCACATAACCAAAACCCAAAAAAAAGTTACTCGTCAATCCCAACCACCTGATAAAAAAAGGGGAAAAAAATTGTATTAAAGAGAACAGATTATCCAAATTACGGGTATATAAAAAAGACCGGAAAAAACCCCATCAAAATTTTTAGAACAAAAAAAGATATCACGAAATAGCGAAATAAAATTACAAAACAATGAACCCCAACTTCCCACCAACAGAAAAAGCAAACAGACTCAATATTTTCTTCTCCCCTTAGGACAAAACCTTGCCAATAAAATCCCAAGCTCAGATACCCCAAACCCAAAACTACCTCACCCCGCAATACCCAACACGCTGTTCCTAGCTCCGACAAAACCCATACGAAGCTCCCTTATTATCAACACACTAAAAAACAAGGGGGAGTTTAAATACCTTACCACCCCTTTTTAAACAAAAAAGGGCACAAGTGCTACAAACCAAACATTTCAACACCTTTTTAACCCAAAACCCCTTTAATCCTCCAAACCTTCCCACAGTACCAAAATAGCAAGGGGCCCCCCGATCCACAAAGGAGGAACCAAACAGATTGAAAAACTATAGGCCAAAATTTCCCAAATTACACCCTCTCTCAAAAATCTTCGAAAAAATTAATTCATAAACGAAACTACTCCTACCTTATCTCCCAAAACAACTCAACCCCTGCCAATTTGGATCAGGGGCCCAATAAAAATACTAATGATGCTATTTACACATCAAACATAAATTCACGCAAAAGAAAAAAGAAGCCCAGGGGATCTTTTTGACTTCTAAAGCTTTTTATACAGTTTACCATGCTTTCTCCACGAAAAAATTCACACTATGGTAAAGAGGGGACCCCTCAACTACCCCAAGTCATACCTCACAAAAAACCAATATGTGAGCAAATGGGGCAAACCCTCTCACAACCAATTACAGTTGGTGCCCACAGGGGAAATGTCCCTTGCCCCTTCTCTTTCTCCATACATAAATACCCACCAAATCTTCGCAATTACTCAAACCCCACTATTTAGATACACTACATACGTCTTCTCCCCCCCACCCCGTCAACGCAGCCAATATGAAAAACCAAAATTACAGAAAATATCTACCGGGGAAAAACTAACAAACTACACTAACTTGACAAAACCTACTTCATTCAGTTGGGAACAGAGCACAGATGTCCCTCTTTAAAATAATGATAAAAAGGATCACCTATCACAAAGCTAAACAGAGGGAAAATCTTAGGAATCCACCTTTATAATAACTCAAATTCAACCAAAAAAACAAATTTTTAAGAAAATTTCCAAACGTAGGCATACTATTTGAAGATACGGGACACTCCCCATCACCCTCCTGGCCCTATACACCCTTATTTACCCCCACTCACCTATGGAATTTTTGCATGGGCTCAACAACAAGTAACCATCCAACCATAATTTTCCCCAAAAAAAAGGCTGCAGTTAGAATGAAACAAATTTCCTATAGGGAACCCCACTCCACCAAAATTCAATACACTAAACCCCCTCACCTACAAAACATCCATACTTCACTGACCCATTACATACATAAACACTTAACCCGATATTTTAAACCCCCCCCCAAACATCCCTTGCCAACCTCAACAGAAAACCCTGACCCAAAAACAAGGCACAATACTTTTGTGTTCCTCGGTCCACCACATATGTAAAAACTCAATGCCATAAAAAGGCTCTAAAATCTGAATTCATTACCTTAAATAAAAAAAAAAACACTACCGTTTTTTAAACAATCTCTTCTCAAAGATCATTACTCACCCAAAACCAAATAAAACGAAAAACTGAACTTTATAAATTTTAAATCTTTAAAAGTTCTCACAATATGTCACTAAATTTAAACCTAAAACCCAATCTAAATTTATTTTTTTTTTAAAATACCTACCAACAAAATACTCCCTTTTAAACTGAATTACAACAATGCATACAACCAAAAGACCGTCTTTGAATACTCACTTGTGCTTTATAAAAACCTTTACATTAATTTTTATCACTGATTTTAAATAAATTGCTTAGTTAATCTTAAGTTTTTTAAGCCAGCCCTAATGCATCATAGTATAAGTGCTTTGGCATACGCTCTTACCTGTATTTTTTTTGTACCTCTGTATTGTCTAAAATTTTTAAATAAATAAATAAATAAAAATACAACCGGGCCCCACTCGGAAAACACGCCTCCACTTTCATACTTACAATGTCTCTTCTTCTCTCTATAGTAATTCTCACCCTATTCCTGAAAAAGGGCACTAAAAAAAGCTTTTTTGGGGGCCCATGGTCACTTTTTTGCAAAAAAATCACCAAAAACACGAAAAAATACAAATGTTCCGTTTGTATGTTTGGATGTTCCCCGCGGGGCTGCTGGAAAAAATTCCCTCCGGGGAACATGGATGGGGGTCAGGGTGCACATTTGACGCCCCTCGACGAATAGCGTTGAGGGGGTTTTTAGCGGGATGCGAGGGAAAACTTAGCGATAAAATGTACGGATGGGGGTTTAACGTTTTTGATGCCAACGGTAAACGGGGGTCCCGTATAATAAACATTGCAACCCTTCAGGGTTGCAACACCCCCCCCCCAAACACAAACGGGAGACAGGAGTTCATAATGTCTTCACATTATGATTACCAGGTACATTACTAACAAAATAATATAAACATTAATCAGAGTTTCTCTTGTGCCAAGCACCTCTACAATTTCACAGTGTCTATACAATAAGATATGCCCCTAGTACTAGGGCAGTACACAGTATCGTATCTCCGCATACCTCGTGGTTATGTACATCGGTGCAGAGACAGGATAGCGCAGACAAGCCTGACATGATGAGGCTCGATCATAATAGAGGAGAATGCTTTCCACTCTTAACCCTTTGACTGTCGCGGCCGTATATATACGTCTTATGAGGTACCGTGTTTGACGTATATATACGTACTCGTAAATTCTAGCGGCTTCAAATCAAGCAGGAGAAAGCTGGTAGGCCCACATGTGAGAGAATGGGTCTGTGCGGTCAGTGTGCACCATATAAAAAAAATCCTGGAGCACGCAGTGCATAATGAGAAAAAAAAACTCCGACCGTTTTTTTTAATTAAAATGCCGACTTTGTGGTCTATTTTCGTGTAGTATTTATGGTTGCTTTCTCATTTTCTTGGTCTCATTTGATAGAATGGAAAACATATTATAGAAATAGAGGTGATTTTGATTGATTTTCCTATAAAAAGAATCTAGAAATGGAGCTCAAAGTAGGGGAAATGTTTGATTTTTGCCAATGTTCAAAAGTAAACAAATGATGCCATTGTCCAATAAATGTCCAACTAGCCATTCTAATATGCAGTCATGAACGGGTTGATGTTATTTATACAATTATTACAGTATTGCAGTAGTCTGCATAATAGTAAGTCTTCTATTTTTTGTTTGAATGAAAATTCAAAATAGAAAGCAAGAGTAATATCAGAGGGGCCTGGAGATGTGACTGATGAACAAAGAAAATGTTATTTTAGAGCCAGGAATGTCTGCATTGTTCATTCTGGACCTTATTTTGAAATTGTCATATTTTTTAGTTTTCGTGAAATTGGCCAAATTACTAATTTCTGACCACATTATTAGGTAGTTGAAATCGGTAAATGGGCAGTTTCTTGTACTCAATCGATAGAAAAAATGGAGTTCTAAAGAAATAGCTATGAGTTTGGGCAACTGGAACAACGGAATTAGCCGAAAATAGGGCTCAAAGTGGGCGAAATCGCCGATTTGTAAACAGCGCCGAGGTCGCTAACTTCGCGAGAGCATAATTCCGTTAGTTTTCCATCAAATTTCGTTGTTTTTATGTCATTACAATCGGGAAAATATTCCCTATCATTTCATAAGAAAAAATTATTTTTTTTTTTAATTTTGCGACACCAGGAGACACCTCAGGATTGGGGGTTGCGACAGTCAAGGGGTTAAGTAGTGGTTGTGGAATGCTATGCAGTATGGACATCTGAGTATGAAACAGCTTAAGGTGTGTAGTGAAGGGGGGGGGTCTGCGGCAGGACAGTGTTACATCACGCAGTACATCGCCCACACGACACTACCCACTCATCACTCAGCTTATGTCTCCTCCTCATACACATCACTTCTGTGAATATATAAATATAATAATTAGACATGAGTATATACAGTGGACCCCCGCATACCGTACGCATCGCATAACGTTCAATCCGCATACCGCTCGCTTTTATCGCAAAAATTTTGCCTTGCATACCGCTCAAAAACCCGCTCACCGCTCTTCGTCCGAGACGCGTCCAAATGTGCGCCCTTAGCCATCCTCCAACATGTGCCGCCGTGCATTGTTTTAACCGCCAGCCTCCGCGGTACATCCAAGCATACAATCGGAACTTTCGTATTATGTACAGTGTTATTTTTTGGTGATTTTATCTCAAAATTTAAAGTGGAAAAAAAAAACCATGTGGCCCCAAGAAAGCTTCTAGTTGCCAACCCTACAGCATAAGTGTGAGAATTACTATAGAGATAGAAAAAGTCATTGATCAAGTATGAAAGTGGCTGGGCGTGTCTCCGAGCTGGCCATTGGTTGTATAATAAACCCAATCAAACCACGCTACTATTCGGTGGTACCCTGCTGCTGTACCACCGTCACTGCTGCTGCTGGCGCACTGTCAGCTGCTGCTGCTGTAGCAGCAACCCATCAGCTGCTGCTGCGCAGCTGTACCACCCGTCAGCTGCTGCTGCTGCTGTAGTACCGTCTTCTGCTGCTTGTAGCATCGCCTCTGCTGCGGTAGCATCGTCTGCTGCTGCTGTACATCCTGTCAGCTGCTGCTGCTGTTGTACACCGTCAGCTGCTGCTGCAGCTGTAGCATCGTCGCAGCTGCTGTAGCATCGTCTGCTGCTGCTGTAGCACTGTCAGCTTGCTGCTGCTGCAGTGAGAACCGTCTGCTGCGCTGTAGCTTCGTCTCTGCCTGCGCTGTAGCATCATCTGCTGCTGCTGTACATCGTCCGCTGCTTGCTGTAGCACTCAGCTGCTGCTGCTGTTGTACCACCGTCCAGCTGCTGCTGCTGCTGTGCTATCGTCTGCTGCGGCTGTAAGCACGTCGCTGCTCCTTGCGTAGCACTGTTCACTGCTGCTTGCTGCTGTATTACCGTCTGCTGCTGCTGTAGCATCGTCTGCTGCTCTGTAGCATCGTCTTGTTGCCTGCTGTAGTCACTGTCAGCTGCTGCTGCCTGCTGCTGGTTGTAAAATACCGTCTGCTCTTGCGTATCATCGTCTGCTGCTGCTGTAGCATCGTCTGCTTCTGCTGTAGCACTGTCAGCATGCTGCCTGCTGTTGTACCACCGTCAGCTGCTGCGCTGCTGTAGCATCGTACTGCTGCTGCCTGTAGCATCGTCTCTGTCTGCAGTAGCACTGTCAGCTGCTGCTGCTGCTGTAGTACCATCTGCTGCTGCTGTAGCACATCGCTGCTGCTGCTTAGCAGCTCGTCTGCTGCTGCTGTAGCTCGTCTGCTGCCTGCTGTAGCAAACTGTCAGCTGCTGCCTGCTGTTTGTACCACCGTCAGCTGCGCTGCTGCTGTAGCATCGTCTGCTGCTGCTGTAGCATCGTCTGCTGCTGCTGTAGCACGTCAGGCTTCTGCTGCTGCTGTAGTACCGCTGCTGCTGCTGTAGCATCGCTGCTCCCTGGTTGGGGGGGGGGCTTTAGCATCGTCTGCTGCTTGCTGTAGCATCGTCTGCTTGCTGCTGTAGCACTGTCAGCTGCTGCTGCTGCTGCTGAGCACTGTTGTTGTGTGTGCTTTATTGAGAATACCAGAAACTATTAACCCCAGAAGGATTTGCCACCCAGGATACCAACCAAAAAATGTCAGTGACATTGGAATACTGTCCCTAACCTTATTTTCATTGGTCCTTAAACTTTGTCCTCCCCGGATGCAAACCCACACCATCGACTAACACTCCAGGTGAATCAGGATAAATGCCTGAACTAGTGCACATATTGTGAATTTAAAGCCAGCAAAGGTTGTTTGAGAGATTTAAGGAAGCGTAGTGGCCTACCAGTGTGATAAGGCCTGTATCTGGAAGAAAATGCAAACAGGAACCTACAGTACTCAGGAGGAAAAGGCACTCCCAGGACACGGTTGTTCTCATCAGTCTATTGCTGCATCATCAATAAAGGTAAGTGTCATTATTCCTTCATTTAGTAGAGTAGTACCTGCACAATATATATTCATGTACTACTCTACTATTGTGCATGTATCCATCTCTTTGTTGTAGGACAATGTTATTCATGTGGAAAAATTTTTTTTTGTTCATACTTTTGGGTGTCTTGCACGGATTAATTTAATTTCCATTTTTTCTTTTTGGGGAAAAATTCTTTTCGTATACCGATCATTTCGCATAACAATGACCCCTCTTGCACGGATTAAAGTCGTATGGGGGGGTTCCACTGTTAGTTAATATGGGCGGGAGGATTCAGTTACTCTACGAATTTGCCAAAAGCAAGAAAAAAAGGTTTTTGGGCATAAAATTACTTTAAATTTAAATTTAAACTGATAATTTTTAGGATGTGACAGAGCGCAGAAATTCATTACAATGCCACTTATTTTTTATACTAAAGAATAAGGTTGGATTCTGAGGCCCACCTCATGATCCTAGCTTCTTACTCTTTCTAGTATTTATTAGGTGAGGGTTTGGGGTCAAAAAAAAACTTTAATTTTTTAAAGGGGAAAGTGCCCAAATAACATAAAAATGTTCAAGGAAACCCCACAAAAGCTGGGCCTCTTTGTCAAAGTGGCATAATTTTCTGGTGTTTTTAAGTTTAGATAATAGAACATATAGGAGGGAGAAGTCATGGATGTTGACTGTTGGAGTACACAGCACCCATGCATAGCCCCGCAGTATATGTAAAAAAAAAGGGGAAAAAAGATTGAAATTAGGATTTTTTCAACACGGGACAGAGGTAGCAAGCGCTTCAACCTTTTGAACGAGTCTGAACATCTTTCCAGATAACTGAACTTGCTACCAATGAACAAGTGAGAGGAGGGGGAAGTGTGTTTGCTGGCTTGCCTGTCACTGACACACGTGAAACGTCGCACATGATCACTCTGTTTCCTTCTTTTAGCCAAGAAAATGTTTTGCCATTTTTCCCAAATGTCTTTTTGGCACCAAATGCCCCCAAGGGGCTTTTGGGAGCAAAATCAAGGGCTTTTTCTCGAAAGTAACGGGAAACACTACGAGATGCTTGACTGTGGTAGAAGCACTATCAGCTGACAATTACATGTATTTTTCTCCATCAGAAAACCCATTACTAAAATAGTAAAAATTACAGATCCTTTTTGCTTCACTTCGTAACCGCTATATCCTGTCTTTCCATGAGATCACAAACTGATCCTGTTTAAAAATCATCATGATTTTGAAATTTAACTCATTTGTGCCCTGACTGGGTTTTGTAACCGGGGGGGATCGTGTTAATGACCCTGGGCGCAGAGCATATGAAAACATATTAAAGCCCAAATCTTTGTCACCACTAACTCAACGGGAGAAAAGGGGAGGTTTTTTGTTTTTTTGACATAGCTCTAGTAATTGCATGAGAGGAAAAAAAAAGGGTTTTTCTCTCTACAACTTCAATGGCATAATTATACAGTGTTATATCAACCCAAAAGTGGTTCTTTACATTACCAGCATGAAGGATACGTTCCCATCAACAAGTCCACTGACCTGAGGGAAATACACCACGGATATACCCACTGAAATAAAACCCAGTAAAATACTTGTTTCAACAAAAATTTTGCAAATACATTTATAAACCCCTCCATGGGCTTCTAAAAATCATCTATTTGAAAAGGGTACACAGTTATGGCAGTACAATTTTCCCTAAAAGGGAGATAACTGCCATGTCTCGAATAATTTCTCAGTTAGATGTGTTTCGTAAAATCCTACTTTACCTCTCGAAAAGTAAGGCTCATCGCTGAATGAATTTTTCGTCAATACACTTTCTGACGCAGTCATCTATCCGAGTAATATTATCTAAAACATAGGATCAGAGGTAAACTAGGATTTTGGGCCTTTTTTGCTCGGAAGAGGATTCAAACTTGTGGGACGCCACCGCACGACTTTTTCTCGTATCTCTTCAAAACTTAGGCAAACTCTCTAGCATGTCCTTTTCTGTTACAATGGGAACTTTTTACTTTCTTCTTCTCGATATCGGATTTCTGTCTACCACAGTGACAGAATGGGGATTGTGATTTTTTCCTGGAAAAGGGTACGAGAAGTTAAGTAGCAGGACATCGGGCCCGGCACTGATCTTGATTTGGGTTTGCCAACTTTTTGGAAAATTTTTAAAGTTACCTTGTTTCTTTTGTTTTTAGTCTACAATTTTGTGAAAAATCTGTAATTGCTGCTAATGCTGCATTTTTCCAAATATCCTAGTATATATCGTCAATATTTTGTATGTCGCAGCATACATTTTTAAACTCTTCGGTGTAACAACTGAACAAGGCTGTGTAGTTGTTACACTTGGAAAACCCTACCCCATCTCCAAATCAACTTTTTTCTCACGAGCAAAACCTACACAATTTTGATCTTGTCGTCGTTGTAACTATGAAATGCGCATTTATAACTTACAGGTAACAAGTTATACGTCTTAGAAGTAGTTTTTTTTGACAGGGGGCATAAAATGTATTGCAAATGGTAAAGCACATTACAATTTGAGTCTTCCCGTCAAGCTGTGTGCAAAAGGGAGCCCATCTTACGTGGCCAGTTCATAGACTGCCTGGTTTTCAAACACACAAAATAGGGGTTCTAAGTCACTCCAAAAAACTTTGGAACCATGGATGCAGATTTCTGCACATTAAATGTGTCCTGTGATCCCATCAGTCTGTTTCTTCCAAACAACATTTTTCTCTGGAAAACTTCTTTCGTTCAATTTCCCGTCCTCTATTTTTGCAGTCTAACATAAAGAGGCTTTAAAAAACCCCTCAAAAAATGTTCCGAGGATAGGACCAGTGGGTAAAAAAGGGGTAAGGAATCTAACGGGTCTGACGGGCCTTAGGGGGACACCTCTTTTAACCGCCCCAGAGAGTCAGATTGGTCTATATAAAATACAGGTGTACATACACAGTATAGTGTGGGTTGTCATACTGCCAGCTTTTCCCTTCTAATGTTCATGAGGAAGGGGTGAGCGAAACTGAGCTAACAGGCCAGACACTTCTGCCTTGTTCTCTTTCTTCTACTTTATCAAATAGTCATACTTCCTAATTGTGCACTAGGGTTTTTGAACTGAATCATAATCAACATTCTGTATGACAGGAAACAATATTTTTTTTAATTAACGCTTGACGTTTTCTGCGGGGTAATTCCTTCATCGTCACACTGAGATATTTTGGGGTACTCGCCAACACGGCTGGAGTTTTAATGTATTAACTCAGACAAAGTCAGAGTATCAATTAACTGTTTCACTTTGGGATACATCACGAAAAAAATTTTACTACAAGAGAGTGATTATGGGAAACTATAATCCTAAAAGGAAATTTTTGTGTTGGTTGTCTTAGAGTTAAACTCATAAACAGTATTTCCATCCCCTTGGATCAAAGACCCGTCAAGTACATACCGGGCCGGTAGTTGTAAAGACTAAACTCAAAGTCCAGATTAGGAAAGTACCAAAAATTTTTTGATCATAGAGTTTCTGTATGTCAAAAATGGACAATTTCTCCAACACCTTTGGGTCAAGAGCCTCCCCGGACAGGCCCCCCCCTTTTTTACAAAAAACGGATTCAAAAATTAGAGATCTCCAGTGAATACTAGATTGGACGCCCTTTACATCCAGCCTTTTCTGGGTTTACATAACAAGTATCGTTCCTTGTCCAATTATCCATTAGAATTTATTGATTTAATAGTGCTTCAGGATTACAATTTGGTAGGGTATAACTAGAGAAATTAAAATTTAATAAATTTATTAAGTATCATCTAAGGTACATCATAAAAAATTAAAAAATTAAAATTCAAACAAAATAATAACACTTCCTGTATCAATAGTGTTTCTGAAAACATATCACAATTTTTAATTTCTTTGTCCCCCCTTTGGGACATTAACTTTAATAAGGTTACAAATTGTACAAAAATAAGTTTTTGTATGTGTGTAAGTGCTCTAAGTATTAGCTTGTCTCAAGACTAAAAGACTTAAAAGTACTGACAAAGTCCTCAAATAAACAACTTCTTACCAACTGGCAATCAGAACACCTGCTTGAACAATAAAAAGAATGCTAACCCAAAAAATATAACATGCAATGCGACACAGAATCAGGAACAAGGAGATAATTAACACACTAATAGGGCCATCTGCAGATCCCCCCACAAAAGTCAAAAACCCATACTACTGAAAATAAGTTCCGCATAAGAAAATCCCGACTGTGATAATACACGATACCGTACAAGTTAGGGCAGAACTACAGCTCAAGACCTGAGTTGCTCAAGGTTACACACACACAACCCAGTACAACGTCGAAAAACACAAATCAACAATGTTCTGTGAACAGAATCACAGAAACTGCAAGAAACTAGAGATGGGCTCCAACAAGGGGCCCATAAGGGAGATTTAGGCACTTTGTCGGGAAAAACGTCCAACCACCCAGCGAGTTTAGACCAGACTGAATACTTCAGGTGAGGTGAGGACACCCCCCCTTCGATCACGTGGATAGCTCCGTGGACAGCTGCAGCTCAGAAACAGAAGCCGGCAGTCTAACGAGCCACAGGTGATAATTACAGTAGTTAGACAATCAAGACTTGAACTGAGCACATAATATGTTACATCCTACCTAACCAAAGGAAGCTAAGTCAAATAACAATACAAAGCAATGCATTTACAATTTAGCTATTATTGCAAATATAAGCAGTATAAAATTATATGAAAAGGTAATAATTATATATATACATATTAATCATTGCAACGCATTCAGGGGTTGCAACTCTGTTATTTATATTGTTTATTTTGTCAAATTAGATGAAGTGAGATAAATAAATAATCAGTAGAGTGATATTGGCTAAATTGTTGAAGTACAGAATTCCACTGAAACGGATTAATTGCATTTCAAATACAGTGGACCCCCGAGTTTCATCGGCATCGACTTTCGTGAAATCCGACTTTCGGCAAGTTTTTTCGGCAAAATTTAGCCTCGCGGTTCGTGATTGGACTCGTGATCGGCGACTGTCTGGTACCCGTCCGCCCATCACCATGCATACAAAGCCAGTCTCCCCCACCATTTTACACTCAGTGTGCCATTGTTTACAGCACGTGACCACACCCTGCGGGGTTTATACAATACCCTTTCATAATAATCCATTGTTTTTTTTGCTTGCAACTGCTAATAAGTCACCATGGGCCCAAGGGAAAACTAGTGCAAAACCCTTTTGGTAAAGAAAGCGAGGAACACAATCAGATTCAAGAAGGAAAACAAAAGAAGGATTTTGAAGGTTTGGGGCTGACCCTAAAGGGGCCTATGCCAGTTGTGGAATCTATTGTGGCATTAGAGAAGTCCCTGGGGTTGAAGGTGAGTGGCAAGGATGTGGAAGAGTTGGTGGAGGACCACAGGGAAGAGCTAACCACTGAAGAGCTGCAAGAGCTTTATCTGCAACAGCAAGAAATCACAGCTCAGGAAATTGCTGCAGAGGAGGAGGAGGAAGAGAGTTTGGGGAAGGTGCCTTCTTCAAAGATTAATGACATCTGTGCAAAGTGGACTGAAGTGCAAAAATTTATGGATGAACTTCACCCTAACAAAGCTGTTGCAGGCTGTATTGGCAACATGTGAAATGACAGTGTTGTGTTCCACTTCAGACAAATCTTGAAGAAACGCCAGAAACAGAGCTCTCTGGGCAGATATTTTGTGTGACAGGGGTCCAGTGACTCTCAAGTTGTTCTCAGTGTCTTTAAAAAACAAAGAAAGGAAGTAACCCCAGATAAGGACTTGGTACTTGAAGTCCTAATGGAAGGAGATTCTCCTTCCAAACAATAGTGTACACCTTCCTTCTATCCCCTCCTCCCATCTTCCATCCACCCAAAAGTTTTCAGTAAAGTAAGTGTAATGTTATTATTATTTTGTATATGTATGTACTTGATTTCTCATTGTTTTCAGTATGTAAATCTATCTTTAATTTGAAAAGAAAATATTTTAATTTAATATTTTTGGGCGGGTGGAACGGATTAATTTTATTTCCATTATTTCTTATGGGGAAAATGGTTTCGCATTTGGCAATTTCGACATTCGGCAGACTCTCTGGAACGGATTAATCACGAAACTCGGGGGTCCACTGTAATTTAAATGAGGAAAATTGACTCTGCAAACGAGCAAATCCAGTTGCAAGCATGGCCATGGAATGGATTAAACTCGCAAGTAGAAGTTCCACTGTATATGCTAGAAAAATAGCTTGGAATTGGTTCAGATTGAGCATTGGAGTTGGTTTAAATGGACCTCCAAGTTGACAAAATCACTGCTGCATAATTTCTCCCAGATTGTCAGCTTTGTGCCAGTGTAATTCTGCAAGTTTCCCATCAAGTTTCACAGTTTTGGTATCATTATCTTCTTCAAGTAAAGAGTGTACCATTTCAGATAATTTTTTCTTTTTAAATTGCCTCACACCCATCATTTTTATTTTTGGTGTCATTTTTAAATATTGTATTATTAGTGTCACTGGAAATGATATATTAACCCTTTGAGGGTCGACAGGCCCTCTCCAAAACTCGTTCTCAGGGTCGGCCAAATTTAAAAAAAAAAAAATTATTTTTTCTTATGAAAAAATAGAGTTTTTTTTTCTAAACATTATAGGATAAACAAAAAAAATTTACCATCAATACTTACGGAGATATGGATGCATGAAGTTTGCAGAAAATGAGCCGCGTATGGCAACAGCGGCGACTGCCGCTCACCCGGTAAACTTTAGTTTACTTGTATTTGAAGTTTGTTTTTGTTTTTACTATATTTATTTTTCACATAACTTATGTGACCTATGAGACCAAAGTAAGGTGCAATGTACATATATACACCGTTTAACAACACAATAAATCCATAGGATGATATGGGTAAATACGAGAGTGATATAGGGCCAAGAGGGCTGACTGTGAGCTATACCGTATCTTCGATAGTAAATGCCTACAGTCTTGGAAATGTTCATTAGAAATTTGTTGTATCTGTGTATGAAATTTGAGTCTATTATCAAGGTGTTTCCTAAGAATTTTCCCTCTGTATAGTTTGAGATAGGTGAATCCGTTTAACATTATGTGAAAGACATCTGAGCTCTGTTACCAAACTGAATGAAGTAGGTTTTTGTCAATGTTTAGGTAAGTTTTGTTATGTCCTCACCAGGTAGATATTATCTGTAATTCTGTAATCTACAGTATTGGCTAGCGTGACTGGCTCGGTGGGAGAAGGACGTATGTAGTGTCATCTGCCAAATAGTTTGGGTTTTGAGTAATTGCGAAGCATTTGGTAGGTCATTTATTATAGAGATAGAGAAGAGGGCAAGGACACGTCCCTGTGGACAACCAACGTAATTGGTTGTGCAAAGAGTTCCCATTGCATACACATAATGGCTTCCTGTTGCTGAGGTATGACTTGAGGTAGTTGATGGAGTGGCCCTCTCATTACCATAGTGTGAAAAATTTACGTGATCAAGTCATGGTTAATCTGTATCAAACTTTACGTAATCCTATAAGATCCCCTAGGAACATCTTTTTCTCAATTGCAGGTAATAATGTTTCTAGCATGTGTATAATAGCATCATTAGTAAATTTTTTTTGTTGGCCTGAATCCAAATGGAAGGGTTGAGTATGTTTTGGAGATAAGGTGGAGTAGATTCGTTTATGAATTAATCTTTTCGAAGATTTTTGAGAGAGGTTGTAAGTTGGATATTTGCCTAAAGTTATGCCCCTCTTTTGGTTCCTCCTTAGTGATCGGGGTGACCCTTGCTATTTTGAGTACGTGGGGAAGGTGGAGGATTCAAATGGATTTGTTAAAGAGTGTTGCAATGCTTGGTGATCAGCAACTTGTGACACTTTATTTGTATATAAAGGTGGTAAGGTATTTAAATCTCCTCCTTTTTTTAGCGTGTTGGATAATACAGGGAGACTTCGTATGGTGTTAGTCGGAGCTAGGAACAGTGTGTTCGTGTAGTTGCCAGTGAGGTAGTCATTGGGTGGGGTACTGATCTTGGATTTTTATTGGCAAGGTTTTGTCCTATAGTGGAGAAGAAGGTCATTGTGTCTGTTTGCTGTTTCTGTTTGGGGAGTTGGGGTTTCCATCTGATTTTGCCTAATTTTAATTTCGCTATTATCGTGATATCTATTTTTGTTCCAGAATTTCTGATGAGGGTTTTCCAGTCTTTTTTATATCACCTCGTAATGATAATCTGTTCTCATTAATACAATTTTTGTGCCCTTCTTATCATGCATGTAGGATGACAGTAACGTTTTGTTTGGTGGGTCTGTTATGTGACCCATTCCCTGTACTGTTTTTTTCATATTGGTGTTTTGTATTTATGGATTTGATGAATTGTACTGGGTGTTAACCAGACTGTTCAGTCTCTTAGCTGTCATCTGTTTAGTTTTTTAGGGCATGCTTGTTATAGAGGTATTGGGGTTTTTTTTTTTAGAAAATTTTAATACATTCGTCAATACTGTATAATTTCAGCTCAGTGTGCCAGTAAGTTTGCTACTGCTGTTGTGAATTTATTAATTTCTGCCTCATTGTGAATTGAAGGTGACTTTATAGGTCTTGGGGGTAATTTCCCAAGGTTGTTATGGAAAAGTAGGGTAGGGTCTGTGGTATTATCTGAATTATCCTGATTTTAAAGGGGATATTTGTTGGTCCAGATGTGGTCAAGTGGGGAAAACATAGTCCTGAAAACTCTTTAGGTTTTGTTACTGTTGTAAAAACTACAGTTACCTTTGTGTTTGTGAATTCAGTCGGGGGGTCCTGGTCTTGCGGGAGTTTTAAATTTGAAGTCACCTGGAGATAATGATTTTTGTTCATGCGTGCTGTTATCATACTTCCAGGTTTTGACAAAATTGGCAAATGTTTAAATGGGAACTCTGTAAATTTTTTATCAATGTAAAGGGTTTTTTGTGGGTTTTTTGGTTTTGAATTTGGCATTTATATTCCCCATGTTCATCCCTTGTGCAAGTTTTTTTGCCAATTTTGCCAATTTCAAAAAATTTTCAAAAGAGCCAAATTTTCCCAAATAGGGTCCAGAAAAAACAAAAAAAACTTTTCCAGCACTAAAATGACATTTCCTCTGGTCATTAGCACTTCAAGGGCCCCTCTTATATTCTTTTTTCTTTCCACTTTAATTTTTTCTCACAAAAAAAAAAATTTATGTTATGCAAAATTCATTATTTAAAAAGGTATAAATATTTTTGGTGATTTGTGAAAGAATATTAGACCACCAATGCGTGTATTGCACCTTGGCACGATTTGTTTACTTTTGAAAATTTGGTAAAAATCGAACATTTCGCACTTTAGCTCAATTTTAAAAGGGACTTTTCTTTGTAAAACCAGTCAAAATCATCTCAATTTTGTAATATGATTCCCTTTTATAAAATGTGACCAAGAAAATAAATACAACAATAAAAACCATACGAAAAACACTGAAAAATCGCTGATTTTTTTAAAAAAATGTAAAAAGTTTTTTTTTTCTCATTATGCACTGTGTGCTGCAGGGTTTTTTTTAGCTGGGACCCTGACCACATAGCCCATTTTTCTTTGAACCCACCGCTTTTCCCCCTAGATTTAGGCCGCTAGAATTATGATACTAGTACTCAAAAACCCTACCCTAAGACGTATAGTACGACGAAAAACCCTCAAAGGGTTACATGGACCTCCAAGTTACAAAAATTTCTCTGCAAATTTCTCCCAATTGTCAGCTTTGTGCCGGGAATTCTCAAGTTTCCCATCAAGTTTCACAGTTTTTTGGGATCATTATCTTCTTAAAGTAAAGAGTGTCCCTTTCAGATAATTTTTTTTTTTTTAAATTGCCTCAACCCATCATTTTTATTTTTTGGGGTCATTTTTAAATATTTTATTATTAGTGTCACTGGAAATGATAATAACCCTTTGAGGGGCGACAGGCCCTCTCCGAAACTCTTCCAGGGGCGGCCAAATTTAAAAAAAAGAAAATTATTTTTCTTATAAAAAAATGTTTTTTTTTTTCTAAACATTAATAGGATAAAAAAAAAAA
>NC_069409.1:15677635-15714363 GCF_026875155.1 Cherax quadricarinatus
CTTCTAGATGTTCCATGTTTAGGCTCGCCAGGACCGCACTGAGTGGCGAACCCCTGGGTAGTCCAAAAGCTGCTGAAAGAGGTGATTTTCGAAAGAGAAACACGTAAGCCAACAATAGTTCAACAAGGTCGATGAAATCGCTGGCTGGAATGGGAAGATCAAGCGAATCGTCAATTTTCCTGCGCAAGAGATCGATGGCTTGTGTAGTAGGTACTTTGGTGAATAGGGAAGTCACGTCAAGGCTGGAAAGTTTCTTGTTCCTGATGTTGATGTTGCGAATGCGATTGAGAAGATCACCCGAGTGTTTGAGATGCGCTGGACTGATAGTGCCCAAGAGTTTAGAGAGGTGTTTTGCGAGAATTCCTGAGAGCTGGTGGGGAACACTGCCTATTCCCGAGGATATGGGCCTCAGTGGGATACCAGGCTTGTGAGTTTTTGGCAGGCCGTACATTCTGGCAGGTCTGGGGTTGTTGGGCATGGTGTGCAGAAGTTTCTTCCCTTGTTCAGAGCCCCTCAGAATGCGGCGAGTCCTTTGAAGAAAAGTTTTAGTAAGGTTGTCCACTTGGTTAGTTGTGAGAGGTTTGTAGGTATCTGGGTCATTAAGTAGATTGAGCATTTTGTTCCTGTAATCGTCAGTGTTCATGATAACAACACCACCTCCTTTATCAGTGGTGGTGACCCTGATGGTCGTGTCTTCTGCTAACCCTTTGAGTGCATTGATGTAACGTCGAGGTATGACTGGGGAGCTGCGTGTTGAGATGGCTGCTGAGATGATGCCTTGCAGATAGCCTTTTTGGAAGTCGGAGTCATTGTGTCTGTAGTTTTTGGCGATGAAATTGAGGTCTTGTTTTGGTTTCGTAATTCCTGTTGCAAATTTGAGGCCTAAGCTGAGGGCTTCAGTTTCTGTGGTTGACAGTGGACGAGATGAAAGATTTTGAATAATTTCAGGTCTTCCTAAACTTTTCCAATTACTATTATCGCAGAGTGTTTGTAGTTTCCTAGTAAGTCTGATCTTCTGTTGAACATTCGCTGTGGTAACTTTGCTGTGAATGATTTCGGTGGTGCATCTGTTCATGTTGCCCCGGAGTGTTGTGCCTAGTGTTCTGGCTTGGAGAAAAGCTTCCTTTGTAGCACTGTTTAAGTCATCTGCACACTCTTCAAGGTAAGTCCGAGCTGTAGCGGAGGAAGGTGGTTTGATGTTGGCAATTTGAGGAGGAGTAGATCTTGGTAAGACCATTTCTTGGATGCAATCACGAAGAAAATTGTGTCTGTTGCGAAGTGAGTAAGCTTTTAGAAGAAGGTCCAGGTATTCTCTGTGTGAAGGATCCATTTCTACTGCAGTGTTTGACACGATGGAAGTAAATGGTATAAAATACCGACACAATGGAAATATAAACACATATGTAGTATAATGTGATCCTTTATTGACAACGTTTCACCCACAAAGTGGGCTTTTTCAAGTCGCACACAGATCTACCTGGGGTGGAAGGTACGGGAGTATTTATAGTCATGTTCAGAATGTTGAGGTCAGGTGGAGAATGCTGCATCTGATGATCTACCAGGTGGGGTTATAGAGTCTTGGGTAGCTTGGCAGGGGTATTGGACAAGTTGTAAGTAGACCTTCTGCAGTGTTCTATGTTCTTATGTGGGATAGCGATGAAGAAGTTTCTTGGCGAGTGGTTCAGCTATGTTATAGAAGCCGTTGTTCTGGTTGATATTGTTGGTTATAGAGATAAGCGATGATTCCAGGATTCTTCGGTATTGAGTGTTGTCTTCTGTGGCGATAAGTCTTGAGTTTTTTGTAGTTAATTAAATGGTTGTGTGAATTGCGATGTTGTACACAGGCATTCCTTGTATCGTCAGTCCTGCTTGCATATTGGTGTTCTGAAATACGTGTTTGGAGGTCTCTTGATGTTTCGCCCACATATAATTTGTTGCAGTCATTACAAGGGATTATGTATACCCCTGCAGAGGATGGAGGCTTGTCCTGTCTACTACTGGTGATGTCCTTGATGGTCGTGGTTGTGGAGGTAGATACTTGGAATGATGTATTTGAAAAGATGTTGGAAACATGTTTGGCAATGGAGTTGGTGGGGAGGACTATGTATCTCTTCTCGGCAGTGTCTTCTCTGGGTGTGTTGAAGATGTTTAATGCCCGCCGTCTGCAGTCTCTGATGAAGTGACGAGGATAGTGGAGTTTAGAAAATACTTGTTCAATTATAGTGCATTCTTCCTCAAGGAACTCATTGCTGCAGATTGTGAGTGCACACAGGAAGAAGCCTATAATTACACCACGTTTGGTTTTGGTGTCGTGGTGAGAGTAGAAGTGGAGAAGATCGTTTTGGTTGGTGGGTTTTCGATAGACTTTAAAACGAAGTTCGTGGTCAGCTTTGCAGAGCAGAACATCAAGGAAAGGAAGAGTGTTGTCGACTTCTTCTTCAAGTGTGAACTGGATTGAAGGCTCGACCTGGTTGAGCTTGTCTTGGAGAGCTTGAACGTTGAAGCGACCATCAAGGACATCACCAGTAGTAGACAGGACAAGCCTCCATCCTCTGCAAGGGTATACATAATCCCTTGTAATGACTGCAACAAATTATATGTGGGCGAAACATCAAGAGACCTCCAAACACGTATTTCAGAACACCAATATGCAAACAGGACTGACGATACAAGGAATGCCTGTGTACAACATCCCAATTCACACAACCATTTAATTAACTACAGAAACTCAAGACATATCGCCACAGAAGACAACACTCAATACCGAGGAATCCTGGAATCATCTGCTTATCTCTATTAAACCAACAATTTCAACTGAAACAACGGCTTCTATAACATAGCTGGAACCACTCGCAAGAAAAACTTCTTCATCGCTATCCAACATAAAGAACATAGAACACTGCAGAAGGGTCTACTACCAACTTGATCCAATACCCCTGCCAAGCTACCCAAGACTTATAAACCCACCTGGGTAGTTCATCAGATGCCAGCATTCTCCACCTGACCTCAACATTCTGAATCTGACTATAAATACTCGTTACCCCCCCTTCCACCCCCAGGTAGTTCCTGTGTGTGAATTGAAAAAAGCCCCACTGTGTGGGTGAAACGTTGTCGAAAGGATCACATTATACTGCATATGTGTTTTTATTTCTATTGTGTCGGTATTTTAATTACCATTTATTTCAATCGTTTCAAACACTGCATTGAAAGAAAATGGATCCTTCACACATGAGAATGGGCCGGGACCTTCTTCTAAAGCTTACTCACTTCGGCAACAGACACAATTTTCTTCGTGATTGCATCAAGAAATGGTCTTACCAAGATCTATCTACTCCTCAAAAATGTCAACATCAAACACCTTTCTCCCTACAGATCGGGACTACCTTGAAGAGTGTGCAGAATGACCTTAAACAATGCTACAAAGGAAGCTTTTCTCCTAGCCAGAACACTAGGCAAACAACAGGGGATACATGAACGATGCACGCCCGAAATCATTTGCAGCAGAGTTACCACAAGCGAATGTTTTCACAGAGATTCAGACTTACTAGCGAAACTACATTCACTCTGCGATAATAGTAATTGGTAAATGTTTTAGGGAAGAACTGAAAACCTATTCAAAATCTTTCATCTCGATCCACTGTCAACCACAGAAACTGAAGCCCTCAGCTGAGGCCCACAATTCGCCACAGGAATTACGTAACCAAAACAAGACCTCCATTTCATCGCAAAAACTACAGACACAATGGACTCCGAACTTCCAAAAAGGCTATCTTCAAAGGATCATGCTCAGCAGTCATATCACAGCAGACTCCCCAGTCTTTCCTCGACGATTACATCAATGCACTCAAAGGATTTAGCAGAAGACACGACCATCAGGGGTCACCACCGCTGATAAAGGAGAGGTGGTGTTTGTTATCATGAACACTGACGATTACAGGAACAAAATGCTCTATCTACTTAATGCCCAGATACCTAACAAACTCATAACAACTAACCAAGTGGGCAACCTTACTAAAACTTTTCTTCAAAAGGCCTACGCCGCATTCTGAGGGGCTAAGAACAAGGGAAGAGAGAAACTTCTGCACACCATGCCCGCAAACCCAGAACTGCCAGAATGTACGGCCTGCCAAAAAAACTCACAAGCCTGGGTACCCACTGAGGTTCATATCCTCGGGAATAGCAGTTGCTCCCCACCATCTCTCAGGGATTCTCGCAAAACACCTCTTATTCTCTTGGGCACTATCAGTCCAGACTCTCCAAACACTCGGGTGATCTTCTCAATCGCATTTCGCAACATCAACATCAGGAACAAGAAAACTTTCCAGCCTTGACGTGGACTTCTCTATATTCACCTAAAGTACTATACACAAGTCATCGTATCTCTTGCGCAGGGAAAATTGACCGAATTCACTTGATTTTCTTCCCTTCAGACAGCGATTTCATCGTCTTGATTGAACTATGTGTTGGCTTTACGTGTTTTCTCTTTCGATTCCGAAAATCACCCTCTTTCAGCAGAAATTTTGGACTACCCATGGGTTCGCAACTCAGTGCGGGTACTGGCGTAACCTATTCATGGATACAACTAGATGCTGAACGTTTTCTCCAACATTTATCCTTCGTATGGCACCTGGCTCCGTTATGTGACGACATTCTCCTAATAACTCCTTAACGCTTCAATGTTCAAGCTCTCCATGATAAGCTCAACCAGGCGAGCCTTCAATCCTGTTCACACTTGAAGAAGAAGTCGACAACACTCTTCCTTTCCTTGATGTTTGCTCTGCAAAGATGGACCACGAACTTTGTTTTAAAGTCTATCGAAAACCCACCAACAAAAAACATCTTCTCCACTTCTACTCTCCACCACGACACCAAACCAAACGTGGTGTATTGTAATTGTAGGCTTCTTACTGTGTGCACTCACCAATCTGCAGCAATGAGTTCCTTGAGGGAAGGAATGCACTATAATTGAACAAGTATTTTCTTAAACTCCACTATCCTCGTCACTTCATCAGGAGGACATGCTGCGGCGGGCATTAAAACATCTTAACACACCCAGAGATGACACTGCGAGAAGTGATACATAGTTCCTACCACAACTCCATTACCAAACATGTTTCCAAACATCTTTTCCAATACATCATTCCAAGTAATCTACCTCCCAACCAGACATCAAGGGAATCTCCAGTTGTAGACAGGGGACAAGACCCAATCCTCTGCAGGTTATACATTAACCCCTTGTAATGACTGCAACAAATTTAGTGGGCGCTCAAAGACCCAACCATAAACACGTATTTCAAAAACCCCCTATGCCCAAGCAGGACTGCGATACAGGGAATCCCTGTGTAAAACATCGCTTAAACCAACCATTTAATTAATACAGAAACTAAAAGACTTTCCCAAAAAAGAAAAACACTCAATACAAAGAATCCTGTAATCTCGTTACTTTTAAACCCCCCCAACCAGAACAACGGTTTCTATAACATACTAACCCCCGCCAAGAAATTCTTCACGCTATCCCACTAAGAACATAGAAACTGCAGAAGGTTACTCACAACTTGCCCAAATCACCTCCCAAAACCCCCCCCCCAAACTCATACCCCACTGGTAGACTAGATGCAGCATTCCCCCCCTGACCTCAACATTTGAACAGACTATAAATACCCCCGTCCCTTTCCCCAACCAGGGAGAATTTGTGGATTGAAAAAGCCCCTTGGGGGGTGAAACGTTGTCATAAAGGATCACATTATACTGCATATGTGTTTATATTTCCATTGTGTCGGTATTTTATACCATTTATTTCCATGGGTATGGGGTGCATAATAAACATGTTAAACTAACACAAGAGTGACTTAACATACGAATTCTCATAGCAATTGAAAACAATGTTCTCAATTTACAATTTACTGATTTTTGGAAAAATTTGCTTCCAAGAAATTACGTTAAGCAAATGTTTGAATTTTAATTATTGTTAGCCTTGTAAAAATAAATTAAATATTTCTTTAACTTTTTTCCTTTTGAATATATCACTAGAGGCCTCACAGTACCTGTAGCCTTGCTTGGATCAAAGGGGATTCCTAGATATTTTACTGAGGATACTGATGAAATAGGTTCCCGTGGCCAGGTAGCAAAAGCTCTCGCTTCACACGACAAGAGTCCGGGTTCGATTCCCAGCGAAAGGGTGGAAACATCGGGAATGTTTCCTTACACCGGTTGTCTATGTTCACCCATCAGTAAAATGGGTACCTGGGTGTTAGTGGACTGGTGTGGGTCGCATTCTGAGACAAAATTAACCTAATTTGTCCGATGTGCTCTACATAACAAGGGGCTTTCTATATAGTAGTATGTCACTGATGTCAACTAGGCTTGTATACCTTATACATGTACTTGTAGTAAATAAGGATATTATTATTATTATTATTATTATTTTATTATTTTATTATTATTATTATTATTATTATTACTATTATTATTATTATTATTATTATTATTACACTGGACATTAAAATTATTTACCCTTCTCACTTTATGTTTCGTTCCAAAGAGACTGGCTTCCGTTTTCCCAAGATATAACGATAATTTGTTGTCTACTAACCATTTGCTGCAGGACTGTAGTTCTAGTGATAGTACATTATCTATATCTTGTGGGTCTTCACTTGACACTAACAAAGCACTGTCATATACATACAACAGAAGCTTACATTTGACACTGGTGGGCATGTCATTCACATAACATAAGAACAATAAGGGATCCAGGATACTACCTTGGGGAACCCCACATACTATCGGCAGGGGTTCTGATTCTGTGTTATTGATCTTGACAATTTGGCTCCTGTTATTCAGATAGGACTTAAATCAGTCTACAGAACCTCTGCCGATTGCTTGTAGCTTCATACATTATTATGGTTGACCATAATATATATATATTATTTCAGTTCTCAGGTAGTCAGTCAGATTAATTAGGGAGGTGTCGGTCGAATAAGATCTAAAACCTGACCGGTAACTATGAAGAATGTTGTTGTCATTGAGATACTAAACTACTTGACAGTATATTGCCTTCACTAGAATTTTGGACATCACGCTGAGTATACTAACAGGCCTATAGTTGCTGGCATCAGACTTACTATTTTTCTTGAAGATAGGAGTAACTCTGGCCTCCTTGAACCCTTCCGGAACGGTATTAGTGGTGATGGACAAATTTATTATGTGCGCACTGGGGACTGGTAATTCAGAATGCTCCGCGGCCTGGTGGCAAAAGCTCTTGCTTCACACGATGAGGGGTCCGGGTTCGATTCCCGGCGAAGGGGTGGAAACATCGAACGTGTTTCCTTACACCGGTTGTCTATGTTCACCCATCAGTATAAAATGGGTACCTGGGTGTTAGTCGACTGGTGTGGGTCGCATCCTGAGACAAAACTGACCTAATTTGCCCGAAATGCTCAGCATAACAAGCGGCTTTCTGTATAGTAGTATGTCATTGATATCAGCTATGTCTGTATACCTTGTACATGTACTTGTAGTAAATAAAGATATTATTATTATTATTATTATTATTATTATTATTATTATTATTAACTTAGCCGGGATGGTATCTGGACCGATGCTCTTAGTTGGGTTTAACTTGCTTAGTTCTTTTCGCTCGAAGTCATAAGATACAAGTACTAGTTAGTAACTGTTTGGGGTGACTCCTTTATTGGTGTATTATATTTTGAAACCCTTATTGTAGACTGTGTTAAGAGTATTCAATTTAACAGGTAATCGATGCAACAGATGTGTGTTATGAATTAAAACAATTTTCCGTTTTACTTGTTTCCTGGCATACCTAAAATCAGTGCCGGATCAGCCGGGCTGTGGTTCGTATGTTAGACTGCGTGCGGCCAGCAGTAACAGCCTGGTTGATCAGGCCCTCATCCACCGGGAGGCCTGGTCGTGGATCGGGACGCGGGGGCGCTGATCCCCAGAATAACCTCCAAGTAGACCTCGCTATTGATATTTAGTACTATGTTAGATCTATACCTATAGAGGTTTTCGGGGGTCAACGCCCCCGCGGCCCGGTCTGTGACAAGGCCTCGTGGTGGATCAGGGTCTGATCAACCAGGCTGTTATGGGTTGATAGCTATACCTCAGCTATTTTAGTTGTTGCCAGAGCTTTCTGGGGTTATTCTTGTATTCCTCGATTTTTGAGTAATATTGCCTTGCCTTTCCTTCTTTTATAAGCCTCTGTACTCTGTTTCTCACACTATGGAATTCATTTAGCTCGGCAATATCCTGTCTGTTTGCTTTAAATCTGTTTAGCAATTGATCTCGGAATTTCATATTATCTAATATCTCAGTAGTCATCCAGGGTTCGGTTCTTCGTTTAATTCTAACACCTCTAACTGGTACAATATTATCAAGGATGGTAGTGAATATTGTTTTGAATGTTTCCCAGACATCATTTACGTCCGTGCAACATGTTATCTCTGTCCAGTCACAACTGTGTTGTTTGTTTACCAGTGTTTCTTTAGTGTAGCTTATGGTTGACCTCATGTATATTGTCCTGTGTAGGCCTCTGAGTGGCAGTTGTGAATGAATACCCAGTGTAGTGAATAAATACGTAGTGTAGTGAATAAATACGTAGTGTAGTGAATAAATACGTAGTGTAGTGAATAAATACGTAGTGTTGTGAATAAATATGTAGCGTAGTGAATAAATACGTAGTGTAGTGAATAGTGCTTTACCAGAGTCAAGCACTAGTAGGATGCCTACTGCTTATTTACAGGTGATGCAACGCTGGCAAACAGCCCTATTTTGCCTAGTGTTTGTCAAATGCTTAGGCCTTCATGCTCATGCCTATCTATTACCATTTCCCAATGAACAAGTGGTAGCAGCAATTAATTATTAATTGAGGTAATTACCCATTTTCTCTCTAGTCCAGCCTTTTGTTGTTCCTTTACCCCCAACTTCAGCCTGTGAGAGTGTAGGCAGTATGGGTTTGTGCGATGACCACTTAGCCCCAGGTTGGGACTGGTGTGTCCACTTCGTTTCATAGCTCCTCTTGTCTTATCGAATCATCCCTTATACACAGCATTCCTAAGATGAATCCTAGTACTGTTTCTGTAAATGCTTGTCTTATTCAATACGTTGTCAAATTCTAAAGTCTTCAGAGCACTCATGATCTGACCTAACCTTTGCCTCCTCCTCTCCTTTGCTCTTGATCTGTCTTCTACATTTTCCTTTGCCTTTCATATCTTCAGCCTTTCCTCTGTCTTGCTTCTTTTTCTTGCCAGCTTTATCCAGTACGCCTTCTGTAGGTTTCTGTCATCTTGAGTCATCTTGAGGACAGGTGTTAATGTTGGGATACTTCACTCCACCTCCTTGAAATACAATTCTCTCATCACTTTCACTAGTCCTGCTCCGGCATTGAGTCAATAAATCTCATGCACTGCTGCTATTTGTTTTGTCTCATGTACTACTACTACTACTGCTACTACTACTACTACTACTACTACTACTACTACTACTACTACTACTACTACTACTACTACTAAGATTACATTTGAAGTCTTTTTTTACTTGTTTTTCACTATTCAGAAAATCTGAGTCACTTTTGCACTCGGGTTGTGGCCTGAGTGCCAGGGATGGCTCAAATTGAGCAGTTCTTTTGAGCCACATTCGTCTCTCGACCTCCGGGGAGAGAGGACGCACGCCTAGGAGCTACACCTGCCCTCTGGTGGTGACCTTTAGCAACTGGAAGGCAAAATGGCGCATCGAGTGGGTCAGCGGATCAACACTGTTTGTATGCAGCTGGTACGTGGCACGCTCACTGGAGAAACGATGAATACATTGCTACCCACCATCATCAGAGACGTCTATGGTGTCCCCAACGATGAAGTATATGGTGTAGCCTTAAATGGGATGACCAGAGTATTCCTGAAACTGAATCGTACCGGCGTCTAAGACAGACTTGTTGACGAGTACCTGGAGAGGAAGGTGACTCTGAACTCGGCAGTGGACATCGTCTTGCACGACGTATCTAGGTAACTATAGTGGAGTGAAGGTGAGAGAATTTCACTTTTGAGGCGACTGCGTAAGTGTAAGGAGAGGTCTTCAACAGTTTTATGGTTAAATTCATTCAGCTACGATGGGAGTTTGGAAAGATGGGCCATACGAGGGACGACCTGGAGGGTTTTCTTTACCCTCAAAATGACTTTGGCTAGACCTATACCCGTTTCTACGATCTGCTAGTGCGGTTTCAGGGAGCAGGTCTTTGTGCACTATGCCGGGCCCAGCAGAAAGGACATGTAGATTATGTAGCTCTACAGCCATATGGTAGCACAGTGTCTAGGAGGCAGCCTACAGGGCCTCCTGGTTAGTTGGCAGTGGGAGCAGCGGCCTTGTGAGTTTGATGCCGGAGTTGGAGAGGAGGAAGCAGGGACGAGTGGTCGTTGGAGTGAAGTGGTTGATTGGGAAGTACCGTCGGGTCGGTAGTGTTACACTCCCGGTAGGCTAGGGGAGCAAGACAGGGACCGTCGGGGGCTCCATTCAGGAAGGAACGATGTTTCCTCAGGAAGATTTACTGGAGGAGTGTTGAGAGGTTTTTTGGAAGGGGCGGGGCCTCCGACTTTATGTGCTTGCCGGTGGTTGATGGGAGGGAGGAACAGCAGTCTGTGTACCAAACATTGTGTGGAAATCGCCTTAGAGGCATGTGGTGGAGGTGGTGGTCCATCAGGAGCATTTGGTGGATGAAGACGTGTGTGGGTAGTGGTTCTAGGAAAGGCCGGCTGGCACGGTTGAGGCCGAGGAGGTACTCACGCCGGCGGCAGTGGCAGGGCAAATAAGCTTGGGCAATGGAATGGGGAGTTGCTGACCAAAAGGATCTAGTGGATTTCCTGTTTTATGTAGTGAAGGGTGGTAAAAGGATGGGAGGGAGCAGAGGGAAAGTCGGGTGAGGCGTCGGGTCGATGCCACAGGAAAAGGGATGTTAGGCAAGCCTAAGAGGCATAGAGGGAAGCCGCACCGTTCCTTAAAAATTTCAGGTTGTGTCACTCGAAATGTGATCGGGTCTCAAGGATGAGATCAAAACTGGGTGGTTAGTATATTCTTACGGTTGGTTTCCAGGTGGATGTGTGTTTCTTGCAGGAACACAATTATAAGATTGGTAGTGAGTTGTTGTTGCATGGGAATAAGTTTACGTTAGTTGTGCTTGGCAGTTGAAAGGGGGGGTGATAGCGATAAAGGAGACCAGCCCCTTGCTGTCAGGGGTTGGGGGGAGGGCAGGGGGGGGGGTTTGTGGGGGTAGATGGTGTATGGGGTGATAGAAGGAGCATGTTTCATAGGGTGTATGTGCCGGCGTCGAGCAATACACGGGTAAAAAAGCGGATTTTTGTGAGGGAAAACTTATTGTACCATCTGTGGGGATTGCCTGCCATCATGATTTTTGGGTGAGGAATTGAAATTGTGTAATCGGGGCCAGGATGTTGAACCGAGGGGGGCAGGTTGTGAATTACGTGTTCTGAGGGATGTGTTGAGGGACGTGGGTGTCATAGATTTTTGCAGGGGGAGAAGGTTATATGGTGGAGCACACGTTCATTCGCAAGGGGTATGCTGCAAGACTAGACAGGATTTACGTCATGAAGGGATTGGAGGTCGGGAGGGTGAAAGACTTTTGAATGGGTTTCTCGGACCATGGGGCAGTGATAGTGGTTCTGTCGTGGGAAGGTGTCGTGCATATTTACCCCGGCTATTGGAAGTTGAATGTGTGGTTTGGCTCAGGGGGAAGGGGGGGGGGGAATGGGTTTGAGGAGTGGTGGAATGGGTTTTGGGGAGCTAGGATAGGGCATGGAGCTTGTAGAATGGTGGAGTTGCGGGCGAAACCTGGGATCGCGAATTTTTAGGGTCAAGGGCCGTGAGAAGCGAGATGGAGATTGGTTTGCAGAATTATTTGGAGGGACAGTTGCAGGCATGTTACGGGAGGGGAGGTGGGGAGGGGGAAGATATAGCACTGCTTCGAGGTAGGATTGAGGAGATTCATAATGAACGTTTTGACACGATACATTTTCATTCAGGGTTGGACGATGTGTTGTGGGGGGATAAACCGACTGGGTATGTGCTGCGTAAGTTTCGGGAGCGAAGGAGAGTGACCACGTTATTGCAGTTAGAGACTAGTGTGGGGGTGGGGGATTACCCGGAAGGTGCAGTCCTCATCTCCTCTGAGAGTATGAGCATTTATGCAGGTGAATGGCTCAGGAGAAAATGGAGAGAGGGTGGGAGGCGGGGCACCTGGCAGGCATCTTTCAGTAGGGGAGGGTTCATAATGCTATAGGAGAAAAGGATAGGGTGGGGTTGGAGGCTGATATTAGTGAGGCTGAGGTGGCAAACGCGGTCTTCAGCATGCACACGGGTAAGGCACCAGGCATTGACGGTTTGCCTATTGACTTTTAAAGGGCTCATTGGGGGTGCATGAAGCATTGTTTAGTTGGGGTTTTGAAAAATATGCTAGATGGAAAGAGATTGGGTGAGTCACAACGTACAGGCATAGTAGTATTAGTACCAAAGAAGAAAACGGCACGGGCACTGAGTGCTTTCCGGGCAATTTCCTTAATGTGCACAGACTATAAGGTGTTCGCAAAGATTCTAGGGAATAGAATGAAGGCAGTTCTCGGATCGCTTTTACACGGAGGTCAGTTTGGGATTCCAGGGAGGAGTATGCAGGATGGACATGGGCGCATAAGGGATTTCTTAGAGGGCTGTGGAGGGGGAGGGGTTCTAGGGGTTGATTGGGAGAATGCGTATGATTGTGTGGACAGGGTGTTTTTGCGGGAGAGTTTGTGTGATCTGGTTTTGGTGCCAAGGTGGTAGGGTGGGTGGATGCATTGTATGCGGGGGCGATCATGTGTGTGCAGGTGAATGGTATGTTGGGTTCTGGGATTCGTATGGAGAGGGGTCTGTGGCAGGGTTGCCCACTTTCACAGCTATTATTTGCTTGTGTTCAGAACCCATTTTATGAGGTTGTAGACCGAGAGTTGTGTGGGGAGGGGGTTGAGGGGAATGACGGGGGGGGGTTGTGGGTTACGTTGATGATACGACGATCTTACTTAGTGGAAGGGAGGATTTTTCAAGGGTGGGTAGAGTCATCGAGAAGTTTGGGGCCATAACAGGAATGAGGGTAAACAAAAGCAAGTCGATGTTGTTAGAGGTGGGCACCTGGGTAGGTGGGAGATTGGGTCAGGGGTTTGGATGGAATGTCGTAGAACGGATTAAGATTTGTGGGATTTGGTACACAGCGGACAGGCAGGACAGTAGAAAGATTAATTCAGAGGCAGTTAGGGACAGGGCAGTGGGTAGGCTACGTGGCCTTCGGGCCAGAGAGGTTACGTTGCACCAACGGGCTGTGATTGTGAATTCATTGGTATACAGTAAGGTTTGGGGAGCAACGGCAGTATATCCCTTGAGAAATTGTGATGTAATAGACATACAAAGGAGGGCATTAAGGTATATATGGGGTTATGGGAGGGCGTGGTTGGGACGTGACGTAGTAATGACTGGGGTGCGCCAGGGGGGATTAGGTTTATTGGCATTGGGGCCCAGGGTGAGGGCAATATACGTCAAGGTGAGATACCTCAGGGAGGGGGGGTCTGGGGGCGGCGTGTGGGGGAGGTGATGAGGGACTTACATTGTTGGTGGAGTGGGAGGGACCTGGAGGTGTGTGAGGATAAGTTGAGGTATATGTTAAGAGTGCGAGATGTGCGTCATTTGCGAATAGGGAGGCTGGTGGGAGTTGAGTATCATCGGGAGACGCTGCAAGGGGTGGCTGTCTTCCCCACATATAATTGGAGGGTATTATGGGAGGAATTTCGAAAGCTAAGAATGCCTGCAAGGGTGAGAGAAGTGGTCTACAGATTCCTCATGGGGACATTGGCGTCAAAACAGGTGTTGAGGCAGATGGGATATGTGAGTGATGCTTCATGTGCGCATTGTGGTGACGTGGAAAATGCTTTCCATGTGGTGTACTTTTGTCCTTTTTTGGAAAATGTAAGGGTGTGGTTGAGGGGTGTTTTTGGATTATTGGGAGGGAGAAGGGTGGGGGTCCTTAGGGCTTTACTTTTAGACGTAGGAGGAGTGTCTAATGAGGTAGCGAGGGCATTAAGATACATAATGGTTGATATTTTGTATGTTTCTTGGGGAATGAGGGAGGTGGGGGGTAATGTCAGGATCAAGGCCTTAGCGGCGAGTTTTTATAGGTCGGTGGGTAGGAATAGGAGCTTATATGGGGGTCAGTGGGTTGCTCTTTTTCCGGAGAGTTATCGGGGACTGACTGTGGCACGACTGCTACAGTTGGTGCCGGGGAAAGGCAGCAAGGGGTTGGTTTCCGGAGGTGAGTGATGAGTACTTGGAGACGATTGTAGTAAGGAAGAGAGGAGATGGTGGATGCTCCAGTGGTGTATGTGAGTTAACATGATGTAAGGCCTGTCTGTGTGAAGGCCTTTGTGTGTGTGTGTGTATGTTGTGTGTGTGTGTGTGTGTGTGTGTGTGTGTGTGTGTGTGTGTGTGTTGAGTGTGTGTGTTGTTGCATGTGGTGTGTGTGTGGTGTGTGTCTGTGTGCGTGTCTGTGTGTGAGTCTGTGTGTGTGGGTGGGGTGTCCTGTTATTGAAATGGGGCTTCTGTGAGAGAGGTGGAGGTTTATTGGTAAGATTTTCTTGCTTCTGTGGGTTCGCCAAGGCGTCCTTTCGATACTTTTCAAAGACGGACCAAACTGAATTTTTTAGGAAATAATGAGCTAAGAATTATTTGTGTTGTAAAAGCTGCGGGGTTTGTTTTTGTTGCCCCAGAGACTAATGTTATGATTCCTATCCTTTTTAACAACTGTAGTATGGGCGAGGTGCCTGCATGCACCAGGCTCGTGTATTTCCTGTATATTTAACTTTGTCAATGTTAGATGTTCTGTGTACGAGAGTGGGCATTGAACATTGCCCTATTCAGTATTTCTTCCTGTTTGGAAGTTAATGAGGTAGGAACGTATAGACACACGTATTAAGGGTATATTTAACCTGTTCATACTGTGTACCCTGTGGGTGATGGGAGGAGGCACACATCTTAGAAAATTTTTTCTTATTTATCATTTATTCTAGAGTATGCAAAGTTCCATATGATGTGTATTTGGGTTATGTGGGATGTGGGGAGTACGATTTAGTCTCCTCGAAAACATTGTTAGGGGGTTTTAGTTTTCGAGAATATATGTACGTAGGTAGTAGGTTGGTAGACAGCAACCACCCAGGGAAGTACTACCGTCCTGCCAGATGACTGTGAAACAGAAACCTGTAACTGTTTTGCATGATGGTAGGATTGCTGGTTTCTTTTTCTGTCTCATAAACACGCTAGATAACAGGGATATCTTGCTACTCCTACTAACACTTTGGTCACACTTCACAGACACGCACATGCATATATATATACATACATCTAGGTTTTTCTCCTTTTTCTAAATAGTTCTTGTTCTTCTTTATTTCTTCTATTGTCCATGGGGAAGTGGAAAAGAATCTTTCCTCCGTAAGCCATGCGTGTCGTATGAGGCGACTAAAATGCCGGGAGCAATGGGCTAGTAAACCCCTTCTCCTGTAGACACTTACTAAAAAAGAGAAGAAGAAAAACTTTATGAAACTGGGATGCTTAAATGTGCGTGGATGTAGTGTGGATGACAAGAAACAGATGATTGCTGATGTTATGAATGAAAAGAAGTTGGATGTCCTGGCCCTAAGCGAAACAAAGCTGAAGGGGGTAGGAGAGTTTTCAGTGGGGGGAAATAAATGGGATTAAATCTGGAGTATCTGAGAGAGTTAGAGCAAAGGAAGGGGTAGCAGTAATGTTAAATGATCAGTTATGGAAGGAGAAAAGAGAATATGAATGTGTAAATTCAAGAATTATGTGGATTAAAGTAAAGTTGTGTGCGAGAAGTGGGTCATAATAAGCGTGTATGCACCTGGAGAAGAGAGGAATGCAGAGGAGAGAGAGAGATTTTGGGAGATGTTAAGTGAATGTATAGGAGCCTTTGAACCAAGTGAGAGAGTAATTGTGGTAGGGGACCTGAATGCTAAAGTAGGAGAAACTTTTTAGAGAGGGTGTGGTAGGTAAGTTTGGGGGTGCCAGGTGTTAAATGATAATGGGAGCCCTTTGATTGAACTTTGTATAGAAAGGGGTTTAGTTATAGGTAATACATATTTTAAGAAAAAGAGGATAAATAAGTATACAAGATATGATTGTAGGGCGAAATGACAGTAGTTTGTTGGATTATGTATTGGTAGATAAAAGACTGTTGAGTAGACTTCAGGATGTACATGTTTATAGAGGGGCCACAGATATATCAGATCACTTTCTAGTTGTAGCTACACTGAGAGTAAAAGGTAGATGGGATACAAAGAGAATAGAAAGCATAGGGAAGAGAGAGGTGAAGGTTTTTATAAACTAAAAGAGGAGGCAGTTAGGGTAAGATATAAACAGCTATTGGAGGATAGATGGGCTAATGAGAGCATAGGCAATGGGGTCGAAGAGGGTAGGGGGTAGGTTTAAAAATGTAGTGTTAGAGTGTTCAGCAGAAGTTTGTGGTTACAGGAAAGTGGGTGCGGGAGGGAAGAGGAGCGATTGGTGGAATGATGATGTAAAGAGAGTAGTAAGGGAGAAAAAGTTAGCATATGAGAAGTTTTTACAAAGTAGAAGTGATGCAAGGAGGGAAGAGTATATGGAGAAAAAGAGAGAAGTTAAGAGAGTGGTGAAGCAACGTAAAAAGAGAGCAAATGAGAGGTGGGTGAGATGTTATCAACAAATTTTGTTGAAAATAAGAAAAAGTTTTGGAGTGAGATTAACAAGTTAAGAAAGCCTAGAGAACAAATGGATTTGTCAGTTAAAAATAGGAGAGGAGAGTTATTAAATGGAGAGTTAGAGGTATTGGGAAGATGGAGGGAATATTTTGAGGAATTGTTAAATGTTGATGAAGATAGGGAAGCTGTGATTTCGTGTATAGGGCAAGGAGGATTAACATCTTGTAGGAGTGAGGAAGAGCAGTTGTGAGTGTGGGGGGAAGTTCGTGAGGCAGTAGGTAAAATGAAAGGGGGTAAGGCAGCCGGGATTGATGGGATAAAGATAGAAATGTTAAAAGCAGGTGGGGATATAGTTTTGGAGTGGTTGGTGCAATTATTTAATAAATGTATGGAAGAGGGTAAGGTACCTAGGGATTGGCAGAGAGCATGCATAGTTCCTTTGTATAAAGGCAAAGGGGATAAAAGAGAGTGCAAAAATTATAGGGGGATAAGTCTGCTGAGTATACCTGGTAAAGTGTATGGTAGAGTTATTATTGAAAGAATTAAGAGTAAGACGGGGGAATAGGATAGCAGATGAACAAGGAGGCTTTAGGAAAGGTAGGGGGTGGGGTGGACCAGGTGTTTACAGTGAAACATATAAGTGAACAGTATTTAGATAAGGCTAAAGAGGTCTTTGTGGCATTTAGGGATTTGGAAAAGGCGTATGACAGGGTGGATAGGGGGACAATGTGGCAGATGTTGCAATTGTATGGTGTTGGAGGTAGGTTATTGAAAGCAGTGAAGAGTTTTTACGAGGATAGTGAGGCTCAAGTTAGAGTATGTAGGAAAGAGGGAAATTATTTTCCCAGTAAAAGTAGGCCTTAGACAAGGATGTGTGATGTCACCGTGGTTGTTTAATATATTTATAGTTGGGGTTGTAAGAGAAGTAAATGCGAGGGTCTTGACAAGAGGCGTGGAGTTAAAAGATAAAGAATCACACACAAAGTGGGAGTTTTTCACAGCTGCTCTTTGCTGATGACACTGTGCTCTTGGGAGATTCTGAAGAGAAGTTGCAGAGATTGGTGGATGAATTTGGTAGGGTGTGCAAAAGAAGAAAATTAAAGGTGAATACAGGAAAGAGTAAGGTTATGAGGATAACAAAAAGATTAGGTGATGAAAGATTGAATATCAGATTGGAGGGAGAGAGTATGGAGGAGGTGAATGTATTCAGATATTTGGGAGTGGACGTGTCAGCGGATGGGTCTATGAAAGATGAGGTGACTCATAGAATCGATGAGGGAAAAAAGAGTGAGTGGTGCACTTAGGAGTCTGTGGAGACAAAGAACTTTGTCCTTGGAGGCAAAAGAGGGGAATGTATGAGAGTATAGTTTTACCAACGCTCTTATATGGGTGTGAAGCATGGGTGATGAATGTTGCAGCGAGGAGAAGGCTGGAGGCAGTGGAGATGTCATGTCTGAGGGCAATGTGTGGTGTGAATATAATGCAGAGAATTCGTTGTTTGGAAGTTTAGGAGGAGGTGCGGGATTACCAAACTGTTGTCCAGAGGGCTGAGGAAGGGTTGTTGAGGTGGTTCGGACATGTAGAGAGAATGGAGCGAAACAGAATGACTTCAAGAGTGTATCATCTGTAGTGGAAGGAAGGCGGGTAGGGGTCGGCCTAGGAAAGGTTGGAGAGAGGGGGTAAAGGAGGTTTGTGTGCGAGGGGCTTGGACTTCCAGCAGGATGCATGAGCGTGTTTGATAGGAGTGAATGGAGACAAATGGTTTTTAATACTTGACGTGCTGTTGGAGTGTGAGCAAAGTAACATTTATGAAGGGGTTCAGGGAAACCGGCAGGCCGGACTTGAGTCCTGGTGATGGGAAGTACAGTGCCTGCACTCTGAAGGAGGGGTGTTAATGTTGCAGTTTAAAAACTGTAGTGTAAAGCACCCTTCTGGCAAGACAGTGATGGAGTGAATGATGGTGAAAGTTTTTCTTTTTCGGGCCACCCTGCCTTGGTGGGAATCGGCCAGTGTGATAATAAAAAAAATAATGTACGTAATATGTTACTATACAAAACAATTGTATGAGAAATGATTTGGTGTATACTTAATGTTTTATATATAAAGTTTTTATACAAAATATGCATACGTGTAACAGGTTTTGTTTTGTAGCTTTTGTTGTTAAGGAATGCTCACGTGTAGGTTCTTCTGTGTCATTCCTAGTTAGGCTTGTTTTTTCTCAGTGTTGAGCTTTTTTTGTTAAGTTTTATGTATAACAACATGTAGATTGTATACTGTGTCCTTAAATAAAAATATAAAAAAAAAGTTCTTTTGAGATTTAAGATTCGTACCATCAAGAACACCAACCCTAATACCACTTGAACCCAGGACGTGCTGTACCCCAGCTACAAGGCGTCTACGACGATTGTAGCTAACTGGAACACCACATGTGCTGAAAAAGACTCACCGAGCCCTTGTCATAGGGCTGTAAACGGTACATCACCTGTACAAACTCCGACACTCCTTCGGGATCCTCTGCAGGGTCACCACATGGTAAAGACCCGGACCAGGACCCGTCCTGGCAAACCTACATGACCCTGATTTACTTATCTGAACTGATGAAGGCGGTATAGATAATGCATGCTTACAAAGTATAAGAACATGACCAATTCTAATTTCTGAGCGGCAGATATTCTGATATGTTCAGAATCAGCGTGAGTGTTCAGAAATTAAGGAAACTTGTACTGACTTCATTTCTCTTGTGAAAACTGTCGAGGCATTTACAGAGAAAGTAACAAAGATCAAGTGAATTTAGAAGACTGTAGAGATCAGTCCTACGATAATCAAACAATAATATCTAGGGTTCATTAAGGTTTTCAGAAGCTAATTTTATAATAATAATAATATAATAATAATAATATAATAATATAATAATATAATAATATAATAAAAATAATAATAATAATAATAATAATAATAATCTTTATTTTTTCACGTACATGATACAAGGTATACAGACCTAGCTGACGTCAATGACATACTACATAGAAAGCCCCTGGTTATGCAGGGCATTTCGGGCAATTAGATTAAATTTGTCCCCAGGATGCGACCCACACCAGTCGGCTAACACCCAAGTACCTGTTTTACTGCTAGTTGAACAAAGACAGCAAGTGTCTTAAGAAAACACGCTCCATGCCGGAGATCGAACCACGGACCTCGGTGTGTGAAATGAGTGCTCTAGCAACCAAGCTACGGGACACCTAGATCTGTATTTGTTGGCAATTTTTGTCCCATGTAAGAGCCCGTCACTCAGTTTTATACCGTCGATCATGTCTCTCACTTCCTTCCATGTTCATCTCACCTGTGTTAATTTTACATTGACGCTCCATTGTGATGCTAAATGGAACTCTGGAAGTTGCTACAGTGAATGTTATTTAAAGTCAACTTGACAGTGTCGTTGCTGCCCAAGAAAACCTCTGATGCTCAGACTGAAATTCTTGATATACGTAAGACTGAAGCTCAAATGTTTAATAAAAGAAAGAATGAAGATTTTATTTCTTTGCAAAGGTTACAATGTGTAATTACAATTTTGGTTTGTTAAATACAAAGAAAGCCACTATCATGCCGGGGCATTTCGGAAACTAAAGTTCAAAATTATAGGCTTTTCAATCTCTAAAAATCTAATCTGGTCAAAAAGTTCTATCATTTATTGATCAGACTCAGAAATATTGTCAGTCTAAACACAAATTTTCATTAAACCACCCTGTTACGCCCTTTGTGCATAATTTAAGAAGGGTCAATTGATTAGTGTAATTACGGCTTTTTCACATAGTATTATATTACTGGTACCTTTATTCGTAGCTAAAATAAAGACTGCTAGTTTTATAATATTATCTGGCCATGAATTATTGATTTATTTTGTAGGATGTTTTGTATTTATATGTTGAATTGTCTTGTGGTCGTTTATGCTTCACAAACTCACTCATTCCGAGGTGACGTCAAGCTAGGGAGTTTTACTCATGGCAGTTCATTCTCACCTCCGGTAGAGAAAGCACCAAGCCACGGAGCTCCCTTATTCTCTTGTTGCAAGCCTCAGGAGAACCTTTGAACCAGGGTTCTTGGGTTCAACCAAGGTTGCTTGGATTACTTCAGTCTCGGAATACTTGACGGGTTGCGTCTGTGCAGTCAGCCATTTAAGTGAAGCAATACCCCATGTCTGAGTTCTCCAACTATTAAAGTCTCGTGATAGTCTCTAACCAGTTCTAGCTGTAGTGTATATGATTGACTGAGGAGGTGGTAAAGGCACCCTATCTAGTGATTCATTGATCTTGACTTTGATTATGAAATTAGTGATTGTGTACATAAGAATTTATAAGAAAAGGTATACCTAAATTTTATCAATTATTTAAATTACTAAGTGACTATAAGCTTAGTATTATACTGAATAAAACCAGATAAAGCATTATAGAACTTTTTTGCCTTATATTTATATGTGTGTATTTAAAAAGAGTAAGAAGACCTAAGTGGATCTTCATCTGTTGTTACTAACGGGTCTCCTCTCTGAAAAGAGACTCAAAACGTAACAAGTGGGGGGCCTGTCCTAGGAGATATCCCGACTATATCTTCCCAATGGAAGTTCACATACAGCAACTGGTTAACGAATTGACTTTGGATAAGTTAGAGACTTTGAAACTGCAGACGTGCTGGCAGATAGCGAAGCTTTTAGGGGTGATATATAACAATCGTTATACCACAGAAACCGTTCGGTATATTATAAGGAATATCTTATTCCCCATACCTCCTGAAGTTTGAGTCGCCTGATTCAGAGGTCGAATGTCTAACATCCCAGCTGGATGGCATGTCTCGAGTAAACGAACTAGAGGCATCAGGTGGAGCCGGCAAATCAGCCCCTGGAAGTCTTACAAATTCCTTAGTTGCTGAGAGTATGTCAATGCCTGGAGCAGAGGAAGTGTCACGTGACAAACTTCCCCCTGAAAGGGAAAATGAAGCAGGGGCTTCTAATAGTCCATCGCCGAACTATGATGCCGTGCGAGGAGCGGGAGCTCGGCCCAAGATACGATCGGAAGGGTTTCTTCCCCAGTCTCCACCAATTCCCTTGACACCCATCTCTCTGGACTATTTTAAGAGAATGGTGCATCTTATAAATCTGCAAACGGCTCAGTTAGAAACACAGCAAAAACTGTATGAATTTGAGAGAGAAAATCCATTGTGAAAGACAACAAGTGGAGAGAGACGTGAGACTGACGGTTTCCCCGAACCTCTCCTTTGATTTGCATAAGGCAGCATCTTTAGTGCCTCGGTTCAATGAAGCTGACCTTGACACCTATTTTCACACCTTTGAGAACCAGGCAAGGGGGATGCAATGGCCTCAGGAATATTGGGCCACCCTATTGCACACATCTTTATCTGGTAAGGCTCAAAAATGTACAGCTACTGCCTTATGATAAGTATGTGAATTATGAGGTTGTTAAAAAAGTAATTTTGGAAACTTGTGACTTGCTCCCATTGAGCTACCAACGGACTTTCCGTACCCTACAACGGCTACCTGGGCAAACGTGGGTAGACTTTGCCCATCAGAAGAAGGAAGCCCTGGAAAGGTGGTTAAGGGCCTCGGGCTGTGACTCTCGTTGATATTACAGGAAGAGTTTAATAATGCCCATTCAGGAGACTTGCGTAAGTTTTTAATTGATCATCAGACTCTGGACGTCTTAACTTCCTCCTCGCTCGCTGATCATTATGAAATCTCCTCTCAGTTAATGAGAGAGAAATCCCCTCGAGAGAAAGTAAGGAGAACACCCCCGAGGGATTGGCGATACTGGCCAAGAGAAGAGATTCGCCAGAAATTACCTCCCCATCAGGGCTCCTTACGCCGTTCTTAACCCTAATGCTGGGGAACATTTCGATACTAAGCCCCACCTGGAGGTGGATAAAGCAAGGAAGAAACCTACCTGCTCCTACTGTCAGAAGAAAGGGCATGTGAGAAGCCTCTGTGCCTCTGTTACAAGATGGAAAGAGACCGGAAGAATAAAGTTCTAGATGTGGTTCCCATACAGATGACGTCTACCAGGTCCCAGGGACAGCTGGACCCATGGATGGAGCAAGATTCAGCCGGCCAAAAGGTTCCCACTTCTAGATGACTGACTCCCTCAATCATGTCCAAAAAGAAAGTGAGGCAATGAGTCCTTATTTTTCTATCGGTAAGGCTGGGACTACCAAATCCCAACTCGTTGAAGTAAAGTCTTAGAGACACCGGGAGCTACCTAACTTTGTTGAGGGAAGGTGTTCTCTCTTTGAATGACTCGACCTATACCAAGATAGATGTGCTTTTAGAGGCGTATGGAGGGACAGTGTCTCGGGTTCCCCTCCATAAAATATACTTGAAAATAGGTTCTTATGATGGATATGCAGTGGTAGGAATATCAGAAACAGAATTCCCCATTAGGTCCGACTTACTTGTCGGAAACGACTTGGGCCTGGGAGGAATCTGTAAAGAACCTCTCGTCACAGAGAATACCTCAGCTGAAAATTTTGCCCTTGAGGCTTGCAAGGAGGGTCCACTTTTATTTCCTCTCGCCGTAGTTATGAGAGCCATGGCAAAGTCCCATTCACTCCCTTCGTCTTTGAGCAATAATCCCTCTGATTGGGGCCTGGATCTATTGTTTAGCGATGCTCACATGCCAGAAGCTGAAGATAAGTTACCAGAAATTAGTACATCAGATCTAACGGCCTTGTGCATTAATGATTTTAAGCAAGAAAATTTGATCCAAGAACAGCGAGAATACCCTTCTTTGGAGTGAGTAAGAGGACTAGCCATTACTGAAACTGAGGCGGCAGATGTAAAAGATTGCTTCTATTATAGTAATGGTCTTCTTATGAGGAAATTCCTACAACTGCCCCAGGTATTAATTTATGTGCTACGAAACAGGTACTGGTTTTACCGGGAAGATTCCGAACTCTGGCTCTGGAAGTGGCCCATAATAGTCCAAGGGGGGGACATCTGGGGATACGGAAGACACTGAGAAAGTTGTCTCGATATTTTTTCTGGCCCAAGATGAAAGAGACGGTGGTAGAGTACCTTCGAAATTGCCCGATTTGCCAGAAAATAGGTAAACCAGCACAGACACCGCCACCTGCTCCCCTCATTCCTATTGCAGTAGGAGAACCTTTTACTCGTTTGATAATCGATTGTGTGGGGCCCCTTCCTAAAACCAGGTTGGGTAATCAATACCTGTTGACTAAAATGGATACTGCCACCAGGTATCCTGAAGCTGTTCCATTAAGAAAAATAACTGCTCGAGCTATAGTAAGGGCTCTAATTCGATTCTTTTCCCAGGTAGGGTTGCCTCGGGAAATTCAATCAGACCAAGGCTCTAATTTTACTTCCAAAGCGTTCCGAGAAGCATTATCTAGACTCGGTATTAGACCCTTACTCTCTACTGCTTATAGACCTCAAACCCAGGGGGCCTTAGAGATTTCACCAGACTTTAAAGTTCATGATGCGTGCTTATTGCAAGCAGTTCTCTAAGGATTGGGATGAGGGAATCCCTTTTCTCCTCCTTGCAATCAGGGAGAGTGAGCAAGAAAGTTTAGGGTACAGCCCCTTTGAGCTAATATATGGACATGCGGTACGAGGACCATTGACTGTGTTAAAGGAAGTATGGTCCGGAAGGGCCGATCCACCTTTGTATTTATTGCCATCTTTAATGCAAGAGCACTTGTCCTTCACGAGGAGTCTGGCTTTAGAAAATATAGCAAAAGCCCAGACTAAAATGAAGCAGCGTTTCGATAAGAAGGCTGCTCTACGCTCTTTTCAAGTAGGGGATAAAGTTTTAACTCTAAAATTGGTTCCTGGACATACGCTACAGCCCAGGTATGAAGGACCCATGGAGATAGTGAGGAAACTGAGTAAGGTAAATTACTTAGTTCGTACTCCAGGTAAAAAGAAGTCCAACCATGCCTACCATGTAAATCAGTTGAAAAGGTATTATGGGGAACATCACCCACTACTTCCATTCTACCACAAGAAGAGGATATATGCCTTACAGATTGTTCTAGAGGGGTAGAAGTGCGTCTAAAAAATTCAGAAGTGTTGAGCGCTATGAACCAGTTTTTATGTAACTTAGGAGATGACCAAGCTAGAAAGATTAAAGAGTTGCTAATTGCTTATCCGAGTTTATTCGGAGACGTCCCCAAACGTTGCACTCTGGGGACACATGATGTGGATGTACAAGGTGCTTTGCCAATCAAGCAAGCCCCATATCGAACGAGCCCAGTGAAAAATAAGGCACTTAGAGAGGAAATAGATTTTCTGTTAACTCACGGTTTGATCGAATGCAGCAAAAGTTCGTGGGCTTCGCCCTGTGTCCTCGTGGCTAAAGCAGATGGATCTTACCGTATGTGTACAGATTACTGGAAGGTAAACTCCGTGACCTTACCAGATGGGTATCCTTCTACCTAGGGTAGACGATTTAATAGATAGTCTCCGGGGCTAAATATGTGAGTAGACTAGACCTGTTACGAGGTTATTACCAAGTACCACTGTCAACACGAGCCCAAGAGATATCGTCTTTTACTGTTCCTGGTGGTCTATTTAACTATTTAGTTATGCCCTTCAGCCTCTGTAATGCGGCGTCTACCTTTCAGAGGCTGATGAATAGTCTAACTTATGAGCTGGAAGGTGTGGAAGCTTATTTGGACGATTTAGTAGTGATAAGTGAAGAGTGGGGACAGCATGTGTTTCGGCTAGAAGCACTTCTGAAAAAATTAGAAGAATACAATTTTACGGTTAATTTAGCCAAGTGAGTTTGGGCAAGCCCGAATAAAATACCTTGGCTTCAGTATCGGCCAAGGAACAGTGGCTCCTCTTAATGCTAAGATCAAAGCCATTTCAGAATTCCCTATACCTCGGGACAGAAAAGGAGTACAAAGATTTCTAGGGATGGCCGGCTACTACCGCCGGTTCTGCCCCAATTTCTCTCAGGTGGCAGCTCCCCTGTTTGAATTAACCAGTTCTAAAGTTAAATTCTGCTGGACCTCAGAATGTGACATGGCTTTTAGCAAATTGAAACGATTACTTGAATCGTCACCAGTATTACAAAGTCCAAATTTTGATGTCCCCTTTTCTTTGCATGTAGATGCCAGTAGCTATGCTGTGGGAGCAATCTTGCTACAACCTTCATCTTCTAATATTCTTCATCCTATTTGCTATTTTTCTGCTAAATTAAAGTCCCACCAGTTAAATTATGCAACGGTAGAGAAAGAAGCCTTAGCTTTAGTGTTATCTTTAGAGCACTTTGAAGTTTACCTGGGCACTAACCCCCACAAAATCAGTCAATTCAGACCATAACCCTTTGACCTTCATTAATACTATGAAGTCGAAGAATGCCCGGATTCATAGATGGGCTCTTCGAATTCAACCCTTTTCAATAAGTATTAACCACATACGTGGCCAGGATAACGTAATTGCTGACGCTCTGTCCCGCCCTTAAGGATAAGTCAGATATTCCCTTTTTTCTTTTTTTTTCTTTTCAAATAATTAATATTGGTTTTGTGTTTAATATTTTGACTTTTGCCATCAACAGTAAGAATGTTGTAACACAAATAGGAGTCCTTATGGAGTTGAGATCCAGGAGGTCAGTCTGGCAGAAGCTGAGAATATACACTGCTTTGGCCATGTCTCCTGTTGTGTTCCCATGACGTCCTCAGCTTCTGACCTCACCAGAGGTCAACTACTGTGTGTTTACCTCTAAGAGATGAAGCAAGTTTTAAATTTCGTTTCCTGACTCCTGCTTCATGGTGACCCTGAAAAATCTTTTTTACTCTGAAGGACGTTGTCTTTGCAATTGCCTGGATATATAGTATAGAATGGAGGCATTGTGTGCCTGGTATGAGTTGAAGTCTATTGGTGCGACAGTCAGTCGTACGGGAGGAGTGTTACGCCCTTTGTGCATAATTTTTTTTTTTTATATTTTATTTAAAACAGAGCAAATACAATAATGTATATAAAATTAAAAACCATACTAGATATTACAAAACCTCTAGTACACAATCCTGGTACATTTTAAGAACACCATAGATCATGGCCATATTACAGCCATATACATAACCCACAACCATATACATAACCTACAAACCCTCCTTTTATAATAATCATTATTGCCAGTGCAGACACAGCTGACACTTCTACCCCCCCCCTCCCCGTATGTACAGTCCCCGTTCTAAATAACATACATTGAATTATCCTAATTAATGGTCATACCCTGACCTCATCAAAACCTAAAAGTTGGTAGTGCATGAACAAGACACAAAAACACAAATTTACAGACTAAAATAGATACGAAACATTACATTCCTATACACATACACTATAATAAGTAGAAGAATATACACCACCAATATGATATCAAATATTAATGTTAACCATGAATTACAAACATTCAAAACATTGCATATCGTGAAGTTCACGCTCAAAATGCAAGATAATACACCACATGCCACATTAGCGGTACAATACTAGGCTATGTAAATTATTTAAAGAACCCGAGACTAGAACACGAATAAGTATTATCCAAAAGGTTCATCATGATTTTAGTAACTTAACAACTCCAAACTCCTTATAACACCTAACACGCCACATACAAACTTACCAATAACGTAACATACATTCCACAAGACTATACTTTCGCTGTGCCTTCTAGCACGTGCCTAACTAGTATTACTTACAAATATAGATACAAAAATTTTAATCTAGAGAACTAATCCTTATCCACACAGTTATCATAATAGGAAATTACTTTAAATTGATGCAGGAACGCGTAACAAAAATGCAAAAATAACTCAGTTCTTCAAGGTACATAGTGAAAGGAATATCCTCTCAAGAAAAGTTTAAAATTCAATTGCAAGACCAGTACAAGCGAAACATAATACGCTACCAAAGGAAAATATACATATTATAATAATATTATATATTTAAACTGCCATTTACACCTTCCCCATCAAGGGAACTAAGCTAAACTAATCTTTCACAACCTCTCATCTAGACCCACACGAGTACCTCCAATCACACCCAATCACCCATCATTGCGCACCCAAGGAGGTGAGCCCGTTGAATACCCATGAACCCCCCCTCCCTTTTACCACCCTACTCACCCCGGCAGTTAAAACCCCTTATAACGCCAATAAATTCCCTATAGTTAGGCCTCTATAACCCTCGGAAAAAACCTCATCCCACCTTTTCCCAAAAATGTCTCTATTGCGACACAAGGTTCGATAAAACGTCGCCGCCAAAGTCCTTCTCAGCACATCCCCACCCTCCTTCCCCCTCATACCCCACAAAACATATATGTAGTCCACGATTACATATGTTAAACCCTTACCACACCCTCATCCACACCACTCTATCAAGACTCAACGCTCGCAATACCGACACACCTTGACCCCCCACCCTCACCACAACCTTATTCATCCATACCTGATGCACTCCAAACCTTCACAAAAATAGACAACATGATATGCAGTCTCTTCCCCACTGCATCTGCCACACCCCCCACCCTCGATAACCCTCCTATCTCGGAGCATCGCTCCCGATGGCAAAATCCCATGCAGGAAACGATACATAACCTCACGTGGCCTAAGTCGTATCCTTAATTTACTAAATCTTCGCCATATTACATCCCATGCATACATGGGGTAGATCCCTTCAACCGGCGCCACTACATTTCTCTAACAATTTACATAAAGTTCCCACCTTTACTTTTCCCGGTTCCCTGGCTAACACTAAAGCACGTAACACTGTTTGACATTCCTTCATTTCCGCCCCTCCATACCATTTCCTCAGGTGAGCATGTACCTTATCTAGCTGCCCCCCCCTCCATGCACCTGCACTTATCACTTCCCTCTTAATAAAAACACATTTCACGCGCTTTCTCAAGTCCAACAAACCTAACCCTCCCCTACATACCGGCAATGTCACTACCTCCCTTCGCAACCAGTTGCACCCTGAGCCCCACAAAAATTTGAACCCATTCTAAGAATACTCTGATCGCTGTTCTGTTAACGGCATCACTGCCGAAGCAAACCAGACTTTACTATATAGTAATACATTGATGACGATTACACGTTGCCTAAGGGTTAAATGGTGCGGTCGCAGCATTCCCAAACGTCGCTGCACCTGTTCCACCATCCTATTCGAATTGCTAATCCTTGCAGCACTCAGGTCAGCCTCATAAACGACACCACAGATTTTCAGACTCCTGGTTCTTCGCTGCACAACATCACATCCCCAATCTAATCTCCCTGCCCACTCTCCCAACCCCATTATCATTGACTTTTCCAGATTTACCTTCATCCCAGTAGCTCTCCCAAAATTGTGTACAACTTCCTCCAAAAGTCCTAACCGTGTCTCCTCACTCACCAAAATAGTTGTATCATCAATTAGCCCACCAAACCAGGCCAAGGCTTCTGCTCACCATCCCCACCCCCTGTCCTTAGACGATCTCTCCACCATCCTATAAAAGGGGATCCTGAACTCATGCAAACAAAAGTTGTGATAATGGACATCCCTGCCGAAGACCCCGCTCCATGGTGAATCCCTCCCCCACACACCCATTGATTTGCACCCTTACCTTCGCGTTGAGTACAACGTATCCACCCACCCCACTATTTCTTCACCAAACCCCTGTCGTAGGAGAATATCCCTCAAAGTCTTTCTTTCCACCCTGTCACAAGCCCCTTGCCAATCCAACGCCACCAAAGCCCCTCTTCCCCTTTCCATGTCCTCCAGGAACCCCTTTATGATCCCGTGGCCCTCGCCCATTGACCTACCAGGCAACCCAAACTGAGACTCAAACACGACCCTCCCCACAACACATTAAGCCGATTCCCAAGAATTTTCGCGAACAATTTATAATCGGCACAAAGCAACGAAATGGCTCGGTAATCCCGAAGGGTACTCTGCTGTTTACCCTTCGGGACCAACACCACCACCGCCGTTGCCTGTGATTCTCCCATCTTACCTCCTTCCTTCATGGTATTCATTAACTCTACTAGGAAACCCCTAAGCAGATCCCAGTGCTGTACATAAAATTCGCTTGGTAAACCATCGATCCCGGTGCCTTTCCCTTCCTCATGTCCATAAGGGCTCTCCATATTTCCTCCCCTCAATGACCCCACCCAGTGTCTCCCGATCACTCCTCCCCAGTTTGCATGGCACATACTCACATACCTGCCCAAGAACCTCTCCATCTACCCCGCTACTTTTCCCATATTCCTCAAACCATCTATCTGCATATGCATCATCCCCGTGGTTTCCCGTATACCTGTCCCTCTAAACCCCCCACCAAAGAAATGACTTGCAATCCCGGTATTGTAGTCGTTCGCTGTCGTACCTTCTGTCCTCGCAACACACAAGCCGATGGCTTGTCGCCCCATAGTACTTCGTCCAACCCCGCTGTATACGTACCGCTGCAAACGTTCTTCTTGTAAATCCCTTATCCTGCCCTTCAACATGTGTATATCCTCCACTGGGTACACCCCAGCCACAGCTCCCCCCTTGTAACAATCGTAATCTAGATTCTAAATAATTTGACAAACCATACCGCAATTGATTTATGCGTTTACCCTCCCTCAAATAAAATTGACGTATTCTTACTTTAGCCACACTATCCCACCATCCTACCACATCCTCCTCAAGTCCTTCTGTCTGCCCAGAGCTGTTCCCAAATACTGCAAAACCTTCCAATCCCTCCTATCCCTCAAAACCATCGTGTTCAGTTTCCAATAACTTCCCTGCCTACGAGCCAAAGCATCCCACCCCACCCTCCACTAATACCGCCCTATGATCAGAAGACACCATCTCAATAGTTTTAAAAGACTCTACCAAAACCCTCTGAGATAAATATAACCTGTCCAAACGAGCCGCATATCCCATTCTTATAAACGTATGTTCCACCTCCCACAGACTCCCCGAAAGCACACGTAACTGAAGGTCTCTAAGCAGGCCTCCCAAGACTGAGGAAAAATATCCCACTCCTCTGGGTTCTACGTCTGCCCTCTTAACTACACAATTCCAACCCCCACAATCGCCACCGACGGTAACGTGCGTAGGTAGTACACGAGCTCCTCACGCACAAAATCCATCTTCACTTTCACGTCACTTTCTGCTGGGGCATACACACACACAAACGCCACTCTCTCTCCCATCCACCATCCTTCCACACGTAATACTCTCCCCCCTCCCCCCCTCTTTCCTGTGCAATACAAACGGGCTCGCCTCCCTGATCAACACACCCACTCCTCCTTTTAAGCGCTCAGATGGCAACACATAAGCCTGATACCCAGGCACCTCTAATTCACGACCAAGCTTAAATTGTGCTCCTGCACAAAAGCTACGTCAATCTTGTACCTATTCGAAAACATCCTGAAGCACTCACGTTAACACCATCACACAGACCATTAATATTTATTGTTACACACCTGAGGCCGGCTTAAAGTTTCCCTCCCCGCCTCATGTCATGACTCTTCCCTTTCAAACCATTTCCCTGGGCTTTGCCTTTGCCACATACTCCACCCTCCTTACCCAACCATCCCCCCCTTCTGTTGTGGCCCTCTCGTAGAGTCACTCTGAGCACCATAACCCCATGTCTTTTTTCCTGGCCTTTGCGCCGGCGTCAGAACATCGTCCGAATCTGAACATCGTCCGAATCTGACGCTGCTGCCCTTTTCCTTGTAGCTCCTTCAGTTTCCATATCTGAGTCCTGGGAGCCAGCACAATGGACTTCCACCTCTACCACCCTTAATCTGCCTCCATGTCTTTCCATGGCACTTACACTGTCCATCACAGGTGCCACCTGATCCTCCCCCCTCCCGCACACACCTTCTGCCCTGATCCCAGGTTCCTGCTCACTGTGACTCTCCCACCTCCGTAGACTCTAACATAGCCTGTATCACCGTCTCCAACTCCTCCTCAATAGCTTTCACTTCTGCGCCCACCTGCACCTCTTCACTTGGCAGCTGTACTGTTGATGGGCCAGGTGATTCATGGATCTCCACTTCTTCTGATTCCACAGGAGGAGCCATCACTCTTCACTCCACAAGCGACCACGCCCTCCTCCTTGCCTCCGTTCTTCCTCAGGCATCGGTTTCTCATGGACAGTGCTGCGCCCCTTGCCGGCCCAGGAGCCATATTCCGCTTGCCACAGTCTGCCGCCATATGGTCAAATTCGCCACACAGTCGGCATGTACGCCTCTGCCCAGCATACGTACCATACCTGGGTTCTAAACTCCTCGAGATATACATACGAGGGTATAGGATGCCTTAGCGTCATCTTGAGATTGAAAGAACCCTTCAGGATAACCTGTGTAAGCTCCTTTTACCCATTTACCAGGTTGGGCCAGATGTACAGTGCCATAACGTTCGAAAACATTGCGTATATCCACTTCATCAGCCTCAAAAGGCACGTTTCGGAGCTTAACCCACGAATAATGTCGTGATACATCCGTCAACTTGACCCTCACTGCCGGTGTTACGTTAATGCTGACATCTTGATAACGATCCACCAACGCCTCGTATACTTGAGCAGTTAGCACCTTCACGAATATTCTATACACACCGTTCAGTGCCACTCCATACAAATCCTCGTCTCTGATGCCGTATGTCTCTCTCACAATTTTGGGCAATAACACATCAACTGACGTAGGCGTTAAAGCCCCACTAATAAGCTCAATGCCCACAGTATTCACCCTTCTGCGCACACCTGGCGCCATGTTGTTGACTGAGTAGCTCGTCTGGGAAAACAGTAGAGGGGTGCAAAGCACGACCGCACTCTACCTCATCCAGGTAGCGAATCTTTGTGCATAATTTAAGAAGGGTCAATTGATTAGTGTAATTACGGCTTTTTCACTTAGTATTATATTACTGGTACCTTTATTCGTAGCTAAAATAAAGACTCCTAGTTTTATAATATTATCTGGCCATGAATTATTGATTTATTTTGTAGGATGTTTTGTGTTTACATGTTGAATTGTCTTGTGGTCGTTTATGCTTCACAAACTCACTCATTCCGAGGTGACGTCAAGCTAGGGAGTTTTACTCATGGCAGTTCATTCTCACCTCCGGTAGAGAAAGCACCAAGCCACGGAGCTCCCTTATTCTCTTGTTGCAAGCCTCAGGAGAACCTTTGAACCAGGGTTCCTGGGTTCAACCAAGGTTGCTTGGATTACTTCAGTCTCGGAATACTTGACGGGTTGCGTCTGTGCAGTCAGCCATTTAAGTGAAGCAATACCCCACGTCTGAGTTCTCCAACTATTAGTCTCGTGATAGTCTCTAACCAGTTCTAGCTGTAGTGTATATGATTGACTGAGGAGGTGGTAAAGGCACCCTATCTAGTGATTCATTGATCTTGACTTTGATTATGTAATTACAGTGATTGTGTACATAAGAATTTATAAGAAAAGGTATACCTAAATTTTATCAATTATTTAAATTAATAAGTGACTATAAGCTTAGTATTATACTGAATAAAACCAGATAAAGCATTATAGAACTTTTTTGCCTTATATTTATATGTATGTATTTAAAAAGAGTAAGAAGACCTAAGTGGATCTTCATCTGTTGTTACTAACGGGTCTCCTCTCTGAAAAGAGACTCAAAACGTAACAAACCCTAAATCAACCTGAAAATTTCGATGACCTAATCGATAACTGGAAAAAAATAAGCTTCGTGCAACAGCAATTGCTGACGCTGCAGAATTCTGTAATAAATGGACCATGTCAGTGAATAGACGAACAGGTAAAAAACGATCTATACCTAATAATAATCCTTATTTTTACAAGTACAAGATATAACTGATATATACCAAGCTGACGTCAGTAGACCTGGAGAGGGTTTCGGGGGTCAACACCCCCGCTGGCCTGGTCTGTGACCAAGCCTCATGATAGATCAGAGACTTATCAACCAGGCTGTTACTGTTAGCCGCATGCACCCCGACGTACGAACCACAGCCCGTCTGGTCAGGTACTGACTTTAGGTGCCTGTCCAGTGCCTTCTTTTAGACAGCCAGGGGTCTATTGGTAATCCCCCTTATGTATGCTGGGAGTGACATACGTATAGAAAACCCCTCGTTATGCAGTGCATTTCCTACAACTTAGGTTAATTTTGTACCCCAGGATGCGACCCACAACACGCAGGTACCTACTTAGTGCTAGGTGAACAGGGCCAGCAAGTGTAAGGAATCACACCCAGTGTTTACCCCCGTAGTGAGGATTAAACCATGGACATTCAATGTGTGGGCTGAGTGCACTACTAACAGAGCTACGCAACACCTACCCAGTGCCGGATTTAGGTAGTGAGGGACTCCTTACATTAAAAAAGTCTAACTCTAATGGTTAGAAGACTTTTAAGTTTCTCCTTGGACAACTTTCGCCACTCGATATATGTACCATCTTCTTAAGATGTAGAAATTAAACTATAAATTGGATTTATTGTTTCAGTCAGATAAAATATTATAAGCCAGGTACATTCCGTGCTTTTCTGATGGAAAAGTCTCTGACGACTCTATCAAAATCCAACGAGCGCTGGATGTCATATTCTATGCTCATGACTGTCAGGTTCACAAGCCGCCCATGCTTCATGTTCGTTCATAGCTTGTTCTCACTATCACACTGTTGTTCACATACTGACCACGATCAAGCAGTCATTCATACTGCAGCGCCCTGCACATCCAGGACGATGATGTGCTGTGAGTCATCCTCGCGTCATGCAGCAGATGACTCACTCGCACCGATAATGTAACACCAGCGATCATATGACTCAACATGACAATCCCACCACAATTCAAACTCTTGCATACATTTTCTCTTTTTGCGATCTGTTCAGTTCTCTGTATAATGTGTCATAATATTTTTCATCATTTGGTTGGGGGGCTTTTCTGGTGGGGGGCCCGGGGCCCCTTCCACTGGCACTCTACCTTTCTAATGAAAAAGACATTCGATGCGGGATTGATCACTCGGGAAGAAATTCAACGAACTTTAAGAGAAATTCTGGATAAAATTGATGTTCGAATTTCTGACTGTCACAATTATATGGATTAGAGAATCTTTTTTTTTTTTTTTTTTTTTTGAAATGCAGATATTTATTTATTTGTTCGTTTTGCAAATAACGAACTCCGGGATAAATGTATTAAGAGATGACGGCAGTATTTAGGACCCCAATGGAAATAAGTCACTGTCTGACTTTTTTGGGTTATCCTAGGTTATCTACACATATGCTGCTATGTATGATAATTCTATGTAACTGTATTTGTGTATACCTGAATAAACTTACTATCTGAATGAACTGGAACTGTATAACGACTATATAACGAAGATAAGATACATGTGCACCAGTTGGGAAGCTTTACTGGTGAAACGCTTAGCCTACGCAGTGCGTTTCTTTAGTCAAATACAAAGGGAGCAGTAGTAATGTAACAAAGGTGATACAATCAGTCCATCAACCATGGAGAAAAAATATTGGAGGTGGTCAGTCCCTCAGCCTGGAGAAGAGTTCGGCTCCAACTGCTACACACGTCTCTTAATCTTCAACAAGACTATATAACGACATAATAGCATCTCTCGTTAGAGCAAAACAAAATTGGGGGGGGGGGGAAACTGCGTTGTTCCAGTACATGTGGTCAGTGACTGGAGACATACAAGACCTTGATCCCTCAGCTCCTACCATCATTGCTGGCTGCAGTAACATCATGTGAACGATCATTCAGTCATGTTTACTATTTAAAAGTAAGTAAGTTTATTCAGGTATACACAAATACAGTTACATAGATTATCATACATAGCAGCATATGTGTAGAGAACCTGGGATAACCCAAAAAAAAGTCAGTGACTTATTTCCATCGGGGTCCTTTTAAAACCTTGAAATGGCTTAATGTTTTCTACTGAAAACAGTGAAGTTTGTACTATAGATTTAAGGGATATTATCATTTTACAACCATAAAATAAAGAAAGTGTCAGATTTAAGTTATCTTACGTCGTTTCGATGTAAGATAACTTAAAGAAGACTACAGAAACGACAGTGTCTGTTTAATAACAGTCTTCAATAACAGTGTCTGTTTAATAACAGTCTTCAATAACAGTGTCTGTTTAATAAGTCTTCAATAACAGTGTCTGTTTAATAAGTCTTCATTAAGTGTCGGTTTAATAAGTGTTTAATAACAGTGTCGGTTTAATTAGTGTTTAATAACAGTGTCTGTTTAATAAGTGTGTTTAACAGTGTTTAATAAGTGTCTGTTTAATGAGTGTTTAATAAGTGTTTAATGACAGTGTTTAATAAGTGTCTGTTTAATAACAGTGTCTGTTTAATAAGTGTCTGTTTAATAAGTGTCTGTTTAATAAGTGTCTGTTTAATAAGTGTCTGTTTAATAAGTGTCTGTTTAATAAGTGTCTGTTTAATAAGTGTCTGTTTAATAACAGTGTCTGTTTAATAAGTGTCTGTTTAATAAGTGTCTGTTTAATAAGTGTCTGTTTAATAAGTGTCTGTTTAATAAGTGTCTGTTTAATAAGTGTCTGTTTAATAACAGTGTCTGTTTAATAAGTCTGTTTAATAAGTCTGTTTAATAACAGTGTCTGTTTAATAACAGTGTCTGTTTAATAACAGTGTCTGTTTAATAACAGTGTCTGTTTAATAACAGTGTCTGTTTAATAACAGTGTCTGTTTAATAACAGTGTCTGTTTAATAACAGTGTCTGTTTAATAACAGTGTCTGTTTAATAAGTGTCTGTTTAATAAGTGTCTGTTTAATAACAGTGCCTGTTTAATAACAGTGCCTGTTTAATAACAGTGTCTGTTTAATAACAGTGCCTGTTTAATAACAGTGTCTGTTTAATAACAGTGTCTGTTTAATGATAGTGTTTAATAACAGTGTTTAAGTGTCTTTTGTTTTTAACGAGT
>NC_069409.1:15714863-15742902 GCF_026875155.1 Cherax quadricarinatus
AATTTTTAAGAAAGGAGACAGACACGCAGCATTAAACTACAGACCAGTGTCACTGACATGTAGAGTATGCAGTCATGGAGAAGATTATCAGAAGAGTGGTAGAGCACCTAGAAAGAAATCAGCTTATTCACAAGAATCAACACAGTTTCAGGGAAGGGAAATTCTGTATCACAAACCTACTGAAGTTCTATAACAAGATGACAGCAGTAAGACATGAGAGAGAGGGGTGGGTAGATTGCATTTTCTTGGACTGTTAGAAGGCTAATGAGACAGTTCCACACAAAAGATTTGTGCAAAAGTTAAAGGACCAGGCAGGTACAGCAGGGAAGGCACTGCAATGGATTACAGAATACCTAATGGGAAGGCATCAGCAAATCATGGCATATGACAAGGTGTCAAGAGTGGGCCCCTGTGATGAGTGGGGTTCCGGTTCCAGAGGGGTTAATCCTAGGTACTGTTTCTGCTATGTGCGAATGACATGACAGAAGGGATAGACTCAGAAGTGTATATGTTTGCAGATGATGTGAAGCTAATGAGGAGAATTCAGTCGGATGAAGTACAGGCAGGACTACAAAGGGATCTGGATAGGCTGCAAGCCTGGTCCAGGAACTGGCTCCTAGAGTTTAAGGGGGCTAGAGGGCAAATTTCGTAACTCGTTTATTTACCGTCCGATTTTCTCCAGTTTTGGTGCACAAGACAAAGTGTTCTCACTCTTTCTTGAAAATATTTATAAAAAATATACCTCAAACAACAACTGAGAAAAGACTGATTTACTGAAAATGCCCTTGATGTTGATGTAACTCTTATATGCGGCTACATAAGGTGGTTTGGACACTTGGTGCCGAGAGTACAATGCTAATACTAATTCGGGCCGTAAGATTTCCTCTAAATACCTTATCGTTATTTCACAAAAATAAAGTTTGTTAGTATCTGGAATATGGCAAAAAAATCTGCCCTTTACTCCCACATAACTCCGAAGTATTTGGAATATTTCCCAAAAATTCTACGGTCAAAATAAGAGAAATCATTATCTACAATATCTGTGAATATTATTCCATTTAATTAAGTAATAAAGGACCCACATCAAATTATAGGTGAATAAGTTACTTCCGAGATATCGGCCGGGGAACGCCGGCCGGCCCCCGTCTCCAAAAAAAAAAAAAAATTTTTCGCGAAAATCGCGTTTGTTTGGGTTGTTTTTTCTTAGTAAAATGATGTTCTAGTGCAGTTAGCCTCTAAACACCGTTTTCTTTACTCAGAGACGACAGGGTGACCAGTTACACTTTTATATGAAATATTCCCGATAATCTCTGGGTCATTATGGCTATTTTATTCAGTCTAGAGTATATAACATGTTTGTATGTTATTTAGAGTGTTTATAATATCATATTAGATCAATTCTGATAGACAAAATAAGCCGTAGAGTTGATATATAAGTGATATAAGCGAAATAATGGGTGATTCCTGGCTGGCACCGGGAGCACGAACTGTGAGGTTCCCGTCTGGTTCCGGTAGTCACTAGTTGCCCATAAGCTCCATACTGTTTTTTGATGCCAAATAGTCAGTTATTATATTAGGAAAGAATAATGCAAGAAAAGGCGATAAAAAAAAAAAAATATCCAAAAAATTTATGGCCCCTGAGCGCCGGGACCCCAAAATCGCCCCACCCTACCTGATATAAATGACTTAATTTCTTGTAGAAAAAGCGTAGAAAATTCATTTGGTCCCCTTTTGTTCCAAAAAAGTTGGATTTTTTTCGTATATAAACTCAATTTTCCTATTTTTTTTTTGATTTTTGGTGAGCGCGCGCGGAAAAAATTGCCCCCCTGCCCCTTAAACCCCACTAAAATGCAAAGTCAAGGAAAAAGGGTTTGGGGGGTGAGTAAAATATCGGGACATCTCCTGAAAGGCACAAAAACCCAAAAAATGCTGCAGCATTTTGGGGGAAATTGCAAACCTAAGAAAAGTGTTCCAGCACCTCAAAAGGGGAAGTTTTTGGGTCTGACCTGTGGATATCAGGGGCCCATATGGGGGTATGCAGCACCGTCGGAACCCACAACCCAGTCAAGCACGTAAAAAAATTAGATTTTAAAGCAAAAGGTTTTTTAAACAAGACTTTCCGAGCTAAGGGGGGGATGTCCCCATGAGAAAAGGGGTTAAAAGGGAAATCGACTGCAAAATGGGAAAAGGAAGGAGAGATAGGTGGGAACGGGAACTGGCAAGGTGGACAGAGGGCAGATGTTCCAGAATGGGAACAAAAAACAAGGGGGCAAAACTGAAAGTTGTTACTCGATGAGCCAAGGGTTTGTATTTTTTCAGTCATAGAGTTGTCAGGGAAATGGAAAAGTTGGGGAAATGATGTGGGGGGGAAATTTTACACAGCCCTTTTGAAAGGTATAACAAGCTCTGGAGCAGGGAGTGGGCTAGTAGTGGGCCAGTGAAGAGGAGGGTCAGGGGTATGAATTGAACTGCAACCCCAATTAGGGGAATACACAACCGTGTTGGTTTTTAGCACCAGTGGTTGACATGATGGAATACCGTGTTATCACCGCTTTGGGTTTTACTCTCACTAGCAACACAGTGTTTATCACCCGCTGGTTGACAGTCTCCTGGGAACCATTCTCCAGCCAGAGACTAAAAAAGGTAGCGACCATCTCATGTTTGCTAGGACCATAAAAACACTTGAAATAATTCTCCAGTGCTAATAAAGATATTCTTTTTTTCTGTTCTCAAGATCCATTTCATTTGGTTGTCTAAGTTGATGTTTTTTCAAGTATCGTGTGTTTCCTGCAATATACAAAAACATTATGTGTACAGATTAAGCATCACAGGGGTACAATTTACTCAATTTGTACTCTTAAGCTAGAGTGCTGAGGTTATTTCAAAAATTTCTATACAATTTTTTATTTTTGGCAGTTTTCATTGAGATTCTGTAGTTACAATATGGTTGCAGTGCAAAAAGAGAGCCACATCATGCCACGGCATTTTTGGCCAGACTAAATTATGGCTTACAAAACAAATTTTTAATAGTAATAGAGAAACTGATCATATTTTCTTCAAGCTGACAGTAAGTTACAGTCAAGTTACAATCAAGTTATAATCTGGGGATATTACATTGGGACAATTTGAAAGTATTTTGTAAGTTGTGTATATCAATAGTAGATATTTAAGTTATATTACTGGAATATAATATTCAACATTGGTGAAAGTAGTTTACAGTATGAGAATGTTACAATATTACAATATTACAATATTACAATATTACAATATGGTGCAAGGCAGTATAGTTTTGTGCAGGTATTTATTCTACAGTGTAGTATTTAGTTATGTATGAACTATGGGTATTTAAATTTTGAAATGTTAAGATTTAGGTAATTGGGAGTTTTTTTGGTAAATTTAAGTACTGAGTATTGAATATTTAGTTTAGGGCGAGTAGATGGTTCTTGAGAAGATTCTTAAATTGATGTTCAGACCGGGTTACTTTAGTATTTACTGGCAATGAGTTCCAAATTTTGGGGCCCTTTATGTGCATAGAGTTCTTCCATAGTGTGATGTGGACATTAGGTACATCAAAAAGTGATCTGTATCTTGTGTTATGGTGGTGTGTCCTGTTAAGGTTGGTGAGGAGAAGTTTGAGTGAAGGGTTTATATTTGAGTGTAGTGTCTATGTATGTAATGTATTACTGTTACTGAGCACACTCTATTATGATTTATAATATTAATACAATGTAGATGAACACTTCTAACCAGGGAACACTTTATACAACTTGAGTACTATACAACAACCAGGGAACACTTTATACAGCTTGAGTACTATACAACAACCAGGTAACACTTTATACAACTTGAGTACTATACAACAACCAGGGAACACTTTATAAAAACTTGGGTACTATACAACAACCAGGGAACACTTTATACAACTTGAGTACTATACAACAACCAGGGAACACTTTATACAGCTTGAGTACTATACAACAACCAGGGAACACTTTATACAGCTTGAGTACTATACAACAACCAGGGACCTTTATACAAAATTGAGTACTATACACAAACCCGGGAACACTTTATACAACTTGGGGTACTATACAACACAGGGAACACTTTATACAACTTGAGTACTATACAAAAAACCAGGGAACACTTTATTTCAACTTGAGTACTATACAACAACAGGGAACACTTTATACAACTTGAGTTTCTATACAACAACCCGGGAAAAACTTTATACAACTTGAGTACTATACAACAACCCGGGAACACTTTTATACAACTTGAGTACTATACAACAACCAGGGAACACTTTATAACTTGAGTACTATTTCAACAAAACCCGGGAACACTTTATAACAAATTGAAATACTATACAAACAACCAGGGAAACATTTTATACAACTTGAGTACTATACAACAACCAGGGAAACACTTTATACAACTTGAGTACTATACAACAACCCGGGAACACTTTTAAACTTGAGTATTACACAACCAGGGAACACTTTATACAACTTGGTACTATACAACAACCAGGGAAACACTTTATACAACTTGAGTACTTTTACAACAACCAGGGAACACTTTATTAAAAACTTGAGTACTATACAACAACCGGGAAAACTTTATACACTTGAGTACTTTTACAACAACCAGGGAACACTTTATACAACTTGAGTTACTATACAAACAACCCGGGAACACTTTTTACAACTTGAGTACTATACAACAACCCGGGAACACTTTATACAAAATTGAGTACTATACAACAACCAGGGAACCTTTATACAACTTGAGTACTATTTCAACAAACAGGGAACACTTTATACAACTTGAGTTTCTATACCAACAACCAGGGAACACTTTTATACAACTTGAGTTTTATACAACAAAACCCGGGAACACTTTATACAACTTGAGTACTATACAACAACCCGGGAACCCTTTATACAACTTGAGTACTATACAACAAACCAGGGAAACTTTTTACAACTTGAGTACTATACAACAACCAGGGAACACTTTATACAACTTGAGTTTCTATACAACAACCAGGGAACACTTTATACAGCTTGAGTACTATTTCAACAACCAGGGAACACTTTATAAACTTGAGTACTATACAAAACCAGGGAACCACTTTATACAGCTTGAGTACTATACAACACCAGGGAAACTTTATTACAACTTGAGTACTATACAAAACCAGGAACACTTTATACAACTTGAGTACTATACAACAACCAGGGAACACTTTATACAACTTGAGTATATCAACAAAACCCGGGAACATTTATACAACTTGAGTTCTATACAACAACCAGGGAAAACTTTATACAAACTTGAGTACTATACACAAAAACCCGGGGAAAACTTTATCAACTTGAGTACTATACAAAACCAGGGAAACACTTTTTACAAACTTGAGTACTATACCCAAAAAACCAGGGAAACTTTAAAACTTGAGACTATACAACAACCAGGGAACACTTTTATACAACTTGAGTTTCTATTTCAACAACCAGGGAACACTTTATACAACTTGAGTACTATACAAAACCAGGGAAAACACTTTATACAACTTGAGTACTATACAACAACCAGGGAACACTTTATACAACTTGAGTACTATACAACAACCAGGGAACACTTTATACAACTTGAGTACTATACAACAACCAGGGAACACTTTATACAACTTGAGTACTATACAACAACCAGGGAAAAACTTTATACAACTTGAGTACTATACAACACCAGGGAACACTTTATACAAAACTTGAGTACTATAAAAAAAACCAGGGAACACTTTATTCAAAATTGAGTACTATACAACAACCAGGGAACACTTTATAACTTGAGTACTATACAACAACCAGGGAACACTTTATAAAATTGAGTACTATAAAACAACCAGGAACACTTTATACAACTTGAGTACTATACAACAACCAGGGAACACTTTATACAACTTGAGTACTATACAACAACCAGGGAACACTTTATACAACTTGAGTACTATACAACAACCAGGGAACACTTTATACAACTTGAGTACTTTTCAACAACCAGGGAACACTTTATACAAAATTGAGTACTATACAAAACCAGGGAACACTTTATACAACTTGAGTACTATACAACAACCGGGAACACTTTAAAACTTGAGTACTATACAACAACCAGGGAACACTTTATACAACTTGAGTACTATACAACAACCAGGGAACACTTTATACAACTTGAGTACTATACAACAACCAGGGAACACTTTATACAACTTGAGTACTATACAACAACCAGGGAACACTTTTACACTTGAGTACTATACAACAACCCGGGAACACTTTATACAGCTTGAGTCTATTTCAACAACCAGGGAACACTTTATACAGCTTGAGTACTATACAACAACCAGGGAACACTTTATACAGCTTGAGTACTATACAACAACCAGGGAACACTTTATACAGCTTGAGTACTATACAACAACCAGGGAACACTTTATACAGCTTGAGTACATACAACAACCAGGGAAAAAACTTTATACAGCTTGAGTACTATACAACAACCAGGGAACACTTTATACAGCTTGAGTACTATACAACCAGGGAACACTTTATACAACTTGAGTACTATACAACAACCAGGGATCACTTCATACAACTTGAGTACTACACAACAACCAGGGAACACTTTATACAACTTGAGTACTTCACAACAACCAAGGAACACTCTATACAACTTCAGTTTATAGGAAAAAAAATAGTTTTTATTAAACCAAGTTGAGCGCTGATAAGTGCTATTGACGGACTAACACCAGCTAACACTTAGTGATGGTGGACTAGCATCAGCTAACACTTAGTGATGGTGGACTAGCATCAGCTAACACTTAGTGATGGTTGTTATGCCCTTTGTGCATAATTGAAGAAGGGTCAATTGATTAGTGTGTCATTATGGCTTTTTCACTTAGTATTATATTACTGGTACCTTTATTTGTAGCTAAAATAAAGACTCCTAGTTTTATAATATTATCTGGCCATGAATTATTGATTTATTTTGTAGGATGTTTTGTGTTTATATGTTGAATTGCCTTGTGGTCGTTTATGCTTCACAAACTCACTCATTCCGAGGTGACGTCAAGCTAGGGAGTTTTATTCATAGCAGTTCATTCTCACCTCTAGCAGAGAAAGCACCAAGCCACGGAGCTCCCTTATTCTCTTGTTGTAAGTCTCAGGAGAACCTTTGAACCAGGATTCCTAGGTTCAACCAAGGTTGCTTGGATTACTTCAGTCTCGGAATACTTGACGGGTTGCGTTTGTGCAGTCAGCCATTTAAGTGAAGCAGTACACCATGTCTGTGTTCTCCAACTATTAAAGTCTCGTGATAGTCTCTAAAGAGTTCTAGCTGTAGTGTATATAATTGACTGAGGAGGTGGTAAAGGCACCCTATCTAGTGTTTCATTGATCTTGACTTTGATTATGAAACTAAAGTGATTGTGTACATATGAATTTATAAGAAAAGGTATACCTAAATTTTATCAATTATTTAAATTACTAAGTGACTCTATAAGCTTAGTATTATACTGAATAAAACCAGAGAAGGCATTATAGAACTTTTTTGCCTTATATTTATATATGTGTATTTAAAAAGAGTAAGAAGACCTAAGTGGATCTTCACCTGTTGTTACTAACGGGTCTCCTCTCTGAAAAGAAAGACTCAAAACGTAACAATTGGGGGCCTGTCCTAGGAGATATCCCAACTATATCTTTCTAATGGAAGTTCACATACAGCAACTGGTTAATGAATTGACTTTGGATAAGTGAGACTTTGAAACTGCAGACGTGCTGGCGGATAGTGAAGCATTTAGGGGTGACACATAACAATCGTTATACCACAGAAACCGTTCGGTCTATTATAAGGAATATCTTATTCCCCATACCTCCTGAAGTTTCTGAGTCACCTGATTCAGAGGTTGAAAGTCTAACATCCCAGCTGGATTGCATGTCTCGAGTAAACAATCAGGTGGAGCCGGCAAATCAGCCCCTGGAAGTCCTACAAATTCCTTAGTTGCTGAGAGTATGTCAATGCCAGGAGCAGAGGAAATGTCACGTGACAAACTTCCCCCTGAAAGGGAAAATGAAGCAGAGGCTTCTAATAGTCCGTCGCCGAACTACGATGCCATGCGAGGAGCGGGAGCTCGGCCCAAGATACGACCAGAAGGGTTTCTTCCCCCATCTCCACCAATTCCCTTGACACCCATCTCTCTGGACTATTTTAAGAGAATGGTGGATCTCATAACTCTGCAAACAACTCAGTTAGAAGCACAGCGAAAACTGTATGAAGAAGAATTTAAGAGAGAGAAAATCCGTTGTGAAAGACAACAAGCGGAGAGAGACGTGAGACTGACGGTTTCCCCGAACTTCTCCTTTGATTTACATAAGGCAGCATCTTTAGTGCCTCAGTTCAGTGAAGCTGACCTTGACACCTATTTTCGCACTTTCGAGAACCAGGCAAGGGGGATGCAATGGCCTCAGGAATATTGAGCCATCCTATTGCACACAACTTTAACTGGTAAGGCTCAAAAATGTACAGCTACTCTGCCTTATGATAAGTATATGAATTATGAGGTCATTAAAAAAGTAATTTTGGAAACTTATGACTTGCTCCCATTGAGCTACCAATGGACTTTCCGTACCCTACAACGACTACCCGGGCAAACGTGGGTAGACTTTGCCCATCAGAAGAAGGTAGCCCTGGAAAGGTGGTTAAGGGCCTCGGGCTGTGACTCTGTGGAAAGCTTAACTCAGTTAATATTACAGGAAGAGTTTAATAATGCCCTGTCAGGAGACTTGCCTAAATTTTTAATTGATCATCAGATTTTGGACGTCTTAACTTCCACCTCGCTCGCTGATCATTATGAAATCTCCTCTCAATTAATGAGAGATAAATCCCCTCGAGAGAAAGTAAGGAAAACACCCCCTAGGGATTGGCGATACCGGCCAAGAGAAGAGATTCGCCAGAAATTACCTCCCCATCAGGTGGCTCCTTACGCCGTTCTTAAACCTGATGCTGGGGAACATTTCGATACTAAGCCCCACCTGGAGGTGGATAAAGCGAGGAAGAAACTTACCTGCTCCTACTGTCAGAAGAAAGGGCATGTGAAAAGCCTCTGTTACAAACTAGAAAGAGACCGGAAGAATAAAGTTCTAGATGCGGTTCCTGTACAGATGACGTCTACCAGGTCCCAGGGACAGCTGGACCCATGGATGGAGCAAGATTCAGCCGGTCAAAAGGTTCCCACTTCTAGATGACTGACTCCCTCAATCATGTCCAAAAGGAAAGTAAGTGAGGCAATGAGTCCTTATTTTTCTATTGGTAAGGCCGGGACTACCAAATCCCAACTTGTTGAAGTAAAGTCTTATAGAGACACCGGGAGCTACCTAACTTTGTTGAGGGAAGGTGTTCTCTCTTTGAATGACTCGACCTATACCAAGATAGATGTGCTTTTAGAGGCGAATGGAGGGACTGTGTCTCGGGTTCCCCTCCATAAAATATACTTGTAAATTGGTTCTTATGATGGATATGCAGTGGTAGGTATATCAGAAACAGAATTTCCCATTAGGTCAGTAGACCTACTTGTCGGAAACAACTTGGGCCTGGGAGGGATCTGTAAAGAACCTCTCGTCATAGAGAATACCTCAGCTGAAAATTTTGCCCTTGAGGCTTGCAAGGAGGGTCCACTTTTATTTCCTCTCGCCGTAGTTATGAGAGCCATGGCGAAGTCCCGTTCACTCCCTTCGTCTTTGAGCAATAATCCCTCTGATTGGGGCCTGGATCTATTGTTTAGCGATGCTCACATGCCAGAAGCTGAAGATAAGTTACCAGAAATTAGTACATCAGATCTAACAGACTTGCAGATTAATGATTTTAAGCAAGAGAATTTGATCCAAGAACAGCAAGAAGACTCTTCTTTGGAGGGAGTAAGAGGACTAGCCGTTACTGAAACTGAGGCGGCAGATGTAAAAGATTGCTTCTATTACAGTAATGGTCTTCTTATGAGAAAAATTCCTACGACAACTGCCCCAGGTATTAATTTATGTGCTACAAAACAGGTACTGGTTTTACCAGGAAGATTCCGAACTCTGGCTCTGGAAGTGGCCCATAATAGTCCAATGGGGGGACATCTGGGGATACAGAAGACACTGAGAAAGTTGTCTCGATATTTTTTCTGGCCCAAGATGAAAGAGACGGTGGTAGAGTACCTTCAAAATTGCCCGATTTGCCAAAAAATAGGTAAACCAGCACAGACACCACCACCTGCTCCCCTCATTCCTATTGCAGTAGAAGGAGAACCTTTTACTCGTTTGATAATCGATTGTGTGGGGCCCCTTCCTAAAACCAGGTTGGGTAATCAATACCTGTTGACTATAATGGATACTGCCACCAGGTATCCTGAAGCTGTTTCATTAAGAAAAATAAATGCTCGAGCTATAGTAAGGGCTTTAATTCGATTCTTTTCCCAGGTAGGGTTGCCTCGGGAAATTCAATCAGACCAAGGCTCTAATTTTACTTCCAAAGTGTTCCGAGAAGCATTATCTAGACTCTGTATTAAACCCTTACTCTCTACTGCTTACAGACCTCAAACCCAGGGGGCCTTAGAGAGATTTCACCAGACTTTAAAGTTCATGATGCGTGCTTATTGTGAGCAGTTCTCTAAGGATTGGATGAGGGAATCCCTTTTTCCTCCTCGCAATCAGGGAGAGTGAGCAAGAAAGTTTAGGGTACAGCCCCTTTGAGCTAATATATGGACATGCGGTACGAGGACCATTGGCCATGTTAAAGGAAGTATGGTCCGGAAGGGCCGATCCACCTTTGTATTTATCGCCATCTTTAATGCAAGAGCACTTGTCCTTCATGAGGAGCCTGGCTTTAGAAAATATAGCAAAAGCTCAGACTAAAATGAAACAGCGTTTCGATAAGAAGGCTGCTCTACGCTCTTTTCAAGTAGGGGGTAAAGTTTTAGCTCTAAAATTGGTTCCTGGACATACGCTACAGCCCAGGTATGAAGGACCCATGGAGATAGTGAGGAAACTGAGTAAGGTAAATTACTTAGTTCGTACTCCAGGTAAAAAGAAGTCCAACAATGCCTACCATGTAAATCAGTTAAAAAAGGGATTAGGGGGAAAAACACGCCCATATTCCCTTCTACCACAAGGGGGGAGGATAAATGCCTTCAGATTGTTCTAGAGGGGTAAAAGTGCTTAAAAAAAAATTCAGAAGTGTGAGCGCTATGACCAGTTTTTTGAAAATTAGGAGTGCCAAGTAGAAAGATTAAAAAGATTTGCTAATGGCTTACCCGAGTTTATTGGAGACGTCCCCAAAGTTGCATCTGGGGAACATATGGGGATGTACAAGGTGTTCCAATAAAGCGCCGTATGAACGGCCCAGTGAAAAAATAAGACATTGAGGGAATAGTTTTTTCTGTTAAACTCCGGTTTGATAGAATGAAAAAAAAAGTCCATGGGCTTCCCCCTGGTCTTTGGCAAAAGCGTGGATTTTACCGTTTTTTTTCAGTTACCGGAAGGTAAAACCATGCCTTACAGATGGGTACCCTTCCCTAGGGTAGACGATTTAATAGATAAAGTCTCCGGGGCAAAATTTTTGTGAGTGACAAAAATGTTCGGGGGGTTTTTACCAAGTCCACTGTCAACCGACCCCAGAGAAATCGTCTTTTATTTTCCCTGGTGGTTATTTAACTATTTGTTATGTCCTTTGGCCTTGTAATGGGGTTTTGGTCTCCTTTCAGAAGTGATGAATAGCAAAATTATGAGCGGGAAGGTTTTGTGGAAGCTTATTTGGGATTTAGTGGGATAAGTGAAGGTGGGGAAGCATTTTGTCTCGGCTAGAAGCACTTTAAAAAAAAATTGAAGGAATCAATTTTAGGTTTTTTTTCCCCAGGGGGTTTGGGAAAGCCGAATAAATTTTGGGCTTCCTATGGCAAGGAAGTAGCACTTCTTAATGTTAGATCAAAACATTCAAAATTCCTTACCTCGGGCAGAAAAGGGTAAAAAAGATTTTAGGGAGGGCCCAGTATTTCCCCCCGGTTTCTGCCCCAACTTCTCTCAGGGGCGCCCCCCCTGTTTAAATTTAAACCCAGTTCAAAATTTAAATTTGCTGGACCTCGAAATGTGACATGGCTTTTGCAAATTGAAAGATTACTTGAATCTCCCGTATTTCAAGCCAAATTTGATGTCCCTTTTTCTTTGATGTAGATCCCTTTAGCTAGCTGTGGGGGAGTTTTGCAAAAACCCCTCACCCTCCTTAATATTCTTCCCCTATTTGCTATTTTTCTGCTAAATTTAAGTCCCCCCGTTAATTTGCAACGGAAAAAAGAAGCCTTGTTTGTGTTTCTTCAGAGCACTTTGAAGTTTTTACCGGGCTTTTCTCCCCTCAAAATCACAGTCATTCAGACCAAACCTTTGACCTTTATTAATACAGGGCCCCTGACCGCGATGGCATCGATTAATGTAAATTTTGACTAGCGAAAATTTTTCAAAAAAAAATTTTCCCTTGTTAGTCCCTAAAAACTCGACCAACATATTCATTTTGTCTGGCGGTCCATTTGGCCGTGTTTACACCCAGCGCCACCGGGGTTTTCGTTAAAAATTTCAATCGGAACTTTTTAATTTTACAGCCTTTTAGTGATTGCACCTGCAAAGTAAACATGGGCCCAAGAAAGTTCTGTGCCAACCCTACAGCAAAAAGGGTGAAAATTCTAGGGATTTGAAGAAAAGGATCATTTAAGTTGAAAGTGGAGTGCTTTTCTCTGAGGGGGCCAGCTGTACACAAAACCCCCAATAACCATCGCTATTTTGGGCCAGAAAACGGCAATAAAGGGAAAGCTGTTCTTCCCAAAGGTGCAACTTTTTTTCGAAATGGATCAAAGTGATAGATGATTTTAGGACTGTTATGGGTATGGAAAAACGAAAAAAACGAGCGGAGTGATTCTAAAGGCCCATATGTGAAAAGGCAGGAAGTTGCATGAGTTTTTTAATTAGAAAAATGCCAGCAAATAGTGGTGATGTGAGTGAATTTAAAGGCCAGCAAAGTTGGGTTTTTGAGAGATTTAAGAACTTTTGTGGCATAATAGTGTGTAAGGCTGGTGAGGCCCCATTTTGGGGCCCAAAAAGCAGCTGAAAAATTGTGCGGGAATTCAAGGGTAATAAGACAGTGAAAGATGTGGGGGGAAAGTTCAATGATGGGGTAGGAGGGAGTATATAGTAACATAGTTTCATTCCCGGGTACTTTTTAAGGTAGGGGTAAGTAAAGCTCCGCTATTCCGCCTTTTTTCCCCCCCCCTAAAGTGTAGTTTGACTGCCGTGCTTTTTAACGTGGGCGTCTAGCTCCCTATCCCTTCCCCCTCCCCCCCCCCGAAAGGGAGTGTGGGGCTCTGGTCAACGAAAATCACTCGACCACAGCTCCCAAACCCTATGTAAGTCATCCCGCCTTGTATTCTAGTGGATTTATTTGGTTTTAAAGCTTTACTTTGGACCAAAAAACCCTTTCTCAAATTTTACGTTTTAAAAATCACCCCGTCTTTTTGGTATTGTACTTTCATGGAGAGTGATTATTTAAGCGTGGGTAAAAATGTCTTTTTTCAGCTTGGATGACAGAGAGGGTCACCCGTCAATCAACGAGAACTGACGGAGACGGATAAAGTCCCGGATTTAATTCCCGTGCCCTGTTGAAATTGCAGGGCGTAACCCCCCTCATTGCAGCGGGTAAAGAAATGTTTCCTGTCATCGGGGGATTTAAATTTTCACGGCGTATCTGTGAAAAATGCCGGGGGTGGTCCCAAAACCCGCGACCCCCCCCCCCCCCTCGCAAAGGCCCTTTGGGTTTCAACAACAGAAGTGTCCCAAAAACCCGACACCCCCTATATTTAGCGTTGAGTAAATGTTTTTTTTTTTCTTTCATTTTTCCTTTTTTCTTTCAAAAGGATATACCCTTTATGTTTTTTTGTTTTATGTTTGCTTTAATTAAATAAAAAGTGTTTATCTTTGTTAATTATTATTTCGTTTTTATTTATTAAATTTTCTGAGGAGGAGCCCGCTTTGGTTAAAACTGTCTAAATTATTACAGGCTGAGTAAGCCTTCACAAGCGGCGACCCTTTCCCGGATAACTCTACTGAATCAAGTTCAACCCCTCTCGAATTTCCATTGGAATTCAACGCTACCCCAGACGGTTACCAAAAGCCATGGAAAATCTTTTTTTGGTAGGGAAAAGTACAGGTATTTAAAAGATTTGGTGTTGTTATAGTCTCAAATTTTTTGTAAGTCAAGAGGCGGATTAATAGTTAATTTTGCCACCTTTCTTGTGGTTGAAAACTTTGGGGGATTAGACCTAGGGGCCCGGGGGTTTCCCGTGAAATTTGTTCATTGAGCTCTTTATTTATATCAAGGGAACTGTCATAGGGGGACCTTGTTTTTTTGGTGAGAAAAATTGGTGTCAAATGACCCCATTCTACTTACTGTTTGCTCGGGAGCCGGCATTTGACCTTGTTTTCATTAATAAATATTGTTTATTGAAGAGGGTCGAGCCCTTTGGGTTTTTAAGTTTGAGCGGGCAGGGAAATTTAACCCTCCGTTTTCTTTAATACCCCTTTCATTTTCCCTGATAGTTTAAATTATTCTTGCAAGTATGGATGAATACAGTTTTTGGTGAATGTGGAAATAAGTTTGGAAAAAAACGGGAAAAAAATTTTGAAACTTTCATTAGTGTAAGATCCCGGGAAAAACTTGAAAAAGAGAGAGAAATTTAGAGAGGAAAGACGTTAGAAAAGGGAAAAAGAAAAGAAAAAGGAGAGGAGGAATTGAGAGAGAAAACCAAAAAGGGCAGTTTGAAAGAGAGAGGAAGACAAAAGGAGCGGATAGATTTATGTGAGGAGAGAGTAGAGTACATGAGGAACGAGTAAGAACATAGGGAAAAGGTTTTAAAATTAAAAGGGGAAATGAGGAAAGAGCAAAGGGAAAAGGGAATAGAGTTAAGGGAGAGGGAAAAAAATCGCAAGCTCGAACAAACTCGCCTTGAATTTTGGAATAAGAAGAAAAATTTTCCATCGCAATAAGATGAAGGGTAATGGAACAAGTGCAGCTAGGCACATATTCCAACACTAATTTACCCCCCTTCCTGGGGGGGAAAACATAACTTATTAATTTTTTTTGGTTTGAAAATCCGCTAAATTTGTGAAAGGCCTGCTGATACTGGGGGTTCCGGTTGGAATGTTATTTTTGGTCGTTGAATTTTCTATGCAAATTTGTGCCGATTTTTAAAAGTTTAACCCACCCGAAGAAAGGCAATCCTTAAAGCATATCAAAAAACCCCTAAATTTTTACAGGGAAAAATTTTTGGTATGCAAATTACAGCCTGGCCCGACTTTTAACAGTTCGGTTAAATCTTTGTTTTTTTAATTTTGGACAGGGTTCTGAATTATCACAGTTTGAATCTCTTCGAGACTTTTATGGTGCTGACCCGTTTCCGCAGCTCTTCCCCACCAGATAGAAAATCATTAGAGAACGTAACCTGATTAAAGCTGAGGAAGTTGTGAGGCTGCTACCCGTTTGCTGGGGCTCACAATCCATAAAGACTAAAGGGGTTAACCCCAAGGGCAAAGGGGTTTACAGACCTTAAGAAATCAAAACCTCTGTGGGAAAATAAATTTACTTCTTTTATTCCTGTTTGTCATTTGTGTGGTGTTAAAGGGGACTAAACATCCAGAGTGTCCCTTTTTGAAGGTCCAATAAAGTTGGAAGACGGTTTTAAAGGCTGTAAGGTCAAGCACCTTCTGTTCAGGAACAGTTAATGGTACGTAATGTTATTTTTTAATCCATTTTACGAGACACTGATGCACATGTATAGTATTTTCTGATAAGCTGTCCCTAATTTAACCCTTTGGACTTGTTTTCGACGCTATAAATACGTCACTTACGAGCCAATGTTTCTGAACGTATTTATACGCACAACTTCTAGGGTTCAAATCGAGCGCCAAAAGGCCTGATTGGCTACACCGGGGAGAATGTTCGGTCTCAGTGGTCGGTGTGCACCCTGTGAAAAAAATCTGAGGACCTAGCGGTGCATGTGGGAACTCCATGTTGTCAGTCCATTTTCTCCATGCACTCTCGGTAAGAAGTTCCTCACTCCTCGCGGTTATTGGAGGTCTTTTGTTCCCAAGTGATAGCTCTAATCAGCGATGTGAAAGTGTCAGTGACAGTGAATTCAAGGGTTTTCAAGTGAGTGTTACCGGAAAAAGTGCCCAGGATAACGTAAATAGTGACGTAAACCCAGATGACCACAACTTCGACATCTGGTGCTGCTGCCGGCTTGTTCACGTTCTCGTTCGCCTGTACCGGACGAAAAGAGGAAACTATTTGGTCGTGTTTACAACACCCTGATGATAGCAGTGATAGTGATTTCAAAGTCATTGAAAGCAGTCTCTAGTGACAGTGTGAGTGAATATTTCCAGTGATGCGCCAGTATGTACGGAGTATAGCATGCGGTTGGTATGTTTCATATGTGTTCCAAGGGGAAGGAGAAACTCTGGGCAGCACATCCCGTGCCCAACACCACGACCTGTTAGTGAAAGATGACGATATTGTTAATCGATGGGTATGAATGGTGACAGTGAGGGAGGGAGCAGTGGTGGCTGATAGTGACGGGTTGGCACAGCCCATGTGCACATCACGGGCCATCGCTACTAGCAGCGGCTGACTCCAGCAGACCAACCAGCCTCACCCTACCCCACACTGCCACAACATGCACCACCACAACCTGCACAGCCGTCACCACAGCCACAACCACGGGATACAATTTCCAGCCTCCTCAAGCAGACCGCTCTGGGGGATTGGCAGGCCGTGTGACGAGTTTTGTTCCAGTCCCCCATGATATTTGATGAATCTCAAAGTGGTATAAAGCCATCTTGTCCACTTGGGAACAATGCCAGTGAATGGACTGCTTTGTGTTATTCTTAGAATGAACCCCTGATGGACTTCATTGTAAGGGAAACCAACCACATACTGTGAATACACCATGGCAAATAAAATTCTCTCACCAAAATTCACGGATACACAAGTGGACACGGAGACAACTGTGCAGAGATGTACCTGTTTTTGCCACAATAAGGCTTATGCCACATGTGTATAAGCACACTGTCACCTCATATGGACACAGACGCTGATTCAAACGCCAGGTTTTAGTGAGCATTATAGGTGTCATGTTTCTGATACTGTTGCGAATGTTACACTTTTCAGAAAAACCTGCCTGACAGAAGCGACCAGGTCTTATATAAGATAAGGAAATGTGTTTTTGTACCCTTTCAAACCCAAAAGTGCTGCATGTATTTTATCCTTCCGGGAAGCTTGTTATTGATGAGTCCTGATTTATTCAAAAGGAAGCTTCATTCAAGCAATATATACCAAACAAGAGGAATGCTTTGGTTATAAAGCTATTTGTACTGTTGTGGATTGCAGAAGTGGTTTGATATCGGATATTTTTGTGTAACACTGGGCAGTAATTCTATTGAGAGATACCATGAAGTTATTGGGTATCTCTGGTGATGTGGTAATCGAAACAATGATGGGACACCTTTCTTGGTAAGGGGCATATGTTTTTTACTGATAACTGGTACACCCAAGCCCCTTTACTCAGTGATTTCTTGCGGAGGGAACTTGACGCGTGGTGTGGCACAGTGCGTTGGGTAATCGCAAACATATGCCATGAGGTTCGACGCTGGCACTCGCAGAGGTGAGGTGCAAGCCTTGCTGCCAATGTCCATCATGGCATTTCGGTGGCTATGACAAACGTGATGTCACATTGTTGGACATCAGTTCACACAAACCGAAATGGTACCCAGTGGCAGGGACAAACAGAGGACAATGGAACCCATTCTAAAGCCTGCAGCTGTCATGGGATACAACTCAATATTCGCTTAGTTGGAAATGTGTACATGCAGATTGGGTTTGCAGACGTGTAAGCAAGAGTTATGAAGTGGTATATCAAACTTTTTTTCCTCTAGTTGATATATCTATGCTAAATGCTTATAACATATACAAGTTGAAGACAACTAAACACCATAATATGGTGAATTTTGCCTGTCAGTAATCAGACAATAATTGCAAAGTACAAAGGAGCAAACTACTGGCAATTAGACCAGCGCCCCACAGACTATCTCGTTTGAGTGCCCTGGTGATCACTAACCCATACAACTGCCTCTCCTACTACTGCCAAAGAAAAATGCTCAGAGAGGTGTTATGTATGTATGCATACCACAAAACGCCACAACAGCAGAGACACTCGTTTTATGTACGTGAGGAGTGTCTGAAAGTGCCCCTCTGATATACCCATTGTTTCAAAGAGTTCCCACACAGCTGCAGCAGTTTAGGACGTGGTTTTTGACTGTAACATATGTAATCTATATTATGGAACATAGTAATAAACATTGTTTTGTATTGTTTGTTTGTGCTAACACAAAGTGTATACACAAACTAATAGTGATAAACGTTTGTTCTGTTATTGTGGTGTATATAATGGTGAATATTTGAACATGCACCTTACCATTGGTCTCTCACAGGCAAATAAGTTACCTGGAAAGAAAAAATATTGAAAAACATGGCAAGAAAACCTTTGAATTAGAGTAAATAAAAGAATACCGGTTGGACGGCAGACACCATGCACTGTTGCCGTACGCTCGTCAATTTCTGCAACATTGCGGCTCTATATCACGGTAAGTATGATGGCAAAAATTTTTTTTAGCTTAAACAACACTAGAAAAAATTTCCTAACATTTCATAAGAAAAAATATTTTTTTTTTTTTCGAATATTTGGCGACCATTTAGATGGACAGTTTCAGGAGGGCCTGAAACAGTAAAGGGTTTTAAAGAAACTCATTCCTCCTGCTATACTTTCAGACACTACTGGGGCGTTACAGACACTTTTCCTACATCGTTGTTACATTGGTCTAAATGGTTTCACAGGTTGGTCTGAAGCGTACTAGCCTCCATCACTCTTGCTCCGTACTAATAGGTAATGTAAAAGGTGCAATTCTCCTTCTGAGGATTGGTCCTTTCATTGCCAAAGAATGGCATAAGTGTTTCAGATCCTCTCCTGTAATAAGTCAGAGAAGCCCCTAGAAAGCTCAAGATGAGACAATGTCTCGTGAGATTCATGTGGGATTGGAAAACCCAGTGATGCTCTCTCGAAAGCGAGGTAGTTAGGATCACGGTTCACTGTAGATGAAAGTGAAGTTTATCACCTCGATTCCATAATTGTCTTGATAGGGGCTCAGGACTAAATCCCAGGCCTTCTCCTTCAGTCATCTTGATTTTCCCTGACTTCAAGCCTTTTAGATATATCAAAGGACTCCTTTTGACATTTACAACGTAATTGCCCTTCTCTTCGAATCGCCATAATGGCCGCCTAAACAATGAGTAAAGTATTCAAAGGAAAAATTTTAATATATTTTGAATATATACAAAGGTTTCTTGTACAAGTCAGTATTCAAATTAAATTCAGATAAGATAAGAAAAGATAAGATTTCGTTGGTTTTTTTAACCCCGGGGGTTGCCCCCCAGGAAAAACCAAGAAAGTCATGCGTCTCGAGGACTGTCTAATTTATTTCTTTTGGGGTCCTTAATCTTGCCCCCCGGGTGCGACCCACACCAGTCGATCCCCCAGGTACCTTTTGCTGCTAGGGAACAGGACAACGGGTTGTGGAAACGTGTCAAAGTTTTCCACCCGCGGGTCGAACCCGGGCCCCCCGTGTGTGAGCGGGAGTTTAGCCCCCAAACCCAAAGGGTCACAGATGAGACGGGCTATTCCATTTTTAGTTGTTCCAAGTAAATCAGGAGCCATTTTTTATATGGTATAAAATGCCATGGCCGGACATTTCCACATTTTTAAAAAACCTTAAATAAAATTGGGAAACCCTATTTTTGGCCAAAAAATGTCCTCAAGGGTCACACCTTTGTGGTCGTGTAAAGTTTGCCAATGTATCCTCCGAGGTACCAGGCGAGTCCCTATGGTCAAAATGCCTATCTTTCAGTACCGTTTGAAAGAGTAGCTTTTGACATCGGGGGTCCTTTATCTCCACTTTCACTGGGGGAATAGATATATTTTAACATCAGCTGATTATGCTTGAGTTTCCCTGAAGGTTCCCTTAAAGACCAAATACTACAGAGGTGGCTGAACCCCTTTTGCCCCATCTTTCCAGGGGGCATCCTAGAAAAAATTTTGTTGACCGTGGGCACAATTAAACTGACTTAATGAACTCTAAAAAAACTTCTGGGAGTGAAGCCTTCTTCACCACACCCTATCACCCCGTGAAAGGGGGAGGATTGGCGCCAGCATTCATTTAAAGTCCATTTTAAGGAAACTTTGCCCCTTAAAACCAAAGGGTGGATCGTTATCCCCTGTGCTTTGTTTGCATGGGGAAGTTCCGTGACTCTTTGGGGTTTTCACCTTCGAATTCTTTGGGTGCGGCCAGGGCCCATGTCCATCCTTCTGTTAGGACTAATAGAAGGAAAATGTGGGGTTCAGTCTTCTTATCAGTTTCTCCTTGACCTTAGATCCAAACTTGAGGGGCCCTCGACATGTTTTGAAAAATTGCTTGTCAATGGCCCAATACAAAACTATTTTGATTCCAAAAGTGAGGAGATTTTTAAAGTAGAGGATAAAGTTCTTGTATTTTTGCCATAAGTCAAAATAAATTATTAGTAGCATGGAAAGGTCCATATAAATATTAAAAAATTTGTGGGAAAGTTGAATACCTCTAGAAGTAAAGGGGGGGAAAACCCTAAGCTTTATCATATCAACACCCTTAAGAAATTACCGAAGAAATTCGGTTTCTGCCTTATTTAACTTTTACGTAGTTTTTTCCCCACGAACTTATACGCGACTGAAGAATGTAAGGTGTGGTAATTGACACCTCTAATTAGACTATGATGAAGAAATACAGACTTGGTGACTCTTGACACTCGGGGCAACCAACATTAAATTTAAAGAATCTTTGGATGACCCTAAAAAGAATGAAATACTTCAAAGTTGAGTAACTTTCAGACTTTTACTGATATTCCCGGTTTTACCCCCCACGGTAGTCCCTAAATTGACTTATGCGGACAATCCCATCAACGAAAATTATACCCGTTTCCCGTTCCCTTAGGGGGCATTTGACCCAAGGTAGACAAATTATTAAAACTAAAGATCTTGAACCCTTTAGTTTTTTATTGCCACCCGTGTCATGGTTAAGGAGGAGGATAAATTATTAGATTGCTATTGACTTCGGGCCTTAAGCTAAATCGGTGGGGGTGCGAGCCCTTTCCCTTTTAAAAGGTAGCCATCTACAAAATTTTTTTGTGTTCCTTCTTTTCAGAGATTGTATTGCGCGGGATATCATCAAGTAAAGTTGATCTTCTTTAAGAGTACACCGCTTTTCCCACCCCAAGGACTGATGCAATTAGAACATGCCCCTTTGGTTTTTAAAAGCCCGGTCCTGTGGGATGATGAGAAAGGGCTTGGGGAATATGCCCAAAAGTTTCAGTTTATTTTGATAACATTTAGTAATGACATCTATGTGGGGCGAAAATATCAACTTAACATCAGTTTTTTTGTAGGTTACGCTCACATGGGGGGGCCCCACTGCCAAGGAAGAAATGTTTCCCTTTGGGGATAACAAGATTAGTATTTGGACTGAAATTTTTAAAAACTTCTGCGCCTCTCCCCAGTAAGATCAAGCTTTTTAGAAATTTTTTTCCCCAAAACCAGAAGTCATGGTGCTTTCTTGGGTTTTGTAAAATTTTTTTTCCCGGTTTATCCCGAACCTTTTGATCTTACAGCATCTTATCCGATTCCCTTAAAACCCCTTTGTGTTTTCGACGTATAAATACATCTTTCGACCCAAAGTTTTTGAGTTATTACTCAATAATTCTACGGTAGGTAGTAGGTTGGTTTTAGGGAGTAGGTTGGTGACGCAACCACCCAGGGAAGTACTACCGTCCGCCGATGACTGTGAAACCCCGTAACTGTTTTCATGATGTGGATTGTGGTTTTTTTTTTCTGTCTATAAAACGCTAAGATAAAGGGGTATCTTGCTATCCTATTAACTTTGGTCAATTACAGACACGCAATGATATATATATATACTTTTTCTAGGTTTTTTTTCCTTTTTCTAAATAGCTCTTGTTCTTTTTTATTTCTTCTTTGTCCCGGGGAAGTGGAAAAGAAACTTTTCCCCCGTAAGCCTGCATGTCGTATGAGGCGCTAAAATGCCGGGAGCAAGGGCTGTAACCCCTTTTTCCCGTTCATTTTCTAAAAAAAAGAAGAAGAAAAAAATTTATAAAAAAAAGTGTGAAGTGAATGATGGTTGAAAGTTTTTTTTTTGGGCCCCCCTGCCTTTGGGGGGAATCGGCCAGTGGTAATAAATAAAAAAAAAAATTTAGCGGGTTCAAATCAAGCGGGAGAAAGCTGGTGGCCCCATGTGAGAGAAGGGTTGTGTGGTCGTGTGCCCACATAAAAAAATCCCGCAGCCCAATTTCGTAATGGAAAAAAAAAACTTGATCGTTTTTTTTTAAAAAAAACGCCGACTTTTTAGGTGTATTTTGTTTTTGTATTTATGTTGTATTCGCATTTTATGGGCTTAGGGATAAAAAAAGGAAAAAATATTTCAGAAATAGAGATGATTTTCATTATTTTACGTGGGGAAAATGACCTTGAAAACTGAGCTCAAAGTAGCGGAAATGTTCGATTTTTCCCAATGTTCAAGAGTAAATAAATCACCCCACACGTCCAATACACGTCAACTGGGGAGTCTAATATTCTTTCACTAGTGCACTGATATTATTTATACCATTTTTACAATATTGCAGTTTCTGCATAACAGTAAATTTTGTATTTTTTTGTATGAATAAAAAATCAAAATAGAAAGCATAATAATATAAGAGGGGCCTAGAGAATGTGACTAATGAACAGAGCATATGTTATTTTAGTGACATGAATGTCTACTTTGTTTATTCTGGACCCTATTTTGAAATTGGGATCTTTTTTAGTTTGCGTGAAATTGGCCAAATTGCCAATTTTGACCACCATATTGGGTAGTCCAAATTAGTAAATGGAGGGTTTCTTGTACTCAGCTGATAGATAAAATGGAGTTCTAAAAAATAGCTATGAGTTTGGTCAACTGGAACAATGGAATTGGCTGAAAATAGGGCTCAAAGTCGGCGAATCGCCGATACGCATATGTCGCCGAGACCGCTAACTTCGCGGGAGCATAATTCCACGAGTTTTCGACCAAATTTCGAACTTTTGGTGTCATTACCATCGGGAAAAGATTCTCTATCATTTCATAAAAAAAAAATAATTTTTTTTTTTCAAAAATTGAGGGGACATAGAAATGACAGTTTCAGAGGGGGGCCTAAAAACAGTCAAAGGGTTAAAAAGTTTTGTGAAGGAACCTCTTGAACTTTCAGTCTTTAGCTCGGGAAAAGTTAAATGAGATTAAAAGCATCTTTTTAAAAGGGCCCCTATACTTAAGATTCAGATATTAATAAACATTTTGTTTGAGAACTGATGCCTCCAATACTGGCTTAGGTGCAGTGTTACTACAATACCATGATGGTGCTCCCTTCCCTGTATGCTTCCTAAGCCGGAAACTCCTTCCCGCAGAAACGAGATTACCACCATAGAAAAGGAATTTTTTAGCCCTTGTGTGGGGTATCTCAAACTTAAATTTATTTGCTGGGAAAAGAATTAATTTTAGAAACGGACCACAAACCTTTGATATAAACCTAGAAACTTTTAAGGGAACCCAAAAGTTGCCTCTTGAGGTGGACATTGGCACTCCAGGCTACTAACCACCCGCTAACAACTAGTGATGATGGACTAACACCTTATAACAACTAGTGATGGTGGACTAACACCAGCTAAAACTTAGTGATGATGGACTAACACCAGCTAACATTGTGATGATGGATTAACACCCGCTAACAACTAGTGATGGTGGACTAACACCAGCTAAACTTTAGTGATGATGGACTAACACCAGTTAACAACTAGTGTGGTGAAATCCCAACACCTGCTAACAACTAGTGATGGTGGACTAACACCAGCTAACAACTAGTGATGGTGGACTAACACCAGCTAACAACTAGTGATGGTGGACTAACACCAGCTAACACCTAGTGATGGTGGACTAACACTAGCTAACACCTAGTGGGTGGTGGGTAACACCAGCTAACAACTAGTGATGGTGGACTAACATAGCTAACACTAGTGATGGTGGACTAACACCAGCTAACAACTAGTGATGATGGACTAACACTAGTTCAGTGTTAGTGTATGACTGATGAACACTAGGTGTGGGGGGGGGGGGGGAGAGGAGAGAGGAGAGAAGGAGGAGTGGGGAGAGAGAGAGAGGAGAGAAGAGAGAGAGAAGAGAAGAGAGGAGGAAAAAAGGAGGAGAGAGAGAGAGAGAGAGAGAGAGGAGGAGAGAGAGAGAGAGAGGGAGGAGAGAGAGAGGGGAGTGAAAAGAGAGGAGAGGAAGAGAGAGATGGGGAAGAGAGTGAGAGAAGAGAGAAGAGAGATAGGAGAGAGGAGGAAGAAGGGGAGAGAGAGAGAGAGAGGGGGGGGGGGGGGCAGGCTCAGCTGATGGTGACACTATTGACAAAGACTGGAAGTCTCACACTGAGCTTAAACTCAGGGGAAATAACTGGTGGAATTCCACGCTAAGGCCCCAAAGTTTTACAGAGTTCAAAAACCTTTGGGGAAATTTCTAAAAAAATTCTTACACCAGAGGGAACAAACCCTCTTTAAGCAAGAAGGAAGCCTTGGATCTGTTACTTTCCTACCCTGACTTCGCTTCGCCCAGCCGCCCCTGACAGTGTACTACATCTCTGATTCTACACCTGTCAGCACACCTGCCGACACTTCCCCCATCTAGGCAGCAGGCTTCGGCAAGTTCTGATTTTAGGAGTTTCTCCCCCCAGATTGGTGCAGTTAATAAAAAAGGGAAAATATCACTGCACTGACCACCTACTGTGCCAGGTACGAACAGCAGGGACACATCTCCAGAAAAGGTAGAGGGCGGGGTAGGGCATGGAGGAGGAGAATCTGCGCCGTTCACCCCCCTAACACAGTCCCCGCGGCAGAGCCAGAGGAAAATCTGCCAAAACACAGGAGGTGCAGCAAATTTTATAGTCCACCCCCCCAGGGGACCTGGGTGTGCTTCCTGTCCCAGAAGGGGCACACCGCCAACAATGTGTTTAAATCCAGGCGCAATTACTGCTACAAGAAGAACATCGGGGGACCAGTGTCGGAAGAAAAGGAATTTTACAGCAGGCCCTGTTTAGAGACCTTTCTCAGAACAAACCGCAGGATCCTGAAAAGATGAAAACCTCAAGTCACCCCCTCGCTACTCATTAGCCAGCAGGTGGTACTGTGCCTTATACAAGATCACAGACCTACATCCTGCAGCTGCCTCAGTACCCTACCTCTCAAGGGAAGGCACCTTACATGCCTACACACCCACCACCTCAAGCTGACCACATCATCATGAGGACCCAGTTCTATCAGCATCCTGTCGGCCAACATTAGAGGTTTCTTTTACTAATGTTGGAGAGCTCAAATAGTTTTCTGAACACTCAATGCCCCAACATGATAGCTGTTGTTAAAACATTTTTGGATGACAGGACCCCAGAAAATTTTGCAAGAATTGTGGCTACCCCTCATGGATGAGAAGAGACAGGCAAGGGCAAGGAGGAGGTGTTGCGGGTGTGCTTCTCTAAAAGTGTTCATGACCAACACATTAAATGTTGCCATCCCACACATCCTGAAATGATGTTCTTCAAGCTCTGCATAAACACTAGTCCCTCTGTACTAGCATGTGCAATGTACAGACCCCCAGTGGCAACATGCAGATCCAATCAACGTCCAAATTTGGAAAATATGGACTCCCTTCTGCTACAACACAACTGTCAACATATCATAATTGTTGGTGAGCTCAACCAACACCTTACATAGAGGGACTTTGATGACCTCCTTGCAGTATTTGACATGAGAAACTTTGTTGTTTTCCCCTATTCACATCTCTGGCTCCTCCCTTGACCTAGTAGTGAGTGATCTGGCAGAAGGGATAGTCACTTGTCAACCCTCAGCTATGTTGGATCGTCTGAGCACAAGGCGGGTTTTTACGGCACTTAAGTTTCCCAACAGAACGAGGTGAGGAGTCCACACACACAACCTGGCTATGGGAAAGAGGTAATTGGCCACCCCTTTGCTCTGAGCTCACCCCCCACCGATTGGAATGCTCTTCTCCAAGGGGATGTTGACAACCAAGTGAAAGCCTTCACTGGACACATCCCTAATCAACAACAAGAACACATTCCTCACCGGCAATATGTGACGAAGCCTACAGATCAGTTTTGGTTTGGCTTTTGTTGTAGAGAGGCTGCTACTGCTAATTTAAGGCATGGCGAAGGTACAACAGACATCTACCACCCATAACAGGAACTTGCACAGGCAAGCCTGTAGGCATATGGGTGATGTTCAAAAGTGGGCCATTGCTAAATGGGAGGTGGCACAAAAAGAAAGCTAGCATCAGGTAGGGTTGGCTCCAATACCCGGTGGTCCCCGGTCAAGGACAGACAAGGTTATTGCCCGATGAACTCATTCCACCTCTAAATTACAGGATGGGACCACCTTACTAGTAGTCAAGAGAAGGCGGGACCTCTTTGCTGAACACTTTGCTACCAAAATGCAAGTTTCCTGATCCAGCAAGGGACCCTCCTTGGCTAGCTGCAAGAACTGTGTCAAAACTATCAGTGGTGACAATAAGGAAGGAGGAGGTGCATTTCCTTCTTAAATCACTTCACCAAGAAAAGGTGTGGACCCAGGGCAAGTTGAGCCCAAGATTTGCTGAGATGTGCAGACCTGCTAGCAGTACCCCTAACTCGCACCTTTCAGCATTGCCTAGTTTCAGTGTAAATGGCCTTCTCTGTGGAAAGAGGCAAATGTAGTCCCCGTTCAAAAGAGAATGAGCAGAGCAGAAGTCAGCAAATAACAGACCAGTGTCACTCTTGTCAATCACTGTAAGATCCTTGGGACAATAATCTCAAGACAAATGGGCAGAGTTTTTGACTACCACTCACTACTTTTTTGATCGTCAATATGGGTTCAGGAAAAGGGGTTTCTTGCTGCTGATCTGTTGTTAAACCTCTCCACTAAGTGGCACCAGTCCACTGGATGGATCCAAAGTCAGCTGTGTGGTAGCACTGGACATTGCTGGGCTTTCGACGGGGGTGGCACCAGGGCCCCTTAGCAAAACTTCAAGCACTGGGGAAATTTCAGGCTCTGTTATGTCTCCTCAGTGATTACTTCATGGTAGATTCTTAAGGGTAGTTCTCAATGGAACGGAATCGCAAAGACATCCTATTGGGGCAAGTGTTCCACGTGGGAAGCGTACTGGGACCATTGTTATGGAATGTCTACTTCAACGACCTCCCTTTATCTCATCCCAGAATCAAAATTTCATATGCAGACGGCTGTACATGACATTCACTTATCCAAGAGAAGGAAATGCCAGCTGCTCTAAGCTACATCCCAAACACCCGCTGAGAGCTATATCAGCTTGGGGAATAGGGTAGCAAGTAACATTTGCACCTGAGAAAATGCCAATGATGATCGTCTCTAGGCCCCCTGATGGTAATGCTGGTGCAGTAGTAGGGATGAAAAAGGGAGGATGTTGGCACCTGGAGAAGAAGTTTATATCCTTGGGGTGAAATTTGGTTCCAAAATAACCATGAAGAACCATGTTGTAAATCTTGCAAACAAGGCAGCAAGGAAGCTTACAGCACTCGCCATATCTCGCATCTGCTTGACGTAGGGGGTTTCAAGATTCTGTACGAGGCACAAGTATGCTCACACCCTTTAGTTGCTCCATTTCTTGGGGTTTTCCGCCCCCCCCTTCATCTGCGCTGTGAAGAGTGGAAAGAGCAAACG
>NC_069409.1:15743402-15770751 GCF_026875155.1 Cherax quadricarinatus
ACCGGGTGGGGGGCGCCGTATTTGAAAGACCTCTTGCTGTATAGCAAATTTTGGTCATAATTTGACATCGCCGTATTAGCAGAATGCCGTAAGGCGAAACGCCATAAAGCGGGGCCTTACTGTAGTTTTGAAAATTGTGGTTAAGTCTGCAGTTCTCGAGTTTTCAGGCAGGGAGTTCCAGATTTTAGGCCTTTGCATGTATATTGAATTTTTGTAGAGATTTAGCTGGACACGGGAATGTCACAGAGATGTTTGTGTCTGGTATTGTGTCTATGGGTCCTGTCACAACTATCAAGAAAGTGTTTTACTTCAGGGTTAATATTAGAATTTATGGTTCTGTAAATGCAGGTTGCACAGTTTGGATGTTCTGTACAGTAAGTTTAGATCTTTGAAGAGTGGGGAGGTGTGTTGCCTAGCAATGGATTGCATGATAATTCTTACTGCGGCTTTGTGTTGGGTTATTATTGGCTTTAGGTGAGTTGCTGCTGTTGATCCCTAGACACAAATAGCATAGGTGAGGTAGGGATAGATGAGTGAATAGTATAGTATGAGTAGGGCTGATTGTAGATCCTAATGTTTTGGATACTTTTTTTGTTATGTGTTGGACATGGATGCTGAATTTCAGGTTGCTGTCAAAGTGGAGACCCAGAAATTTGCCCTCATTGTGTTTAGCAATAAGAGCGTTGTCAATCATAATGTTCAGTTGTGTAACACCTGCTCTGTTACCAAACAGAATGTAGAAGGTTTTGTCAGTATTAACTCTTTCAGGGTCCGTGCCGTAGATCTATGGCTTTACGTTCAGGGTCCAAACCGTAGATCTACCCCATGAGCTCAGCTCACTCTGATAAGCTGTGAGTGGTAAATTTGGGCCTAGATATGAGAGAATACATCTATGTGGTATGTGTGCACCATATAAAACAAATCCTGCAGTACACAGTGTATAATGAGAGAAAAAAAACTGAGACCGTGATTTTTTATTAAAATAGTGACTTTGCAGTGTTTTTCATATGTTTTTTATAGTTGTATTTGCGATTTCTTTCTCTCATTTGATAAAATGGAAGACATATTACAGAAACAGAGATGATTTTGATTGGTTTTTAGCACTGGAAATGGCTTGAAACTGAGCTCAATGTAGCGGAAATGTTAAATTTTTGCCGATATTCAAGAGTAAACAAACAACCTCATATGTCTTATACACGCCAGCTGGTGGATCTAATATACATTCACAATTGTGGTGATGATATTTATACAATTATTACAATATTGCATAACAGTAAATCTTCTATTTTTTGGTTTGAATAAAAATTCATTATGTGAATAAAAAATCAAAATGGAATTCATTTGTAAAGCTTCAAAACATAACTAATGAACAGAGGAAATGTTAGTTTAGTGCTAGGAATACCTACATTTGTTTATTCTGGACCCTATTTTGATATTGGAAAATTTTGAACTTTGTGTTAAAATTGGCCAAATTACCAATTTCCGATCACTATTTTGTAGTTGAAACAGTTAACTTGGCGATTTCTTATGCTCAATCGATAGAATAGAAGTAGTAATACTAGTGAAATAGCTAAGAATTTGGTCAACTGGAATAATGTAATCGGCCTAAAATGGGAGTCAAAGTTGGCAAAATCGCCGATTTATAAATATCGCTGAAACATCAAAATTCGCAAGAGCATAATTTCGTCAATTTTCCATCAAATTTCGTACTTTTTGTTTTATTACCTTCAGAAAAAGATTCTCTACCATTTCATAAAAAAAATAACACAATTTTTTTTTAAAACTCTTGGGCCCTGGTGCACACTTTGAAATTTGGCCTCTGGACCCTAAAAGGGTTAAGTGTAAGTTTATTAGCAGTCATCTAGGTTGATATTTTTATTAGCCCTTCATTAACAATGGTGTTGAGTGAGGCAAGATTAGGGTGGGAAATGACATAAGTCATGTCTTCAACAAAGATAATAGGATTAAGGTGTTGTGATACATCAGGAAGATCATTGATGTATAAGAGGAAGAGCATGGGACCAAGGACACTCCCCTGTGGCACTCCAGTATCAAGTGGTCTTGTTGATGAGGTTGTGTCCTTAATAGAAATATATTGATATCTGTTAGTAAGGTAGGATTTGAAATATGTTAGTGCATGGCCTCTTATACCATAACAATCAAGTTTGTGAAGTAGGATGCTGTGGTCTACTGTGTCAAAAGCTTTCCTTTGGTCAATGAAAAGTCCTAATGGGTATTCATTTTTCCAGTGCTGTGTAAAACAGGTCTAGCATTTTTACAATTGTGTCGTTTGTGCTTTTGCTTTTCCTGCAGCCAAATTGGCAGGGGTTGAGGGTGCTTTGCACTGTTATAAATGAATATAATCTCTTGCGCATGAGTTTCTCAAAATTTTTGGATACCAACGGTAAGTTTGATATTGGTCTGTGGTTGTTTACATCTGTGAGGTTGAAAGGACATGAGCTGCTCATTTGTATAATATTGGTGGGACTTGAGTCAGATTCCCGGATTTATTTTTAAGTGACTTAATAATCATGGTGACTTAAGTGGGCTCGGTTGGTGCAAGATAGGAGGAGGTTGGGAAATTCCCAACCTCCTCCTATCCTGCACAAACTTGCACCACTTGCTTGAGATGTCTTGCTGTTTCTGTTCCATTCAGGAGTACCCTTAGAGATCTACCAAGAACAAAGAAGGCAATCACTGAGTAGACATAGTGTAGAGCCTGCAATTCCCACTGCTTGCACTGGGAATTGCAAGCACACACTTTTTTTTTTTTTTTACACAGGGTTTGACAGGGTTAGGTTAAGGATCCCTAGCTATATTGACAAGCTATTTACAGGTTAAGGATTCCTAACTTTATTGACAAGCTAAGAGCTGTTACCTACATCAGCTCATTTGAAAGCATTTTTATTGTTATGAGACATACAAGTAGGGAACAAGATGAAGTTGGAGCCATCTGTGGGTCAGCATTTTCATCTGATCAACTGACTTTATCTTGTTGACATCACAATGCTGTATGAATGTGTTCCATACTTGAGTCATCCTGGGGATAAATGATCTGAGATGAAGTGATGTTCTGGAGAAGGGTACAGCCAGAGTGAAGTTGCTGCTTTCTGCTCGTCTTGTGGCATAAAAGCTTGTTTCACGCTGTCCTCAAAGTGGATCCAAGTGTGGTACTTTGACAATATTGGCCTTGTACATAACAGTAAGGCCACCCACATCCCTCCTGTGTTGAAGGCTCTGCTGAAATGACAGATCTATCCAGGATGGGTCCAGGCAAGAGATGAGACATCTTGCTCTGTTCTCTACTCTGTCAAGCAGTCACAGATGACAGGAGGGTAGGCAAACCAAGAAAGTGGAGCACACTCAAGGTGTGAGCATACTTGTGCCTTGTACAGAATCTTACAACTCCTACTGTCAAGCATATGCGAGATATGGCGAAGTGTTGTAAGCTTTCTGGCTGCCTTGTTTGCAAGATTTACAACATGGTTCTTCATGGTCAGTTTGTAGTCAAATTTCACCCCAAGGATATCAACTTCTTCTCCAGGTGCCAACATCCTCCCATTCATCCTTACTATTGCACCAGCATTACCATCATGGTGCCTAGAGACCATCATCATTTGTGTTTTCTCAGGTGTAAATGTTACTTGCCATCAATTTCCCCAAGCTGATATAGATCTTAGCTGGTTATTGATGTAGCTTAGAGCAGCTGGCATTTCTTCTCTTGAATAAGTGAATGTCACTGTACAGTCGTCTGCATATGCATGGGATTCTGGGATGAGATGAGGAAGGTCATTGAAGTAGACATTCAATAACAATGGTCCAAGCACGCTTCTTTGTGGAACACTTGCTCCAATAGGATGTCTTGCTGATACCATTCCATTGAGAACTACCCTTAGAGATCTACGATGAAGGTAATCACTGAGGAGACATAGCATAGAGCCTGCAATTCCCAGAGCTTGCAGTTTTGCTAAGAGACCTTGGTGCCACACCAGGTCAAAAGCACCAGCTATGTCCAGAGCTACCACACAGCTGACTTTGGATTCGTCCAATGACTGGTGCCACTTAGTGGAGAGGTTTAACAACAGATCAGCAGCAGAGTACCTTTCCTGAAGCCATATTGACGGTCACAAAGTAGTGAGTGGTAGTCAAAAACTCTGTCATTTGTCTTGAGATTATTGTCTCAAGGAAATTGCCAGTGATTGACAGGAGTGACACTGGTCTGTAGTTGCTGATTTCTGCTCTGCTCTTCTCTTTGTGAACAGGGGCTACATTTGCCTCTTTCCACAGAGAAGGCCATTTACACTGTACTAGGCAGTGCTGAAAGGTGCGAGTTAGAGGTGGTGCTAGTTGGTCTGCACATCTTCGCAGCAATCTTGGGCTCATCGTGTCTGGGTCCACAGCCTTTTCTTGGTGAAGTGATTTAAGAAGGAAATACATTTCTTCCTGCCTTATTGTCACCACTGACAGTTTTGACACAGTTCTTGCGGCTAGCCAAGGAGGATCCCTTGCTGGATCAGGAACTTGCATTTTGGTAGCAAAGTGTTTGGAAAAGAGGTCTGCTCTCTCTTGACCACTAGTAGAGGTGGTCCTATCCTGTCGATTTAGAGGTGGAATGAGTTCATCAGGCAGATAACCTTGTCTGTCCTTGACCAGGGACCACCAGGTTTTGGAGCATAATCTACCTGATTTTAGCTTTCTTTTTGTGTCCACCTCCCATTTAGCAATGGCCCACTTTTGAACATCACCCATATGCCTATAGGCTTGCCTATGCAAGTTTCTGTTATAGGTGGTAGGATGTCTGTTGTACCTTCACCATGCCTTGTACTTAGCAGTAGCAGCCTCTCTACAATGAAAGCCAAACCAAGGCTGACCTGTAGGCTTCGTCACATATTGCCGGTGAGGAATGTGTTCTTGTTGTAGATTAAGGATGTATCCAGTGAAGGCTTTCACTCGGTTGTCAGTATCCCCTTGGAGAAGAACATTCTATTCAGCGGTGGTGAGCTCAGAGCAAAGGGCTGGCCAATTACCTCTTTACCATAGCCAGGTTGTGCGTGTGGACTCCTCACCTCGTTCTGTTGGGATCTTAAGTGTCGTAAAAACAGTCTTGTAGTCAGATGATCCAACGTAGCCGAGGGGTTGACAAGTGACTATACCATCTGCCAGATCACTCACTACTGGGTCAAGGGAGGAGCCAGAGATGTGATTAGGGAAATCAACAAAGTTTCTCATGTCAAATACTGCAAGAAGGTCATCAAAGTCCCTCTGTATAAGGTGTTGGTTGAGGTCACCCACAATTATGATATGTTGACAGTTGTGTTATAGCAGAAGGGAGTCCACATTTTAAATTAGGAAGTTGATGGGGTCTGCCTGTTGCCACTTAGGTCTGTACATTGCACATGCTAGTACAGAGGTACTAGTGTTTATGCATAGTTTGAAGAATATCATTTCAAGATGAGTAGGGGTGGCAACATCAATGTGCTGGGCATGTACACTTTTAGAGAAGCACACAGCAACATCTCCTCCTTTCCCTTGCCTGTCTCTTCTCATCCATGAGGTGTAGCCAGCAATTCTTGCAAAATTTTCTGGAGTCCTGTTGTCCAAAAATGTTTCAACAACAGCTGTCATGTCGGGACGTTGAGTTTTCAGAAAACTGTGTGTGAGCTCTCCAACATTAGTAATGAAACCTCTAATGTTGGCCGACAGGATGCTGATAGACTGGCTCCTCATGATGATGTGGTCAGCTTGAGGTGGTGGGTGTGTAGGGCATGTAAGGTGCCTGCCCTTGAGAGAGGTAGGGCACTGAGGCAGCTGCAGGAATGTAGGTCTGTGGTCTTGTATAAGGCATAATGCCACCTACTGGGCTGGGATAGGAGTAGCTAAGTGGGTGACGTGTGAGTGTGTTCATCATTTCAGAGATCCTGCTGGTTTGTTCCAAGAACAGGTCTCTAAAGAGGTGGTCCTCTCTGTCAAGTTCCTTTTTCTTCTGACACTGGTCATCCTCATGTCCTTTCTTGTAGCAGTAATTGCACCTGGTATTTCGCAGGCAGTTGTTAGTGGTGTGCCCCTTCCATTGACAGCGAGAGCACTGCCTAGGTGCTTGGGAGGGTGGACCATTATTTGTTGCACCTCCTGTGTTTTGCTGATTTGTCTACAGGTTCTGCCGCTGGGACTGTGTTGGTGGAAGGTGAGACGGCTGTAGATGTCTTCCCCCTCCACATCCTCTTCCATGTCCTCTACCACACCCTCTACCATTCCCCTGTGCAGTTCTGACAGATGTTTCCGTGCTTTTCGTACTTTGGCGCAGTAGGTGTTCAGGTGCAGTGATAGCTCCTGATTAGTAACTGCATCAATCTCTGGTGGAGAAAATCCTGACTTAGTACTTGCTGATGAAGCACTGCTGCCAGATGTTGGAATAGTGTCGGCAGGTGTGCTGACAGGTGTAGGATCAGAGATGGTATGTGCACTGTCTAGTGTACTGGCATGTGCTGAAGCAGAGATGTCAAGTGTAGGAGAATTAACAGATCCAAGGCTTGCTTTGTTGCTGGGAAGAGGATCTGTTCCCTCTGTGGTGGTCAGAGGAGTTGTGTCAATCTGTGGGGCCTTAGTGGTGACAGAATTCCACCAGTTATATACCTCTGAGTTGAGCTCAGTGTGGGACTTCCAGTCTTTGTCAATAGTGTCACCATCAGCTGAGCGGCTTATGCCACTTGATGTTAGCTTGCACTGGCATTCTACAATAGCTTGAAGGTTATCTAATGATTTGAGGAGCTCATGAAGTGCTTCCCTGTGATGGATTATCTTAGCTGCGACTTTACAACACAGCTCATGAGGGCAGTCTTGATCTTTGGAGAGGAGTCCCTGAGGTACTTCTGAACCTTCCTCCTGTAGCAACAGTTTTGTTTCCATATATACCATAGGGTTATGGATATCCTTCAGTTTTCTGAGATTTTCAACCTGGCTGCAGCAAAATTCTTCTTCTGGAATGCAATCTTTGTGGCAGTAGTTGGAACAAGTAGGCTTCTTACATCTAAGAAGTAGTATACCCACAAACACTGCAGTAACTACTGGGGCAATTGCCAGATAGTGTAGATACTCTTGCTATTTTATGATGTGAAGTCATCCCAGAGGAGGCATTGTAGGTTTACAGTGAAGTTTGCAGGAAAGAGAGGGTGGTGGTATCGTGCAGTTGTTTATAATGGGGTTGGTATTAAGGGAAGGTGAGGACAGGCTGTGGGCCGGCAAGCTGGGAGTGTTGCCTTCTCACTATCACTTTATAAACACTGTTTTTGTTATCCACGTTTTCACTACAAGAAGTTGTTACACAAATCACTCCATTGCACTGTACAAGTCACGTTGTTATAAAGCACCCTCTGCTAGTACATAGCACAAAAGAGATATAATATTAGATGCTCGATGTGAAGGTAATAGTGACGTCACTCCTAGGCCTGCCATTGTCCCCTCACTCTCACCACATTGTTCACCAAAACACTATTAAATATCACTGATTTTGCTTATACAGTGGACCTCCGGTTTACGATATTATTTCATTCCAGAAGTATGTTCAGGTGCCAGTACTGAACGAATTTGTTCCCATAAGGAATATTGTGAATTAGATTAGTCCATTTCAGACCCCCAAACATACACATACAAATGCACTTACATAAATACATTTACATAATTGGTCACATTGGAAGCTGATCGTAAAGCGGGGGTCCACTGTATTCACTTTTATGGAGGAGTTGACTTACTTGTACTAATGTGTTGTAGGTAGTACAGTGGACCCCCGCTTAACGATCACCTCCCAATGCGACCAATTATGTAAGTGTATTTAGTAAGTGCGTTTGTACGAGTATGTTTGAGGGTCTGAAATGGACTAATCTACTTCACAATATTCCTTATGGGAACAAATTCGGTCAGTACTGGCACCTGAACATACTTCTGGAATGAAAAAATATTGTTAACTGGGGGTCCACTGTACTAGGTCACTGATCAGTTTTTATTTCCTCACTAACCCTTCTAGTTAAGTAATATTAACAAAGTTAGTGGAGCACACTGTGACTCTCTCTCTCTCACTCTCTCTCTCTCTGTCTTTCTCTTTTTTTACACAGGGTTTGACAAGGTTAAGGATCCCTAGCTTTATTGACAAGCTATTTACAGGTTAAGGATTCCTAACTTTATTGGCAGGCTAAGAGCTGTTACCTACATCAGCTTATTTGAAAGCATTTTTATTGTTATGAGACATACAAGTAGGGAACAGGATGAAATTGGAGCCATCTGTGGGCCAGCATTTTCATTTGATCAGCTGACTTTATTTCGTTGACATCATTATGCTGTACGAATGTGTTCCATACTCGAGTCATCCTGGGTATATATGATCTCAGATGGAGTGATGTTCTGGAGAAGGGTACAGCCAGAGTGAAGTTGCTGCTTTCTGCCCGTCTTGTGGCATAAAAGCTTGTTTCACGCTGTCCTCGAAGTGGATCCAAGTGTGGTATTTTGACAATATTGGCCTTGTACATAACAGTAAGGCCACCCACATCCCTCCTATGTTGAAGGCTCTGCTGAAATGACAGATCTATCCAGGATGGGTCTAGGCGAGAGATGAGACGTCTTGCTCTGTTCTCTACTCTGTCAAGCAGTCGCAGATGAGAGGGGGGGGCAGGCAAACCAAGAAAGTGGAGCATACTCAAGGTGTGAGCGTACTTGTGCCTCGTACAGAATCTTGCAACCCCTACTGTCAAGCAGATGCGAGATATGGCGGAGTGCTGTAAGCTTCCTTGCTGCCTTGTTTGCAAGATTTACAACATGGTTCTTCATGGTTAGTTTGGAACCAAATTTCACCCCAAGGATATCAACTTCTTCTCCAGGTGCCAACACCCTCCCATTCATCCTTACTACTGCACCAGCATTACCATCATGGTGCCTAGAGACGATCATCATTGGCATTTTCTCAGGTGCAAATGTTACTTGCTATCTATTTCCCCAAGCTGATATAGCTCTCAGCTGGTGATTGATGTAGCTTAGAGCAGCTGGCATTTCTTCTCTTGGATAAGTGAATGTCAGTGTACAGCCGTCTGCATATGCATGTGATTCTGGGATGAGATGAAGAAGGTCGTTGAAGTAGACATTCCATAACAATGGTCCCAGTACGCTTCCACGTGGAACACTTGCCCCAATAGGATGTCTTGCTGATTCCGTTCCATTGAGAACTACCCTTAGAGATCTACCATGAAGGTAATCACTGAGGAGACATAACGTAGAGCCTGCAATTCCCAGTGCTTGAAGTTTTGCTAAGAGGCCCTGGTGCCACACCCGGTCGAAAGCGCCAGCAATGTCCAGTGCTACCACACAGCTGACTTTGGATCCATCCAGTGACTGGTGCCACTTAGTGGAGAGGTTTAACAACAGATCAGCAGCAGAGTAACCTTTCCTGAAGCCATATTGACGATCACAAAGTAGTGAGTGGTAGTCAAAAACTCTGTCATTTGTCTTGAGATTATTGTCCCAAGGATCTTACCAGTGATTGACAAGAGTGACACTGGTCTGTAGTTGCTGACTTCTGCTCTGCTCTTCTCTTTGTGAACAGGGACTACATTTGCCTCTTTCCACAGAGAAGGCCATTTACACTGTACTAGGCAATGCTGAAAGGTGCGAGTTAGAGGTACTGCTAGCTGGTCTGCACATCTCAGCAATCTTGGGCTCAACTTGTCTGGGTCCACAGCCTTTTCTTGGTGAAGTGATTTAAGAAGGAAATGCACCTCCTCCTGCCTTATTGTCACCACTGATAGTTTTGACACAGTTCTTGCAGCTAGCCAAGGAGGGTCCCTTGCTGGATCAGGAACTTGCATTTTGGTAGCAAAGTGTTCAGCAAAGAGGTCCGCCTTCTCTTGACTACTAGTAGAGGTGGTCCCATCCTGTTAATTTAGAGGTGGAATGAGTTCATCAGGCAGATAACCTTGTCTGTCCTTGACCAGGGACCACCAGGTTTTGGAGCCTACCCTACCTGATGCTAGCTTTCTTTTTGTGCCACCTCCCATTTAGCAATGGCCCACTTTTGAACATCACCCATATGCCTACAGGCTTGCCTGTGCAAGTTCCTGTTATAGGTGGTAGGATGTCTGTTGTACCTTTGCCATGCCTTGTACTTAGCAGTAGCAGCCTCTCTACAGCAAAAGCCAAACCAAGGCTGATCTGTAGGCTTCGTCACATATTGCCGGTGAGGAATGTGTTCTTGTTGTTGATTAGGGATGTGTCCAGTGAAGGCTTTCACTTGGTTGTCAACATCCCCTTGGAGAAGAGCATTCCAATCGGTGGTGGTGAGCTCAGAGCAAAGGGCTGGCCAATTACCTCTTTCCCATAGCCAGGTTGTGTGTGTGGACTCCTCACCTCGTTCTGTTGGGATCTTAAGTGCCGTAAAAACAGCCTTGTGCTCAGACGATCCAACATAGCTGAGGGGTTGACAAGTGACTATCCCTTCTGCCAGATCACTCACTACTGGGTCAAGGGAGGAGCCAGAGATGTGAATAGGGAAATCAACAAAGTTTCTCATGTCAAATACTGCAAGGAGGTCATCAAAGTCCCTCTATGTAAGGTGTTGGTTGAGCTCACCAACAATTATGATATGTTGACAGTTGTGTTGTAGCAGAAGGGAGTCCATATTTTCCATTAGGACGTTGATTGGATCTGCATGTTGCCACTGAGGTCTGTACATTGCACATGCTAGTACAGAGGTACTAGTGTTTATGCAGAGCTTGAAGAACATCATTTCAGGATGTGTGGGGATGGCAACATCAATGTGTTGGTCATGAACACTTTTAGAGAAGCACACAGCAACACCTCCTCCTTGCCCTTGCCTGTCTCTTCTCATCCATGAGGTGTAGCCAGCAATTCTTGCAAAATTTTCTGGAGTCCTGTCATCCAAAAATGTTTCAACAACAGCTATCATGTTGGGACATCGAGTGTTCAGAAAACTATGTGTGAGCTCTCCAACATTAGTAATGAAACCTCTAATGTTGGCCGACAGGATGCTGATAGACTGGCTCCTCATGATGATGTGGTCAGCTTGAGGTGGTGGGTTTTTAGGGCATGTTAGGTGCCTTCCCTTGAGAGGGGTTTGGGGTTTACTGGGGCGGCTGCAGGGATGTAGGTCTTTTTGATCTTGTATAAGGCACAAGTACCACCCTGCTGGGTTGAGATAGGGGGTAGCTGGGTGGGTGCCGTGTGAGAGTGTTTCATCATTTCAGAGATCCTGCGGGGTTTGTTCTGGGGAAACAGGTTCTTAAACAGGGTGGCCCTGTTGTAAGTTCCTTTTCTTGGGAATTTGGGTCCCCCTTTGGATGTTTTTCTTGAACCCGAAATTTGGGGGCTGGTATTTCAAAAGGCAGTTGTTGGGGGTTTGTGCCCCTTCTGGTGACCAGGAGAGCACAGGCTAGGTGCCTGGGAGGGGGGGGGGACTATGAATTGTTTCACCCCCTGTGTTTTGCGGGATTTGCCTTTCGGGCTCTGCGCCGGGGGGAATTTTTGTAGGGGAGGGTGGGGGGCCGGCTGCGTTGTCTTCCCTCCATTTTCCTCAAACCCCGTCCTCTACCAGTTCTGAGAGTTTTGGGGCCCCTTTGCTGTTCGTACTTGGCACAGTGGGTGGTCGGGTTGAAATTGATATTTCCCCGGATTATTAATGCACCAATCTGTGGTGGGGGAAAAACCCCTGACTCGAATTTCCCCCAAAAAGCCTGCTGTAGTGGTTGGAATGGGTGTGGGGCAGGTGTGCTGACAGGTTAGAATCAGAGATGGTATTTTACACTGTTATTTGGGCGGGCCGTGGCTAAAGCGGGAGTTTGTCAGGTGTGGGAAAGAAGTAACAGATCTAAAGGTTTCCCTTCGTTGTTGAAAGAGGATTTGTTCCCTCTGGGGTTGGTCAGGGGAAAATTTTTGGGTTGGGGAATTTCCCCAAATGTGTTTTTTGGGTCTCTGTAAATTTTTGGGGCCTTAGCAAACAGTTCCACCATTTTTTTTCCCCCTGGATTTAAGCTCAGGTGAGACTTCCAGTCTTTGTAAATAGTGTCCCATCAGCGGGAACCCTTTGCCTTTTCTCTCTCTCTCCCCTTCTCTCTCTCTCTCTTTTCTCTCTTTCTCTCTTCTCTCTTTTCTCTTTCTCTCTTTCTCTTCTTTTCCCTCTCCCCTCTTCTCTTCTTCTCTTTTCTCCTCCCCCCCCCCCCCCCCCCTCCCCCCCTCCCCAAACCTAGTGTTAATCAGTCTACACTAACACTGAAATTGTGTTTTCCTCATCACAAATTTGTTAGCTGGTGTTAGCCAATCTCACTAGTTGTTTGCTGGTTTTTGGGTCCCCATCACAGGTTTTAGCTGGGGTTGGGCCCCACCATCACTGGGGGGGGGGTTAGTGTGTTAGTCCACCCATCCTATTTTGTTAGCTAGTTTTTTGGCCCACCACCCACAAGTTTTTTGTTGGGGGTTAGTCCACCACCCATTGGTGTTAGTTTGGGGGTTAGTCCCCTTCACTAGGTTTTTTAGCTGGGTTTTAAGTCCCCCCTTTCATAGGTGTTGGGCTGTGTTAGTCCAACATCACTGGGTTTGTTAGTATTTTTAGTCCCCCTTCACTAGTTGTTAGTAGGTTAGTCCACCATAAATAGTTGTTAGCTAGTGTTTAGCCCCCCACCCACTGTTGTTAGCTGGTGTTAGTCCCCATCCCTAGGTGTTCTGGTGTTAGTCCACCATCACTAGGTGTTAGTTTGTTTTTATCCCCCATCACTAGGGGGTTAGCTGGTTTTTGTCCACCATATAGGTTTTTAGCTAGTGTTAGTCCCCCCTCACTATTTGGTTACTAGTGTTAGTCCCCCATCACTGTTTTTTAAAGTTTGGTTGTTAGCCCCACCATCACTAGGTGTTAGCTGGTGTTAGTCCACCATCACTAGGTGTTAGCTGGTGTTAGTCCACCATCACTAGGTGTTAGCTGGTGTTAGTCCACCATCACTAGTTGTTAGCTGGTGTTAGTTCACCATCACTAGTTGTTAGCAGGTGTTAGTTCACCATCACTAGTTGTTAACTGGTGTTAGTCCATCATCACTAAGTGTTAGCTGGTGTTAGTCCACCATCACTAGTTGTTAGCAGGTGTTAGTCCATCATCACTAAGTGTTAGTGGGTGTTAATCCATCATCACTAAGTGTTAGCTGGTGTTAGTCCATCATCACTAAGTGTTAGCTGGTGTTAGTCCACCATCACTAGTTGTTAGCAGGTGTTAATCCATCATCACTAAGTGTTAGCGGGTGTTAGTCCATCATCACTAAGTGTTAGCTGGTGTTAGTCCATCATCACTAAGTGTTAGCTGGTGTTAGTCCACCATCACTAGTTGTTAGCAGGTGTTAGTCCATCATCACTAGTTGTTAGCTGGTGTTAGTAGCCTGGAGTGCCAATGTCCACCTCAAGAGGCGACTGTTGGTTCCCTTAAAAGTTTCTAGGTATATCAAAGGTTTGTGGTCCGTTTCTAAAATTAATTCTTTTCCCAGCAAATAAAATTTAAGTTTGGAGATACCCCACACAAGGGCTAAACATTCCTTTTCTATGGTGGAGTATCTCGTTTCTGCGGGAAGGAGTTTCCGGCTTAGGAAGCATACAGGGAAGGGAGCACCATCATGGTATTGTAGTAACACCGCACCTAAGCCGGTATTGGAGGCATCAGTTCTCAAACAAAATGTTTTATTAATATCTGGAATCTTAAGTATAGGGTCTTTCAAAAAGATGCTTTTAATCTCATTAAACTTTTCCCGAGCTACGTCGGAAAGTTTAAGAGGTTCCTTCACAGACTTTTTAACCCTTTGACTGTTTCAGGCCCCTCTCTGAAACTGTCATTCTATGTCGCTTAATTTTTGAAAAAAAAAAATTATTTTTTCTTATGAAATGATAGAGAATCTTTTCCCGATGGTAATGACACCAAAAGTTCGAAATTTGGTCGAAAACTCGTGGAATTATGCTCCCGCGAAGTTAGCGGTCTCGGCGACATATGCGTATCGGCGATTTCGCCGACTTTGAGCCCTATTTTCAGCCAATTCCATTGTTCCAGTTGACCAAACTCATAGCTATTTCTTTAGAACTCCATTTTATCTATCAGCTGAGTACAAGAAACCTCCCATTTACTAATTTGGACTACCCAATATGGTGGTCAGAAATTGGCAATTTGGCCAATTTCACGCAAACAAAAAAAGATCCCAATTTCAAAATAGGGTCCAGAGTAAACAAAGTAGACATTCATGGCACTAAAATAACATATGCTCTGTTCATTAGTCACATCTCTAGGCCCCTCTTATATTATTATTGCTTTCTATTTTGATTTTTTATTCATACAAAAAAATACAAAATTTACTGTTATGCAGATGACTGCATTATTGTAAAAATGGTATAAATAATATCAGTGCACTAGTGAAAGAATATTAGACTCCCCAGTTGACGTGTATTGGACGTGTGGTGTGATTTATTTACTCTTGAACATTGGTAAAAATCGAAACATTTCCGCTACTTTGAGCTCAGTTTCAAGGTCGTTTTCATCGTAAAAGTAATGAAAATCATCTCTATTTCTGTAATATGTTTTCCATTTTATCACCTAAGACCATGAAAACGCGAATACAACGATAAATACTATACGAAAATACACCTCAAAGTCGGCGTTTTATTCCAAGAAAACGATCAGAGTTTTTTTTTTTCTCATTACGCAATGTGTGCTGCAGGATTTTTTTTATGTGGTGCACACTGACCACACAGACCCATTCTCTCACATGTGGGCCTACCAGCTTTCTCCCTCTTGATTTGAAGCCGCTAGAATTATTGAGTATATATACGTCAGAAACATTGGCTCGTAAGACGTATTTATACGTCGAAAACAGTCAAAGGGTTAAGGAAGTCGGATAAGATGCCTGTAAGATCAGTAAGGTTCGGGATAAACCGGGCATAAAAATTTACAGAACCAAGAAAGCTACGCATGAGCTTCTTGGTTTTGGGGAATTAAATTCTAAAAAAGCTTTGTTTTTACTGGGAGGGTGCAGAGGTTTTAAAAGTTCGCCCAAGATTCTAATCTTGTTATACCCAAGGAAGCATTTCTTCCTTGGCCAGTGGGCCATGTGAGGAAAACCTACACAAAATGATGTTAATGTTTGGTTATGTTCGCCCCGTGATGTCTTTTGAAATGTTACAAAATAAATGAAACTTTGGCTATTCCCCAAGACCTTTTCTCGTCTCAGTAGGTACACAGGCTTTATCAAACCGAAGGGGCATAGTTTATATTGCATCGTCCTTGGGTTTTAAAAAAGCGGTTTGGTTACTGTTAAAAGAAGGATTAACATTACTTGAGGGTATGCCTGCGAAAATATCAATCTCTGAAAAGAAGGAAAAGGTCATAAAATTTGGTAGTGGCTTCTTTAAAAGGGCATAGGCTCGATCCACCGAGTTAAGCATTAGGCCTCGAAGTAATAGCAAGTCTTATGAATTATCCTCCTTTTTAAAACATGACTAGGGGTGAACAATATAAAGATATGAAGGTTCGTGATCTTTAGTTTTAAAAATTTGTTACCTCTCAGTCAAATGCATCCCTAAGGGAGGGGAACTGGGTATAATTTTCGTTTGATGGTTTGTCCGTCACTAAGTCTTTTGGACTACGTGGGGGGAAAACCCCTGGAATTAGAAAAGACGTCTAAAAAAGTTACTCAACATTAAAGTAGTTCATGTCTCTTATGGTCACCCAAAGATTCATTAATTTTAATTTTGGGTTTCGCCCGGTGGTCAAGAGTCACCAAGTCATGTAGTTCTTCTCATGTTAATTTGAGGTGTAAATTACGCACCCCTTTTAATTTTTTTCGTCGTCGTATCAAGTTTTTGGGGAAAAAATACGCAAGGTTATTTAAGGCATTTAAACCAAATTTCTTCGGTAATATTTCTTAAGGTGTTGATTTGAAAAAGCTTGGGTTTTCCCCCCTTGACTTCTTGAGGTAGTCAAATTTTCCCCAAAAATTTTTTAATATTTTTTTGGGACCTTTCCATGCTACTAATTTTTTTATTGATTGATAGGAAAAAGTCAAGAACTTTCTCTTTTTTAAAATTCTCTGACTTTTGGAATCAAATAGGTTTTGTACTGGTCCATTGAAAGTTAAGTTTTTTGAAACTATGCAGAGGTTCCCCGTTTGGCTAAGGTCAAGGAGAAACTATAAGAAGACTAAATCAGCATTTTTCCTTTCATTAGTCATGTCTGAAGGTGGACAGTGGACCTCTGGCCCGTCTACCTTTGGAAGTTCGAAAAGGTGAAAACCCAAAGAGCACTGGGGAAATTCCCTCATGGCAAACAAAGCACGGGTAGGTAAAGATGCCATCCCCTTTGGTTTAAGGGAGCAAAATTTTCCCTTTAAAAGGACTTTGGAATCGAAGTGGCGCTCAAACCCCCCATTACAGGGTGGGATGATAGGGTGTTGTGAAGAGAGGCTTCCTCCTAGAAGTTGGTAGAGATGTTTCATTTTTAAACAGATGTGAAATTTTGTCCCCCCGTCAACAAAAAATTTTTCTAGGGATGCCCACTCTGGGAAGAGGACAAAAGGGTTCAGGGCCCCCTCTTAGTGTTATGGTCTTTTAAGGGAAAAGGTTTTGGGAAAAATCGAACATAAAAGCTAATGTTTTTTTACTATGTCCCCCAGATGAAATGGAATAAGGCCAAAGTGGGCAATACTACTCTTTCAAAACGGTCTGTAAGTAGGGATTTTGACCATAGGTACTGCCTGGTACCTCGGGAGGATGACCCTTGGCAAACTTTACACGATCCAAAAGGTAGTGACATTAGGGCATTTTTGGCCAAATAGGTTTCCCCAATTTTATTTAAGGTTTTACGATGCGAGAAATGTCCGGCCACTGGCAGGTCATGAGCCCTTAATAAGAATGGGTTTTCTGCATTGACTTGGAACAATAGTTGGAATAGTCTGTTCATCGAATTTAATTTGAATCTTTTTGTGATATTTTAATTTTTAAATTTTAAAAAATTTTTTCCTTTAAAATTTTTATTTTTTGGGGCTTTGGAAAAAGGGGGGCAATTGTTTTTACGGTCCGATTATTGTTTGAAGGGGGGTAAAGGAAAGGGACATTTTTTGCCCCCATTAAAGCTTTTTTTTCGGGGGGTTTTTCCTTTATTTTCATCCGGGTATTTTCCCCTCGCCGGGACCACGGCAACCACTGAATTAAAATTTTCTCGGCCCCTTTTCCTCTTTTTGGGGAAATCTAAAACCCTTGTCATTTTTGGAAAAGGAACCCCAAAGGAAAATGGACCTTTTACATTCCCTTTTTTGTACGGAGAAAAGAAGTGATGGGAGTCGTACGGCTTCCCAGCCCAACCCTGTGAACCATTTAGACCTAATGTAACAACGGATGGTAGGAAAAGTGTCTGTACCCCCCAAAGTAGTCTGAAAGTTACGGAGGAATGAGTTTTTTAAGATTGGGAACGCTTATCAAAAATTTTACTATAATGTGCATCCGTGTCTCATAAAATGGAAAGGGGATAATTAAGTCCATTAACTTTTCCCTAACAGAAGGGGCTTGGTATTACAGTCTTTAAAACATTTTCCCAAAATTTTTGGCCTTTTTAGAAGGGGCATTGGACGTTTATTCCTTTAAACCCCCACACAAAGGAAAACAGGAAAAAAAAGAAGTCTTTTTACTTTCCACTAGAGGCTTTGTTTTCTTAAGTTGATAAACCCCTTTTCCCCTTAGGGTTCGACCCCTTTTGGGTTTTTTATAGGAATTGTGGCCTCACATACAGGTCAGAGCCTCACAAACTTCCTCGTTTTAAATCAGGTTACATTCTCTAATGATTGTTCGTATCTGGTGAGGAAGAGTGTCGGAACTGGTCAGAACCATAAAGTCTCGAAGAGTTTATAACTGTGATCAATTCCTGAACTTTGTCCAAAAAGTCGAAAAAACGAAAGAGTGTTCCCCTGTAACTGTTAAAATTTTGGGCCCAGGCTGAAAAGGTGGCATACCCTAAAATCTTTCCTGTAAAAATTAGTGGTTTTTTGTTTTGCTTTAAAGGATTGCCTTCTTGTGTTTAATTAATTTTATATGTGGACAAAGTTGCATGAAATTAAAAAGCTGTCCAGAAAATAACTTTCCAAACGGGTTTACCCCGGGTATCAGCAGGCCATTCACAGAGGGTTGCGGTGTTTTTAAAACCTGAAAATGTATAAAAGTTATGTTTCCCCCTCAGTGAAGGGAGGTTAAATTAGGGGTTGGAATATGTCACTGCTGCACGTTTTTCCCATTTACCCCTTCATCTTTTTGCTGATGGAGAAAAGTTAATTCTTATTTCAAATTTCAAGGCGAGTTTGTTCGGTTTGCGATCTTTTTTTTCCCCCTTAACTGTATTCTTGCCCTTTGTCTTTCTCAAGTTCCTTAATTTAACCTGTTTCATGTTCTTGTTGTTCTATGTACTCTAGCTCTTCTCATGTCAAGTCTATCACGCTCCTTTTTGTCTTTCTCTTTCTAACTGCTTTCTTGGTTTTCTCTCCAATTCTCTCTCTCTCCTTTTTTTCTTCTCTTTCCTTTTAAAATGTCTTTCTTCTTCTCAATTCTCTCTCTTTCAAGTTTTCCTGGATCTTAGCACTAATGAAAGATTCTAAATTTTTCCCTGTTATTCCTAATTATTCCGCATTCATCCAAAAATGGTATTCATCCATACTTGCAAGAATAACTAAAATCGGGGAAATGAAAAAGGGTTTAAAGAAAACGGAGGGTTTAATTTTGTGCTCCCCCTCAAACTGTAAAAAAACCGAGGGCTCGATCCCCTGCTTCAATTAAACAAAATGTATTAAAAAAAACGAAGGGTTTATGCCGGGTCCGAGCAAACGTAAGTAGAAAGGGGTCACTTAACCACCAAATTTTTCACCAAAAAAATCAAAAGTGCCCTATGACAGTTCCTTTATATAATAAAGACTCAATGAAACAAATTTCACTGGAAAAAACTCGGGTCCTAGGTTAATCCCCAAAGTGTTTCAAGCTCACAAGAAAAATGGCGAAATTAATTTTATATCCGCCTGACTTGACTTACAATAAAATGGATATAACAATCACCAAAACTTTTAATACCTGACTGTTGTCCTCCTAGAGAAAGATTATCAGGTGGTGGTAACCGTTTGTGGTATGCGGGTTGAAGTTCCAAGGTAGATTCGAGATGGGTTGAATCTGATTCAGTAGAGTTGATCCTGGCAAGGGCGCCACATTTGAAAACTTACTCAGCTCTGTAATAACTTCAGACAGTATTACCAAAACTGGCTCCTCCCAGGAAAATTAATGAATGAAAACGAAATAATAAATTAACAAAAATAAACACTTTATTTTTATTAAAACAAAAATTTTAAAAAAATAAAACATGAAGGTACATCCTATTTGAAAGAAAAAAAGAAAAAAGAAAAAGAAAAAAAAAAAAATTTGAAAATCAACGCTAATTTTTATATCAGGGACCCCGCTTAACGATACCTCAAATGCGACCCCTTTTTGTAAGTGTATTTTTGGAAGTGCGTTTGTAGTGTTGTTGGGGGGCTGAAATGGACTAATTACTTTACATATTCCTTATGGGAAAAAAATTTGGCAGTACTGGCACCTGAACATACACTGGGAAGAAAAAAAATTCGTTAACCGGGGGTCCCCTGTTTGGGGGTGTCTGGGGTTGGTGACACTTCTTGTTTTTAATTTAGCCGTTTCTGATGTGGGGGGGGGGGGGGGGGTCGCAGGTGTTGGTGACCCCCACGGCTAGTTCTTCACGGTATCGCCGTGAGTTTTTTCCCGTTTACAGGGGAAGGGTTTTTACCGCTGCAATTTTAGTGGGGGTTTCGTCCTGCAATTTCTACGGTGCACAGGTAATTAAAAACCCCAAAATTTGGGACGTTCCAGGAGTTGTCCGTCTCCGTCAGTTCTCGTTTATTGACAGGGGACCTCTCTGTATCCAAGCTGAAAAGATAGACAAAGGTTTCCCACTGTTAAAAATCCTCTCCAGATAAGTACAAAACCCAAAAGACTTGGTGTTTATTACAACAGTACCTTAGAGTAGGGTGAAAAGACTAGTTTATTTTTGGTCCAAAATGAAACTTTTTAACAATAAATTTTCCCAGAATACAAGGCGGCATGTACTTACAGTAGTGTTGGGAGCTGGGTCGAGTGATTTACTGTTTGACCAGAGCCCAATGTACCTTTCGGGGGGGGGGGGGGGGGGAAGAGGGAGGGGGAAGGGATAGTGGGAGTAGACTGACCCTACTTCAAGCACTGGCAGTCAAACTATCACTTTAGGGGGGGGGAAAAAAAGGCGGGAATTTTCGGGGTTGACTTACCACCTTTAAAAAAGTAGCCCGGCAATAAAACTATTGTTCTTTACCCTCACTCTCCCATCTTTGAACTTTTCCCTCACCTCTTCACTGTCTATGTACTCCTTGAATTCCTGCCATTTTTTTTGCTGCTTTTTGGTCCAACTGGGAGCCCCCACCATGCCACCCCTATGTATGCCCTCGATTCTTAAAAATCCCTAAAACCCAAACCCTTTTGCTGGCCAAAATTTCCTCACTCCACCACTATTTTGCTGGCTTTTTTTTCAAATTAAAATTTTCGCCCAAGCAATTTCCCTTACCCTTTTTCACAATTCGCTTGAGAGATGCTATCTCCTGCTACCCGGTTTTTTCGTTTTTTCCAAACCCGGGATAACAGCTCTCAACATAAACACATTTTGTGTTCATTTTCCGAAAACAAAGTTGCCCCTTTTTGGCAAAACATTTCCCTTGATTCCCTTTTTTTCTTGGCCAAAATAGTAGCGAGGGTTGATTGGGGTTTTGTGTACACCTCCAGCTCAGAAAAACATTTCCACTTTCATACTTGGGAAAAATATCTTTTTTCCTTCATATCCAGAATTCCACCCTTTTTGCTGAGGGGGCACTAAAAACCTTTCTTGGGCCCATGGGACATTTGCAGTGCAATCACTAAAAAGGCTGTGAAATATAAAAATGTTCCGTTTGTATTTTGGAACGACCGCGGGGCGGCTGGCTTGTAAACACGGGCCAGAAGTGGACCGTCTCAAAAAAATTGAATAGTGTTGGTCGATTTTTTTTAGAACAAAACAAGGAAAAATTTTTTTGGATAAAATGTATCGCTAGTCAGTTTTTAATCTTAATCGATCCCAAAACGCTGGTCGGGGGTCCACGGGATTAAAAAAGGCCCCGGGTTATGGTCTAAATTTACTGTGATTTTGGGGGAGTAAAGCCCAGGAAAAACTTCAAAGGCCCGAAGATAACACTAAAGCAAAGGGTTTTCCTTTCTCAAACCGTTGCAAAATTTTAACTGGGGGGACTTTAATTTAGCAAAAAAATAGAAAATGGGGATGAAGAATTTTAGGGAGGAGGGGGGGTTTTGTAGCAAGACTGCCCCCACAGCATAGCTACGGGCTTCTACATGAAAGAAAAAGGACATAAAAATTTTGGAAACCTTTTAAAAACTGGGGGAGATTCAAGTAATCTTTTCCCAATTTGCAAAAACCCAAGTAAACATTCTGAGGTCCAGAAAAATTTAACTTTAAACTGGTTAATTCAAACAGGGACTGCCACCTGGAAATTGGGGGGCAAAAACCCCGGCGGTAGTACCCGGCCTCCCTAAAAAATTTTGTACCCCTTTTTTTGTCCCGAGGTATGGGGAAATTTCTAAAATTTAATTTGTTTCTTAGCATTAAGAAGTCCCAACTTCCTTTGGGGCCGATATTTAAGCCTAAATATTTTAAATTGGGGCTTGCCCAAACTACATTTGGCAAAATTAACCTTAAATTGTTTTTTCTTCTAATTTTTTTCAGAAGTGCTTCTAGCCGGGGACCCATGCTTCCCCACCTTCACTTATCACCACAAAATCGTCCAAATAAGCTTCCACACCTTCCAGCCATAAGTTAGACTATTCACCCCAGTCCTGAAAGGGAACCCGAAATTACAGGGGCCCCAAGGGGAAATAACTAAAAGTTAAATAGACCACCGGGAAACAAAAAAAGACGATATCCGGGGGCTGGGGTTTTACAGTGGTACTTGGTAAAAACCCTTTTAACAGTCAAACTACTCACTTTTTTTACCCCCGGGAGATTTTATCTTTAAAATCGCCCCCCTCCCCTGGGTAGGGGAATACCCATCTGGAAAGGTCATGGAGTTTCCCTTTCCCGGAAATCGTACACATACGGGAAACCATCTGCTTTAGCCACGGGGAAAACAGGGCAAAGGGCCCAGGGATTTTTGCTCATTCTACCCAAAACCGTGAGTTAACAAAAATCTATTTCCTCTTTTAATGTTTTAAATTTTTCCCCGGGCCCCTGGGTTGGGATAGGGGGCTTGCTTAAATGGCAAGCACCTTTACATCCACATCATTTTCCCCAGAGTGCAACGTTTGGGGACGTCCCCCGAAAAAACTCGGGTAAGCCATTAGCAACTCTTTTAAACTTTCTAAACTTTGGGCCCTCCCAAATTTAACCATAAAAAAATGGGCCAAGCGTCAACACTTTTGAATTTTTTTGAAAGCACTTCTACCCCCCTAGAACAATCTGTAAGGCATGTATCCCTCCTTTTAGGGAGAATGGAAGTAGTTTGGGGATGTTTCCCCTAATACCTTTTCAAATGATTTACATTAGGCAAATTTTTTGGACTTTTTTTTTACCTGGAAATACGAACTAAAATAATTTTTCCTTACTCAGTTTCCTCACATCTCCATGGGGCCCTTTTATACCCCGGGGTGTACGTAAAGTCCAGGAAACCCAAATTTTTGAGCTAAAACTTAAACCCCCCACTTGAAAAAGCGTAGAGGCACCTTCTTATGAAACGCTGTTTCAATTTTTTTCGGGGCTTTTTCTATATTTTCTTTAAAACCCGGCTCCTCAGAAAGGCCCAAATGCCTTGCATTAAAGATGGCGATAAATACAAAAGGGGGAAACGGGCCCCTTTCCCGGGCCATACTTCCTTTAAAAAATGGGGCCCAAAGGGCCCCCGTACCGCATGTCCCCTATATTAAACTTTAAAAAGGGGGTAACCCCCAAACTTCTTGCCCACTCTCCCTGATTGCGAGGAAGAAAAGGATTCCCCCCATCCCAAAAAATTAGAGAACTGCTACAATAAGCACGCATCATGAACTTTTAAAATCTGGGGAAATCTCCCCTAAGGGCCCCCCCCGGGTTTTTGGGGCTGTAACAGTAGAGATAAGGGGTTTTAAACAGAGTCTAGATAATGCTTTTCGGGAAAACCCTTTGGGGAAATAAAATTAGAGCCTTGGGCTGATTTTAATTTCCCGAGGCAACCCTACTTGGGGAAAAAAATCGAATTAAAGCCCTTACTTAGCTCGACATTTATTTTCTTTAAAAAACCTTTAGGGAAAAATTGGGGTAAACCAAAAATAGTCCAAAAGGGGATTGATTACCCAACCTGGTTTTTTGGAAGGGGCCCCACACAATCAATTTTCAAACATAAAAAGGGTTTTCCTTCTCTGCAATTTGGAATGAGGGGGGCAAAGGGGGGTGGTGCTTGCTGGTTTACCTATTTTTTTGGAAATCGGGGAATTTTGAAGGTACCCTACCACCGTCTCTTTTCATCCCTTGGGGCCCGAAAAAAAATCGAGACAACTTTTTCCCGGGGGCTTTTTGTACCCCAATGTCCCCCCCCCGGACCCATTATGGGGGCCCCTTTCCCAAACCAAGTTCGGAATCCCTTTCCCGGTAAAAAACCCGTTCCTGTTTTGTTTAAAAATAAATTAATACCTGGGCAGTTTTCCCTAGGAATTTTTTTTCCCTAAGAAGACCCCTTACTTAATAAAAAGCCTCTTTTTTCATCTTCCGCCTAAATTTTTATAACGGGAATCCCTTCCCCCCTCCCCCCGAAGATCTTCTTGCTGTTTTTTGGATCAAATTCTCTTGCTTTAAAAACATTAATCCCAAGTCCTGTTAGAATTTTTGTACTAATTTTTGGTAACTTACTTCAGCTTCTGGGATGTGAGCATCGCTAAACAAAAATCCAGGCCCCAATCAAAAGGGGTTATTGCTCAAAGCCCAAAGGGGGTGAACGGGGCCTTTTGCCAAAGGGGTCTCCCAAAAACCCCGGGGTAGGAAATAAAGGGAAACCCCCCTTGCAAGCCTCAAGGGGAAAATTTTCAGCGAGGGAATTGCCTATGACGAGAAAGGGTTTTTTACAACCCCCCCCCAGGGCCCAAATGTTTCCGACAAGTAGGTTACGACCTAATGGGGAAAATTCTTTTTTCTGAAAACCTACCACTGCAAATCCATCAAAAAGAACCAAATTTTCAAAATAATTTTATGGAGGGGAAACCCGAGAAAAACAGTCCCTCCATCGCCTTTTAAAAGCACATCAAACTTTGGAAAAGGCGAGTCCTCAAAAGAGAACACCTTCCCCAACAAGTTTTGGTTTGCTCCCCCGGGTTTTTCCCATAAAAATTTACTTCAACAAATTGGGATTTGGTTTGTCCCCCCCCTTACCAAAAAGAAAAATAAGGACCAATTTCTTTACTTACTTTCCTTTTGGGCAGGGTTTAGGGAGTCAGTATCTAGAAGTGGGAACCTTTGCCCGGCTGAATCTTGTCCACCATGGCCCCAGCTGTCCCGGGGCCCGGGTAGACGACGTACAGGAACCGCACTAAACTTTATTTTTTCCGGTCCTTTCTTTTTTAACAGGGGCTTTTCACATGCCCTTTCTTCTGCATTAGGAGCGGAAATTTTTCTTCCTCGCTTTATCCACCTCCAGTGGGGTTTTAGTATCGAAATTTTCCCCCAGATCATTTTTTAAAAGAACGGCGTAAGGAGCCACCTGTGGGGGGGGGGGTAATTTCTGGCAAAACTTTTCCTTGGGCCGTATCCCCAAAACCCGGGGGGTGTTTTCCTTATTTCTTGGGGGGGATTTTCTCTCTTTAATTGAAGAGATTTCATAATGATCACGAGCGGGGGTGGAAGTTAAAAATCCAAAATCTATATAATTAAAAATTTGGCAAGCTCCTGACAGGGCATTAAAAACTCTTCCTGTAATATTAACTAGTTAAGCTTTCCACAGAGCACAGCCCAGGGCCCCTTTCCCCCTTTCCAGGCCCCTTTTTCTGTGGGCAAAGTCTCCCACGTTTGCCCCGGGGAGTCAATGGGAAAAGTCTAAATTTCCAAAATACTTTTTTAATGACCTCATAATTATACTTTTCAAAGGCAAGTAGCGTACTTTTTTGAGCCCTTTCCAGTTAAAGTTTTGTGCAAAAGGGGGCTCAATATTCCGAGGCCTTGCACCCCCTTCCCGTTTTTCGAAAATGCGAAAATAGGTTCAAGGTCAGCTTTATGAAAATAGGCACTAAAGATTGCCCTTTGGGGAAATCAAAAGGAAAAGTTTTGGGAAAACCGTCAGTCTCACTCTCTTCCCTTTTTTTTTTCACAACGGATTTTCTCTCCTTTAAAACTTCTTCATACAGTTTTCGCAGTGCTTTTAACGAGTTGTTTGCAGAGTAGAATCCACCCTTCTCTAAATAGTCCAGAGAGATGGGTTCAAGGAATTGGTGGGGGATGGGGGAAAAACCCCCTTTTGGGCTACTTGGGGCCCAGGGCCCCCTCCTGCTGGCATCAAAATTCGGGGACGGACAAATTAAAGCCCCGCTTCTTTTTTTCCCTTTCGGGGGGAATTTTCAGTGCATTTCCTTGCTCCTGGCTTTTCATATCTCAGCAATAAGGAATTTTAGGACTTCCCGGGGCGATTTGCCGGTCCACCCCCCGATTTTTTACTCGAGACAATCCCGGGTGTTAGATTTTAACCCCTGAATCAGGGGACTCAGAAATTCAGGAGGGATGGGGAAAAGAAATCCTTATAATTTAACCCAACGTTTTTTTGGGTATAAGATTGTTTGTGTCACCCCTAAATGTCACTATCCCCCAGCACTCTGCATTTCAAAGTCTCACTTATCCAAAATCAATTTATTAACCATTGCTGTTTGAACCCATTTGAAAGATAATTGGATACTCCTAGGACAGCCCCCATTGTTACGTTTGAGTCTTTTTTTTCAGAGAGGAACCGTTAGTAAAAACGGGAAGATCCCCTTTGGTCTTTTACTCTTTTTAAATTCAATATATAAAATAAGGCAAAAAGTCTATAGCCCTTTTTGGTTTTATTTAGTAAAACTAAGTTTAGAGTCACTTTGTAAATTTAAAAAATTGATAAAATTTAGGTATACCTTTTCTTATAAATTCATATGTACACAATCACTTTAGTTCATAATCAAAGTCAAGATAATGAAACACTAGATGGGCCTTTACCACCTCCTCAGTCCAATTATATACACTACAGCTAGAACTCTTTAGAGACTATCACGAGATTTTAATAGTTGGAGAACACAGACATGGTGTAGCTTCACTTAAATGGCTGACTGCACAAACGCAACCCGTCAAGTATTCCGAGACTGAAGTAATCCAAGCAACCTTGGTTGAACCTAGGAACCTGGTTCAAAGTTCTCCTGAGACTTACAACAAGAGAATAAGGGAGCTCCGTGGCTTGGTGCTTTCTCTGCCAGAGGTGAGAATGAACTCTATGAAATAAACTCCCCACTTGACGTCACCTCGGAATGATGAGTTTGTGAAGCATAAACGACCACAGGCAATTCAACATATAAACCAAAACATCCTACAAAATAATCAATAATTCATGGCCAGATAATATTATAAAACTAGGAGTCTTTATTTTAGCTACAAATAAAGGTACCATAATATAATTTCTAAGTGAAAAAGCCATAATGACACACTAATCAATTGACCCTTCTTCAAAATTTTGCACAAAGGGCATAACAACCATCACTAAGTTTTAGCTGATGCTAGTCCACCATCACTAAGTGTTAGCTGATGCTAGTCCACCATCACTAAAGCGTTAGCCTCCAATGGTGTTAGTCCGTCAATAGCACTTATCAGCGCTCAACTTGGTTTAATAAAAACTATTTTTTTCCTATAAAATTTGAAGTTTTGGGATAGTGTTTTTTCCCTGGTTGTTGTGTAGTACTCAAGTTGTATGAAGTGATCCCTGGTTGTTGTATAGTACTCAAGTTTTATAAAGTGTTCCCTGGTTTTGTATAGTACTCAAGCTGTTTTAAAGTGTCCCTGGTTGTTTATTACTCAAGCTGTAAAAGTGTTCCCTGGTTGTTGTATTAACCCAAATTGTAAAAGTGTTCCCTGTTTTTTTTTATAGTACTCAAGTGTAAAAGGTTCCCGGTTTGTATAGTACTCAAGTTTATAAAATGCCCTGGTTTTTGTAAGTACTCAAGCTGATAAAGTTTCCCCGGTTGTTGTATAATT
>NC_069409.1:15771251-15793347 GCF_026875155.1 Cherax quadricarinatus
TGGGGGGGTTTAATTTTACTTTACTGAATTTGACATAGAAAAGTAACAAAAAGGGTATTTGGGTTTAAAATTACGTTAATTTAATGTAATGTTTAATTATTAAGGACGTGAAAGGGGGCGTAAAGAAATTTTCTTTAAAAAATGACCACTTATGTGTTTTATACAAATGAATAAGGGTGGTTTAAAGGGCCCCCCCCTCATAATCTAGCTTTTTTTACTCTTCTTTGTATTTTTTTAATTTGAGTGGATTGGGGGTCAGAAAAAAACGTTAATTTTAAAGGGGGAAAGTCCCCAAAATTTACTCTTCAAAATGTTAAAAGGACACCACAAGAGCTAGAGCTTTAATTTTTTTGGTGTCGTTTGAGTTTTAAAATGAATAGTAACATAAAGGTTGGGAATATCAGTGGTTGTTGACTTTTGGGGGAGCAGCAAACCCCCCACTGCTTTAAAACTGCATCTATTTAAAAAAAGGGATGGAAAGATTGAAATTAGGACAAACATGGAGCAGGGGAAAAGAGATGCTTAAACCCTTTTGACGGTCGGAACAATCCTGGGTCCGATGAACTGAATTTTGGTATTTAATAAACTTAGTGAAGAGGTGTAGGTGGAGGTGTGTGTGCTGGCTTCCCTTGTCACTTGAAAAATTTGGCAAGGTCGACATGTTTAAGAAAATGTTTCCTTATCTTTCCCAAAAAAAAAGTTTTCCCGTTTACCGAGTGTCTTCTTGAAAAACCCCCCAAATGCCCTTTATAGGGGATTTTGTGAGAAAAATCAAGGGCTTTTTCCCACAAAAAAGTAACTGGTAAACACTGCGAAATGCTTGACTGTGGGGGAAAAACATATCAGTGAAAAACCTTGATGTTTTTTTCTCCATCAGTACAGGGGTTACAAAATTTAGAAAACCTTATTGGGGGACCTTTGTTTTCACCCCTCAGAAAATTGTATATCTCTCAGTCTTTTCCAGGGGTTGATCAACAAATGACCCTTTGATTAAATCACATGAGAAAAGGAAATTTTAACGTCAGTAGTGTCTTGTTTGGTTGATGTGGATGAAAAGAGTACGAAACCCTTTATTCGGCGATGTACACCCCCCTCATTTACAGGTATCTCCCAACCAGCAAAACCCGGGGTTGCAAAGAGTTGAGATGGGGCCCCATCTTTGGTTAAATTTTGTGCCCAGGTTCAGCCAATAAGAGAGGGGTTTTGAAATTCCAGGGTTTTTTGGGGGTTTACCGCTCTCCTGTCTCCCCTTTTTTCTTTCCCATTCGGGGTTTTTAAAAGCACGGGTCGCTATCTTGTGGCTTCTATTTCTGCCATGCTTACGTGGAGTGCACTTTACATATCACTGTAAATAGTGTACATTTTGCTGTTCAAAATTGGTTGAAGGATAAATAAATTTAAACTTTGCGGGGCTGTGTTTATTTTGCCCCCTTTAAACCCCCGGGGAAAAAACAGGCCTTTTGGAAACCCTGGGTTGAAAAATAGGGGTACCCTGCCCAAAGGTGGGCGGGATTAGGGGAAAAGGGTTTTTAAATTTTTGGGTGAAAGCTCTAGCGGGAAAACTTTGTGCAGCTTGCTGTCTGGCATTGTTTTTAAAAAATTTTGCGGGTGCGGTTGTTTTTTATGATCAGCCTTGTTATTGTGTATCTTTTCAACAGCTCGAACTGTTGTTCGGTTTTTGTGCTCGTTCGCTAGGGTCAATTTCTGAACAGTGTGTGTCTGGCATTGCTTTACAAATTTTGGTGTCAGTTTTTTAATAGCCTTTTCGGTGTGGAAAATTTTTGCAGTCGGCTTTGCTTGTATGCGTATTCGAAGCGTACTTGCTTTGCTAAAGCTTTGTTCTGCAAATTAATATTTTTCTTTGGGGGGAAATCTGAAATCGTAGGGCATAGCGAATAATTTAATGCCCCCTAAAAGGATTTTCAGACGTCTGGTTGCGGCATATATTTGCATAACCTCCCAAAAATTGCCCCTACAGCGTTTTTGGGGAAAATTTTGCTCGTTCCATTGGCATTACATAAAAAACGCACTCTCACGCTGCAAAACTGATTCACGGATTGTGAAAAAATTTTAGAAAAAAGGAGAGGGGCACATCAGATCCCCCCTCTAGGGGGAGCTAGGGCAAAATCCTATGTTCTCGCAGGAGGAAGATGATCCCACCTACGGGAGCAAAATTTTTGTATAGTGCAGTGGGGTTGTTTCAGGGTGAATCAGCGTCGTTGGCATTGGGGCTGGCAAAAATCTTTCTTGAGAAAAGGGAACAGAGAGCTTTCGAAAGGGGAAAAATTTAAAGTGGGGGAAAGAGAAAGGGAGGCTTTTTTCCCGCATTCTGTAAATGATTTTAGTTTACAAAAAGGGGTACAGTTTTTTCCCCCCCGGCCTTCAATGGGGCCGAACCAGACCCAATTTTTCAAAAGCTTCAAAAATCAGGCTCGAGCCTTGAGGGGGCCCGGAACGGAAAGGGGAAATCTTTGGGGTTCTTTACAGCTTATCAGGTAAGGCACGGGGAATTTAGTCAGTATTAAATGGGGTGAATTCTTGTTATCAAGTAGTAAAGGACCACAGGGTTGGGAGCTGTAAGTTTTCCCAGCCAAAATCGAAAAGGTTTTTTAAAATTGGGAAAGGCGGCAGTTTTTGGTCAACCCCTTAGTGGACTTTGTGAGACAGAAAACCCAAAAAGTTTTCCCAGTGGTATAAAGCAAGTGGTGTCTTTACCTTTGGGGGTTTTGGTGCAGTTTATTCTGTTTGAAAACCCTGCGGAGTTTTGGGGGACCGGGGTTTCGGTTTTCTGCGGATCGTAAAACTTAACCACTGCATTGGAGGCACCCAGGTTGGCTGATACCTTCAAAAAAAACCGCTCCTGTCGAGCGGCCCGGGTTCTTCTTTTCAATACCCTGGATAAAGCAGAGATCGTAAAAATTGGAGAATGAAGTCCCAGCGGGGGAGAACGTCTACGTCAGCCAACTAAGTAACTGGTTGGGGCCGCTTTTCAAATTTTGGTTTTCCCCCTGCGGAGAGGCAAAAATACTCATGGTGCATTCGCCAACCCGTATCCGGAGAGACACCCGCCAGAACGAACCTTTTTCAAAGTCAGCGGGGAAGTAAAGGGCCCAAGGGCCCGTCGTCTGTTTCCTCTGCAACAAAATAGGTCAAAAACCCTTCCCAAAATGCCCCTTTAAACCCTTAAAACCCCTTGGGAAAAACTCTAAAATCCCTTGAAAAAAGTCCCCTAGAGAAGTTGGAAAAAAGGGATGGCCCCTTTTTATTGGAAAAAAATCTTTATTCCCTTCAGGAAAAATCAAAAAAAACAAACCCAAAAATAAAACCTTTAGAGGGTTTGGGGCATATTGGGTCAAATTGTTTAAGAGAAGGAAATTTTTCCCCCTTTAAAAAGAATATTCTTTGAATTTTCCCCTTTTTTTAAAATTTGGGAAACATTTGGAAAGGGGCTATTTATTCTGTTCCATTTTCTTAAAAATTTTTGATAGTGCAAAATTTAAATGGGGACTTGCTGTTTGGGGTTCCCCAAAAAAGGGTTTCCCCTTAAAGATTTCCATGTTATTTTCGGGGGAAAAATTACTTTTTGTTAGTTTGGTCCTGAACCTATTTTTGAATTTAATTTTTTCTCCGGTGTTGGCCCTAAAATCGGGCAACATCCAAAGGGGTTTTCGGAGAGAATGTTGACCTATCCTTGGCGGACTCCGATCTGGAATAGCCCCATTGGTTTTCGAGGGAAAAAAGGCCAGAAACCCCGTAGAAACAAAGTGAACAGACCTGGGTCAAACCTTCCCATTTTCCCGGGTTTCAGGTTTTCCAGATGTCTCGTTTCCCTGCCCGAGGGATGCCTTGGGAGGAACAAAAAGGAAGGGCCCCTTTTTTAAAATTTGCTTTTTAGGCAAACCATGGGTAAATCCTCTTTGGGTCATTTCCCGGGCAAGTATGAAGTTAAAAAACGGGTTATTTGTTTTGCATGAGTGGGGAAAGGGGATAGGGGGGCCCCCCCAAATTTTTTAACAGGGTTTGTGGTTTTCCAAAAAAAGTATAGGGCCTCAAAAAATTAAAAATAGCTCATAAAACCCTCATTTGGGGGGTCACTTTGGGAATTTCAAAAACCTTGTTTGAAATCCCCAAAAAAAATTTTATTGGCCAAAATTAAAGAAAGATGTGAAGAAACTTTTTAGGGGGTTTCCGAGGAAAGTCGCAAGTTTGGGGAAACCCGGACTTCCCTTAAACCCCCGCAACCCCCCCCCAAACCCATAACCTTTCTGATGGAGAAACCCTTTTTCAGATTTTAAATTTTAAAATTGGTTAGGGCCATTCCTAGGTCAAAAAGTCTGGAAAACAAAATTTATTTTCGTTATGGTTAAAAAAAACCCGATACCCGAAGCAATTCCTATGCGTAGTTTAAATTTTAAAAAAACTATTCCAAGCTTTAACAAAATTCATTTCTTGTTTTGGGGATTCTAAAAAAATATTCAAAAATATCAAAGGGCTTAAACTTTACTGCCAAAGCTTTAGGGAAATATTAATTAACTAGTTTGGGTTTAAACCAAAAACTTATCCCCTGCCTTTCCTCAGTCCCCGGGCCCTTTGGAAAAAATTTCCCCCAGAAATTTAAAAAATGATGAGAAATTTTTGCATTGGGACTTTCTACCCGGAAAGGGTTTAATCAAAACCTTTGTTGCTGTTCACCCCCCCTACGGAGACGGTTTCAAGAGTCTACAGGGTATTTTAAACCCTTTTTAGCTTTCTTTTGGGGACAAAGTACGGGTCCTTCCTGGGGGCTCAAAGAAGGGGTTTGGGTGGGGAAGGGCGTTAGGGTCCCAAACCTTAAAAAACCCCTCTTCAAGGGTTTTTAAAGGGGGCCCCGCAGGGTTTGCCCAAGGGGTAACCTAAAGACAGTCAAAGCAAAATGAAACAGAAGTATGAAGAAGTTTCACAAAATTCCCCTAAATTCCTCCAGGAAGAAAAGGTGTTGGGGCAGGGAAAAAATACTGGCCCCACCCTTTAAAAACTTGTTTACAGGAATATGCAGAATTTTAAATAGATTATCTGAGTAAAATTTTGTGGTGGGTCCCTTGTTTAACCTCAAAAAATAAAAATTACCACTTAAACAAATAAAGGCCCTTTCCCTACATAGATAAAAATCCCAAATTAAAGACTCTGTCCTCTACCTTTTTTGGGGCAACTCTGACTCTTTGCACTTTTATCTCTGAAAAATTTAATTTTTAAACTTTCAAATTCTGTACTCCTCAAAAGGTTTCCCAGCCCCTTTTAAAGGAGGGGGTTATTGAAATGCAAGCAACAAATTTAACTGGCTTCTACAGTCATATCTAAAATTTTTTCGGGTTTTGCCCCAAAAAATTTTAGTTAGGGGTTACCCTGATTTTAGATGTGGGAAACTCTAAAAACCAAATTTTTAAAACCCCCCACAAGCTAAAACCTGAAAAACAAAGGCTACTTTAGAGGAATAGAATTTTGTTAAAGTGGGGTTTTGTTTGGGGGGGAGTCATTAGTCCATGGGGTTCACCGTGCTCTTGTGAAAAAGGTGTTTGGGGGTTTCGGATGTGTACAGACTACCCTAAGGTGAAGAGGTTTACCTTTCAGATGTTACCTCTTCCTCGTCTGGATGCGTAAATTGGGCTTTGTGGGTAAGTATTTTTGTGTCCAAATTTTAAAACCCTTTAAAAAGGTACTTTTAGGGGACCCTTTTACAGATAAGGCGAAGGAAATCTCTCCTTCGTAATTCCGGAGGTCATTTCAAAACACAGTTTCCCCTTTCAGAATTTAAAAAAATTTCCCCTTTTCATTCCAGAAACTTATCCCTTAAAGGGTATTTAAAAAACTTGAAGGGGACGGTGCTTTCCTAGATGGGTTTTGTTTTTGGTGTCTGATATTTGGGGTCAACAAACCCACTTAGACCCTTTAAAGGGTTTTGTTTTTTAGACCTTTTAAAAGTTCCCCTTTAAACCCGTTAATTTATCTTTAAACTTCCTTTTTCCAGGCCAACGGCATTTTCTAGTCTGAAGTAGGTAGTGGTAAAGGTTTCACCTAAATTTTCTAAAGGGGTTTTTTTATTAAAGATTATCCCGTTCCTCATGGGTTGGGGGAAACTCTTCAACGTTTTTTAGGCTTTATTGGATTTTTAAAAAGGGTTCGGGAAGAATTTCTCAGGTATTTTTAGCCCCCCTTTCCCTTTTTACCAAACCACAAAGTTCCCTTTTAAATTGGGGCCTCAGACTGTAAAACTGCTTTTTATAAAACAAAAAAATTTTTGTGTGCTGCACCCATTCTCTTGGGCTCCAGACTTCTCCAAAACCTTTTTTATTACAGGTTGATGCTTGTGAGTTGGGGGTTTGGGGGCCCGACTATTACAAAAACGGGAACAGGGGTTTTCAGGGCCCGTTGCATTTCTTTTTTAGCCAAGTTCCCGCCCCAAACAGAGGGCTTACTCTAACCCTTTAAAAAAAAGCCCCCGCAAAAAGGGGACTGGCTTTTGGGGCATTTCGATGTTTTTGTGGGGCCGACTCGCAGGTGGTCACAGTCTTTCGTGATCACAATCCCCTTTATATTCCAAGCCATGAAAAAACCCCAAAAACAAGGTTATGTTTTCTGGAACTAAGGGGTACCGCCCTTTAATATTTTAATTTTAAAAATATTGCCGGCAAGAAAATAGGTTGGGAGATCTTTAATTTGGTCTAAAATTTTTAAATTTTTTTTAGGTTTGGTGTCATTTGTGGTAACCAAATTTTCAAGTCTTTTTTTTTATCCCTTGGGGGGGGGGTTTTTTTTTTTAGTGAGGGGGGTGCCCGGGGTACCCTCGCCTGTATTTGGACCCATGCTAGCCTGTTCAAATGCTGTCTCACTCTAAAATTTAGGGTTTGGCTTTTGGTCACGAGAAAAGCTGAGGTTTTTTAAAAGTTTGGATGGTGGAAGGAAAACGGGGGCCCATTTTTTGTGCCATTGGTTGGGACGGTTCCCCGGGAGGGGGGGGGCAGGCCCAATCCTGAGCCCCTTTTCGGGGTGGGGGTTTTGGCATGCAAAAAAGTACGTAACCTATATTCGGCGCTTTTAACACCCTCATTTACAGGCTATCTCCCCCAACCAGCGAACCAGGTTGCTAAGAGTTGATGATGGGGCCCCGTCGTTCAACTAGTGACCAGGTTCTACCCAAATAAGAAGATGGTTTTGGCAATCGCAGAGGTTATGTGAGTACCGCTCTCCTGTCTGCCCTTGTCATTCCCATTCTAGAGCTGGTTGAAGCACGGTCTGCTATCTTGTGGCTTCTATTTCTGCCTTGTTTTACCGTGGAGTGCACTATACATATCACTGTACATAGTGTACATATTGCTGTTCTAAATTGGTGAAGGATAATATAAATCTAAACTTTTTCTGCTGTGTTTATTTTGCTCCCATTACACCAAGGGTAACAGGCCATTTGGAATCCTGGGTTGTAATAGTTGATGACTGGGGAGAGTCAGTGTTAATGATCCTGGGCGCAGAGCATCACTAAACAACATATTCAAGCCCAAATCATTGTCATCCACTAACTCAACAGGAGACAAGGATGTTTGTTGTATCTTTGACATAGCTCTAGTAATTGCGCTGAGAGGAAATAAAATAGGTTTCTCTCTACAAGCTTCAATGGCATAATTATCATCAGTGTTATTATCAATCACAAGTGGTTCTTTACATATACCAGCATGAAGGATATCGTTCCTTATCAACAAGTCCACTGGGCCTGATGGGAAATACACCCCCTGGATATACCACTGAAATATAACCAGTATAATTTGCTTGTTTTAATATAAACTTTGTGCAGAGGCACTTTTATAACAGGGCCCCCCCATAGACTTCTAACAATACATCTATCTTGCAATTGGTATCGTCAGTTATGGGCAGTACATCTTCTCTTAATAACGTGAGATAACTGCCAGTGTTCTGAAAATAACTATCTCAGTTAAATGTGATTCGTCAAATCCTACTTTACTTCTTGAAAGTAAGGACTCATCGCTGAACGAATCTTTTTTATCAGATACACTTTCTGACGCTAGTCATCTATCTGAGTAAAAATTATCTAAAACAGTAAGATCAGAGATATTACTAGGTTTTGGTGCCTTTGTTGCTCGGAAGAAGATACGACTTGTGTGGGGGTGCCAGCCGCAACGACTGCTTCTCGTATCTCTTTCTAACTTATAGCAATACCTCTAGCATGTCCTTTTCTGTTACAATAGTTACATTTAAACTTTCTTCTTCTCGATATCAGTTTTCTGTCTAGCCACAGAGACAGATTCAGGAGTGAGTTTTCTGGTAAAGTACAAGAAGGTTACAGTAGCGGTACATCAGGCGGCAATGAAGCAGTGATTTAGGTTGCCAATTTTCTAGGACAATTTTAGTTACCTTTTTTTTTTGTTTTTAGTATGTACAAGTTTGTGAGAAATCTCGAATTGCTGCTAAATGCTACAGTTTCAGAAATCCGAGGTAGTTGTTCGATCAGATTTCTTGTTATGTCGCAGCATACAGTTGTTAAAACTCTTCGTGTAGTAACAATGAATAAGGCTGTGTAGTTGTTCACTTTAACTCAAAGACCTTTCTCTAAAAAGAAACTTTTTTTACGGGGCAAATCTCTGCAAAAGTTTGATCTTGTCGTCATTGTAACATACGAATCCCTCTTTGATAACTTACAGGTAACAAGTTAAATGTCTCTAGAATAGTTTGTTTTGACAGCATCATAATAATGTACTTGGCAAATGGCAAGCAGCAGTACAAGTTTGAGCTCTTCTGTCAATGCTGTATGCAACAATGTTGCCCAGTGCTTCCCGTGGCCAAGTTCATAGCACATGCCTGGTTCTCAAACACATCAAAATAGGTGTCTAAGTCACTTTAAAAAACTTAGGAATCATGGATGCAGCTTTCTGCACATTAAATGTGTCCTGTGATCTATCATCTGTTGTCTTCCCAGACGAACTTTTTTCTCTTTGGAAATCTTCTTCGTTCAATTTCCTCTGTGCCTCTATTTGTGCAGTCTGAACATAATGAGGCATTCTAAACCTCTCAAACTGTTCCGAGAGATAGGACCAGGGGGTTTAATGGAGGGGGGTAGGGAAATTAACATGTTCTGGACGGTCCTTAGGTCGGACACTTCGTCCAGCCGTCCTAGAGAGTCTAGATCTGGTCTAGGATAAGTAATAGAGGATAGCATACACTGTATAGTATTAGGCTGAGTATCCAACAGCTACACCAGTATATTGTGTAGGAAAGGGGGGAAGGTGAGCAGAGGTTCATTAGGCTCAAACACTTCTGCCTTAGTTGCTCTTTCTTCTACATCATCAAATAGAGTTATACTTTCTAATTGTGACACTAGACTTTCTGAATCTGAATCATAATCAGACATTTCTGTATGAGCAGGAAACAATATATCTTTAATTAACGCTCTGACAGTTTCTGCTGTGTAATTACTGTTATACGTCACACCGAGATATTTGGCTACTCGCCAACACGTCTGAAGTTTTAATGTACTCAACTCACACAGAGTCAGAGTATCAATTAACTGTATCACTTTGGCATACATCACAAAAAATAACTGTACTACGAGAGAGTGATTATGCGAAACTATAATCCTGATAGGAATTATAGTGTTGGTTGTCTTGGAGCTAGAGCTCATAAACAGTATTTCCATCTCCTTGGATCAAGAGACTCAGTCAGGTACATACATCCACCTGGTATGTTGTACAAGACTAAACTCAAAGTCTTCAGATTAGGAAAGTACTCAAAGTGTTTGATCATAGAGTTACTAGTATGTCAAACTGGACAATTTCTCTAACACCTTGGATCAAGAGCATCCCGGACAGGCCCCCATTTGTTACAAAAAAGGCGATTCTAAAAGCTTAGAGATCTCCAGTGAACAATAGAAAGGACTTCCCTTCTAGCATCCAGCCTGTTACTGGGTTTTCGTAACAAGTAGTCAGTATCCTTGTCCAATTATCCCTTAAGAATCAGTATGATTCAATAGTGCTTTAGGATTACAACTGGTAGGCTACTTACTAGAGAAATTAAAATTTAATAAATTTATTAAGTCTAGAGGTATATTATTAAATTAAATTAATCACAGTAATCAAAATAATATCACATCTCTCGAGTACAATATTATTGTGCTGAAAGCACATATCAGATTTATAATTCTTAAGTACCGTCTGGTACATTAACATTTAGTAAGATATTACAAATATCTACAAATTTGTGTATGCGTGTAAGTGCTCCAAGTAGTTCGGTATGTCTCACGGCTCGACTAGACTTAAACAAGTGACTGACAAAGTCCTCACATAAACTAACTTCTTGACCAACTGGCAATCAGAACAGTCTGCTTGAACAATAAAAAGAATGCTAAGCCCAATAGCAATATAACAAGCAACGGCGACACAGAATCAGGAACAAGGAGATAATATAACGACACTAAGTAGGGACCATCAGCAGATCCTCCACAAAAGTCACAAAACTCCCGTACTACTGAATCTAAGTTCAGCATATGAAAATCGCCGACTTTGATAATACACAGAAACCAGTACAAGTTAAGTGAGAAGTTACAGCTCAGGACCTGAGATGCTCAGAGTGTCTATGAGACACACAACCTCAGTACAACGTCAAAATCACTAAATCTATACAATGTTCTGTGAACGGTTTACAGAAATAAAAGAATAATGGGCAATTGGGCCCCAAACCCCAAAGAGTCTCGAGCAGATCAATACTTTAGGCGAGGTGGGCACCCCCCCTCGATACGTGATAGTCGTGGCAACTGCAGTCAGAAGTGGCAGGGCTAACGAGCTACAGGATAATTACGTGTTTGACAATCAAGATTTAAAGAGACTTAATAGGTTCACCTAACAAAAAAAGTCAAATAAAAATAAAGCAATAATTTTTGATTTGTATTATCGCAAATTAAGAATATAAAAAATTTATGAAAAGGTAATATACTTATATATATAATAAAAATCATTGCAACCCTTCAGGGGTTGCAACCCCAAAGTTACCTTGACCCCGACCCCTACGCTACTTGACCCGACCCGACGTTACCTTGAAAACCCCCACGTTACCTTGAACCCCGACCCCCAGTTACCTTGGGCCCTGACCACCATGTTACCTTGCCCCGATACCAGTTTCCTTGACCCTGACTGCACGTGACCCTTGACCTGAAACCCCCGTTACCCTTTCCTGGCCAGCCGTCCTTGACCCTGAATCACTTACCCCTTTACCCGACCACTCTTACTTGCCCTGACCCTACGCTACCTTTACCCCCGAACACCACTTACCTTGACCTGACCCCCCACGTACCTTGACCTGACCACAAAAGTTTTCTTGACCCTGCCACCCAAACTACCTTGACCTGCCCAGGTTACCTTGACCCTGACCCCCACTTACCCTTTCCCCCCGACCACCCGTTTTCCTTGACCCTGACCACCACGCTACCCTTTACCCCGACCCCCAAACTACCTTGACCCCAAAAACCCCGATACCTTGACCCCGACCACATGCTACCTTGACCCCGACCACCACGTTACTTTGACCCTGACCACCCGTTACCTTGACCCCGATACCACCCTACCCGACCCCGCCAGAAAGCTACTTGACCCTGATAACCATGCTACCCTTTTGCTGACCACCAGGCACTTTGACCCTGACCACCACATTTCCTTTACCCTGACCCCCCCCCCCCCCCCCCCCCCCCCCCCCCCCCCCCCCCCCCCCCCCCCAACCAGTACCTGACCCCGACCCCACTTACCTTGACCCTGGGGCAAAACACGTACCTTGCCTGAAAACCCCCAGTTACCTTTTGACCCTGGCCACCACGTTACCTTGACCCCGACCCGACGTTACCTTTAGCCCCACCCGTTTTCCTTGACCCTAACCCCCTATGCTACTTTACCCTGACCACCAGTTACCTTGCCTGACCACCACATTACCTTGACCCCCGAAACCACGTTACCTTGACCCTGACCAGTCATTACCCTGACCCTGCCCCACGCTACCTTGCCCGCCCCATGTTCCCCTTGACCTGGCACCCCGTTACCCTTTACCTGCCATACCTTACCTTTACCCTGTCCACCACGTTACTTTGGGCCCTGACCCCCAGTACCTTGACCTTGACACCAAAAATTATTTAAAACTAACCCCTGTTACCTTGCCCGCCCCTACGTTACCTTTAGATGACCTAACGTTATATTTATCCCGACCACCCCCGTACCTTGGGCCTTGACCCCCACGTACGTTTTAAACTGCACCTGCTATCTTGACCCTGCCACCACGTTCCTTTACCCCGACCCCCCGTTCCTTGCAAACCCTGTCCCCTTTCCCTGACCCCCACCCTACCTTGACCCTTTCCCAACGCTCCCTTTACCCCTGAAACGATGCTACCTTGTCGTGACCACCCGGTACCCCTTTACCCCGCCACCACGTTTCCTTCCCCTGACCACCACTACATTGAATGACCAAACGTTACCTTGACCCCGCCCCCAGGGGTACCCGACCCTAAAAAACCAAGCCCCGTCCCCGAAAACAGCTCCCTTGACTCTGCCCCCATGTTACCTGGGCCCTGACCGCCCACGTTACCTTGTCCCTGACCACCAGTTTTCCCTTGCCCTGCCACCACGTTCCTTGACCCCGACCGCGTTACCTTAACCCTGACTAAACACGATACCCTTACCTGACTACCATGTTTTTCCCGAAATGAGACAGTTACCTTGACCTTGCCCCCTCGTTTTTTTGACGACTACCACGTTAAATTGACCCTGATACAATGTTACATTGACCCTGACTACCACGTTACCTGCCCTGACCCCCGTACATTGACCCCCGATCCCCTTTACCTTGGCCTGGCCCCCCGTACCTTGACCCCGACCACCACTTTCCCTTTACCCTGCCCTTTAATTACCTTTACCTTGACCCGATATACCTTGACTTTGACCACCAAGTTACCTAAAACTGACCCCCCCACATTAAATTTGACCCTGATCACTACATTTCCTTACGCTGACCAAACGTTTCTTTTTACCCGACCATCACGCACCTTACCTTTAAACCCCCACGCTACGTTTAAACTTTACCACCCCCTTTTGACCCGACCACAAAAGTTACCCTTGACCCGACCACCACGCTTCCTTGACAACCACGCTACCTTTACCCTGACCACCAATCACCGACCCTTTACCACAACACACCTTTACCCTGAAACGAGCTACCTGTTCCCCACCACGAGGCATCTTGACCCTGACCCCAAGTTTCCTTGACCCGACCACCCCGACATTACCCTGACCGCAACATTACCTTGACCCGACCACCCCCCTACCCTTTACCCCCCAACAACACCTTTCCCGACCCCAGGCCCTTGACCCTGACCATCACGTTTTCCTTTACCCTGACCACCACCACCTTTACCCGACCACAACGTTTCCTTGACCATGACCACTACGCTACCTTGACCCTGACCAAAAAGGGTTTCCTTACCCTGACCACCACTTACCTTGACCCGGCCACCACGTTTTCCTTGAAAATGACCACCCTTACCCTTACCCCCCACCTCCACGTTACCTTGACTCTGCAAAAATTTTCCTAGACCATGACCACCAAGTTATTTTACCCTGACCACCACATTACCTGACCCTGACCACCACATTACCTTTAAGTGACCACCCGTTACCTTTTTAAACCCCGAACACCACTTACCTTGACCCTGACTACCACGTTACCTTACCATGACCACAACGTTACCTTGACCCCACCACAACGTTACCTTTACCCTGAGCCCACGTTACCTTTACCCGACCACTACCTTTTCCTTGACCCCGTCCCACGTTACTTTGACCCCCCTTTCCCCATGCACCTTGCCTTGACCACCCAAACTACGTTGAAACTGACCACCATGTTTCCTTGGGCCCCGACCACTACTTACCTTGACGCTGACCATAACTTTTCTTTTACCCTGACCACCACGCACCTTGACCTTTACCACCACGCACGTTTTAAACTGACCACCATGCTGTCTTACCCTGACCCAAACCCCGTTACCTTGACCCACCACCACGCTTCCTTTACAAACCCCACTACCTTGACCCTGACCCCCCCCCCTACCTTGACCCTTACCCAACCTACCCTTTTACCCTACCCACCCTACCTTTTCCCTTTCCCCAATGCTACCTTGACCCGATAACGATGCACCTTTTCCCCGACCACCAGGCACCCTTTACCCTGACCACACGTTTTTTCCCTTTACCCTGACCACCACATTACTTGACCCGACCCCCCCCCTTCCTTGACCCTGACCACCAGCTCCTTGCCCCGACAACCAAGCTACATTGTCCCTGACCAGAAGGCTCCCCTTACCTGACCACCATTTACCTTGACCCTGACCACCACATTTCTTGACCTGACCACAACGTTACCTTACCCTACCACCACTACCTTGCCCTGACCACCAACACCTTTTCCCCACCCCCATGCTACCTTGACCCTGACCACCCCGTTACCTCGACCCTTTCCACCAAGTTACCTTGACCCGACCACAACGGTAAAACCTGACCCTGACCACCACATACCCCGACCCTGACCACCATGCAAAAGACCCCGACCACCCATCTACCTTGCCCTACCAACACGATACCTTTTACCCTACCACCCGCACCTTTACCCGACCACCACGTTTCCTTTACCCTGACCACCACGTTACCTTGACATTACACAACATTTCCTTTTACCCTGACCACCAAACTACTTGACCTTGACCACCGGGGTTTCCTTGACCCGACCACCACATTACATTGACCCGACCACCAATTCCTTTACCCTGACCCAAACACCTGACCCTGACCACCAATCTACCTTGACCCTGCCACCACGATACCTTACCCCCGACCACCACGTTACCTGCCATACCACCACGTTACCTTTACCCTACCACCACCCTACTTGCCCTGACCACAATCAACCTTTACCCTGAAACCATGCACCTTGTCCCTGACCCCCCAGGGACTTTGACCCTACCACCACGTTTTCCTTACCCCCACCACAATGTTACATTTTCCCCCCGACCCACCATTTCGTTGACCCCCGACCACCATGCACCTTGACCCCGACCACCACGTTACCGACCCGACCCCCAGTGACCTTGACCTGACAACCTCACCTAGAAACCCGACCCCACGTTACCTTACCCTGACCACACGCTCCTTGACCCGACCACCAAGTTACCTTGACCCGGCCACCACGTTACCTTAAAACCCCGACCACGACGTTACCTTGACGCCACAACCACGTTTACCTTGACCCAACCACTACGCTGCCTTGACCCGACCACCACGTTACCTTTACCTGACCACCACGTTACCTGACCCTGAACACCACGTAAACCCTTGACCCGACCATACTTTCCTTGCACTGACCACCACCCCAAAACCCTTTACCCTGACCACCCCCTACCTTTACCCCGGCACCACGTTACCTTGACCCTGACCACTACCTAAAACCCTTTTCCCTGACCCCACGTTTCTTTGGACCCGACCACCCTCTACCTTTACATGACCACCCCAAACCCACTTTAAACGACCACCAATTTAAAATTGACCCTGACCACTACGTTACTTGACACTGGCCCTAACGTTACTTTTCCCTGCTAACACGCTACCTTACCTTGACCACCACGCTACTTAAAATGATCACCATGCTTTCTTGACCCTGACCACAACTTTACCTTACCCTGACCACTATGCTTCCTTTACAACCCACCCGACCCTGACCACCCCACCCCACCTTGACCCTTTCCACAATGCTACCTTTAAAACCCGATAAAGGCTACCTTGTCCCTGCCACCAGCTAAACCTTTACCCAACCACCATGTTTCCTTTACCCTGACCACCCCCCGTTACATTGACCCTACCACAACATTACCTTGACCTGACCCCAGCTCCTGACCCTGAAACCCCCAAGCTCCTTTTCCCGACCCAAAAGGCCCCTTGACCCTACCACCATTTACCTTGACCCTGACCACCACGCACCTTTACCCTGACCACAACGTTTCCTTTTACCATGACCACCAAGCTACCTTGACCCTGACCACCAGGTTACCTTGCCCTGACCACCATGTTACCTTTGACCCCGACCACAACGTTTCCTTTACCCTGGCCAAACCCCGTTTCCTTTAAAATGACCCCACTTACCTTGACCCCCGACCCTCCATGTTACCTTGACCCCCGACCCAAAAAGTACCTAGACCAGACCCCCACTTTTCTTTGACCCTGACCACCACATTACCTTTACCCTGACCACCACTTACCTTGACCCGAAAAACCACTTTCCGACCCGACTACCAGTTCCCTTTACCATGACCACAATGTTACCTTGACCCTGACCCCACGTTACCTTTACCCTGAGCACCATGAAACCTTTAAACTGACCACGCCTTTCCCTTTACCCTGTCCCCAGTTACCTTGACCTTGACCACCAAACTACGTTAAAAAATGACCACCGTTTTACCTGACCCGACCACTACGTTTTCCTTTACGCTGACCCTAACGACTTTGACCCCACCACCACCTACCTTGCCTTGACCACCATCTACGTTGAAACGACACCATGCTGTCGACGCTGACCACCCGTTACCTTGACCCTGACCACCACGCTTCCTTTATAAAACGCTACCTTGACCCCGACCACCCACTCTACCTTGACCCTTCCACAAAAAGCAACCTTGACCCTGACCACCACCCTACCCTTTACCTTACCAAACCTAAAATTACCCGATAAGATGCTACCTTTTCCCTACCACCAAATAAACCCTTTACCCTGACCACCACTTTCCTTGACCCGACCACCACTTTCATTGACCCTGACCACAGCGACCTTACCCGACCACCAGGCTACCTTGACCCTACAACCAAGCTACCGTGTCCCTGACCAGAAGGCTCCCTTTACCCTGACCCCCACGTTACCTTACCCTGACCACCAAAATTTTATTGACCATGACCACAACGTTCCTTGACCCAAAACCCCAAGCTACCTTGACCCGACCACCCAAGCTAAACCTTGTCCCTACCACCCTGCTACCCCTTGACCATGAACCCCCGTTTTCCCCCGACCCTTAAAACCCCCAAGTTACCTTGAAACCCCGACCACCCCGTTACCTTTACCCTGACCACCACGTTTCCTTGACCCCGACCACCAGCTACATTGACCCTACCACCACTACCTTGACCCTGACCAAACGATACCCTTTACCCGACCACCGCGCTACCTTTACCCGACCACCACGTTACCTTACCCGACCACCACTTTACCTTACTTTACCACAACATTCCCTGACCCGGCCACCAACACCTTTACCTTTACCTCGGTTACCTTTACCCCGACCACCACGTTCCCGACCCCTGACCCCCAAACACCTTTACGTGAAACCCCCAATCACCTTGACTATTTTCCACCACGAACCTTACCTGACCACCACGTTTCCTTGCCCCGACCATCACCCTACTTTGACCCTGACCACAAGCTACCTTTACCCTGACAAAACCATGCACCTTGCCCTAACCACCCGGGACTTGACCCTACCACCATGTACCTTGACCCTGACCACAATTTACATTTTAAAACCCCGACCACCATGCTTGTTGACCCTGACCCCCAGCTACCTTGACCCGACCACCACGTTACCTTCCCCGACCACCATTTGACCTTGATCTGACAACGGCTACCTAACCTGACCACCAGTTACCTTACCCTGCCAATACGCTACCCTTTCCCTGACCCCCAAGTTTCCTTTCCCTGGCCACCCCGTTACCTTGACCCTGACCACACGTTACCTTGACACCATCCCACTTTTCCTTACCCCATCCACTACGGTGCCTTTACCCTACCACCAGAAAACCCTTTACCCGACCACCACGTTACCTTTACCCTGAACACCACGTTACGTTGACCCCGACCGACGTTTCCTTGACCCCCGACCACCACGCTACCTTACCCTGACCACCCCCGTTTCCTTGACCCCGACACCACTTACCTTGACCCTGACCACCCTTACCTTGACCCACCACCACGTTACTTTTTACCCCGACCAACCATCTACCTTGACCTTGACCACCAACCTACTTTGAAACTGACCACCACATTCCTTGACCCTACCACTACGTTTAAACCTTTACACTGACCAAACGTCTTTTTCCCTGACCAACACGCTACGTTGAAACTGATCACCACGCTATCTTTACCCAACCACAACGTTTCCTTGACCCGACCACCACGCTTCTTGACAACCATGCTACCTTACCCGACCACTACCTAACCTTGACCCCCTTACCAAACGCTACCTTTTCCCTAAACGTGCTACCTTTTCCCTGACCACCAGGCTAGCTTTAAAACCGACCACCAGTTTCCTTGACCCTGACCACCACTTCATTGACCCTGACCACAACATTACCTTGACCTACCACCAGGCTACCTTGACACTGACCACCAAGCAACCTGTCCCTGACCACCAGGCCCCCCTACCCAAACCCCCACTTACCTTTACCCTGACCACCCCGCACTTGACCCAACCACAACCGTTACGTTGACCAGACCCCCACACTACCTTTACACTGACCACCAGGGGTTTCCTTGACCCCCGACCACCAGTTACCTTTACCTGACCCTCGTTTACCTTGACCCTGGCCCCACCCCTTTCCTTGAAATGACCCCACGTTCCTTGACCAAGACCTCTAGTTACCTTGACCCTTACCACCACGTTACCAGACCATGACCCCCCCCGTTACTTTGACCCACCACCACATTACCTTGACCCGCCACCACGTTAACCCTTTTTTGTGCCACCCCTTAAACCTTGCCCTAACACCACTTACCTTTACCCTGACACCACGTTACCTTTACCATACCACAACGTTACCTGACCCGCCCGACGTTTTCCTTGACCCGAGCCCACGTTTCCTTTCCATGCCACTACCTTTCCTTGACCCTGTCCCAACCCTTTTTCTTTTACCGTTTCCCAAAAATCTACCTTACCTTGACCACCATCCTACATTGAAAAAGACCACCCATACCTTGACCCTGACCACTAGTTTCCTTGAACGTCCATAAACGTTACTTTTGACCCCGACCACCCGCTAAACCCCTACCTTGACCACGACGCTACTTAAACTGACCCCCCGCTATCTTTACCCTGACCCAACGTTTCCCCTTGACCCTGACCACCCGCTTCCTTGACAAACCACGCTACCTTTACCCGACCCCCACCCACCTTGAACCCTTCCAAACACCTTTACCCGAAAACGATGCTACCTTTTTCCCTGACCACCGGCTACCTTGACCCTGACCACCACGTTTCCTGACCCGACCACCACGTTACATTACCCTGACCACAATTTACCTTGACCTAAAACCAGGCTACCTTGACCCCGACCACCAAGCTAAACCCTTTTCCATGACCACCCCCCGGGTCCCTTGACCCTTACCACCACGTTACCTTGACCCTACCACCACTTACTTTACATTACCACAACGTTACCTTTACCCGCCACCAGCTACCTTTACGCGACCACCAAACTACCTTTTCCCTGACCACCATGCACCTTGACCCTGACCACCAGGGAACCTTGACCCTACCACCAAGCAAAAACCCTTTACCTGTCACCACGCAAAACCCTTTACCCGACCCACAATGTTACCTTTTCCCTGACCAAAACACTACCTTTACCCGACCGCCCGTTTCCTTGTCCCTGACCCCCACGTTACCTTGACCCGACCCCACATTACCTTTACCCGACCTCCTTTACCTTGACCCAAAACCCCGACTTACCTTGACCGTGACCACCAGTAAAATTTACCCTACCACAATCAACCTTACGGACCCCCACGTTACCTTACCCGACCACCACACCTTACCCTGACCCCCCGTTAAGTTGAGCTGACCACCCACACTACCTTGACCCTGACCCACCACTTTACCTTTACCCTGACCCCCCACGTTTTCCTTTTACCCCACCACAAATTTACCTTACCATGACCACCAGCACCTTTACCCTGCCCCCCAGGTTACCTTGACCCTGAGCACCACGTTCCTTACCCGACCACCACGACATTGACTCTGACTACCACCTACCTTTCCCTGACCACCAGGGTACCCTGACCCGACCACCACGTTACCTTGACCCACCACACAAAACACCACGGTACCTTGACCCTGACCAACACATACCCTTGACCCTGACCACCATGTTACCTTGACCCTGACCACCACGTTACCTTGACCCTGACCACCACGCTACCTTTACCCTCACCACCAAGTTTCCTTTACCCTGACCACCATATTACTTTGACCATGACCACCACGTTATCTTGACCCTGACGACTACGTTACCTTGACCCTGACCTCCACGTTACCTAGACTCTGACCACCACGATACCTTGACCCTGACCACTACATTACCTTGATCCTGACCACCACGTTATCTTGACCATGACCACCACGTTACCTTGACCCTAACCACTACGCAACCTTGACACTGATCACCACGTTACCTTGACCCTGACCACCACGTTATCTTGACCATAACCACCACGTTATCTTGATCCTGACCACCACGCTACCTTGACACTGACCACCACGTTACCTTGACCCTGACGACTACCTTATCTTGACCCTGACGACCACATTACCTTGACCCTGACCATCACGTTACCTTGACCTTGAGGACCACGGTACCTTGACCCTGACCAACATGATACCTTGACCCTGACGACCACATTACCTTGACCCTGAACACCAAGTTACCTTGACCCTGACCACCACGCTACCTTTACCCTGACCACCACGCTACCTTTACCCTGACCACCACGTTATCTTTACCCTGACCACCACGTTACTTTGACCCTGACCACCATGTTATCTTGACACTGACAACATCGCTATCTTGACCCTGACCATCATGTTACCTTGACCCTGACCACCACGTTACCTTGACCCTGTCCACTACATTACCTTGACCCTGACCACCACGAAACCTTGACCATGACCACCACGTTACCTTGACCCTGACCACCACGCTACCTAGACACTGACAACCAAGTTACCTTGACCCTGACCACCAGATTACCTTGACCCTGCCCACCAAGTTACCTTGACGCTGAACACAACATTACCTTTACCCTGACCACCACGTTTCCGTGACCCTGACCACCATACTACCTAGACCCTGACCACAACACTACCTTGACCCTGACCACAACACTACCTTGCATTTGACCACCACGTTACCTTGACCTTGACCACCATGTTACCTTGTCCCTGACCTTGGTCCCGACCACGACGCCTCCTTGACCGTGACGATCACGTTACCTTGACCCTGACGACCACGCTACCTTGACCCTGACCAGCGCGTTACCTCGACCCTGACAACCACGATACCTTGACCCTGACCACAACGCTACCTTAACAGTGACTACCACGTTACCTTGACCCTGACCACCATGTTACATTGACCCTGACCACTATGTTAATTTTACCCTGACTACCACGTTACCTTGACCCTGACTACCACGTTACCTTGACCCTGACCACTACATTACCTTGACCTTTACCACCATGTTACCTTGACCCTGACCTCCACGTTACCTTGACCCTGACCACCACGTTAATTTGACTCTGACTACCACGTTACCTTGACCCTGACTACCACGTTAACTTGACCCTGACTACCACGTTACCTTGACCCTGACCACAACGTTACATTGACCCTGACTACAATATTACATTGGCGCTGGCCTCCACGCTACTTTGACCCTGACCTCCACTTTACCTTGACGCTCACCACCACGTTACCTTGAAATTGACCATGATGCTACCTTGACCCTGACCACCATGCTGCCTTGACCCTGACCACAACACTACCTTCACCCAGACCACCACGTTACCTTGAGACTGACCACCACTTTACCTTGACCCTGACCAATACATTACCTTGACCCAGACCTCCATGCTACCTTTACCCTGACCACCAGGTTATCTTTACCCTGACCACCACGTTACCTTGACCCTGACCACTACATTTATTTGACCCTGACT
>NC_069409.1:15793847-15812819 GCF_026875155.1 Cherax quadricarinatus
TGCTAAGTCACCAGTGTGACCAGTGAGGTCTGGGCCAGCCAGACCTGAGTAGCACCACTATGCTAAGTCACCAGTGTGACCAGTGAGGTCTGGGCCAGCCAGACCTGAGTAGCACCACTGTGCTAAGTCACCAGTGTGACCAGTGAGGTCTGGGCCGGCCAGACCTGAGTAGCACCACTGTGCTAAGTCACCAGTGTGTCCAGTGAGGTCTGGGCCAGCCAGACCTGAGTAGCACCACTGTGCTAAGTCACCAGTGTGACCAGTGAGGTCTGGGCCAGCCAGACCTGAGTAGCACCACTGTGCTAAGTCACCAGTGTGTCCAGTGAGGTCTGGGCCAGCCAGACCTGAGTAGCACCACTGTGCTAAGTCACCAGTGTGACCAGTGAGGTCTGGGCCAGCCAGACCTGAGTAGCACCACTGTGCTAAGTCACCAGTGTGACCAGTGAGGTCTGGGCCAGCCAGACCTGAGTAGCACCACTGTGCTAAGTCACCAGTGTGTCCAGTGATGTCTGGGCCAGCCAGACCTGAGTAGCACCACTGTGCTAAGTCACCAGTGTGACCAGTGAGGTCTGGGCCAGCCAGACCTGAGTAGCACCACTGTGCTATGTCACCAGTGTGACCAGTGAGGTCTGGGCCAGCCAGACCTGAGTAGCACCACTGTGCTAAGTCACCAGTGTGACCAGTGAGGTCTGGGCCAGCCAGACCTGAGTAGCACCACTGTGCTAAGTCACCAGTGTGACCAGTGAGGTCTGGGCCAGCCAGACCTGAGTAGCACCACTGTGCTAAGTCACCAGTGTGACCAGTGAGGTCTGGGCCAGCCAGACCTGAGTAGCACCACTGTGCTAAGTCACCAGTGTGTTTGACAGATGATTACTCAGCCCAGAGCGGTCCGCATTTTTAAACGACATTTTTTTTATGAACCGATTACGTTCATTTTTGGTGTACTTTTAGAAGGTTATATCGAGTATCCTGTGCTGAAGTTTCAATCATATCGGCCAAAAAGGAAATGAAATATGCAAAATTTACGAAAAATTACATTTGGCATGGGAGTCCTCCTCAGTGGTACTTGGACAAGTGGTTTTAACACTTGCTGCTGATAGAAAACCTCTAATTCCATCAAATGTCGATTTTGATTTCTAAAATAAACCTTATCTTCATGCTAATAAAAAATAAAGTTTCATAACTTTTTTGATATATTGGAAGATGTCGGCCTTGTTGTCCACATAAATCTAAAAATATTTTGGATAGTTCGGAAACACGATCGCTACTCGTAAAGCAATCATTCTCCTATGTTTGTTGTGAGAAATCAAGTCAATTCAATCATAAATAAAGGTGATCTATTCCTAGATAGGTAAATAACTTACTTTCGAGATATAGGCCGCAGCGCGCGGCACCCCCGCTGCCCGGGAAATAATTTTTTCCCCGAAAAATTCGCTTTATTTTACACTTTTTGCTTGACCTACGAGTGTTTATTGCAGTTAACCATTGTAAATCCGTTTTCTCTCATCACTGATGAGAGAGGTCGGACCCTCTCTTCACCTTCAGGGGAAATATCGATAGAAATTTATTCCTCGGGGCGTCATATTATGCTATATATTTTTTTTTAAGGTGTACTTTTTATGTTTATATGCTATTATTATATTGCATTATATCATAATAGATCAATTGTGATAGATAAATAAGCCTTATAATTGATATTAGCGTGGGTATGGAATATTTTGTTGGCTGGAGGTGTCGGCCATTTTGTGCACTATTCCCGTGGGTTCCCGATTGGTGCCGTGACCATATTAGCTCCGCCCGCTCGGGAATGATCTCAGATGGTGGATTTGTATTATATTTTACACAAAGATATACGAAAACGATACAAATAACACGGGGGAAAACGTAACAAAAACGTCAACAAAGCCGAGTCAGCGCTTCTTACGCAATATGTTGCGTCAGCTCTGTCACCATGCCTAAGATAAGACAAGATAAGATTTCGTTCGGATTTTTAACCCCGGAGGGTTAGCCACCCAGGATAACCCAAGAAAGTCAGTGCGTCATCGAGGACTGTCTAACTTATTTCCATTGGGGTCCTTAATCTTGTCCCCCAGGATGCGACCCACACCAGTCGACTAACACCCAGGTACCTATTTGCTGCTAGGTGAACAGGACAACAGGTGTAAGGAAACGTGTCGAAATGTTTCCACCCGCCGGGAATCGAACCCGGGCCCTCCGTGTGTGAAGCGGGAGCTTTAGCCACCAGGCCACCGGGCCCTGTTATAAATGGCTTTTAATTCCTTTTAAAAACCCTTGTCAAGGATAAAAAATTATCCCAGCGTTTTTAGCCAGAAATTTCCCAGTTTTTTTTGGGAAAACCAAATAACTCAGTTTTCATATTTTTCAAATTTTTTTTTTTCTCCCGCGGCCGGGAACCCTGAATCTCCCCTTAGCACCCTTGGTTATGTATTTGGAAGGAGGGTTCCCTTTTCCCCAGCCCCGGAACGACTATTGCCCCTTTTTCGGGAATTTCCAATGCCTCAAGACAAAAAGTCATCCAAAGAACTCTTGGTTTCTTTGCTTATTACTAAAATGGATCTACAAACTTTCAAGAAAAGTGGGCCCATTGAGTGAAACCACTTTTTCCTGTAAACAAAGGAAGCGGGAAAGCCGTTTTCCCATACTCTAAAAAAGGGAAATTTGGGAAAACTCAGTGGGTTCAAGCCTTTGTTGAGTCCCTACCTTTTCAAAACAGGGGAAACGGATCCCTTGGGAATTGTCTTTTGTTTTGGTTTTAAAATTAAAGGGCGGGGACGACCAGTACCCTTTCCCTTTTTCGAGAAACTTTTAAAGGGGTCAGAAAAGTGTTATGCTGCTGTAAAAAAGGAAAAACCCCAAGGCCATATAGAAGCAGTTCACCAGGGGAGGTTTATTTAACTGGTGGGACATTTAAACCATAAGGACTGCCCAAAACGGTCCGTGTGTATATGTTCGAAAAAGGAAAGCCCCAAAGTAGGATAAAAAATGACAAGATATTACGTTTGGGGGAGGGAAAAACTTTTCGTGTTATGACTTTGATTTTTGGGACCGCCCGGGTCAAGAAACATCTCACCTGTTTTGCATTCTCTAGGTCCCACTGGGGAAAGCACCCCATGTCAGATTTGCAATCACTCTCAGTGCCCCAAACAAATTTTTGGTGTCCCCCGGGGAGTTCCCCGGCCTGTACCATTTTGATAAATCAAAGAAAAATCCCCTAACTCAGTGGAAGATGTGCGACAAGTGATCAAAAGCTTTCGATTTAGGGGCCCAGAGTGAAAACCCCAAAACTTTCATAAACCCCCCAGAGAAGATTTCTCAAAAAACCCAAACCAGCCTTTCGAGGGGAACTGAATATAAAATTTCAAAGGACCTCTCCCAAGCAAAAAATCAGAATAGATTTTTCCTTACCATAGTAGAGGGAATATTAAAGGGCCCCCTTTTTTGTTCCTTTTGGGCAAATATGACTCCCCTTAAACTGTTATTATTTGTCTTTCACAGTGTTCTCATTTTTGGTATGCCGGGGCTTATACCCTTCGAAGGGGGGAACCCTCTTTTATGGAAAAACGAACTTAAAGGAGTTTTTTGGGTTTGGGCAAAGGTATTGCCTGCAGCAGAACAACAAGCTACAACCTCAAGGCAATGGTCTTTTGGAGCGGTTCAAGGGTTTACTTTAGGGGAAGGCATTTAAAATTGACATTAAAGGGTTGGGTGCAATCTACCTGTTAAACCCGGGGCAAACTGTTCTACCTGATGCTCTTCACTCTTTTGATCATTGCTGTGCACAGCTTAATCCCAAACCCCCCCTCATGAAAGACCCTTTTAAATATTCAAGTGTTCCTTAGGGGGCCTCCGTCCCCAACTTGGTTTTGCCCACCCCGGGGCCCCCGTTCCCTGAAGAGTCCCCGTAGGATGAACAAGACGGATCCTTTAGTGGAAGAGGTGACTCCTGCAAGCTAATCCACATTACGCCCAAAATTTGCTTCCAAAAAAGGTGAAGAGATACAGGGATCTATTAAAAACATTTAGGCCCCCGTTGAAATCCCCCTTAGTGTGGAAAACTTTAAGATTCCCAAAAAAAATGTGAAAAATGCTTCGTTTTTCCTGGAAAGCCCCCCTTTAAAAAATACCCCTACGGGAAAAGAGGATTCTGCTCCAGCAGTTAGTTTAAACCCCCCTTGGGGGAAAAAATTGAACCTGGGGGAAAAAAGGGCCCCAAGGGGTACGAAAGGGCGGGGGCCCTTTTACGTTACCCCCACCAAAAAATTTGGGAGTTTCTGTTCTGATATTTTAGTAGGGGGGAGTTTTTGTGAACTGCTTCCCGTGGGGGCAAGCAACAGGATAAAACTGCCCACCTCTCGGGGCCCTTAAACCCAAAAAAAAAAGTTTGGGGGTGTGTCTGGGCGCCCAAACCCTGGGGTGTGATTTTTCTTCTTTTACTTTTAAAATATTAGTGATGCAGTTTCCCGGGGGTTTAAATATGTGGGGCCCGTAAATTATAACTTTTCTCTTGACATATGCAAGACATCACCATCCCTTTTTAGGGAAACAGTTATTAGATGTACTAGTCTTTTTATTTTGTTTTTGGACAAAAAAAAATTTTGAAGTTTCTATGTTCATTTTAAAACCTTTGAGTTTAAAAACCTGTGTTTCTATCACAACAATTAATAAATGCCCGTAATTAAAGGTATTAATACTCAGTAATAATTTGGGATTAATACTTTCAGTTTAAAAATGGGATTTAAAACGCAGTAATTTTGGTATTAATACTGCGTAATTTAAAAGGTATTTAAATACTGCAGTTAAAAATGGTATTTTTTACTGAGTAATAATTTTGGGGATTAATTTTGCAATTAAAAAATGGTATTAATACTGCAGGGAATAATGGTATTTTAAAACTGCAGTAATAATTTGGGATTAATACTGCAGTATTTTTGGTAAAAAAAAACTGCAGTATATAAAAGGTATTAATTTCTGCAATTTAAAAAGGTTTTTTTAAAAAACTGCAGTTTAAAAATGGTTTAAGCTGCAGTAAAAAATGGTTTAAAAATGCAGTAATAATGGTATTAATACCCGCAGTAAAAAATTTGGGATTTTAATTTCTTTTCAGTAAAAATGGTATTAATACTGCCCGTTTTTAATGGTATTATTTCTGCCCAAAAATAATGGGATTAATACTGCAGTAATAATGGGATTAATGCTGCAGTAATAAAGGTTTTTTTTTACTGCAGTAATAATGGTATTAAAACTGCAGTAATAAAGGTATTATAGCAGTAATAATGGTATTAATACTGCAGTAATAATTTGGGATTAATCTGCAGTAAAAATGGTATTAAAACTGCGTTTAAAAATGGTATTAATACTGCAGTAATAATGGTATTAATCTGCATTTAAAAATGGGATTAATACTGCAGTAATAATGGTATTAATACTGCAGTAATAAATGGTATTAATTTCTGCAGTAATAATGGTATTAATACTGCAGTAATAATGGTATTAATACTGCAGTAATAATGGTATTAATACTGCAGTAATAATGGTATTAATACTGCAATAATAATGGTATTAATACTGCAGTAATAATTGGTATTAATGTGCAGTAATAATGGTATTAATACTGAAGTAATAATGGTATTAATTTCTGCAGTAATAATGGTATTAATACTGCAGTAATAATGGTGTTAACACTGCAGTACTAATGGTATTAATACTGCAGTAATAATGGTATTAATACTGCAATAATAATTTGGGATTAATACTGCAGTAATAATGGTATTAATGCTGCAGTACTTATGGTATTAATTAAATGCAGTAATAATGGTATTTTAAAACTGCAATAATAATGGTATTAATACTGCAGTATAATGGTATTAATGCTGCAGTAATAATGGTATTAATACTGCAGTAATAATGGTATTAATACTGCAAATAAAAATGGTATTTAAAACTGCAGTAATTAATTGGTATTAATACTGCAGTAAAAAATGGGATTAAAACTGCAGTAGTAACGGTATTAACACTGCAGTAATAATGGTTTATACTGCAGTAATAATGGTATTAATACTGCAGTAATAATGGTATTAACACTGCAATAATAATGGTATTAATACTGCAGTAATTTAATGGTGTTAACACTGCAGTACTAATGGTATTAATACTGCAGTAATAATGGTATTAATACTGCAGTAATAAAAGGTATTAATACTGCAGTAATAATGGTAGGTTTAATTAGTTTAATTTTGTTTATTATGCACCCCATACCCATCCTGTGGGCGGTAGTCAAAAGGTTACAGAGGTACATAATTGGTCCAGGGACTGGACTCCAAAGTTTGATAGCTGAGCAAGTTTCAGAGGTAATGAACTCACAATTTACAAAGGTAATGAACTCACAATTTACAAAGGTAATGAACTCACAATTTACAAAGGTAATTTAATCCAGGTAGGTCTAGTCACATCATGACAAAGTTACAAAGGTATTTACAGATTACAGGGGTTTACGTAATGGGTCCAGGGACTGGGCCCCCAAAGTTGTGATGGCGAACTAGGTACAAGGTAATGAGCTCAAAAGTTACAAAGGTAATGAACTCCAAGTTACAAGGTAATGAACTCACAAGTTACAAAGGTAATGAACTCACAAGTTACAAAGGTAATGACTCACAAGTTACAAAGGTAATGATCCTGTAAGAATGGTTACTTACGTTTATACATGCTACAATCATGAACAAATTATAGTGTAATGAGCAATTCACACTTCCACACCCGGTCACAACTGTAGTGAGTTATTGGTGCAAATATTGATTGTTGACACACCACACACACACACACACACACACACATACAAATTCATACACACACACACACACATAAACACACACACCACACACACCACACACACACACACACACACACACACAACACACACACACACACACACACACACACACACCCACGAACCTTAGCAAAGAACCTTAGCGTTGAAAGGCGTTTTAATAACAGCTAGAAGTAATCAGTGGTAGTGGAACGTCAGTGAACAATACTACGAGTGATAATTAAAGTTATTAGTTAAAGAAAGTGAGAGGAAAGCTGAAATCAAAATATTTAAAAGCGCAAACCGTTGGGGGTCTTAGGGGCTGTTGCCACATTGGTAGCGGAAAGCCTGGAAGAAGTGACGTCAGGGACAAGTTGTGTGCCATTATACATATGAAGTGAAGTGTATATAATGTGAAGTGTATACTATCATCAGTGAAGAGTGAAGTGAGGAAGGGGGATGTAGGAAAATACATGGTTATAATCATCACGGGTGAAGGATCTCCAAAATAGGGATTTAAGGCTACGTACGACTACTTCGTCATCAGCAGCTGGCAACTGTCACCGCAAGTTTATTCGCCTAGTTGTGGTTTGCATGTTGACGGCCCTGGCTGGCCTTACATACTGTTTGATACTGGTCACTCACTCCTGCAAGCTATTACCAGAATTAGATAGAAATAGCATAGACATAGAGAATATAGGGTTGACGGGGTGTGAGAAGGTAGGTGGGGACAAGCTTTTTAAAGGGAACATTGTAAGACCGTGCTGGGTCAGGTCCCAGGAGGGTTGTCAGGTCACAAGAAGTTGCGGGCCAGAAATTACACCCCCACAAAAACCACTCAACACACACCAAAACACCACACAAACCACAACACACACACAAAACACACCACTGAAAGTAAGTGGGGGTTAAGGGCCCCAGGGGGTTTGGGGGGTGGTTTCACAAAAAGGGAGTGGGCACCCAAGGGACCCTGGGGGCTTCCCTTTAAAAACGCACAACCCAAATTTACCTTTCAGAAACATAAAAAACCCAACACATAAATTCCCAAACAACAATTTCACACAAAATTACACAAAGGGAGAATACACTGGGCCCTCATCTTACTAAAATGAGATTGAAAGAAATGTCACCATATAAAAAAAATTTTTATACTCAGTTTCACAACAAAATTTGGGGGTTTAAGCATGTTTTGCGTGGGGGCCCCGGGACCGCCCAAAATGAAAACTAGTCACGAGGGGGGGCATTCCCCAAATTAAAACTTCAATAACAAAAACAAAAAGTGGGACAAGTAAACCAATTTCCTACCGTTATAAGGGGAAAGATATACAAAAGAAAAACAGGACCCAAATTATCCCCTAAAAACAGTTTTAAAAACTGGGTTTTGGCACTCGATGTAGCACAAGGCTTATTCCTCAAAAAAAAAAGGAGGAGTAGTTGTAAAATAGAAAGGGACAGGCGCCCCCTTTACAGGCGAGGGAAAAAGAATAACGAGCGAAAAAAAAAAAGGGGTCAATATATTGAAATGGGTAGGGGGGACCCCGGGTCGGGGAAAAATACCCAAGCACCCAAAAATTTAAAGGGTTAAGAGAACGACATTTTTTGGAAAATTAACACTTTTGAAAACTCTCGGGTATCTTTTTTTAAAGGGAAAAAACCTTTTTTCGCCACACAGGGGCTTCATCAGTCCATAAAGGAGAATCTTGAAGAACAGGGGGAAAGAATGGGAAAACAGCCCCCTTAAACCCTTTTTTTAGTCAAAATTGTGGGTCAGTCCATCAATTTTTAAATAAAATTAGGGCTTACTTTTGCTGGGGAAGGGAAAGGCTTATAAACCGTTGGCGGGAGAGGTTGAAAGCAGTCATAGGTTTTTTAAAACTTTTTTCCAAATGTTGAAGTAGGTCGTCCCCAAGAATTAGGCAAGCGAAGAATTCCCAAGTTTTAAAGGGATCCCAAGAAGTTGCAGTGTTTTGACAGGTTTGTGGGAATGAAGGTTTCCAAGAAAAACCGACATGTTGATTATTTTGGGGAATTCTTCGCTGACCTACTTAAACATTGAAAAAAAGTTACCGCCCATGACTGCTCCCAATCTCCTCCCAACGGTTTATAAGACCCCTTTTCCAGAAAGAAAGCCGTATTCTATTCAAGAATGATGGACTGACCAATGGGCCCAAGGGTTTTTGAGGGACGGTTTTCCCTAATTCCCCTTTCCTGTTCTTAAAGGGATTTTTCCTTTTGTAGGGAAACCTAAATGAAGCCACGGGGTGTGGCAAAAACTTTTCCCTCAATAAAGTTACCCGAGAGTTGCACATGTGTCAAAATTTATCAAATGTCGGTTCTCTAAACCATTCTCTACAACCCTGTCAGAAACTCCCAATTTTTGGGGATTTAAACTTGGAATTTTTCCCGCTTGCCTAATTTTTGGCCCACGCCCCAAAACTTCAAATTGAACAAAGGGTTACCGCCTATGCTGCTGCACCTCCCCTGCCAAAAGGTTTTATAAGTCCTTTCAGCACTTTATGCCGAAATTCTATTAAAAGAATGATGGATGACCAATCGACTCAAGGTTGGGGGGACTTTTACCTCATTCCCCTTTCCTGTTTTTTAAGATTCCCCTTTGTAGGGAAATGATTGAAGCCACTGGGTGGCGAAAGGGTTTTCCTAAATAAATTTCCCCGGGAGAGTTGAACATGTGTCTAATTTTTTAAAACATGTCGGTTCTTGAACCATTCATCTAAAACCTGTCGGACACTGAACTTCTTGGGATTTTTAAAATATTTGGGGAAAAATTCTTCGTTTCCCTTTTTTTGGGCAGGGACCTATTTTAAACTTTGGAAACCAAATGTTACACGACCTATGATTGTCCCACCTCTCCGGGCCAACGGTTTATAAGCTCCTTTTTCAACACGTATGCCGTATTTTTATTAAAGGGATTGAGGGAAACTGACCACCCCGACTGGGGGTTTGGGAGGGACTGTTTTACCTCATTCTCCTCCTGTTCTTCAAGATTTTTCCTTTTTGTATGGATGATGGAAGCCCTGTGTGGCGAAACGTTTCCTCAATAAAGTTACCCGGAGTTGAAACATGTGCTAATTTACCCAACTTTTCGGTTCTCTGACATTCATTAAAAGGTGACAAAATTTAAGGGACAAGAGAGAGGGGGTGGTTTCAAATGCGTTTTTTTGGGACTGAAAGGGAAGGGGCCTTCGACACAGTTTCACAAGAGGTTACTGCAAAAGTAGAGGACCAGGCACACATAACAGGAAAGGCACTGCAAAAGGATCAGAGAATATCTGACAGGGAGGCAACAAAAGAGTCATGGACGCGACGAGGGGTCAGGTGGGCGCCCGTGAAAGCGGGGTTCCAAAAGGGGGTCGTCCCAGGACCTGTGCCCGGGTTTTTGGTTTTAAAGTGAAAGACTTTAAAGGGAAAAGGGGTAGGGGCTCAGAAGTGTCCCTTGGGTTTTCAGTTTATGTGAAGTTTTAAAGGAAAAATCGAATCGGAACGAGGATTTAGGCAGGGACACAAAGGGGACCTGGACAGGTACAAACCTGGGTTTCCGCAACTGGCTCCCTTTAATTTAAAAACCCGCCAAATGGGAAAGTCATGGGAAAATTTGGGGGAAAGGGGAAAAAAAGACCCCAGACACAAAATTGTTTAGATGGGCCCAAAAACTGCAAAAACCCCACTCAAAGGGAAAAAAAAATCTGGGGGTGAGTATAACACCCAGGGATATCTCCCGAGGCGCAATCAATCAGATAAATGCTGGGTGCATACGGGGCCTGGCAAACCTACGGATAGCGTTCCGATCCTTTATTTAAAGGGTTGTTTTTTAAGGGCTTGTACACCTTTTACGTCAGGCCCATTTGGGGGTATGCAGCAAACCCGTTTGGAAATTTCCCCCCGTCAAACACGTTAAAAAAATTAGAGAAAATGCAAAGGTTTTCCCAAAAAGGGCTAAATTCCCCGGCTACGGGGATTTTTTCCTTTTGAAGAAAGGGTTTAGGGAAATCGGGCCCCGACGACACTGGAGGCCCGGGGGGTAAAGGGGAAAACATTGATAACGACCCTATAAAATACTTTCACGGGAAAAGGCGAGGTGGACAAAAAACGGGGTGTTCCAAAAGATGGGACAAAAGACACAAGAGGTCACAATTGGAAGTTGAAGACTCAGATTTAATCAAGGGATTTTTAGGAAGTATTTCTTCAAATCACGAGTAGTAGGCCATGGAACAGCCTAGGAAAATGATGTAGTGGAGGCAGAAACCCCTACATAGTTTTAAGGCGAGGTGTGATAGAGCTAAAGGGGCGGGGAGAGTGAGGACCTAGTAGCAACAGCGAAAAGAGGCGGGGCCCGGAGCTGTGACTCGGGCCCCCGCAACCAAAAAAGGGGGAGTACAAAAAGGGGGGTACACACACACACACACAAACACACACACACCACAACACACATTTCCCAAACACACAAACACCCCCCAAATGTCAAAGCCAGTCATAGCATGAAAACCGTTCAAGAAGACTGCCAAAAAATGTCTGGGTGAATGAAGCAACAGAAAGGGAGGGGAATGATTTTCTATTTTTTAAGCTAAATACGTGTAAATTTTACCTTATCCCTAGTAATGCCTCGTATTGTAGATAGTCTTTAATGACCCTCGGTAGTAGATAGTCTTAATGACCCTCTTTATTGTAGATAGTCTTAATGACCCTCGTGTAGTAGATAGTCTTTTTAGTATGATAATAAGATGTTATCTTCATTATAGAATAATAAGAAAATATTTAACCTTTATATTATAATAATAAGGTAAAAGGACCCAATGGAAAAAAAGTCACTCTGTCTGACTTTTTTGGGTTATCCTAGGTTCTTACACATATGCTGCTATGTATGATAATTCTATGTAACTGTATTGTGTATACCTGATAAATTTATTACTTACCCCACACACACCACACACGCACACACCACACACACACCACACGCACCCCACACACACACGCACACACCCCACACACACACACACACACACACACACACACACACATACACACCACACACACACACCACACACACACCACACACACACACACACACCCCACACACACACCACACACCACACCACACCACACACACACACATGCACACACGACCACACACACACACACACACACACACACACACACACACACACGCACATACACACACAACACACACACACACAAAAACACACACACACACCACACACCACACACACACACCCACCCTCCACCACTTGACACAAACACTTGACACAAACACTTGACAAAAAACACGTACCACCCCTTCCCTAACCACCTCACCTTAGCCCCCTTTACCCCTCCCCCAAAACACTAAACCCCTCCCCAAACCGTCTAACCCCGCCCAACAACCTCCCTCCCTCCAATAACCATCCTCCCCCTCCACATAACCATCCATCCCCTCTCTCCCCAAAACCATCTAACTCCTCCCCCAACTACCTTTTACCCCTCCAATAACCATCCTCCCCCTCCCCCACAACCATCCATCCCTCTCCTAACCATCTATTCCCCTCCCCTAACCAGGATGAGGACAAGGGGCTCCAAGGACGAATCTGAGAGGGAAGGAAGGGAGGTAGAGCTCAAAAAGGGAGGAAGGGCTGGGGAAGGAGACCCGATGAGCTGGAAAGGAAGATGGAAGAGAGGTTAGCAGCATGAAGCAGAAGGGGAAGCAACAGGCCACAGCAGCAGAAATCAAGATAGATGAGACTTATTAGCGAGGAGTGAGACATCATTAAGAAACAGCCAAAACCCAGAGACAAGATTATTACAGAAGTAGCAATCGGCAATTGGCTACGTCGAAACAGACAACAGGTCCGATGGAAGCATGGAAAAACTAAACTGTATGCAGAGGTCCTGTCACCACATGGGGCCCAAACAAAGACAGGGAGAGCATCTAGGACAGAAAGAGAGGTTGAAAGACATGAAGGAACTAGGAACATTGCAAGGACCTTACCAGATACCTTGTGGGGTCCAGGAAGCAGGTGAGCAGGAAGGATTAACCAAGATGCATAGGGGCCATAACTAGGGAAGGGACTGAAGGAAGGAACACTCCACGGGACGCGAACTAAAACACATCAGAGATGCAATGGAGTCACAGTGGGGAGGTGGGAAGAAAGGGAGAGAATGATCCGTGTTTGTCTATGGGCTAGACGAAGCTAAAGGGGAAAAACTTATGATGAAGAAGCAGAGGATAAAAAAGCGATTGAAGAATCATGAGGTGATAGGCGAGGGGGACATGACCCAGGTGGCAAATTTTCGGAGAAGAATTGGGTGTTCACAATGAAAAGGAATCGGCCTCTCAAAGTAATTTTCAAGGCATGAATCAAAAAAAAACCGACGAACCATGATCTGCAGGAGGAAAGCACGGCTGAGAGGCAATGCAGGAGTTCAGGAGTGTGTACCTGACCGAGACAGAAACACAGGACGAAAGTAGCAATGAAAGAGAGAGTTCAAAAACAAAGGAGAAATGGGAGGAAAGTGAAAATGACAGAGCAGAATACCAGGATCCAAATGGAAGGACAAGCGCACCCCCCAGAAAACACCGCAGAAGGACTCAGCCACGGGACACCCCCGAATGACAACTGAACAATTACAACCAACCATCACACTCCGATCCCTCTGTTTCCACACCCGCACCACAGTTACAGTTTTTAGAACAGAGGTTGAAGGTTTGGTACACAAATTCAGAGGATTAACGAATAAACATGAGAATGGCAAGAAAGAATCAATGAGAAGTCCCCAGACATCATAGCAGTTCAGAAACAAAAACTCATGAGGATCAATTAACATGATGCAATCTTCCACCAGGATACCTGATCATGAGGAAAGATTGAAGGGGCCAGGGGGGGTCTTGGGTTGCTCTGCTCGTAAAAAACAGAGGAAATTCGAGAAAAATGGAAGGAATTAGATGAGACGGGAGATAAGGAGGGGGGACTACATAGCAGGTACACTCGATCTGGGAAACACATATAAGTTGGTCATTGCCAGTGTGATGTATAATCCTACCAAGAACTACAGGAGGCACAAGAGAGGACTATTGTAAGGAGAGCAACAGAGCATTGGTGGACACACTTGCTGAGGTGAAAGAAGAGCTCACTCCAGCAGAGCAAAAGTTGCTGGTTATGGGGGATTTACAACCAAAGGGAGATTGACTGGGAAAATACTGGAGCCACATGGGGGTCTCCCGAAACATGGAGAGCCAGCGAGTAGGGACGTGGTGCTGGAAAACCTCATGCACCAACATGTTAAGGCATACCAGAGCTGAGAGGGGAGGATGAACAGAAAGATTGGGACTTGTGTTCACCTGGGCAGCTCAGACATTGAGGACATCAAGTAATGAGAGTCCCCTAGGAGCTTGCGGACCACGTGGTTTCTGTGCTTGAATACATAGTAGAGCATGCAGTGGAGAGAATAACAGGAGTAGAAATGGGAAAAGCCTGACTATAAAAGAGGGGAACTACATAGGGTTGAAGAACTTCCCTGCGGGAGAGTCCAGTGGGACAGAAGAACTGGCAGGAAGCCCCCCGTAAATGAAATGATGGAATATGTGCAACAAATGCAAGGATGGCAGTGGAATGGTTCATTCCCAAGGGCAAACAGTACACACGGGTAAGACCAGAACAAGCCCTGGTTTTTACCGACGTGTAAGGAGGACAAAAACAAAGTGCAAATAGAGAATTGAAAAAAAGTACAGAAGGCGAGAACACACGAAAATAGGGAGATCATCGACAGAGCCAGGAATGAGTACGCACAGGTAAGGTGGGAGGCCCCAGCGAACAGTATGAAAAATGACTAGCATCGAGAATCAAGATGACCGAACACTGTTGTATAGCCAACATTCAGGGGAAGACAACAGTCAAAGACCAGGTGATCAGATTAAGGACAGAAGGTGGAGAGAACTCACAAGAATGATCAGGAGGTTTGTGAGGAGGCTGAACAGGAGATTTTAAGGAAGTTTTTACAGTAAGAAGGAAAGGGTGTGGGAGAACAGCACAGAAGGGAACATCAAGAGGGGAATATAACCAAAAGGTTTGGATCGAACTACGAACTAAACTGAGGAGGAGGCTGAAGAAAGCTCTTAAGTGACCTTGACACCTCAAAGGCGATGGACCGGACACAGAGATGCTGTGTGTGCCTTAAACCACAATCACAAACATCTTGAAAACTGGGCAATACTGAGAAATGAAGTCAGCTAATGTAGTCCCCATATTTTAAGAATAGGAAACAGAAACGAGGCGCCTTCACTATGTAATACAGGCCTGTGTCTATGCGGCTGTACTATGTATTGTGTGCAAAGTCATGGAGAAGAGACTTGTATTCTCGACGGAGGAGACCTACATGTGTGGTACTGGAGTCAGCACCTGGAAGGATCAAGATTATAAAATGAAAACCAGCATGGGTTCTATGGAAAGGCCAAATCTTGTATAAAACCTTGGAGTTTTATGACAAGGGTAACAGAAGTAAGACACGAGAGAGAGGGTTGGGTAGATTGCATTTTCTAGACTGCAAGAAGGCCTTGGACACAGTTCCCAACAAGGAGGGATAGTGGCAGATGCTGGAGGAATCAGGCCAGTAAAAGGAAGGGCACTGCAATGGAATAAGGGACATACCTGACAGGGAGGCAGCACGAGTCATGGTCGTGAAGAGGATATCAAAGTGGGCGCCTGATTACGTGCGGGGGTCCCACAGGGGTCAGTTCTAGGACCAGTGCTTTTTTGTATATGTGAAGACATGAGGGAAGGATTAGACTCTGAAGGTCCCTGTTCGCAGATGACTGAGTGTGAAAAAGAATTAAAAAGGACGAGGGTGAGGCAGGCTGCAAAGGGGGCCCTGGAGGGTGGACTGTGGCAGAAATGGTTCTCAATTCAATCCAGCCAAATGCAAAGTCATGAGATTGGGGAGGGGCAAAGAAGACCGCAGACAGAGTATAGGCTAGGTGGACAAAGACTACAGACCCACTCAGGGAGAAAGACTTTGGGGTGACCATAACACCGAGACATCACCGGAGGCACACATCAATCAAATAACCGCTGCAGCATACGGGCGCTGGCAAACCTGAGAATAGCGTTCCGATACTTAAAGAATCGTTCAAGACACTGTACACTGGGGGTATGTTAGGCCCATACTGGAGTAGCAGCACCAGTCTGGAACCCACACCTGGTCAAGCACGTCAAGAAGTTAGAAAAGTCAAAGGTTTGCAACAAGGCTAGTCCAGAGCTCAAGGGAATGTCGTACGAGGAAAGGTTAAGGGAAATCGGACTGACGACACTGGAGGACAGAAGGGTCGGGGGAGACATGATAACGGAATACAAGATACTGCGGGGAATAGACAAGGTGGACAGAGATAGATGTTCCAGAGAGGGGACACAGGAACAAGGGTCACAACTGGAAGCTGGACTCAGACGAGCCCACAGGGACGTTAGGAAGTATTTCTTCAGTCATAGAGTTGTCAGCAAGTGGAATAGCCTAGCAAGTGAAGTAGTGGAGGCAGGAACCAACATAGTTTTAAAAAGAGGTATGACAAAGCTCAGGAAGCAGAGAGAGAGAGGATCCAGTAGCGATCAGTGAAGAGGCCCGGGGCCAGGAGCTGAGTCCGACCCCTGCAACCACAATTAGGTGAGTACAATTAGGGAGTACACACACATACACAACTCTTTACACACGCACACACACTCATACAACACAACACACACACACACACTCATACACACACACACTCATACACGTAAACGAGATGATGGAATATGTGGCAACAAAGTGCAAGGAGGCAGGGGAAAGTTTTGTTCCCAAAGGGGAAAAACAGAAATAATGGGAAGACCAAAACGAGTCCTTGGTTTAAACCCAAAGGTGAAGGGGGGCAAAAACTAAGTGCGACAGAGAATGGAAAAGGTACAGGAGGCATAGGACCCAGGAAAGCAAGGAGATTTAGAAGAGAGCAGAAACGAGTATGGGGCAGATAAGGAGGGAGGCCAGCGACAGTGTGAAAACGACATAGCATCAAAAGTCAAATCTGACCCGAAACTGCTGTATAGCCACATTAGGAGGAAGACAACAGTCAAGGACCAGGTGATAAGGCTGAGGAAAGAAGGTGGAGAACTCACAAGAAAACGATCAAGAGGTATGTGAGGAGCTCAATGTTCAACACGGATTTAAGGAAGTTTTTTACAGTAGAGACAGGAAGGACTCTGGGGGGACAGACCAGATGGGGACACCAGCAAGGAATACACCAACAAGTGTTGGACGACATACATACAGATGAGTAGGAGGTGAAGAAACGCTAAGGGACATCGATACCTCAAAGGCAATGGGACCGGACAACATCTCTCTGTGGGTCCTTAGAGAGGGAGCAGATATGTTTTGCATACACTACCAAAAATCTTCAACACATCCCTGGAAAAATGGGCAACTACTGAGGTATGGAAGACGGCAAATGTAGTTCCCATTTTCAAAAAAGGAGACAGAAAAGAGGCACTAAAACTATAGACCTGTTTTCCTTGAGTGTTAGTATGCAAAATTATGGAGAAGGTTATCAGGAGGGAGAGTGGTGGAGCACCTGGACGGAAAGGAGTATAATTGGGCCCAAACCCGCATGGATTCCGGAAGGCAAATCTGTGTCACAAACCTTCTGGAGTTTTATGATAAAATAACAGAAGTAAGACAAGAGAGAGAGGGGTGGGTTGATTGCATTTCTTGGACTGCAAGAAGGCCTTTGACACAGTTCCTCACAAGAGATTAGTGCAGAAGCTAGAGCATCAGGCGCTTTTAACAGGAAGGGGACTGCAATGGATCAGAGAATACCTGACAGGGAGGCAACAAACGAGTCATGGTACGTAATGATGTATCACAGTGGGCACCTGTGACGAGCGGGGTCCCACAGGGGTCGGTCCTAGGACCGTGCTATTTTTGGTATATGTGAAGGGACATGACGGAAGGGTTAGACTCAGAGTGTCCCTGTTTGCAGATGATGTGAAGTTAATGAGGAAAATTTTAAATCTGATGAGGACCAGGCGGGACTTCAAAGAAAACCTGGACAGACTGGACACCTGGTCCAGCAAAGGGGCTTCTCGAATTTAATCCTCCCAAAATTGCAAAGTCATGAAGATAGGGGAAGGGCACAGAAGGACCACGGACAGAGTATAGGCTAGGTGGCCAAAGACTGCAAACCCCACTCAAGGAGAAAGATCTTGGGTGGAGTATAACACCGAGCATGTCTCCGGAAGCACACATCAATCAGATAACTGCTGCAGCATATGGGCGCCTGGCAAACCTGAGAACAGCATTCGATACCTTAGTAAGGAATCATTCAAGACACTGTACACCGTGTATGTCGGCCCATACTGGAGTATGCAGCACCTGTTTGGAACCCGCACTTGATAAAGCACGTCAAGAAACTAGAGAAAGTACAAAGGTTGCGACAAGGTTAGTTCCAGAGCTAAGGGGAATGTCCTATGAAGAAAGATTAAGGGAAATCGGCCTGACGACACTGGAGGACAGGAGGGTCAGGGGAGACATGATAACGACATTTTTAAAATACTGCGTGGAATAGACAAGGTGGACAAGGACAGGATGTTCCCGGGAGGGGACACAGAAAAAAAAGAGGCCACAATTGGAAGTTGAAGACACAAATGAGTCAGGAGATAGTAGGAAGTATTTCTTCAGTCATAGAGTTGTAAGCAGTGGAATAGCCTAGAAAATGACGTAGTGGAGCAGGAACCATACACAGTTTTAAGACGAGGTTGATAAAGCTCATGGAGCGGGGAGAGAGAGGGCCTAGTAGCAAACCCGGGGAAGAGGCGGGGCCAGGAGCTAGGACTCGACCCTGCAACCACAAATAGGTGAGTACAAATAGGTGAGTACAAATAGGTGAGTACACACACACACACTCATAACACTCATAACATACACATGCACACAAAACACACAAAACAACAACACCACAACACACACACACACACACACACATGTTATTGTGTTTTTACTGCTGAAAAAGCGGTTTAGTGCCGATGAAGGTTTGCGTAGGTAGCAATGATACGGCCCTGGACTAGATTGGCTTTAATGGGTAGGAGTGATTACCACGGGGTTAGGGGAAAAGACCGAAGGCC
>NC_069409.1:15813319-15881219 GCF_026875155.1 Cherax quadricarinatus
TCACCTGATTCCACTTTTCCTTGCCCCGGGCCCCACTCTACCTTACCCTGACAACCCCAATTTACCTTGACCCTAACCACCACATTACCTTGACCCTGACCACCCAAATTACCTTGAGTGACCCAAAAGTTTTCCTGCCCCTGACCACCCGTTTCCTACCCACCCCCCTACCTAGACCCCGACCACAAAAAACTACCTTGACCCTGACTACCACATTTCCTTGCCCCTGACCACCATGTTTTCCTTAAAACCTTTACCCCCATGTTACCTTGACCCTGCCACCCCGTTAGCTTGACCCTGCCCCCAAGCTACCTTGGTTCTGACCTCACGCCTCCTTGACCCTTACCATCACTTTCCTTTACCTGCGCCCCGCTACCCTTTACCCTGACCAACAGTTTCCCCCGACCCTGACAACCCCAACCCCGACCCTGACCAAAAGTACCTTAAACCCGACTACCACTTTACCGCCCCGCCACACATTAATTTACCCTGACTACCCTTACCTTTACCCTGACCACTACATTAATTTGACCCCGACTACCACGTTACCTTGACCCTGATACCACGTTACCTTGACCCCGACCACCACTTTTCCTTACCATTACCACCATGTTACCTTGCCTGACCACAACGTTACCTTTTCCCCGAACTCTTTAATTTGACCCTTTTCTACCACGTTACCTCACCCTGACTACCCCGTTTCCTTTACCCGACTACCATGTTTCCTTTACCCTGACCACCCGTAATTTTCCCTGACTACCCCATTACATTTTCCCGGCCTCCATCACCCGACCCTGACCACAACTTTACCTTTAGCTGGGCCACCCACTTACCTTTAAATTGGGCCACGATGCTACCTTGACCTTGCCACCAAGTTACCTAACCTGACCACCACGTTACTTGCGTGCCATAACGTTACCTTGACCCTGACCCTACCTACCTTTCCCTGACCCGGTATCTTGACCCGACCACCCGTTACCTTTACCCGACCACCATGTTACCTTCCCCTGACCTCCACGCTACCCTTTACCGGGAAAAAACGTTACCTTACCCTTTCCACTCGTTATCTTGACCCCGACCTCAATTAAAATTGACCCGGCCACCATGGTACCTTGACCCTGACCACCATGTACCTTTATCCTGACCCCAACGTTCCTTGACCCTGACCACCCGTACCTTGACCCTGACCACCATGCTGCCTTGACCCTGCCGACAACACTACTTCACCCAGACCACCTACATTACCTTGAGACTGACCACCACTTTACCTTGACCCAGGACCATACGTTTTACCTTGACTAGACCACACGCAACCATTACCTGAACCACCATGTTATCTTGACCATGACCAACACGTTCAAATGACCTGACACTACGTATTTAATTTGACCCTGACTAATCAAGTTAAAATTACCTGACTACATGTTACCATTGACCTGGCTACATGATACCTTGTCCTGACCACCAGGCTATTTGACCCTGACCACAAACGTTACCTTGACCCTGACCACCACGTTATATTGAACCTGACCACCATGCTACCTTGACCCTGACCCACAATGTTACTTGACACTGACACCACGGTACCTTGACCCTGTCAAGACACATAAACTTGGACCCTACCACCAAGTTACCTTGACCCGACCACCACGTTACCTTGACCCTGTCCACCATGCTACATTACCCTGTCCCACCATGTTTACTTTAACTTGACCACCGCATTACTTTTACTTGACCACCTCACATTATCTTGACCATGAACCACTACGTTATCTTGACCCTGACCATCATGTTACCTTGACCATGACCACTACGTACCTTCGACCCTGACCACCACATTACCTTGACTCTCGACCACCTCGTTACCTTGAACCCTGACCACAATATTACCTTGATCCTGACCACCACTTTACCTTGACCCTGACCACCACGTTACCTTGACCCTGACCACCACGCTACCTTGACCCTGCCCACCACGGTACCTTGACACTGACCACCACGTTACCTTGACCGTGACCACTATGTTATCTTTACCCTGACCATCACGTTACCTTGACTCTGACCACCACGCTACCTTGACCCTGACCACAACGTTACCTTGACCCTGACCATCATGTTACCTTGACCCTGACCACCACGTTACCTTGACCCTGACCACAATGCTACCATGATGCTGACTACCACGCTTCCTTGACCACCACGCTACATTGACCCTAACCACCACGTTACCTTGACCCTGACGACCACGTTACCTTGACCCTGACAAACACGCTACCTTGACCCTGACCACCATGTTACCTTGACCCTGACCACCAAGTTACCTTGACCCTGACCACCACGCTACCTTGACCCTGCCCACCACGCTACCTTGACCCTGCCCACCACGCTACCTTGACCCTGACCACCACGTTATCTTGACACTGACAACTATGATATCTTGACCCTGACCATCATGTTACCTTGACCCTGACCACTAATTTACCTTGACCCTGACCACCACCTTACCTTGACCCTGACCACAATGTTACCTTGACCCTGACCACTACATTACCTAGACCCTGACCACCACATAACCTTGACCCTGACCACCACGTTACCTTGACACTGACCACCATGCTACCTTGACCCTGACCACCACGTTACCTTGACCCTGACCACCACGTTACCTTGACCCAGACCACCACATTACCTTGACACTGACCACAACGTTACCTTGACCCTGACCACCACGTTACCTTGACCCTGACCACCATCCTACCTAGACCCTGACCACTAACTTACCTTAACCATGACCATCGCGTTACCTTGACCCTGACAACCATGTTACCTTGACCCTGACCACAACACTACCTTGACCCTGACCACCACGTTACCTTGACCCTGACCACCATGTTAGCTTGACCCTGACCACCACACTACTTTTTCCCTGACCACGATGCCTCCTTGACCCTAACCACGTTACCTTGATCCTGATGACAACGCTACCTAGACCCTGACCAGCAAGTTTCCTAGACCCTGACCACCATGATACCTTGACCCTGACCACAACGCTACCTTAATACTGACTGCCACGGTACCTTGACCTTTACCACCATGCTAGCTTGACCCTGACCACCACATTACCTTGACCCTGACCACCACGTTGCCTTGACACTGACCACCACGTTAGCTTGACCCTGTCCACCGCATTAACTTGACCCTGACCACCATGCTTCCTTGACCCTGTCCACCATGTTACATTGACCCTGACCACCACGTTACCTTGATCCTGACCACGAAGTTACCTTGACAATGAACACCATATTACCTTGACCCTGACCACTATCCTACCTTGACCCTGACCACCACATTTCCTTTACCCTGACCACCACGCTACCTAGACCCTGAGCACCACATTACCTTGACCCTGACCACCAATTTACCTTGACCCTGACCACCACATTACCTTGACCCTGAATGCAATGCTACCTTGACCCTGGCCACCACGTTTCCTTGACCTTGACCACCACGTTAAGTTGACCCTGACCACCACGTTAAAGTGACCCTGACCACCACGTTACCTTGACACTGACCACCACACTACCTTGGCCATGACCAACACGCTGCTTTGACACTGAGTACAAATTTACCTAGACATTGACCACCAAGGAACCTTGACCCTGAATCCTATGCTACCTTGAACCTGACAACCACGTTACCTTGACGCTGACCACCACGTTACCTTGACCATGACCACAATGTTACCTTGATGCTGACCACCACGTTACCTTGACCCTGACCACCACGCTACCTTGGCCCTGACCACCACGCCACCTTGACACTGAGTACCACATTACCTAGACACTGACCACCAAGGAACCTTGGCCCTGATTCCCACGCTACCTTGATCCTGACCACCACATTACCTTGTCCTTGACCACCACGTTACCTTGACCCTGACTACAATGTTATCTTGACCCAGACTACCATGTTACCTTGACCCTGACCACCACGTTACCTTGACAGTGACCACTATGTTACCTTGACCCTGACCACCATGTTACCTTGACCCTGACCACCATGCTGCCTTGACTCTGACCTCAATGTTACCTTGACTCTGACCACCACGTTACCTTGACCCTGACCACCATGCTACTTTGACCATGACCACCAAGTTACCTTGACCCTGTCCACCACATTACCTTGACCCTGACCACCATGCTATATTGACCCTGACCACCACGTTACCTTGACCCTGATCAGCATGTTTCCTTGACCCTGACCAGCATGTTACCTTGACCATGACCACCACGCTACCTTGACCCTGCTCACCAAGTTCCCTTGACCCTGATAACCATGTTACCTTGACCCTGACCACTATGTTTCCTTGACCCTGACCAGAACATTACCTTGACCCTGACCACCACGCAACTTGACTTTGACAACCATGTTACCTTGACCCTGACCACTACGTTTCCTTGACCCTGACCACCACATAACCTTGACCCTGACCACCAAGTTACCTTGACCCCGACCAGAATGCTACCTTGACCATGACCACTACATTACCTTGACACTGACCACCACGCTACCTTGACTCTGACCACTACGCTAGGTTGACTCTGACCACCTCGCTTCCTTGACCCTGACCACTATGCTTCCTTGACAACCATGCTACCTTGACCCTGACCACAACGTTACCTTGACCCTGACCACCATGTTACCTTGACTCTGACCACCACCCTACCTTGACCCTTGCCACAACGCTACCTTGACCCTGACCACCACGATACCTTGACCCTGGCCACCACGTTACCTTGACCCTGACCACCACGTTACCTTGACTCTGACCACCACGTTACCTTGACCCTGACGACCAAGTTACCTTTAACGTGACCACCACATTACCCTGACCCTGAACACCACGCTACCTTGACCCTGAGTACCACGTTACCTTGACCATGACCACAACGTTACCTTGACCTTGACCACCACGTTACCCTGACCCTGACCACCACATTACCTTCACCTTGACCTCCATGCTACCTTGACACTGACCACCACGTTACCTTGACCCTTACCACTATGTTATCTTGACCCTGACCATCATGTTACCTTGACCCTGACCACCACGCTACCTTGACCCTGACCACAACGTTACCTTGACCATGACCACCATGCTACCTTGACCCCGACCACCATGTTACATTGACCATGACCACCATGTTACCTTGACCCTGACCACCACGCTACCTTGACCCTGTCCACCACGTTACCTTGAAAATGACCACAACGTTTCCTTGACCCTGACCTCCACGTTACCTTGACCCTGACCACCACGTTACCTTGACCATGACCACCACGTTACTTTGTCCCTGACCACCACATTACCTTGACCCTGACCACCACGTTACCTTGACCCTGAACACCACGTTACCTTGACTTTGACTACCACGTTACCTTGACCATGACCACAATGTTACCTTGACCCTGACCACCACGTTACCTTGACCCTGACTACCATGTTACCTTGACCCTGACTACCACGCTACCTTGACCCTGACGACGACGTTACCTTGACCCTGAGTAACACGATACCTTGACCCTGACTACCACGTTACCTTGACAATGACCACCACGTTACCTTGACCCTGACCACTACATTAATTTGACCATGACTACCACGTTAAATTGACCCTGACTACAATGTTACATTGACCCTGACTACCACGGTACCTTGACACTGGCCACCACACTACATTGACCCTGACTACCACGTTACCTTGGCCTTGGTCTCCATGCTACCTTGACCCTGACCACCACTTTACCTTGACCCTGACCACCACGTTACCTTCACCCTGACCACGATGCTACCTTGACCTTGACCACCAAGTTACCTTAACCTGACCACCACATTACCTTGACCCTGACCACAATGTTACCTTGACGCTGCCCAGCATACTACCTTGACCCTGACCACCTGGTTACCTTGACCATGACCACCACGTTACCTTGACTCTGACCACCACGTTACCTAGACCGTGACCACCACACTATCTTGACCCTGACCACCTCATTACCTTGACCCTGACCACCACGTTACCTTGACCCTGATCTCCACACTACCTTGACACTGACCACCACGTTACCTTGACACTTGCCACTACGTTATGTTGACCCTGACCATCATGTTACCTTAACCGTGACCACCACACTACCTTGACACTGACCACCACGTTACCTTGACCCTGACCATCACGCTACCTTGACCCTGACCACAACGTTACCTTGACCATGACCAAGATGCTACCTTGACCCTGACCACCAGGTTACCTTGACCCTGAGCACCACACTACCTGGACACTGACCACCACGTTACCTTGACCCTGACCACCATGTTATCTTGACCCTGGGTACCACGCTACCTTGACACTGACCATCACGTTATCTTGACCCTGACCACTACCTTATCTTGACACTGACCATCATGTTACCTTGACCCTGACCACCACGCTACCCTGACCCTGACCACCATGTTACCTTGACCCTGACCATCACGTTACCTTGACCCTGACCACCACATTACCTTTACCCTGACCACAATGCTACCATGATGGTGACCACCATGCATCTCTGACAACCATGCTACCTTGACCCTAACCACCACGTTAATTTGACCCTGACCACAATGTTACCTTACCCCTGACCACCACGCAACATTGACCATGACCACCACGTTACCTTGACCTTGACGACCACTGTACCTTGACCCTGATCAACATGCTACCTTGACCCTGACCACCACATTACCTTGACGCTGACCACCAAGTTACCTTGACCCTAACCACCACGCTACCTTTACCCTGACCACCACGTTACCTTTACCCTCACCACCGCGTTACTTTTAGCCTGACCACAACGTTATCTTGACACTGAGAACAATGTTATCTTGACCCTGACCATCATGTTACCTTGACCCTGACCACCACGTTACCTTGACCCTGTCCACTACATTACCTTGACCCTGACCACCACGAAACCTTGACCATGACTACCACGTTACCTTGACCCTGACCACCACTCTACCTTGACCCTGACAACCAAGTTACCTTGACCCTAACCACCACATTACCTTGACCCTGACCACCAAGTTACCTTGATGCTGACCACAACGTTACCTTGACCCTGACCACCACGTTACCTTGACCCTGACCACCACGCTACCTAGACCCTGACCACAACACTACCTTGACCCTGACTACCACATTACCTTGCCCCTGACCACCATGTTACCTTGACCTTGACCACCATGTTACCTTGACCCTGACCACCACGTTAGCTTGACCCTGACCACCATGCTACCTTGGTTCTGACCTCGACGCCTCCTTGACCCTGACCATCACGTTACCTTGACCCTGGCGACCACGCTACCTTGACCCTGACCAGCACGTTACCTCGACCCTGACAACCACGATACCTTGACCCTGACCACAACGCTACCTTAACCCTGACTACCACGTTACCTTGACCCTGACCACTACATTAATTTGACCCTGACTACCACGTTACCTTGACCCTGACCACTACATTAATTTGACCCTGACTACCACGTTACCTTGACCCTGACTACCATGTTACCTTGACCCTGACCACCACATTACCTTGACCTTTACCACCATGTTACCTTGACCCTGACCACAACGTTACCTTGACCCTGACTACCATATTACCTTGACCCTGACCACTACATTAATTTGACCCTGACTACCACGTTACCTTGACACTGACTACCACGTTACCTTGACCCTGACTACCATGTTACCTTGACCCTGACCACCATGCTACATTGACCCTGACTACCACATTACATTGGCCCTGGCCTCCATGCTACCTCGACCCTGACCACCACTTTACCTTGACGGTGACCACCACGTTACCTTGAAATTGACCACGATGCTACCTTGACCTTGACCACCAAGTTACCTTAACCTGACCACCACGTTATCTTGACCCTGACCATAACGTTACCTTGACCCTGACCCCTATGCTACCTTGACCCTGACCAGGTTATCTTGACCCTGACAACCAAGTTACCTTGACCCTGACCACCATGTTACCTTGACCCTGACCTCCACGCTACCTTGACACTGACCACCACGTTACCTTGACCCTTACCACTACGTTATCTTGACCCTGACCATCATATTACCTTGACCGTGACCACCATGGTACCTTGACCCTGACCACCATGCTACCTTGATCCTGACCACAACGTTACCTTGACCCTGACCACCACGCTACCTTGACCCTGACCACCATGCTGCCTTGACCCTGCCGACAACACTACCTTCACCCAGACCACCACATTACCTTGAGACTGACCACCACTTTACCTTGACCCAGACCAATACGTTACCTTGACCTAGACCACCACGCAACCTTTACCCTGACCACCATGTTATCTTGACCCTGACCAACACGTTACAATGACCCTGAACACTACGTTAATTTGACCCTGACTACCAAGTTAAATTTACCCTGACTACAATGTTACATTGACCCTGACTACCACGATACCTTGTCCCTGACCACCAGGCTATCTTGACCCTGACCACAACGTTACCTTGACCCTGACCACCACGTTATCTTGAACCTGACTACCATGCTACCTTGACCCTGACCACAATGTTACCTTGACCCTGACCACCATGGTACCTTGACCCTGACAAACACATAACCTTGACCCTGACCACCAAGTTACCTTGACCGTGACCACCACGTTTCCTTGACCCTGACCACCATGCTATATTTACCCTGACCACCATGTTACCTTTACCTTGACCACCGCATTACTTTTACCCTGACCGCCACATTATCTTGACCCTGACCACTACGTTATCTTGACCCTGACCATCATGTTACCTTGACCCTGACCACTACGTTACCTTGACCCTGACCACCACATTACCTTGACTCTGACCACCATGTTACCTTGACCCTGACCACAATATTACCTTGATCCTGACCACCACTTTACCTTGACCCTGACCACCACGTTACCTTGACCCTGACCACCATGCTACCTTGACCCTGCCCACCACGCTACCTTGACACTGACCACCACGTTACCTTGACCATGACCACTACGTTATCTTTACCCTGACCATCACGTTACCTTGACTCTGACCACAACGCTACCTTGACCCTGACCACAACGTTACCTTGACCCTGACCATCATGTTACCTTGACCCTGACCACCATGTTACCTTGACCCTGACCACAATGCTACCATGATGCTGACTACCACGCTTCCTTGACCACCATGCTACATTGACCCTGACCACCACGTTACCTTTACCCTGACGAACCCCGTTACCTTGACCCTGACAAACACACTACCTTGACCTGACCACCATGTTACCTTGACCTGACCACCAAGTTACCTTGACCCTGACCACCACGCTACTTGGGCCCTGCCCCCCACGCTACCTTGACTTTGCCCACCACGCTACCTTGACCCTGACCACCACGTTATCTACACTGACAACTACGATATCTTGACCCTGACCATCATGGTTTCCTTGACCCTGACCACTAATTTACCTTGAACCTGACCACCACCTTACCTTGACCCTGACAAAAACGTTACCCTTTACCCCGACCACTACATTACCCAGACCTGACCACCACATAACATTGACCCCGACCAACACATTACCTTGACATGACCACCATGCTACCTTGACCCTGACCACCAAAGTTACCTTGACCCTGACCACCACGTTACCTTGACCCAGACCACCACGTTACCTTGAACTGACCACAACGTTTCCTTGACCTGACCACCACGTTACCTTGGGCCCTGACCACCATCTACCCAGACCCTGACCCCCTAACTTACCTTAACCATGACCATCGCGTTACCTTGACCCTGACAACCCATGTTTCCTTGACCCTGACCACAACACTACCTTGACCCTGACCACCACGTTACCTTGACCCTGACCACCATGTTAGCTTGACCCTGACCACCACGCTACTTTGGCCCTGACCACGATGCCTCCTTGACCCTGACGACGTTACCTTGATCCTGATGACAACGCTACCTAGACCCTGACCAGCAAGTTTCCTAGACCCTGACCACCATGATACCTTGACCCTGACCACAACGCTACCTTAATACTGACCGCCACGGTACCTTGACCCTTACCACCATGCTAGCTTGACCCTGACCACCTCATTACCTTGACCCTGACCACCACGTTGCCTTGACACTGACCACCACGTTAGCTTGACCCTGTCCACCGCATTAACTTGACCCTGACCACCACTCTTCCTTGACCCTGTCCACCATGTTACATTGACCCTGACCACCACGTTACCTTGATCCAGACCAAGAAGTTACCTTGACCCTGAACACCACATTACCTTGACCCTGAGCACTATCCTACCTTGACCCTGACCACCACATTTCCTTTACCCTGACCACCAGCTACCTAGACCCCGAGCACCACATTACCTTGACCCTGACCACCACATTACCTTGACCCTGACCATCACATTACCTTGACCCGAATGGCAATGCTACCTTGACCCTGGCCACCACGTTACCTTGACCTTGACCACCACGTTCCTTGACCCTGACCACCACGTTAAAGTGACCCTGACCACACGTTACCTTGACATTGAACACCACACTACCTTGCCATGACCAACAAGCTGCTTTGACACTGAGTACAAATTTACCTAGACATTGACCACCAAGGAACCTTTACCCTGAATCCTAAAGCTACCCTTGAACCTGACAACCACGTTACCTTGACCGCTGACCACCACGTTACCTTGACCATGACCACCATGTTAACTTGATGCTGACCACCACGTTTACCTTGACCCGACCACCACGCTACCTTGGCCCTGACCACCATGCCGCCTTTACACTGATACCACATTACCTAGACCCTGACCACCAAGGAACCTTGGCCCTGACTCCCCCGCTATCTTGATCCTGACCACCCATTACCCTTTTCCTTGACCACCACGTTTCCTTGACCCTGACTACAATGTTATCTTGACCCATACTACCATGTTACCTTGACCCTGACCACCACGTTACTTGACAGTGACCACTATGTTACCTTGACTCTGACCACCATGTTACCTTGACCCTGACCATCATGCTGCCTTGACTCTGACCTCAATGTTACCTTGACTCTGACCACCACGTTACCTTGACCCTGACCACCATGCTACTTTGACCATGACCACCAAGTTACCTTGACCCTGTCCACCACATTACCTTGACCCTGACCACCATGCTATATTGACTCTGACCACCATGTTACCTTTACCCAGACCACTATGTTACCTTGACCCTGACCACCACGTTACCTTGACCCTGATCAGCATGTTTCCTTGACCCTGACCAGCATGTTACCTTGACCATGACCACCACGCTACCTTGACCCTGCTCACCAAGTTCCCTTGACCCTGATAACCATGTTACCTTGACCCTGACCACTATGTTTTTTTTGACCCTGACCAGAACATTACCTTGACCCTGACCACCACGCAACTTGACTTTGACAACCATGTTACCTTGACCCTGACCACTACGTTTCCTTGACCCTGACCACCACATAACCTTGACCCTGACCACCAAGTTACCTTGACCCCGACCAGAATGCTACCTTGACCATGACCACTACATTACCTTGACACTGACCACCACGCTACCTTGACTCTGACCACTATGCTAGGTTGACTCTGACCACCTCGCTTCCTTGACCCTGACCACTATGCTTCCTTGACAACCATGCTACCTTGACCCTGACCACAACGTTACCTTGACCCTGACCACCATGTTACCTTGACTCTGACCACCACCCTACCTTGACCCTTGCCACCACGCTACCTTGACCCTGACCACCATGATACCTTGACCCTGGCCACAACGTTACCTTGACCCTGACCACAACGTTACCTTGACTCTGACCACCACCCTACCTTGACCCTTGCCACCACGCTACCTTGACCCTGGCCACCAGGTTACCTTGACCCTGACCACCACGTTACCTTGACCTTGACCAGAATGCTACCATGACCCTGACCACTACGTTACCTTGACACTGATCACCACGCTACCTTCACCCTGACCACTATGCTACCTTGACTCTGACCACCACGCTTCCTTGACCCTGACCACCACACTTCCTTGACAACCACACTACATTGACCCTGACCACCACATTACCTTGACCCTGACCACCACATTACCTCGACCCTGACCACCACCCTACCTTGACCCTGACCACAATGCTACCTTGACCCTGACCACCACACTGCCTTGACCCTGACTACCACGTTACCTTGACCCAGACCACAACGTTACCTTGATCCTGACCACCACGTTACCTTTACCATGATCACCACGTTGCCTTGACCCTGACCACAACGTTACCTTGACCCTGACCATCACGTTACTTTGACCCTGAGCACCACACTACCTTGACCTTGACCAACATGCTAAGTTGACCCTGACCACCACATTACCTTGACCCTGACCACCAAGTTACCTTGACACTGACCACCACACTACCTTTACCCTGACCACTACGTTACCTTGACACTGACCACCACGTTAACTTGACCCTGACAACCACATTACCTTGACCCTGACCACCACGTTACCTTCACCCTGCCCACCACGTTACCTAGACCCACAACACCACGCTACCTTTACCCTGACCACCACGTTACCTTGACCCTGACCACCACACTACCTTGACCCTGACGACCACGTTCCCTTGATCCTGACCACCAAGGTACCTTGACCCTGACCAACACGCTACCTAGACCCTGACCACCACGTTACCTTGACCCTGTCCACCATGTTACCTTGACCCTGACCACCACGCTACCTTTACCCTGACCACCAAGTTACCTTTACCATGACCACCACGTTACTTTGACCCTTACCACCATGTTATCTTGACCCTGACCACTACGTTATCTTGACCCTGACCTTCACGCTACCTTGACGCTGACCTCTATGTTACCTTGACCCTGACCACCACGTTACCTTGACCCTGACCGCCACGTTACCTTGACACTGACAACTATATTACCTTGACCCTGACCACCACGTTACCTTGACCCTGACCACCACGTTACCTTGACCCTGACCAACTCGCTACCTTGACTCTGACCACCACATTACCTTGACCCTGACCAGCACATTACCTTGACCCTGAGCACCACATTACCTTGATGCTGACCACAATGCTACCTTGACCCTGACCACCATGTTACCTTGAACCTGACCACCATGCTACCTTGACCCTGACCACCATGTTACCTTGACCATGACCATCACGTTACCCTGACCCTGACTACCACGTTACCTTGACCCTGACCACAATGCTTCCTTGACCCTGAGAACCACTCTACCTTGACCCTGACCACCACATTACCTTGACCTTGACCACCATATTACCTTGACCCTGACCACCATGTTACCTTGACCCTGACCACCATGCTACTTTGGCCCTGACTACGATGCCTCCTTGACAGTGACCATCACAGTACCTTGACCCTGACGACAACGCTACCTTGACCCTGACCAGCAAGTTACCTCGACCCTGACCACTATGATACCTTGACCCTGAGCACCATGCTAGCTTGACCCTGACCACCACATTACCTTGACCCTGACCACCACGTTACATTGACCATGACCACCACGTTACCTTGATCCAGACCATAAAGTTACCTTGACCCTGACCACCATGTTACCTTGACCCTGACCACGATGCTACCTTGACCCTGACCACCACGTTTCCTTTACCCTAACCACGACGCTACCTAGACCCTGAGCACCACATTACCCTGACCCTGACCACCACGTTACCTTGACCCTGACCAGCATGTTACCTTGACCCTGAATGCAATGCTACCTTGACCTTGACCACCACATTACCTTGACCCTGACCACCACGTTAAAGTGACCCTGACCACCTCGTTACCTTGACACTGACCACCACACTACCTTGGCCATGACCAACACGGTGCCTTGACACTACGTACCAATTTACCTAGACATTGACCACCAAGGAACCTTGACCCTGAATCCTACGCTACCTTGATCCTGACAACCATGTTACCTTGACCCTGACCACCACCACGTTACCTTGACACTGACCACCATGTTACCTTGACGCTGACCACCTCGTTACCTTGACCCTGACCACCATGCTACCTTGGCACTGACCACCACGTTACCTTGTCCTTGACCACCATGCTACCTTGATCCTGACTACAATGTTATCTTGACCCAGACTACCATGTTACCTTGACCCTGGCCACCACGTTACCTTGACCCTGATGACTACGTTACCTTGACCCTGACCAAAACGCTTCTGTGAACCTGACCTCTACATTAGATTGACCCTGACCACCATGTTACCTTGACCCTGACCACTATGTTACCTTGACCCTGACCAACACGTTACCTTGATCCTGACCACCACGCTGCCTTGACTCTGACCTCAATGTTACCGTGACCCTGACCACCTCGTTACCTTGATCCTGACGACCACGCTACCTTGACCCTGACCACCACGTTAGCGTGACCCTGACCACCACATTACCTTGACCCTGACCACCATGCTATGTTGACTCTGACAACCATGTTACCTTTACCCAGACCACTATGTTACCTTGACCATGACCAACATGTTTCCTTGACCCTGACCAGCATGTTTCCTTGACCCTGACCACCATGTTTCCTTGACCCTGCTCACCACGTTCCCTTGACCCTGATAACCACATTACCTTGACCCTGACCACTATGTTTTCTTGACCCTGACCACCACATTACCTTGACCCTGACGACCACGCTACTTTGACCCTGACAACCACGTTACCTTGACCCTGACCACTATGCTTCCTTGACCCTGACCACCATGTAACCTTGACCCTGACCACCAAGTTACCTTGACCCTGACCAGAACGCTACTTTGACCCTGACCACTACATTACCTTGACACTGACCACCACGCTACCTTGACTCTGACCACTATGCTAGGTTGACTCTGACCACCTCGCTTCCTTGACCCTGACCACTATGCTTCCTTGACAACCACGCTACCTTGACCCTGACTACAACATTACCTTGACCCTGACCACCATGTTACCTTGACCCTGACCACCACACTATCTTGAACCTTGCCACCACGCTACCTTGACCTTGACCACCACGATACCTTGACCCTGACCACCACATTACCTTGACCCTGACCACCATGTTACCTTGACCCTAACCAGAATGCTTCCATGACACTGACCACTACGTTATCTTGACGCTGATCACCATGCTACCTTCACTTTGACCACTATGCTACCTTGACTCTGACCACCACGCTTCCTTGACCCTGACCACCACGCTTCCTTGACAACCACACTACATTGACCCTGAACGCCATGTTACCTTGACCCTGACCACCACATTATCTTGACCCTGACCACTACCCTACCTTGACCCTGACCACCATGCTACCTTGATGCTGACCACTACGCTGCCTTGACCCTGAGCACCATGTTACCTTTACCATGACCACCACGTTGCCTTGACCCTGACCACCATGTTACCTTGACCGTGACCATCACGTTACTTTGACCCTGAGCACCACGCTACCTTGACCTTGACCACCATGCTAAGTTGACCCTGACCTCCACAATACCTTGACCCTGACCACCACGTTAACTTGACACTGACCACCACGCTACCTTTACCCTGACCACTATATTACCTTGACACTGACCACCACGTTAACTTGACCCAGACCACCACATTACCTTGACCCTGACCACCACGTTACCTTCACCCTGCCCACCACGTTACCTAGACCCTCAACACCACGCTAACTTTACCCTGACCACCAGATTACCTTGACCCTGACCACCACGCTACCTTGACCCTGACCACCACATTACCTTTATTCCTGACCACCAAGGTACCTTGACACTGACAAACACACTACCTAGACCCTGACCACCACGTTACCTTGACCCTGTCTACCACGTTACCTTGACCCTGACCACCACGCTACCTTTACCCTGACCACCAAGTTACCTTTACCATGACCACCGTATTACTTTGACCCTTACCACCATGTAATCTTCACCTGAGCACTACGTTATCTTGACCCTGACCATCATGTTACCTTGACCCTGACGACTACATTACCTTGACCCTGACCACCACGTTACCTTGACCCTGACCGCCATGTTACCTTGACCCTGACCACCATATTACCTTGACCTTGACCACTATGTTACCATGACCCTGACCATCATGTTAGCTTGAACCTGAACACCACGCTACTTTGGCCCTGACCACGATGCGTCCTTGACCCTGACCATCATGGTACCTTGACCCTGACAACAAAGCTACCTTGACCCTGACCAGAGAGTTACCTCGACCCTGACCAACATGATACCTTGACCCTGACCACAACACTACCTTAATGCTGACCACCATGGTACCTTGACCCTGACCACCATGCTAGCTTGACCCTGACCGCCACATTACCCTGACCCTGACCACCACGTTGCCTTGACCCTGACCACCACGTTACCTTGACCCTGTCCACCGCATTAACTTGACCCTGACCACCAAGCTTCCTTGTCCCTGACCACCAAGTTACATTGACCCTGACCACCATGTTACCTTGATCCTGTCCACGAAGTTACCTTGACCCTGACCACCATGTTACCTTGACCATGACCACCATGCTACCTTGACCCTGACCACCATGTTTCCTTTACAATGACCACCATGCTACCTAGACCCTGATCACAACATTACCTTGACCCTGACCACCACGTTACCTTGACCCTGACCACCACATTACCTTGACCCTGAATGCAATGCTACCTTGACCCTGGCCACCACGTTTCCTTGACCTTGACCACCACGTTACCTTGACCCTGACCACCACGTTAAAGTGACCCTGACCACCACGTTACCTTGACACTGACCACCACACTACCGTGGACATGACCAACATCCTGCCTTGACACTGAGTACCAATTTACCTAGACATTGACCACCAAGGAACCTTGACCCTCAATCCTATGCTACCTTGATCCTGACAACCACGTTACCTTGACCCTGACCATCACGTTACCTTGACACTGACCACCATGTTACCTTGACGCTGACCACCACATTACCTTGACCCTGACCACCATGCTACCTTGGCCCTGACCACCACGCCGCCATGATACTGAGTACCACGTTACCTAGACCATGACCACCAAGGAACCTTGACCCTGACTCCCACGTTACCTTGGTCCTGACCACCATGTTACCTTATCCTTGACCACTACGTTACCTTGACCCTGACTACAATGTTATCTTGACCTAGACTACCATGTTACCTTGACCCTGGCCACCACGTTACCTTGACCCTGACGACTACGTTACCTTGACCCACAACGCTTCTATGAACCTGACCTCTACGTTAGATTGACCCTTACCACCACGTTACCTTGACTCTGATCACTATGTTACCTTGACCCTGACTACAATGTTATCTTGACCTAGACTACCATGTTACCTTGACCCTGGCCACCACGTTACCTTGACCCTGACGACTACGTTACCTTGACCCACAACGCTTCTATGAACCTGACCTCTACGTTAGATTGACCCTTACCACCACGTTACCTTGACTCTGATCACTATGTTACCTTGACCCTGACCACCACGTTACCTTGACCCTGACAACCACGCTGCCTTGACTCTGACCTCAATGTTACCTTGACCCTGACCACCACGTTACCTTGACTCTGACCATCTCATTACCTTGACCCTGACCACAACGTTAGCTTGACCCTGACCACCACATTACCTTGACCATGACCACCACGTTACCTTGACCCTGACCACCATGCTATGTTGACTCTGACCACTATGTTACCTTTACCCAGACCACTATGTTACCTTGACCCTGACCACCACGTTACCTTGACCCTGACCAGCATGTTTCCTTGACCCTGACCACCATGTTACCTTGACCCTTACCACCACGCTACCTAGACCCTGACCACCATGTTTCCTTTACCCTGCTCACAACGTTCCCTTGACCCTGATAACCACGTTACCTTGACCCTCACCACTACGTTTCCTTGACCCTGACCACCACATTACCTTGACCCTGACCACCACACTACTTTGACCCTGACAACCATGTTACCTTGACCCTGACCACTACATTTCCTTGACCCTGACCACAATGTAACCTTGACCCTGACCACCAAGTTACCTTGACCCTGACCAGAACGCTACCTTGACCCTGACCACTACATTACCTTGACACTGACCACCACGCTACCTTGACACTGACCACTGCACTAGATTGACTCTGACCACCTCACTTCCTTGACCCTGACCACTATGCTTCCTTGAGAACCATGCTACCTTGACCCTGACCACAACGTTACATTGACCCTGACCACCACGTTACCTTGACCCTGACCACCACCCTACCTTGACCCTTGCCACCACGCTACCTTGACCCTGACCACCATGATACCTTGACCTTGACCACCACGTTACCTTGACCCTGAGCACCACGTTACCTTGACCCTGACCAGAATGCTACCATGACCCTGACCACTATGTTACCTTGACGCTGATCACCACGCTACCTTCACCCTGAGCACTATGCTACCTTGACTCTGACCACCATGCTACCTTGATCCTGACCACCACACTGCCTTGACCCTGACCACCATGTTACCTTGACCCAGACCACAATGTTACCTTGACCCTGACCACCACGTTACCTTTACCATGACCACCATGTAGCCTTGACCCTGACCACCACGTTACCTTGACCCAGACCATCACGTTACTTTGACCCTGAGAACCATGCTACCTTGACCTTGTCCACCACGCTAAGTTGACCCTGACCACCACATTACCTTGACCCTGACAACCATGTTACCTTGACACTGACCACCATGCTACCTTTACCCTGACCACTATGTTACCTTGACACTGACCACCATGTTAACTTGACCCTGACCACCACATTACCTTTACCCTGACCACCATGTTACCTTCACTCTGCCGGCCATGTTACCTAGACCCTCAACACCACGCTACCTTTACCCTGACCACCACGTTACCTTGACCCTGAAAACCACGTTACCTTGACCCTGACCACCACGTTACCTTGATCCTGACCACCAAGGTACCTTGACCCTGACCAAAACGCTACCTAGACCCTGACCATCATGTTACCTTGACCCTGTCCACCAAGTTACCTTGACCCTGACCACCATGCTACCTTTACCCTGACCACCAAGTTACCTTTACCATGACCACCGCGTTACTTTGACCCTTACCACCACGTTATCTTGACCCTGACGACTATGTTATCTTGATCCTAACCATCACCTTACCTTGACCCTGACCACCACGTTACCTTGACCCTGACCACCACGTTACCTTGGCCCTGACCACTACATTACCTTGACCCTGACCACTACGTTACCTTGACCCTGACCACCACGTTACCTTGACCCTGAGCACCACATTACCTTGATACTGACCACAATGCTACCTTGACCCTGACCACCATGCTACCTTGACCCTGACCACCAAGTTACCTTGACCCTAACCGTCATGTTACCCTGACCCTGACTACCACGTTACCTTGACCCTGACCACAATGCTTCCTTGACCCTGAGAACAACTCTATCTTGACCCTGACCACCACATTACCTTGACCTTGACCACCACGTTACCTTGATCCTGACCTCCACGTTAGCTTGACCCTGACCACCTCGCTACCTTGGCGCTGACCACCATGCTGCCTTGACCCTGACCACCATGCTGCCTTGACCCTGACCACAACACTACCTTCACCCCGACCACTACGTTACCTTGAGACTGACCACCACGTTACCTTGACCCTGACCAATACATTACCTTGACCCAGACCACCACGCTAATTTTACCCTGACCACGACGTTATCTTGACCCTGACCACCATGTTACCTTGAGCCTGACCACCACCTTACCTTGACCCTGACAACCATACTACCTTGACCCTGACCAGCACGTTACTTTGGCCCTGACCACCACATTACCTCGACCCTGACCACCATGATACCTTGACCCTGACCAGAATGCTACCTTAATCCTGACCACTAAGGTACCTTGACCCTCTCCAATATGCTAGCTTGACCCTGATCACCACGTTATCTTGACCCTGACCACCAAGTTGCCTTGACCCTGACCACCACGTTAACTTCACCTTGTCCACCACGTTACCTTGACCCTGGCCAAAATGCTTCCTTGATACTGACCACCACATTACCTTGACCCTGACCACCACGTTACCTTGATCCCGACCACGAAGTTACGTTGACCCTGACCACCACGTTACCTTGACCCTGATCACCTTGCTACCTTGATCCTGACCACCACGTTATCTTGACACTGACCACCACAATACCTTGACCCTGACCACCACGTTACCTTGACCCAGACGACCACGTTACCTTGACCCTGACCACCTCGTTACCTTGACCCTGACCACAACGTTAGCTTGACCCTGACCACCACGTTACCTTGACCCTGACCACCACGTTACCTTAACCCTGACCACCACTCTACCATGAACCTGACCACCACGTTACCTTGACCGTGACCACCATGGTACCTTGGCCCTGACCACCACACTGCCTTGACCCTGAGTACCACATTACCTTGACCCTGACCACCACGGTACCTTGGCCCTGACCACCATGATGCCTTGACCCTGAGTACCACATTAACTTGACCCTGACCACAATGTTACCTTGACCCTGACCACCTCGTTACCTTGACCCTGACCACAACGTTTCCTTGACCCAGACCACCACGTTACTTTGACCCTGACCACCACGTTACCTTGTCCCTGACCACCACGCTACCATGACCCTGACCACCATGTTACCTTGCCGCTGACCACCACGGTACATTGGCCCTGACCACCCCGCTGCGTTCACCCTGAGTATGACGTTACCTTGACCCTGACCACCATGTTACCTTGTCCTTGACCACCATGTTACCTTGACCCTGACTACAATGATATCTTGATGCTGACTACCATGTTACCTTGGCCCTGGCTACCATGTTACCTTGACCCTGACCACTACGTTACCTTGGCCCTGAGCACCACGCTACTATGACCCTGACCTCTACGTTACATTGACCATGACCACCATGTTACCTTGACCCTGACCTCTACGTTACCTTTACCCTGACCACCACGTTACCTTGTCCCTAACCACGATGCTGCTTTGACTCTGACCACCATGTTACCTTGACCCTGACCACCACGTTACCTTGACCCTGACCACCAATCTACCTTGACTCTGACCACCACGTTACCTTGACCCTGACCACTACGTTACCTTGACCCTGACTACCAAGTTCCCTTGACCCTGACCAGCACGTTATCTAGACCCTATCCACCACGTTACCTAGACCGTGACCACCATGCTACCTTGACCCTGACCACTACGTTACCTTGACCCTGACCACCACGTTACCTTGACCCTGACCACCACGTTACCTTGACCCTGCCCACCACATTCCCTTCACCCTGATACCACGTTACCTTGACACTGACCACTATGTTACCTTGACTCTGACCGCCACGTTAACTTGACCCTGTCCACCACGCTACCTTGACCCTGACCACCACGTTACCTTGACCCTGACCACCACATTACCTTGACCCTGACCACCACATTAACTTTACCCTGACCAGAACGCTACCTTGACCCTGACCACCACACTACCTTGACCATGACCAAAATGTTACATTGACCCCGACCACCATGTTACCTTGACCCTTACCACCACGCTACCTTGACCCTGACCACTATGCTACCTTGACTCTGACCACCACGCTTCCTTGACCCTGACCACCACGCTTCCTTGACAACCACGCTACCTTGACCCTGACCTCCACGTTACCTTGACCCTGACCACCATGTTACCTTGACCGTGACCACCACCCTACCTTGAACCTGACCACCACGTTGACTTGGCCCTGGCCACCACGTTAAATTGACCCTGACCACCACGCTTCCTTGACTCTGACCAGCACCGTTACCTTGACCCTGACCACTACGTTACCTTGACCCTGACCACCACGCTACCTTGACCCTGACCACCATGTTACCTTGACCCTGACTACCACGTTAGCTTTACCCTGACCACCAAGCTACCTTGACCCTGACCACCACGTTACCTTAACCCTGGCCACCACGTTACCTTGAAAATGACCACCACGTTACCTTGACCCTGTCCACCACGTTTCCTTGACCCTGACCTCCACGTTACCTTGAACCTGACCCCCATGTTACCTTGACCCTGACCACCACATTACTTTGACCCTGACCACCACATTACCTTGACCCTGACCACCACGTTACCTTTAATTTGACCACCACATTACCTTGACCCGGAACACCACGTTACCTTGACCCTGACTACCACGTTACATTGACCATGACCACCACGTTACCTTGACTCTGACCACCACGTTACCTTGACGTTGACTACCAAGTTACCTTGACCCTGACTACCATGTTACCTTGACTGCCAGGTTACCTTCAAAAAAACCAAGTTTTTACAATTGTGGTCACAGAGGTGCCTGTGCTAACTTTCCTATGGTGTAGAAATATACCTAGTTGGATGAATCTTATTGTGGCTAGCTGGTCTAGTGGCTAACGCGACGAGCTGGAGTTTTGAGACTCTATGACCGCGGGTTCAATCCCGGCCGGGGGTATGGTTTATTTGCAATCGTGTCATTACGATTTCTTGAGTCAGGTTACCTTCACCCTGACCACGACGTTACGTTGACCCTGACTAACAGGATACCTTGACCCTGACTACCACGTTACCTTGACAATGACCACCACATTACCTAGACCCTGACCACTACGTTAATTTGACCCTGCCTACCACGTTAAATTGACCCTGACTACCATGTTACATTGACCCTGACTACAACGTTACCTTGACCCCTGACCTCCTCGCTACATTGACCCTGACTACCATGTTACCTTGGCCCTGGCTTCCATGCTATCTTGACCCTGACCACCACTTTACCTTGACCCTGACCACCATGTTACCTTGACCTTGACTACGATCCTACCTTGACCACCAAGTTACCTTAACCTGATCACCACATTACCTTGACCCTGACCACAACGTTACCTTGACCCTGACCAGTATGCTACATTGACCCTGACCACCTGGTTACCTTGACCCTGACCACCACGTTACCTTGAAATTGACCACCATGTTACATTGACCCTAACCTCCACGCTACCTTGACACTGACAACCACGTTACCTTGACCCTTGCCACTACGTTACCTTGACCCTGACCATTCAGGTTACCTTATCCGTGACCACCATACTACCTTGACCCTGACCACCACGTTACCTTGACCCTGACCACCACAATACCTTGACCCTGACCACAATGTTACATTGACCATGACCACCACGCTACATTGATCCTGACCACCAGGTTACCTTGATCCTGACCACCACGTTACCTTGACCCTGACCACCACATTACCTTGACCCTGACCACCATGCTACCTTGACCCTGACCTCCAAGCTACCTTGACCCTGACCACCACGCTACCTTGACACTGACCACCATGCTACCATGACCCTGAGCAGGACATTACCTTGACCCTGAACACCACATTACCTTGACCCTGACCACCACCCTTCCTTGACCCTGACCACAAAGCTACCTTGACCCTGATAACCACGATTCCTTGTCCCTGACCACCAGGCTACTTTGACCCTGACCACAACGTTACCTTGACCCTGACCACCACGTTATCTTGAACCTGACCACCATGCTACCTTGACCCTGACCACAGCGTTACCTTGACCATGACCACGACGATACCTTGACCCTGACCAACATATAACCTTGACCCTGACCACCACGTTACCTTGACCCTGACCACCACGTTACCTTCACCCTGACCACCACGCTACCTTTACTCTCACCACCACATTACCTTTACCCTGACCACCGCATTACTTTGAACCTGACCACCACGTTATCTTGACCCTGACGACTACGTTATCTTGACCCTGACCATCATATTACCTTGACCATGACCAGTACGTTACCTTGACCCTGACCACCACGTTACCTTGACTTTGACAACCATGTTACCTTGACCCAGACCACTACATTACCTTGATCCTGACCACCACGTTACCTTGACCCTGACCACCACGTTACCTTGATCCTGACCACCACTCTACCTTGACACTGACCACCACGTTACCTTGAAACTGACCACCACGTTACCTTGACCCTGACCACCACGTTATCTTGACCCTGACCACCACGCTACATTGACACTGACCACCACGTTACCTTGACCCTGACCACTACCTTATCTTGACACTGACCATCATGTTACCTTGACCCTGACCACCATGCTAACTTTACCCTGACCACCACATTACCTTGATCCTGACCATCACATTACCTTGACCCTGACCACCACGTTGCCTTGACCCTGACCACCACGTTACCTTCACCTTGTCCACCACGTTACCTTGACCCTGACCACCATGCTTCCTTGACACTGACCACCACACTACCTTGACCCTGACCACCACGTTACCTTGATCCTGACAACGAAGTTACCTTGACCCTGACCACCACGTTATCTTGACGCTCACCACCATGATACCTTGACCCTGACCACCACGTTACCTTGACCCTGACCACCACGTTACCTTGACCCTGACCACCTCGTTACCTTGACCCTGACCACAACGTTAGCTTGACCCTGACCACCACGTTACCTTGACCCTGACCACCACGTTACCTTAACCCTGACCACCACTCTACCATGACCCTTACCACCACGTTACCTTGACCGTGACCACAATGGTACCTTGGCCCTGACCAACACACTGCCTTGAAACTGAGTACCAAGTTACCTTGACCCTGACCACCATGGTACCTTGGCCCTGACCAACACACTGCCTTGACCCTGAGTACAACGTTACCTTGACCCTGACCACCATGTTACCTTGACCCTGACCACCTCGTTACCATGACGCTGACCACAACGTTACCTGACCCGACCATCACGTTACTTTGAGCCTGACTACCACGTTACCTTGACCCTGACCACCACGCTATCATGACCCTGACCACCACGTTACCTTAACGCTGACCACCACGGTAACCTTGGCCCTGACCACCACGCTGCCCTTGACCCTGAGTACGACGTTACCTTGACCCTGACCACCAAGTTACCTTGTCCTTGTCCTCCATGTTACCTTGACCATGACTACAATGATATCTTGATGCTGACTACCATGTTACCTTGGCCCTGGCCACCATGTTACCTTGACACTGACCACTACGTTACCTTGGCCCCTGAGCACCACGATACTTTGACCCTGACCTCTACGTTACATTGACCATGACCACCACTTACCTTGACCCTGACCTCTACGTTACCTTTACCCTGACCACCACGTTACCTTGTCCCTAACCACGATGCTGCTTTGACTCTGACCACCATGTTACCTTGACCCTGACCACCACGTTACCTTGACCCTGACTACCAATCTACCTTGACTCTGACCACCACGTTACCTTGATCCTGACCACTACGTTACCTTGACCCTGACCACCACGTTACCTTGACCCTGACCAGCACATTATCTTGACCCTGTCCAGCACGTTATCTAGACCCTGTCCAGTACGTTACCTAGACCCTGACCACCACACTACCTTGACCATGACCACTACGTTACCTTGACCCTGACCACCACGTTACCTTGACCCTGACCACCACATTACCTTGACCCTGACCATCATGTTACCCTGACCCTGACTACCAAGCTTCCTTGACCCTGACCACTATGCTACCTTGACTCTGACCACCACGCTTCCTTGACCCTGACCACCACGTTACTTTGACCCTGACCACCACATTACCTTGACCCTGACCACCACGTTACCTTTAACGTGACCACCACATAACCTTGACCCTGAACACCACGTTACCTTGACCCTGACTAACACGTTACTTTGACCATGACCACCACGTTACCTTGACCCTGACCACCACGTTACTTTGACGCTGACTACCATGTTACCTTGACCCTGACTACCATGTTACCTTGACCCTGACTGCCAGGTTACCTTGACCCTGACCACGACGTTAACTTGACCCTGACTAACACGATACCTTGACCCTGACTACCACGTTACCTTGACAATGACCACCACGTTACCTAGACCCTGACCACTATGTTAATTTGACCCAGACTACCACGTTAAATTGACCCTGACTACCATGTTACATTGACCATGACTACAATGTTACCTTGACCCCTGACCTCCATGCTACATTGACCCTGACTACCACGTTACCTTGGCCCTGGCCTCCACGCTATCTTGACCCTGACCACCACTTTACCTTGTCCCTGACCACCCCATTACCTTGACCTTGACCACGATCCTAACTTGACCTTGACCACCAAGTTACCTTAACCTGACCACCACATTACCTTGACCCTGACCACAACAATACCTTGACCCTGACCAGTATGCTACCTTGACCCTGACCACCTGGTTACCTTGACCCTGACCACCACGTTACCTTGACATTGACCACCACATTACCTTGACCCTAACCTCCACGCTTCCTTGACACTGACAACAATGTTACCTTGACCCTTACCACTACGTTACCTTGACCCTGACCATCAGGATACCTTAACCGTGACCACCACACTACCTTGACCCTGACCACCATGTTACCTTGACCCTGACCACCCCACTACCTTGACCCTGACCACAATGTTACCTTGACCATGACCACCACGCTTTATTGATCCTGACCAACAGGTTACCTTGACCCTGACCACCACGTTACCTTGACAATGACCACCATCTTACCTTGACCCTGACCACCACGCTACCTTGACCCTGACCTCCAAGCTACCTTGACCCTGACCACCATGGTACCTTGACCCTGACCACCATGCTACCATGACCCTGACCACCACATTACCTTGACCCTGACCACAACGTTAGCTTGACCCTGACCACCACGTTACCTTGACCCTGACCACCACGTTACCTTAACCCTGACCACCACTCTACCATGACCCTTACCACCACGTTACCTTGACCGTGACCACAATGGTACCTTGGCCCTGACCAACACACTGCCTTGACCCTGAGTACCAAGTTACCTTGACCCTGACCACCATGGTACATTGGCCCTGACCACCACACTGCCTTGACCCTGAGTACAACGTTACCTTGACCCTGACCACCATGTTACCTTGACCCTGACCACCTCGTTACCATGACGCTGACCACAACGTTACCTTGACCCTGAACATCACGTTACTTTGAGCCTGACTACCACGTTACCTTGACCCTGACCACCACGCTATCATGACCCTGACCACCACGTTACCTTAACGCTGACCACCACGGTACCTTGGCCCTGACCACCACGCTGCCTTGACCCTGAGTACGACGTTACCTTGACCCTGACCACCAAGTTACCTTGTCCTTGTCCTCCATGTTACCTTGACCATGACTACAATGATATCTTGATGCTGACTACCATGTTACCTTGGCCCTGGCCACCATGTTACCTTGACACTGACCACTACGTTACCTTGGCCCTGAGCACCACGCTACTTTGACCCTGACCTCTACGTTACATTGACCATGACCACCACGTTACCTTGACCCTGACCTCTACGTTACCTTTACCCTGACCACCACGTTACCTTGTCCCTAACCACGATGCTGCTTTGACTCTGACCACCATGTTACCTTGACCCTGACCACCACGTTACCTTGACCCTGACTACCAATCTACCTTGACTCTGACCACCACGTTACCTTGATCCTGACCACTACGTTACCTTGACCCTGACCACCACGTTACCTTGACCCTGACCAGCACATTATCTTGACCCTGTCCAGCACGTTATCTAGACCCTGTCCAGTACGTTATCTAGACCCTGACCACCACACTACCTTGACCCTGACCACTACGTTACCTTGACTCTGACCACCACGTTACCTTGACCCTGACCACCACATTACCTTGACCCTGACCATCATGTTACCCTGACACTGACTACCAAGCTACCTTGACCCTGACCACTATGCTACCTTGACTCTGACCACCACGCTTCCTTGACCCTGACCACCACGTTACTTTGACCCTGACCACCACATTACCTTGACCCTGACCACCACGTTACCTTTAACGTGACCACCACATAACCTTGACCCTGAACACCACGTTACCTTGACCCTGACTAACACGTTACTTTGACCATGACCACCACGTTACCTTGACCCTGACCACCACGTTACTTTGACGCTGACTACCATGTTACCTTGACCCTGACTACCATGTTACCTTGACCCTGACTGCCAGGTTACCTTGACCCTGACCACGACGTTAACTTGACCCTGACTAACACGATACCTTGACCCTGACTACCACGTTACCTTGACAATGACCACCACGTTACCTAGACCCTGACCACTATGTTAATTTGACCCAGACTACCACGTTAAATTGACCCTGACTACCATGTTACATTGACCATGACTACAACGTTACCTTGACCCTGACCTCCATGCTACATTGACCCTGACTACCATGTTACCTTGGCCCTGGCCTCCACGCTATCTTGACCCTGACCACCACTTTACCTTGTCCCTGACCACCCCATTACCTTGACCTTGACCACGATTCTAACTTGACCTTGACCACCAAGTTACCTTAACCTGACCACCAGATTACCTTGACCCTGACCACAACAATACCTTGACCCTGACCAGTATGCTACCTTGACCCTGACCACCTGGTTACCTTGACCCTGACCACCACGTTACCTTGACATTGACCACCCACATTACCTTGAACCCTAACCTCCACGCTTCCTTGACACTGACAACAATGTTACCTTGACCCTTACCACTACGTTACCTTGACCCTGACCATCAGGATACCTTAACCGTGACCACCACACTACCTTGACCCTGACCACCATGTTACCTTGACCCTGACCACCACACTACCTTGACCCTGACCACAATGTTACCTTGACCATGACCACCACGCTATATTGATCCTGACCACCAGGTTACCTTGACCCTGACCACCACGTTACCTTGACCCTGACCACCATCTTACCTTGACCCTGACCACCACGCTACCTTGACCCTGACCACCAAGCTACCTTGACCCTGACCACCATGGTACCTTGACCCTGACCACCATGCTACCATGACCCTGACCACCACATTACCTTGACCCTGACCACCACGTTACCTTGACCCTGACCACCACCCTTCCTTGACCCTGACCACAAAGCTACCTTGACCCTGATAACCACTATTCCTTGTCCCTGACCACCAGGCTACCTTGACCCTGACCACAACGTTACCTTGACCCTGACCACCACGTTATCTTGAACCTGATCACCATGCTACCTTGACCCTGACCACAACATTACCTTGACCCTGACCACGACGATACCTTGACCCTGACCAACACATAACATTGACCCTGACCACCACGTTACCTTGACCCTGTCCACCACATTACCTTGACCCTGACTACCACGCTACCTTTACCCTCACCACCACATTACCTTTACCCTCACCACCGCATTACTGTGAACCTGACCACCACGTTATCTTGACCCTGACGACTACGTTATCTTGACCCTGACCATCACATTACCTTGACCCTGACCAGTACGTTACCTTGACCCTGACCACCACGTTACCTTGACTCTGACAACCATGTTACCTTGACCCTGACCACTACATTACCTTGATCCTGACCACCACGTTACCTTGACCCTGACCACCACGTTACCTTGATCCTGACCACCACTCTACCTTGACACTGACCACCACGTTACCTTGAAACTGACCACCACGTTACCTTGACCCTGACCACCACGTTACCTTGACCCTGACCACAACGCTACCTTGACATTGACCACCACGTTACCTTGACCCTGACCACTACCTTATCTTGACACTGACCATCATGTTACCTTGACCCTGACCACCATGTTACCTTGACCCTGACCACCATGTTACCTTGACCCTGACCATCACATTACCTTGACCCTGACCACCACATTGCCTTGACCCTGACCACCACGTTACCTTCACGTTGTCCACCACGTTACCTTGACCCTGACCACCATGCTTCCTTGACACTGACCACCACATTACCTTGACCCTGACCACCACGTTACCTTGATCCTGACAACGAAGTTACCTTGACCCTGACCACCACGTTATCTTGACGCTGACCACCACGATACCTTGACCCTGACCACCACGTTACCTTGACCCTGACCACCACGTTACCTTGACCCTGACCACCTCCTTACCTTGACCCTGACCACAACGTTAGCTTGACCCTGACCACCACGTTACGTTGACCCTGACCAACACGTTACCTTAACCCTGACCACCACTCTACCATGACCCTGACCACCACGTTACCTTGACCGTGACCACCATGGTACCTTGGCCCTGTCCAACACACTGCCTTGACCCTGAGTACCATGTTACCTTGACCCTGACCAACACGGTACCTTGACCCTGACCACCATGCTGCCTTGACCCTGAGTACCATATTACCTTGACCTTGACCACCATGTTACCTTGACCCTGACCACCTCGTTACCTTGACCCTGACCAGAACGTTGCCTTGACCATGATCACCAAGTTACTTTGACCCTGACCACCACTCTACCATGAACCTGACCACCATGTTACCTTAACGCTGACCCCCACGGTACCTTGACCCTGACCACCACGTTACCTTGTCCTTGTGCACCATGTTACCTTGACAGTGACTACAATGATATCTTGATGCTGACTACCATGTTACCTTGGCCCTGGCCACCATGTTACCTTGACACTGACCACTACGTTACCTTGGCCCTGAGCACCACGCTACTTTGACCCTGACCTCTACGTTACATTGACCATGACCACCACGTTACCTTGACCCTGACCTCTACGTTACCTTTACCCTGACCACCATGTTACCTTGTCCCTAACCAAGATGCTGCTTTGACTCTGACCACAATGTTACATTGACCCTGACCACCACATTACCTTGACCCTGACTACCAATCTACCTAGACTCTGACCACCACGTTACCTTGACCCTGACCAGCACGTTATCTAGATCCTGTCCTGCAGGTTATCTAGACCATGTCCAGCACGTTACCTAGACCCTGACCAACACGCTACCTTGACCCTGACCACTACGTTACCTTGACCCTGACCACCACGTTACCTTGACCCTGACCACCATGTTATCTTGACCCTGCCCACCACATTCCCTTCACCCTGACTACCACGTTACCTTGACCCTGACCACTACGTTACCTTGACTCTGACCGCCACGTTAACTTGACCCTGACCACTACGTTACCTTGACCCTGACCACCACGTTAACTTGACTCTGACCAGAACGCTACCTTGACCCTAATCTCTACACTACCTTGACCATGACCAACATGTTACCTTGACCCTGACCATCATGTTACCTTGACCCTGACCACCACGCTACCTTGACCCTGACCACTATGCTACCTCGACTCTGACCACCATGCTTCCTTGACCCTGTCCTCAGCGCTTCCTTGACAACCACGCTACCTTAACCCTGACCACCACGTTACCTTGACTCTGACCACCACATTACCTTGACCTTGACCACCACCCTACCTTGACCCTGACCACCACGTTGACTTGGCCCTGGCCACCACGTTAAATTGACCCTGACCACAATGCTTCTTTGACTCTGACCAGCACCGTTACATTGACCCTGACCACTACATCACCTTGACACTGACCACCACGTTACCTTCACCCTGACCACCACGCTACCTTGACCCTGACCACCACGTTACCTTGACCCTGACTACCACGTTAGCTTTACCCTGACCACCACGTTACCTTGACCCTGACCACCACTTTACCTTGACCCTGACTACCACGTTAGCTTTAACCTGACCACCACGTTACCTTGAAAATGACCACCACGTTACCTTGACCCTGTCCACAACGTTACCTTGACCTTGACCTCCACGTTACCTTGAACCTGACCACCACTTTACCTTGACCCTGACCAGCACGTTTCTTTGACCTTGACCAGCACATTACCTTGACCCTGACCACCACGTTACCTTTAACGTGACCACCACTTTACCTTGACCCTGAACACCACGTTACCTTGACCCTGACTACCACGTTACCTTGACCATGACCACCACGTTACCTTGACCCTGACCACCATGTTACTTTGATGCTGACTACCACATTACCTTGACCCTGACTACCATGTTACCTTGACCCTGACTGCCAGTTTACCTTGACCCTGACCAAGACGTTAACTTGACCCTGACTAAGACGATACCTTGACCCTGACTACCATATTACCTTTACAATGACCACCACGTTGCCTAGACCCTGACCACTACGTTAATTTGACCCAGACTACCATGTTAAATTGACCATGACTACCATGTTACATTGACCCTGACTACAACGTTTCCTTGACCCCTGACCTCCAAGCTACATTGACACTGACTACCATGTTACCTTGGCCCTGGCCTCCACGCTATCTTGACGCTGACCACGACTTTACCTTGTCCCTGACCACCACGTTACCTTGACCTTGACCACGATCCTAACTTGACCTTGACCACCAAGTTACCTTAACCTGACCACCACATTACCTTGACCCTGACCACAACGTTTCCTTGACCCTGACCAGTACACTACCTTGACCCCGACCACCTGGTTACCTTGACCCTGACCACCACGTTACCTTGACATTGACCACCACGTTACCTTGACCTAACCTCCACGCTACCTTGACACTGACAACCACGTTACCTTGACCCTTACCACTACGTTACCTTGACCCTGACCATCAGGTTACCTTAACCGTGACCACCACACTACCTTGAACCTGACCACCATGTTACCTTGACCCTGACCACCACACTACCTTGACCCTGACCACAATGTTACCTTGACCATGACCACCATGCTACATTGATCCTGACCACCAGGTTACCTTGACCCTGACCACCACGTTACCTTGACCCTGACCACCACGTTACCTTCACCCTGACCACCACGCTACCTTGACCCTGACCTCCAAGCTCCCTTGACCCTGACCACCAAGCTACCTTGACCCTGATCACCATGCTACCATGACCCTGACCACCACACTACCTTGACCCTGACCACCACGTTACCTTGACCCTGACCACCACCCTTCCTTGACCCTGACCACAAAGCTACCTTGACCCTGATAACCTCTATTCCTTGTCCCTGACCACCAGGCTACCTTGACCCTGACCACAACGTTACCTTGACCCTGACCACCACGTTATCTTGAACCTGACCGCCATGCTACCTTGACCCTGACCACAATGTTACCTTGACCATGACCTCGACGATACCTTGAACCTGACCAACACATAACATTGACCCTGACCACGACGCTACCTTGACCCTGTCCACCACGTTACCTTGACCCTGACCACCACGCTACGTTTACCCTCACCACCACATTACCTTTACCCTGACCCATGCATTACTTTGAACCTGACCACCACGTTATCTTGACCCTGACGACTACACTATCTTGACCCTGACTATCACATTACCTTGACCCTGACCAGTATGCTACCTTGACCCATACCACCATGTTACCTTGACTCTGACAACCACGTTACCTTGACCATGACCACTACATTACCTTGATCCTGACATCGACGTTACCTTGACCCTGACCACGACGTTGCCTTGACCATGACCACCACTCTACCTTGACACCGACCACCATGTTACCTTGAACCCGACCACCACGTTACCTTGACCCTGACCACCACGTTACCTTGACCCTGACCACCACGCTACCTTGACACTGAGCACCACATTACCTTGACCCTGACCACTACCTTATCTTGAACACTGACCATCATGTTACCTTGACCCTGACCACCATGCTACCTTGACCCTGACCACCACGTTACCTTGACCCTGACCATCACGTTACCTTGACCCTGACCACCACGTTACCTTGACCCTGACCACAACGCTACCATGATGCTGACCACAACGCGTCTTTGACTAACCACGCTACCTGGACCATGACTACCATGTTACCTTGACCCTGACCACCACGTTACCTTGACACTGACCACCACGCAACATTGACCCTGACCACCACGTTAACCTGACCCTGACGACCAAGGTACCTTGACCTGATCAACATGCTACCATGACCCTGACCACCTCATTACCTAGACCCTGACCACCAAGTTACCTTGACCCTAACCACCACGCAACATTGACCCTGACCACAACGTTACCCTGACCATGACGACCACGGTACCTTGACTTTGACCAACATGCTACCTTAACCCAGACCACCACGTTACCTTGACTTTGACCACCACGTTACCTTTACCCTGACCATCCGCGTTACTTTGACCCTGACCACCACATTATCATGACACTGACAACTATGTTATCTTGACCCTGACCATCATGTTACCTTGACCCTGACCACCACGTTACCTTGACCCTGACCACTACATTATCTTGACCCTGACCACCACGAAACCTTGACCATGACCACCACGTTACCTTGACCTGACCACCACGTTACCTTGACCCTGACAACCAAGTTACCTTGACCCTGACCACCACTTACCTTGACGCTGACCACCAAGTTACCTTGACACTGACCACAATGTTACCTTGACTCTGACCACCACGTTACCTTGACCCTTACCACCATGCTACCTAGACCCTGACCACAACACTACCTTGACCATGACCACCACGCTACCTTGGCCCTGACCACGACGCTTCCTTGATCCTGACCATCATGTTACCTTGATCCTGATGACCATGCTACCTTGACCTTGACCAGCACGTTACCTCGACCCTGACAACCTCGATACCTTGACCCTGACCACAACGCTACCTTAACCCTGACTACCACGTTACCTTGACCCTGACTACCATGTTACCTTGACCCTGACCACCATGTTACCTTGACCTTGACCACCATGTTACCTTGACCCTGACCAGCACGTTACCTTGACCCTGACCACTACGTTAATTTGACCCTGACCACGACGTTACCTTGACCCTGACTACCATGTTACCTTGACCCTGACTACCACATTATCTTGACCCTGACCACCATGCTACATTGACCCTGACTACCACATTACCTTGGCCCTGGCCTCTATGCTATCTTGACCCTGACCACCAAGTTACCTTAACCTGACCCCCACGTTGTCTTGACCCTGACCATAATGTTACCTTGAACCTGACCACTACACTACCTTGACCCTGACCACAAGGTTATCTTGACCCTGACCTCCAAGTTACCTTGACCCTGACCACCATGTTACCTTGACCCTGACCTCCACCCTACGTTGACACTGACGACAACGTTACCTTGACCCTTACCACTACGTTATCTTGACCATGACCATCATGTTACCTTGTCTGTGACCACCACGGTACCTTGACCCTGACTACCACATTACCTTGACCCTGACTACCACGCTACCTTGACCATGACCACAACGTTACCTTGACCTTTACCACCATGCTACCTTGACCCTGACCACCAGGTAACCTTGACCCTGACCACAAAGTTACCTTCACTCTGACCACCATACTACCTTGACCCTGACCACCACGCTACCTTGACCCTGACCACCACCCTTCCTTGACCCTGACCAAAACGCTACTTTGACCCTGATAACAACGATACCTTGTCCCTGGTCACCGGGCTACCTTGACCCTGACCACAACGTTACCTTAATGCTGACCACCACGTAATCTTGAACTTGACCACCACGCTACCTTGACACAGACCACAATGTTACCTTGACCCTGACCACTACAGTACCTTGACCCTGACAAACACATAACCTTGACCCTGACCACCACATTACCTTGACCCTGACCACAACGTTACCTTGACCCTGGCCACCACGCTACATTTACCCTGACCACCATGTTACCTTTACCATCGCGTTACTTTGACTCTGACCACCACGTTATCTTGACCCTGACCACTACATTATCTTGACCCTGAAAATCACATTATCTTGACCCTGACCACTATGTTACCTTGACCCTGACCACCACATTACCTTGACTCTGATCATCAAGTTACCTTGACCCTGACCACTACATTACCTTGATCTTGACCACCACGTTACCTTGACCATGACCACCACGTTACCTTGACCCTGACCACCACGCTACCTTGACACTGACCACCATGTTACCCTGACCTTGACCACCACGATGCCTTGACCCTGACCACCACGTTACCTTGACACTGACCACCACATTATCTTGACCTTGACCACCACGTTACCTTGACCGTGAGCACTACGTTATCTTGACCCTGACCATCACGTTCCCTTGATGCTGACCACCACATGACCTTGATCATGACCACCATGTTACCTTGATCGTGACCACCACACTACCTTGACCCTCGCCACAATGTTACCTTGACCATGAACACTATGCTACCTTGACCCTGACCACCAGGTTACCTTGACCCTGACCACCACATTACCTTGACCCTGACCACCACGTTATCTTGACCCTGACCACCATGTTACTTTGACCCTGACCACCACATTACCTTGAACCTGACCACCATGTTACCTTTAACGTGACCTCCACATTACCTTGACCCTGAACACCACATTACCTTGACCCTGACTAACATGTTACCTTGACCATGACCACCACGTTACCTTGACCCTGACCACCACGTTACCTTGACCCTGACTACCACGTTACCTTGCCCCTGACTACCACGCTACCTTGACCCTGACCACGACATTACCTTGACCCTGACTAACACGATACCTTGACCCTGACTACCATGTTACCTTGACAATGACCACCACGTTGCCTTGACCCTGACCACTATGTTAATTTGACCCTGACTACCATGTTAAATTGACCCTGACTACAATGTTACATTGACCCTGACTACCAGGTTACCTTGACCCTGACCGCCACGCTACATTGACACTGACTACCATGTTACCTTGGCCCTGGCCTCCACGCTATCTTGACGCTGACCACGACTTTACCTTGTCCCTGACCACCACGTTACCTTGACCTTGACCACGATCCTAACTTGACCTTGACCACCAAGTTACCTTAACCTGACCACCACATTACCTTGACCCTGACCACAACGTTTCCTTGACCCTGACCAGTACACTACCTTGACCCCGACCACCTGGTTACCTTGACCCTGACCACCACGTTACCTTGACATTGACCACCACGTTACCTTGACCCTAACCTCCACGCTACCTTGACACTGACAACCACGTTACCTTGACCCTTACCACTACGTTACCTTGACCCTGACCATCAGGTTACCTTAACCGTGACCACCACACTACCTTGAACCTGACCACCATGTTACCTTGACCCTGACCACCACACTACCTTGACCCTGACCACAATGTTACCTTGACCATGACCACCATGCTACATTGATCCTGACCACCAGGTTACCTTGACCCTGACCACCACGTTACCTTGACCCTGACCACCACGTTACCTTCACCCTGACCACCACGCTACCTTGACCCTGACCTCCAAGCTCCCTTGACCCTGACCACCAAGCTACCTTGACCCTGATCACCATGCTACCATGACCCTGACCACCACACTACCCTTGACCCTGAAACCCCCACGTTACCTTGACCCTGACCACCACCCTTCCTTGACCCCGACCACAAAGCTACCTTGACCCTGATAACCTCTATTCCTTGTCCCTGACCACCAGGCTACCTTGACCTGACCACAACGTTACCTTGACCCAGACCACCACGTTATCTTGAACCTGACCGCCATGCTACCTTGACCTGACCACAATGTTACCTTGACCATGACCTCGACGATACCTTGAACCTGACCAACACATAACATTGACCCTGACCACGACGCTACCTTGACCCTGTCCACCACGTTACCTTGACCCTGACCACCACGCTACGTTTACCTCACCACCACATTACCTTTACCCTGACCCATGCATTACTTTTGAACCTGACCACCACGTTATCTTGACCCTGACGACTACACTATCTTGACCCTGACTATCACATTACCTTGACCTGACCAGTATGCTACCTTGACCCATACCAAACCCTGTTACCTTGACTCTGACAACCACGTTACCTTGACCATGACCACTACATTACCTTGATCCTGACATCGACGTTACCTTGACCCTGACCACGACGTTGCCTTGACCATGACCACCACTCTACCTTGACACCGACCACCATGTTACCTTGAACCCGACCACCACGTTACCTTGACCCTGACCACCACGTTACCTTGACCTGACCACCACGCTACCTTGACACTGAGCACCACATTACCTTGACCCTGACCACTACCTTATCTTGACACTGACCATCATGTTACCTTGACCCTGACCACCATGCTACCTTGACCCTGACCACCACGTTACCTTGACCCCGACCATCACGTTAAACCTTGACCCTGACCACCACGTTACCTTGACCCTGACCACAACGCTACCATGATGCTGACCACAACGCGTCTTGACAACCACGCTACCTGACCATGACTACCATGTTACCCTTTACCTGACCACCACGTTACCTTGACACTGACCACCACGCAACATTGACCCTGACCACCACGTTACCTTGACCCTGACGACCAAGGTACCTTGACCCTGATCAACATGCTACCATGACCCTGACCACCTCATTACCTAGACCCTGACCACCAAGTTACCTTGACCCTAACCACCACGCAACATTGACCCTGACCACAACGTTACCCTGACCATGACGACCACGGTACCTTGACTTTGACCAACATGCTACCTTAACCCAGACCACCACGTTACCTTGACTTTGACCACCACGTTACCTTTACCCTGACATCCGCGTTACTTTGACCCTGACCACCACATTATCATGACACTGACAACTATGTTATCTTGACCCTGACCATCATGTTACCTTGACCCTGACCACCACGTTACCTTGACCCTGACCACTACATTATCTTGACCCTGACCACCACGAAACCTTGACCATGACCACCACGTTACCTTGACCCTGACCACCACGTTACCTTGACCCTGACAACCAAGTTACCTTGACCCTGACCACCACATTACCTTGACGCTGACCACCAAGTTACCTTGACACTGACCACAATGTTACCTTGACTCTGACCACCACGTTACCTTGACCCTTACCACCATGCTACCCAGACCTGACCACAACACTACCTTGACCATGACCACCACGCTACCTTGGCCCTGACCACGACGCTTCCTTGATCCTGACCATCATGTTACCTTGATCCTGATGACCATGCTACCTTGACCTTGACCAGCACGTTACCTCGACCCTGACAACCTCGATACCTTGACCCTGACCACAACGCTACCTTAACCCTGACTACCACGTTACCTTGACCCTGACTACCATGTTACCTTGACCCTGACCACCATGTTACCTTGACCTTGACCACCATGTTACCTTGACCCTGACCAGCACGTTACCTTGACCCTGACCACTACGTTAATTTGACCCCGACACGACGTTACCTTGACCCTGACTACCATGTTACCTTGACCCTGACTACCACATTATCTTGACCCTGACCACCATGCTAATTGAACCTGATACCCATTACCTTGGCCCTGGCCTCTATGCTTATCTTGACCCTGACACCAAGTTACCTTAACTGACCCCTCGTTGTCTTGACCCTGACCATATGTTACCTTGAACCTGACCCACTACACTACCTTGGACCCTGACCACAAGGTATCTTGACCCTGACATCCAGTTACCTTGACCCTGACCACACATGTTACCTTGACCTGACCTCCACCCTACGTTGACACTGACGACAACGTTACCTTGACCCTTACACTACGTTATTCTTGACCAGGACAATCATGTTTCCTTGTCTGTGACACCACGGTACCTTGACCCTGACTACCACATTACCTTGACCCTGACTAACACGCTACCTTGACATGACCTCAACGTTACCTTGACCTTTACCACATGCTACCTTGACCCTGACACCGGGTAACCTTGACCCTGACACCACGTTACCTTGCACCCTGACCACAAAGGTACCTTAACTCTGACCACCATACTACTTGACCCTGGACACCACGCTACTTGCCCTGACCACACCCCCCATTCCTTGACCCTGACAAAAACGCTACATTGGGACCCTGATAAACAACGATACCCTTGTCCTGGTCACGAGGGCTACCTTGACCCTGACCACAACGTTACCTTAATGCTGACCACCACGTAATCTTGATACTTGTCCACCACGTACCTTGACCAGAACACAATGTTACCTTGACCCTGACCCTACAGTACCTGCCCATGACAAACACATAACCTTGACCCTGACCACCACATTTCCTTGACCCTGACACAACGTTACCTTGACCTGGCCCACCACGCTACATTTCCCCTGACACCCATGTTACTTTACCATCGCGCGTTACTTTGATCTGACCACCGTTATCTTGACTGACCACTTACAATTATCTTGACCCTGGAAAATCACATTATCTTGACCCTGACCACTATGTTACCTTGACCCTACCAACCACATTACCTTGACTCTGATCATCAAGTTACCTTGACCCTGACAACTACATTACCTTGATCTTGACCACCACGTTACTTGACATTGACCACACGTTACCCATGACCCTGACCACCACGCACCTGACACTGACCACATGTTACCCTGAACCTTGACCACCACGATGCCTTTTGACCCTGACCACCACGTTACCTTGACACTGGACACCAATTAACTTGACCTTGACCACCACGTTACCTGACCGTGCAGCACTACGTTATCTTGACCATGACCATCACGTTCCCTTGATGCTGACCACCACATGACCTTGATCTATGACCACATGCTTACCTTGATCGTGACCACCCACTCTACCTTGACCCTCGCCCAATGGTTACCTTGACATGAACACTATGCTACCTTGACCTGACCACCAGGTTACTTGACCTGACACCACATTACCTTGACCTGAACACCACGTTATCTTGACCTGACCACCATGTTACTTTGGACCCTGACCACCACCATTACCTTGAACCTGACCACCATGTTACCTTAACGTGGACCTCCACATTACCTTGACCCTGAACACCACATTACCTTGAACCTGACTAACATGTTACCTTGACCACTGACGACACGTTACCTTGACCCTGACCACACGTTACCTTGACCGGACTACCCACTCCCTTGCCCTGACTACCACGCTACCTTGACCTGACCCGACTTACTTGGGACCTGATACACGATACATTGTCCCTGACTACCATGTTACCCTTGACACATTGGACCACCACGTTGCTTGACCCTGACTCTATGTTAATTTGACCCTGACTACCATGTTAAATTGACCACTGTCTACAATGTTACATTGACCTGACTACCAGGTTACATTTGACCCTGACCCGCCATCGCTACAATTGACCCTGACTACCACGTTACCTTGGCCATGGCCTCCACATACGTTGGACCCTGACCACACTTTACTTGGACCCTGACCACACGTTACTTGACCTTGACCACGATGCTACCTTGACCTTGACCACCAAGTTTTACCTTAAAATGACCACCACTTACAGCGACATGACCACAACGTTACTTGGACCCTGACCAGTACACTACCTTGACCTGACCAACTGGTTACCTTTGACCCTGACCACCATGTTACCTTGACTCTGACCAATTCGTTACCTTGACCCTGACCTCCACGCTACCTTGACACTGACCACCACGTTACCTTGACCCTTACCACTACGTTATCTTGACCCTGACCATCATGTTACCTTGACTGTGACCACCACACTACCTTGACCACGACCACAACGTTACATTGACCCTGACCACCACGCTTCCTTGACCTTGACCACAACGTTACCTTGATCATGACCACCATGTTACCTTGACCCTGACCACCAGGTTACCTTGACCCTGACCTCCACCATTACCTTGTCCCTGACACCTCTTTACCCTGGACCTGAACTCACGCTACCTTGACCCTGACACCAAGCTACCTTGACCCTAGACTTCCACGCTACTTGACCCTGACACCAAGCTACATTGGACCCTCCTGCCGCCATGTTACCTGACCCGACCACCACATTCCTTGACCCTGACCACCACCCTTGCCTTTACCCTGACCACGTAAACTACCGTGACCCTATAACCACCATTCCTTGTCCCTGACACCTGGCTACCTTGAACCTGACTCCACACGTTTACCTTGACCTGACCACCATTTTATCTTGAAACCTGACCACCATGCTAACATATACCTTGACCAACAACATTACGTTGACCCTGACCACGGACGTTACCGTGACCCTGACCAACACATAACTGTGACCTGACCACCACGTTACCTTGACCCTGACCACACACGTTACCTTGACCCTGACCAAGACGCTACCCTTTACCTCACCACCACGTTCCTTTACCCTGACTGCACATTACTTTCGACTCTGACCATCCAGTTATCTTGACCATGACGATAACGTTATCTTGACCCTGACCATCACATTTACTTGGACCCTGACCAGTACGTTTACCTTGACCCGACCAACACGTTACCTTGCTCTGACACCACGTTTCCTTGATCCTGTTCACTACAATACCTTGATACTGACCACCACGTTACTTGACCTTGACCACACGTTACTTGGACCCTGACCCACCACACTCCTTGACACAGACCACAACGTTACCTTGACTTGACCAATACCTTATCTTGGACACTGACCATCACGTTCCTTGTCCCTGCACCACCACGCCACTTTGGCACTGACCAACACGTCTACCTTGAAACTGACCTCACGTTACCTTGACCCTGACCACCACGTTACCTTGACCTGACCACAATGCTACCATGAATGCTGACCACCACAACATCTTTGACAAACCACCACTACCTTGACCCTGCCCACCACGTTACCTTGACCCTGACCACCTCGTTACCATGACCTGCAAACCACCACGCAAAATTGACCGGAACCACCAGTTAACCCTTGACCCTCTGACCACCACGTTACCTTGACCTGACCACCACGCATAATTGACCCTGAACACCACGGTACCTTGACCCTGACCACATGCTACTTGACCGAGACCACCCACGTTACTTGACCCTTAACCACCAAGTTACTTGACCCTAACCACCATGCTACCTTTACCCTGACCACCACGTTACCTTTACCTGACCACGCGTTACTTTCTCCTGAACACCACGTCATCTTGACATAGACAACCAAACGTAATCTTGACCTGACCATCATGTTTACCTTGACCTGACCCACCAGGACCTTGACCCTGACCACAACATTTCGTTGACTGAACCACCACGAAACCTTGAGAATGACCACACGTTAACCTTGACCCTGACCACCATGCTACCTTGACCCTGAACAACAGTTACTTTGACCCTGAACCACAACATTACCTTGACCCTGACCACCAAGTTACCTGGTCACTAAACACGATGTTACCTTGCACCTGACCACCACGTTACCTTGGACCTGGACCACCATGCTACCTAGACCTGACCACAAAACACTACCTTGACCGGGAACTACCACACTACCTTGCCCTGACCACCCAAATTACCTGACCTTGACCCCATGTTACCTTGACCCTGACCACCATGTTAGCTTGGACCCTGACCACCAAGCTACCTTGGCTTTACCACGATGGCTTTTTACCCTGGACATTCACGTTACTTGACCCTGACGACCAAGCTACCTTTACCCTTTCCAGCACGTTACCTCGACCTGACAACCACGAACCAGACCCTGACCACAACGCTACCTTCACCTGAACTACCACGTTACTTGACCCTGACCACCATGTACTTGACCCTGACCACTACGTTAATTTGACCCTGACTACCACGTTACCTTGACCCTGACTTACCCTGTTACCTTGACCTGACCACCACGTTACCTTGCCTTTACTAACATGTTACCATGACCCTGACCTTCCTCGTTACTTTGACCCCTGAACCACGTAGTTAATTTGACCCTGATACCACGTTACCTTCACACTGTCTACCACGTTACTTGACCTGACCACCATGCTACATTGGACCTGACTACCCAACATTACATGGCCTGGCCTCCCACACTACCTTGACCCTGACCACCACTTTCCTTGATGCTGAACACCAAGTACCTTGAAAATGACCAACGAATGATACCTTGACCTTGACCACCAATTAACTTAACTGACCACCACGCTACTTGACCCTGACCATAACATTACCTTGCCCTGGCAACCAAGTTACTTGACCCAGACACCAATGTTACTAGACCTGACCTCCTGCTTCCTTGGACAACTGACCACTATGTTACCTTGACCCTTACCACATGTTATCTTGGTCCCTGTCCATCATTTTACCTTGACTGTGACCTCCACAGTTCTTGACCCCTGGCCACCAATTACCTTGACCCTGACCATTATGCTACCTTGACCCTGACCACAACGTTTCCTTTACCTGACCACCCACGCTATCTTGACCCATGGACCACCAGTTTACCGTGACCCGACCACACGTTCCCTTTGACCCTGACCACCATGTTACCTTTAACCCTGACCCACCATGATTACCTTGACCCTGACCACCAAGCTACCTTGACCCCTGACCACCATGCTACCTTGACCCTGACCACCAAGCTACCTTGACCCTGACCACCATGCTTCTTGACCCTTAGACATGTTTACCTTGACCCTGACCACCACCCTTATTTGAACCTGACAAAAACGTACCTAGACCTGATATGACGATACCTTGTCCCTGACCACCAGGCTGCCTTGACCCTGACCACAACGTTATCTTGACCCTGACTACCACGTTATCTTGAACCTGACCACCATACTACCTAGACCGTGACCACAATGTTACCTTGACAATGACCACCACGGTTCCTTGACCCTGACAAACACATAACCTTGACCCTGACCACCACGTTACCTTGACCCTGACCACCACGTTACCTTGCCCCTGAACACAACGCTACATTTACGCTGAGGACCATGTTACGGTTACCTTGACCACCGCGTTACTTTGACCCTGACCACCACGTTATCTTGACCCTGAGTACTATGTTATCTTGACCCTGACCATCATGTTACCTTGACCCTGACCAGTACGTTACCTTAACCATGACCACCACATTACCTTGACTCTGACCACCATGTTACCTTGACCCTGACCACTACTTACCTTGATCTGACCACCAGACCATGGTACCTTGACCATGACCAACACGCTACTAGACCCTGACCACCACGTTACCTTGAAACCCGTCCACCACGTTACCTTGACCCTGACCACCACACTACCTTTACCCTGACCACCAAGTTACCTTTACCATGACCACAGTGTTACTTTGACCCTTACCACCACGTTATCTTGACCCTGACCACTATGTTATCTTGACCCTGACCATCAAGTTACCTTGACCCTGACCACTATGTTACCTTGACGCTGACCACCATGTTACCTTGACCGTGACCTCCATGTTACCTTGACCCTGACCACTACATTACCTTGACCCTGACCACCACGTTACCTTGACCATGACCACAACGTTACCTTGACCCTGACCACCACGCTACCTTGATTCTGACCAATACGTTACCTTCACCCTGACCACCACGTTACCTTGACCCTGAGCACCACATTACCTTGACGCTGACCACAACGCTACCTTGACCCTGACCACCACGTTACCTTGACCCTGACCACCATGCTACCTTGACCCTGACCACCATGTTTCCTGCCCCTGACCATCACGTTACCCTGACCCTGACCATCTCGTTACTTTGACCCTGACCAAAACGCTTCCTTGACCCTGTGAACCATGCTACCTTGACCCTGACCACCACATTACCTTGACCTTGACCACCACGTTACCTTGATCCTGACCTCCACGTTAGCTTGACCCTGACCACCTCGCTACCTTGGCCCTGACCATCACGTTACCTTGACCCTGTTTCTACGCTTCCTTGACCCCGACCACCACGCTGCCTTGACCCTGACCACAACACTACCCTTTCCCCCGACCACCACGTTACCATGACCCTGACCACCACGTTACTTGACCCTGACCATACGTACTTGACCAGACCACCACGCTACCTTAACCCTGACCAACGTTATCTTGACCCTGACCACCACGTAACCTTGACCCTGACCACCACGTTACCTTGACCCTGACCACCACATTACCTTGACTCTGACCAGCACATACCTTAACCCTGACCACCCTATTACCTCGAACCTGACCGCTACGATACCTTGGCCCTGACCAAAATGCTACTTAACCCTTACCACCACAATACCTTGAACCTGTCGACCATGCTAGCTTGACCCTGACCACCACGTTATATTGACCCTGACCACTACGTTGCCCTTTACCCTGACTACCAAGTTAACCCTTTACCTTGTCCACCACATTAACCTTGACCCTGACCACCATGCTTCCTTGACACTGACCACCACGTTACCTTGACCCTGACCACCACATTACCTTGATCCTGACCACGAAGTTACCTTGGCCTGACCACCACGTTACCTTGACCCTGACCACCTTGCTACCTTGACCCTGACCACCACGTTATCTTGATGCGACCACCACGAACCTTGACACTGACCAAACCATGTTACCCTTTACCCTGACCACTCGCTACCTTACCATGCCCCTCGTTACCTTGACCCTGACCCAACATTACCTTGCCCTGACCACCACGAACTTGACCCTGACCACCACGTTTCCTTTACCCTGACCCCACCACCAGATAACCCCCCCCCCACGACCTTACCGTGAACACCAGGGACCTTGGCCCTACCACCACGCTGCTTTACCCTGATGCCACATTTCCTTTTCCCTGACCACTCGGTAACCCTTTGGGCCCCACCACCACGCCCTTGACCCCCGAGTCCACGTTACCTGGCCGACCACCATTTACTTTGAAAATGACCACCTCGTTTACCTTGACCCCAAAACAATGTTACCTTACCCTGTGCACCACATTACCTTGACCCTACCACCACGCTCCATACCCGACCACCACGTTTCCTTGACACTGACCACCAGGAACCTTATCCCTACCCACCTGCCCTTTACCCGAGTACCACGTTACCTTTTACCCTGACCCCCCCTTTTCCTTGTCCTTGACCACCACGTTCCCCGACCCTGACTAAACGAATCTTGACGCTGACTACCATGTTCCTTGGCGCTGGCCACCTTTCCTTGACCCTACCACTATTTTACCTGGCCCTACCACAATGCTACATGACCCTGACCTCTACGATAAATTGACCATGACCACAACGTTACCTTGACCCTGTCCTCTACATTAGCTTGACCCTGACCAACACGTTACCTTGTCCGTAACCACGATACTGCTTTGACTCTGACCACCATGTTACCTTGACCCTGACCACCACGTTACCTTGACCCTGACCACCACGCTACCTTGATTCTGACCAATACGTTACCTTGACCCTGACCACCACGTTACCTTGACCATGACCACCACGTTTCCTTGACCCTGACCACCACGCTACCTTGATTCTGACCAATACGTTACCTTGACCCTGACCACCACGTTACCTTGACCCTGAGCACCACATTACCTTGACGCTGACCACAACGCTACCTTGACCCTGACCACCACGTTACCTTGACCCTGACCACCATGCTACCTTGACCCTGACCACCATGTTACCTTGCCCCTGACCATCACGTTACCCTGACCCTGACCATCACGTTACTTGACCCTGACCAAACGCTTCCTTGACCCTGTGAACCATGCTACCTTGACCTGACCACCACATTACCTTGACCTTGACCACCACGTTACCTTGATCCTGACCTCCACGTTAGCTTGACCCTGACCACCTCGCTACCTTGGCCCTGACCATCACGTTACCTTGACCCTGTGTTCTACGCTTCCTTGACCCTGACCACCACGCTGCCTTGACCCTGACCACAACACTACCTTCCCCAGACCACCACGTTACCTTGACCCTGACCACCACGTTACCTTGACCCTGACCAATACGTTACCTTGACCCAGACCACCACGCTACCTTTACCCTGACCACCACGTTATCTTGACCCTGACCACCACGTACCTTGACCCTGACCACCACGTTACCTTGACCCTGACCACCACATTACCTTGACCCTGACCAGCACGGTACCTTGACCCTGACCAGCACATAACCTTGACCCTGACCACCATATTACCTCGAACCTGACTGCTACGATACCTTGACCTGACCAAAATGCTACCTTAACCCTTACCACCACGATACCTTGAACCTGTCGACCATGCTAGCTTGACCCTGACCACCACGTTATATTGACCCTGACCACTACGTTGCCTTGACCCTGACTACCAAGTTACCTTCACCTTGTCCACCACATTACCTTGACCCTGACCACCATGCTTCCTTGACACTGACCACCACGTTACCTTGACCCTGACCACCACATTACCTTGATCCTGACCACGAAGTTACCTTGACCCTGACCACCACGTTACCTTGACCCTGACCACCTTGCTACCTTGACCCTGACCACCACGTTATCTTGATGCTGACCACCACGATACCTTGACCCTGACCACCATGTTACCTTGACCCTGACCACTACGCTACCTTGACCATGACCACCTCGTTACCTTGACCCTGACCACAACATTACCTTGACCCTGACCACCACATTATCTTGACTGTGACCACCACGTTACCTTGACCATGACCACCACTCTACCATGACCCTGACCACCACGTTACCTTGACCGTGACCACCATGGTACCTTGGCCCTGACCACCACGCTGCCTTGACCCTGAGTACCACGTTACCTTGACCCTGACCACTACGGTACCTTGGCCCTGACCACCACGCTGCCTTGACCCTGAGTACCACATTACCTTGACCCTGACCACCATGTTACTTTGAAACTGACCACCTCGTTACCTTGACCCTGAAAACAATGTTACCTTGACCCTGAGCACCACATTTCCTTGACCCTGACCACCACGCTACCATGACCCTGACCACCACGTTACCTTGATGCTGACCACCACGGTACCTTATCCCTGACCACCACGCTGCCTTGACCCTGAGTACCACGTTACCTTGACCCTGACCCCCATGTTACCTTGTCCTTGACCACCACGTTACCTTGACCCTGACTACAACGATATCTTGACGCTGACTACCATGTTACCTTGGTGCTGGCCACCATGTTACCTTGACCCTGACCACTATGTTACCTTGGCCCTGACCACAATGCTACTATGAGCCTGACCTCTACGATACATTGACCATGACCACAACGTTACCTTGACCCTGTCCTCTACATTAGCTTGACCCTGACCAACACGTTACCTTGTCCGTAACCACGATACTGCTTTGACTCTGACCTCCATGTTACCTTGACCCTGACCACCACGTTACCTTGACCCTGACCACCACTTTACCTTGACTCGGACCACATCGTTACTTTGACCATGACCGCTATGTTACATTGACCCTGACCACCACGTTACCTTGACCCTCACCACACGTTTTCTTTTACCATGTCCACCACGTTTCCTACACCCTGACCACCATGACCTTGACCCTGACCACACTTTTCCTTGACCCTGCCACCACGTTACCTTTACCCTGACCCCACATTCCTTGACCCGCGACCACGTTTCCCTTTACCCTACTACCACTTTTAATTTTACCCTGACCCCCCAGCTCCTTGACCCGCCAACGTTACGTTTACCCTTACCACCACGTTACCTTGCCCAAACACCATGTTAATTGCCCCGACCAGAACGCTACTTGACCCCCACCCACACTACCTTACCATGAGACCAAGTTAACCCCACCCTGACCCCCAATGTTACCCTTTACCCGACCACAAGCTACCTTGACCCGACCAATGCACCTTTCTCTGACCACCACGCTTTCCTTTACCCTGCCACAAAGCTTCCCCTTGACAACCACGCACCTTTACCCTGAGACCACGTTTCCTTTACCCTGACCACCAAGTTACCTTGACTGTGACCACCACCCTACCTTGACCCTGACCACCACGTTACCTTGACACTGACCACCACGCTGCCTTGACTCTGACCTCAATGTTACCTTGACCCTGACCAGCACGTTACCTTGACCCTGACCACCACGCTACCTTGACCTTGACCACCACGTTACCTTGACCCTGACCACCACGTTACCTTGACCCTGACCACGATGCTACATTGACTCTGACCACCAAGTTACCTTTACCCAGACCACTATGTTACCTTGACTCTGACCACCACGTTACCTTGACCCTGACCAGCATGTTTCCTTGACCCTGACCACCATGTTACCTTGACCCTGACCACCACGCTACCTTGACCCTGACCACCACGTTGCCTTGACCCTGACCACCATGTTACCTAGACCCTGACCAGAACGCTACCATGACCCTGACCACTACGTTACCTTGACGATGATCACCACGCTACCTTCACCCTGACCACTATGCTACCTTGACTCTGACCACCATGCTTCCTTGACCCTGACCAACACGCTTCCTTGACAACCACGCTACATTGACCCTGACCACCATGTTACCTTGACCCTGACCACCACATTACCTTGACCCTGATCACCACCCTACCTTGACTCTGACCACCACGTTACCTTGACCCTGACCACCTCACTGCCTTGACCCTGACCACCACGTTACCTTGACCCTGACCACAACGTTACTTTGACCCTGACCACCACGTTACCTTTACCATGACCACCACATTGCCTTGACCCTGACCACCACGTTACCATGACCCTGACCATCACGTTACTTTGACCCTGACCACCATGCTACCTTGACCTTGACCACCACACTAAGTAGACCCTGACCACCACATTACCTTGACCCTGACCACCACATTACTTTGACAAAGACTACCACGCTACCTTTACCCTGACCACTACGTTACCTTGACGCTGACCACCACGTTAACTTGACCCTGACCACCACATTACCTTGACCCTGACCACCACGTTACCTTCACCCTGCCCACCACGTTACCTAGATCCTCAACACCACGCTACCTTTACGCTGACCACCACGTTACCTTGACCCTGAGCACCACGTTACCTTGATCCTGATGACCATGGTACCTTGACCATGACCAACACGCTACCTAGACCCTGACCACCACGTTACCTTGACCCTGTCCACCACGTTACCTTGACCCTGACCACCATGCTACCTTTACCCTGACCACCAAGTTACCTTTACCATGACCACCGTGTTACTTTGACCCTTACCACCACGTTATCTTGACCCTGACCACTATGTTATCTTGACCCTAACCATCAAGTTACCTTGACCCTGACCACTATGTTACCTTGACGCTGACCACCATGTTACCTTGACCGTGACCTCCATGTTACCTTGACCCTGACCACTACATTACCTTGACCCTGACCACCACGTTACCTTGACCATGACCACCACGTTACCTTGACCCTGACCACCACGCTACCTTGATTCTGACCAATACGTTACCTTGACCCTGACCACCACGTTACCTTGACCCTGAGCACCACATTACCTTGACGCCGACCACAACGCTACCTTGACCCTGACCACCACGTTACCTTGACCCTGACCACCATGCTACCTTGACCCTGACCACCACTTTACCTTGCCCCTGACCATCATGTTACCCTGACCCTGACCATCACGTTACTTTGACCGTGACCAAAACGCTTCCTTGACCCTGTGAACCATGCTACCTTGACCCTGACCACCACATTACCTTGACCTTGACCACCACGTTACCTTGATCCTGAACTCCACGTTAGCTTGACCCTGACCACCTCGCTACCTTGGCCCTGACCATCACGTTACCTTGACCCTGTGTTCTACGCTTCCTTGACCCTGACCACCACGCTGCCTTGACCCTGACCACAACACTACCTTCCCCAGACCACCACGTTACCTTGACCCTGACCACCACGTTACCTTGACCCTGACCAATACGTTACCTTGACCCAGACCACCACGCTACCTTTACCCTGACCACCATATTACCTCGAACCTGACTGCTACGATACCTTGACCCTGACCAAAATGCTACCTTAACCCTTACAACCACGATACCTTGAACCTGTCGACCATGCTAGCTTGACCCTGACCACCACGTTATATTGACCCTGACCACCACGTTGCCTTGACCCTGACTACCAAGTTACCTTCACCTTGTCCACCACATTACCTTGACCCTGACCACCATGCTTCCTTGACACTGACCACCACGTTACCTTGACCCTGACCACCACATTACCTTGATCCTGACCACGAAGTTACCTTGACCCTGACCAACACGTTACCTTGACCCTGACCACCTTGCTACCTTGACCCTGACCACCACGTTATCTTGATGCTGACCACCACGATACCTTGACCCTGACCACCATGTTACCTTGACCCTGACCACTACGCTACCTTGACCATGACCACCTCGTTACCTTGACCCTGACCACAACATTACCTTGACCCTGACCACCACGTTATCTTGACCCTGACCACCACGTTACCTTGACCCTGACCACCACTCTACCATGACCCTGACCACCACGTTACCTTGACCGTGACCACCATGGTACCTTGGCCCTGACCACCACGCTGCCTTGACCCTGAGTACCACGTTACCTTGACCCTGACCACTACGGTACCATGGCCCTGACCACCACGCTGCCTTGACCCTGAGTACCACGTTACCTTGACCCTGACCACCATGTTACTTTGAAACTGACCACCTCGTTACCTTGACCCTGAAAACAACGTTACCTTGACCCTGAGCACCACATTACCTTGACCCTGACCACCACGCTACCATGACCCTGACCACCACGTTACCTTGACGCTGACCACCACGGTACCTTATCCCTGACCACCATGCTGCCTTGACCCTGAGTACCACGTTACCTTGACCCTGACCCCCATGTTACCTTGTCCTTGACCACCACGTTACCTTGACCCTAAATACAACGATATCTTGACGCTGACTGCCATGTTACCTTGGCGCTGGCCACCATGTTACCTTGACCATGACCATTATGTTACCTTGGCCCTGACCACAATGCTACTATGACCCTGACCTCTACGATACATTGACCATGACCACAACGTTACCTTGACCCTGTCCTCTACATTAGCTTGACCCTGACCAACACGTTACCTTGTCCGTAACCACGATACTGCTTTGACTCTGACCACCATGTTACCTTGACCCTGACCACCACGTTACCTTGACCCTGACCACCACTCTACCTTGACTCGGACCACCACGTTACTTTGACCATGACCGCTACGTTACCTTGACCCTGACCACCACGTTACCTTGACCCTGACCAGCACGTTATCTTGACCATGTCCACCACGTTACCTAGACCCTGACCACCATGCTACCTTGACCCTGACCACTACATTACCTTGACCCTGACCACCACGTTACCTTGACCCTGACCACCACATTACCTTGACCCTGCCGACCACGTTCCCTTCACCCTGACTACCATGTTACCTTGACCCTGACCACTACATTACCTTGACTCTGACCGCCACGTTAACTTGACCCTGACCACCATGCTACCTTGACCCTGACCACCACGTTACCTTGACCCTTACCACCACGTTACCTTGACCCTGACCACCATGCTACCTTGACCCTGACCACTATGCTACCTTGACTCTGACCACCACGCTTCCTAGACCCTGACCACCACGCTTCCTTGACAACCACGCTACCTTGACCCTGACGACCACGTTTCCTTGAACCTGACCACCAAGTTACCTTGACTGTGACCACCACCCTACCTTGACCCTGACCACCACGTTGACTTGGCATTGGCCACCACGTTAAATTGACCCTGACCACCACGCTTCCTTGACTCTGACCAGCACCGTTACTTTGACCATGACCACTACGTTACCTTGACCCTGACCACCATGTTACCTTGACCCTGACCACCACGCTACCTTGACTCTGACCACCACGTTACCTTGACCCTGACTACCACGTTAGCTTTACCCTGACCACCACTCTACCATGACCCTGACCACCACGTTACCTTGACCGTGACCACCATGGTACCTTGGCCCTGACCACCACGCTGCCTTGACCCTGAGTACCCCGTTACCTTGACCCTGACCACTACGGTACCTTGGCCCTGACCACCACGCTGCCTTGACCCTGAGTACAACGTTACCTTGACCCTGACCACCATGTTACCTTGAAACTGACCACCTGGTTACCTTGACCCTGAAAACAACGTTACCTTGACCCTGAGCACCACATTACCTTGACCGTGACCACCACGCTACCATGACCCTGACCACCACGTTAGCTTGACCACAAAGTTACCTTGACCCTGATAACCACGATTCTTTGTCCCTGACCACCAGGCTACCTTGACCCTAACCACAACGTAACCTTGACCATGACCACGACAGTACCTTGACCCTGACCAACACATAACCTTGACCCTGACCACCTCGTTACCTTAACCCTGACCACCACGTTACCTTGACCCAGATCACAATGCTACCTTTACCCTCACCACCACATTACCTTTACCCTGACCACCGCATTACCTTGACCCTGACCACCATGTTATCTTGACCCTGACGACTATGTTATCTTGACCCTGACCATCACATTACCTTGACCCAGACCAGTACGTTACCTTGACCCTGACCACCATGTTACCTTGACTCTGACAACCATGTTACCTTGACCTTGACCACTACATTACCTTGATCCTGAGCACCATGTTACCTTGACCCTGACCACCACGTTACCTTGACCCTGACCACCATGCTACCTTGACTCTGACCACCATGTTATCTTGACCCTGACCACTACCTTATCTTGACACTGACAATCACGTTACCTTGACCCTGACCACGATGCTACCTTGACCCAGACCGCCACATTACCTTGACCCTGACCATCACGTTACCTTGACCCTGACCACCACGTTACACTGACCCTGACCACAACGCTACCATGATGCTCAGCACAATGCGTCTTTGGCAACCATGCTACCTTGACCCTGATGACCACAGTACCTTGACCCTGACCAACATGTTACCATTACCATGACCACCACGTTACCTTGACCCTGACCACCAATTTACCTTGACCCTACCCATCACACTACCTTTACCCTGACCACAACGTTACCTTTACCCTGACCACCGCGTTACTTTGACCCTGACCACCACGTTATCTTGACACTGACAACTATGTTATCTTGACCCTGACCATCACGTTACCTTGACTCTGACCACCACATTACCTGGACCCTGACCACTACATTACCTTGACCCTGACCACCACGAAACCTTGACCATGACCACCACGTTACCTTGACCCTGACCACTATGCTACCTTGACCCTGAGAGCCAAGTTACCTTGACCCTGCCCACCACATTACCTTGACCCTGACCACCAAGTTAAATTGACGCTGACCACAACGTTACCTTGACCCTGACCACCACGTTACCTTGACCCTGACCACTATGCTACCTAGACCCTCACAACAACACTACCTTGACCCTGACCACCACGCTACCTTGCCCCTGACGACCATGTTACCTTGACCTTGACCACCACGTTACCTTGACCCTGACCACAACGTTAGCTTGACCCTGACCACCACGCTACCTTGGCCCTCACCACGACGCCTCCTTGACCCAGACCATCATGTTACCTTGACCCTGACGACCACGCTACCTTGACCCTGACCAGCACGTTACCTCGACCCTGACAACCACGATACCTTGACCCTGACCACAATGCTACCTTAACCCTGACTACCACGTTACCTTGACCCTGATGACCACGTCACCTTGACCCTGACCACTATGTTAATTTGACCCTGACTACCATGTTACCTTGACCCTGACTACCACGTTACCTTGACCCTGACCACCACGTTACCTTGACCTTGACAACCACGTTACCTTGACCCTGACCACCACGTTACCTTGACCCTGACCACTATGTTAATTTGACCCTGACTACCTCGTTACCTTGACCCTGACTACCATGTTACCTTGACCCTGACTACCATGTTACCTTGACCCTGACTACCACACTACATTGACCCTGAGTACCACATTACCTTGGCCCTGGCCTCCATGCTACCTTGACCCTAACCACCACGTTACCTTGACCTTGACCACGATGTTACCTTGACCTTGACCACCAAGTTACCATAACCTGACAACCATGTTACCTTGACCCTGACCATAACGTTACCTTGACCCTGACGACTACGCTACCTTGACCCAGACTACCAGGTTATCTTGACCCTTACCTCCAAGTTACCTTGACCCTGCCCACCATGTTACCTTGACCCTGACCTCCACGCTACCTTGACACTGACCACCACGTTACCTTGACCCTTTTCCATACTTTTCTTGACCTGACCACACATTACCTTGACCGTAACGACCACGGAAACCCTTTACCCGACCACCCTGTTTTCCTTGACCCACCACCCCCCTACTTTGACCCTGACCACAACGTTTTCCCTGACCCTGACCACCACGCTACCTTGACCCCGACCACCAGGTTCCTGACCCGACCACCCGGTTCCTTGACCCTGACCCCAAAGTACCTTTTACCCTGACCCCCGCCCTTGCCCTGACCACCAAGCTACCTTGGGCCCCAACCACCACTACCTTGGCCCGACCAAGCACACCTGACTCGACCACCACGCTACTTGACCCTGACCACCAGTTCCTTGACCCTGACCACCACCCTTCCTTGACAGACCAAAACGCTACCTTGACCCTGATAACCACAATACCCGTCCCATTACCAGGCTACCTTACTCTGCAAACCACTTTTTTCTTAACGTGACCAATCTACCTTTACATTGAAACCCCAAGTTACCTTGACCCCCGACCACCATGGCCCCTTTACCGACAAACCATAACCTTGACCCTGACCACCCTTTACCTTGACCCTGACCACCACTTACCTTGACCCTGACCACCACCCTTTATTTACCCTGACCACCATGTTACCTTTACCTTGACCACTGCATTACTTTGACCCTGACCACCAAGTTATCTTGACCCTGACCACTACATTATCTTGACCCTGACCATCATATTACCTTGACCCTGACCACTACGTTACCTTGACCCTGACCACCACATTACCTTGACTCTGACCATCATGTTTCCTTGACCCTGACCACTACATTACCCTGTTCCTGCCCACCATGTTACCTTGACCATGACCACCACGTTACCTTGACCCTGACCACCACGCTACCTTGACCCTGACCACCACATTACATTGACCCTGACCACCACGTTACCTTGACCCTGACCACCACGCTACCTTGACACTGACCACCACGTTACCTTGACTGTGACCACTACGTTATCTTGACCCTGATTATCATGTTACCTTGATGCTGACCACCATGCTACCTTGACCCTGACCACGTTACCTTGACCCTGACCATCGTGTTACCTTGACCCTGACCACCACGTTACCTTGAACCTGACCACAATGCTACCATGATGCTGACCACCACGTTACCTTGACGCTGACCACCACGGTACCTTGGCCGTGACCACCATGCTGCCTTGACCCAGAGTACCATGTTACCTTGACCCTGACCACCATGTTACCTTGTCCTTGACCACAACGTTACCTTGACCCTGACTAAAACATTATCTTGACGCTGACTACCATGTTACCTTGGCGCTGGCCACCATGTTACCTTGGCCCTGACGACCACGCTACTATGAACCTGACCTCTATGTTACATTGACCATGACCACAATGTTACCTTGACCCTGTCCTCTACGTTACCTTGACCCTGACCACCACGTTACCTTGTCCTTACCACGATACTGCTTTGACTCAGACCACCATTTTACCTTGATCCTGACCACCATGTTACCTTGACATTGACCACCACTCTACCTTCACTTTGACCACCATGTTACCTTGACCCTGACCACTACGTTACCTTGGCCCTGACCACCACGCTACTATGATCCTGACCTCTATGTTACATTGACCATGACCACCACGTTACCTTGACCCTGTCCTCTACGTTACCTTGACCCTGACCACCACGTTACCTTGTCCTTACCACGATACTGCTTTGACTCAGACCACCATTTTACCTTGACCCTGACCACCACGTTACCTTGACCCTGACCACCACTCTACCTTGACTTTGACCACCATGTTACCTTGACCCTGACCACTACGTTACCTTGACCCTGACCACCACGCTACCTTGACCTGACCAGCACGTTATCTTGTCCCTAACTACGGTACTGCTTTGACTCTGACCACCATTTTACCTTGACCCTGACCACCACGTTACCTTGACCCTGACCACCACTCTTCCTTGACTTTGACCACCATGTTACCTTGACCCTGACCACTACGTTACCTTGACCCTGACCACCATGTTACCTTGACCCAGACCAGGACGTTATCTTGACTCTGTTCACCACATTACCTTGACCCTGACCACCATGCTACCTTGACACTGACCACTATGTTACCTTGACCCTGACCACCACGTTACCTTGACCCTGACCACTACATTACCTTAACCCTGCCCACCACGTTCCCTTCACCCTGACTACCACGTTAACTTGATCCTGACCAGAATGCTACCTTGACCCTGACCACCACACTACCTGGCCATGACCACCATGTTACCTTGACCCTGACCACCTTGTTACCTTGACTCTGACCACCATGCTACCTTGACCCTGACCACTATGCTACCTTGAATCTGACCACCATGCTTCCTTGACCCGACCACCATGCTTCCTTGACAACCATGCATTACCTTGACCCTGACCACTACGTTACCTTGACCCTGACCATCACATTACCTTGACTCTGACCTTCACGTTACCTTGACACTGACCACTAAATTACCTTGATCCTGCCCACCATGTTACCTTGACCATGACCACCACGTTACCTTGACCCTGACCACTACGCTACCTTGACACTGACCACCACGTTACCTTGACCCTGACCACCACGTTACCTTGACCCTGACCACCATGCTACCTTGACCCTGACCACCATGCTACCTTGACACTGATCACCACATTACCTTGACCATGACCACTACATTATCTTGACCCTGTCCATCACGTTACCTTGACGCTGGCCACCACGCTACCTTGACCCTGACCACAACGTTACCTTGACCCTGACCATCATGTTACCTTGACCCTGACCACCACGTTACCTTGACCCTGACCACAACGCTACCATGATGCTGACCACCACGCTTCCTTGACCACCATGCTACATTGACCCTGACCACCACGTTACCTTGACCCTGACGACCACGTTACCTTGACCCTGACAAACACGCTACCTTGACCCTGACCACCATGTTACCTTGACCCTGACAACCAAGTTACCTTGACCCTAACCACCACGCTACCTTTACCCTGACCACCATGTTACCTTTACCCTGACCACCGCATTACTTTGACCCTGACCACCACGTTATCTTGACACTGACAACTACGTTATCTTGACCCTGACCATCATGTTACCTTGACCCTGACCACTACGTTACCTTGATCCTGACCTCCACGTTACCTTGACCCTGACCACCACGTTACCTTGACCCTGAGCACTACATTACCTTGACCCTGACCACCAAGTAACCTTGACCCTGACCACCACGTTACCTTGACACTGACCACCATGCTACCTTGACTCTGACCACCACGTTACCTTGACACTGACCACAACGTTACCTTGACCATGACCATCGCGTTACCTTGACCCTGACAACCATGTTACCTTGACCCTGACCACAACACTACCTTGACCCTGACCACCACGCTACCTTGACCCTGACAACCACGTTACCTTGACCCTGACGACCATTCTTCCTTGACCCTGACCAGCAAGTTACCTCGACCCTGACCACCATGATACATTGACCCTGACCACAACACTACCTTGACCCTGACTACCATGTTACCTTGACCAAGACCACCACGTTGCCTTGACGCTGACCACAACGTTACCTTGACCCTGACCACCACGTTACCTTGACCATGACCATCGCATTACCTTGACACTGACAACCATGTTACCTTGACCCTGACCACAACACTACCTTGACCTTGACCACCACGCTACCTTGACCCTGACCACCATGTTACCTTGACCCTGTCCACCATGTTACCTTGACCCTGACCACCATGTTAGCTTGACCCTGACCAACATGCTACTTTGGCTTTGACCATGACGCCTCCTTGACCCTGACCATCACGTTACCTTGACCCTGACGTCCACGCTACCTTGACCCTGACCAGCAAGTTACCACGATACTGACCACCATGATACCTTGACCCTGACCACAACGCTACCTTAACCATGACCACCATGGTACCTTGACCCTGACCACCATGCTTGCTTGACCCTGACCACCATATTACCTTGACCCTGACCACAACGTTGCCTTGACTTTGACCACCACGTTACCTTGACCCTGTCCACCACATTAACTTGACCATGACCACCACACTTCCTTGACCCTGACCACCACGTTACATTGATCCTGACCACCACGTTACCTTGATCCTGACCACGAAGTTACCTTGACCTTGACCACCATGTTACCTAGATCCTGACCACAATGCTACCTTGATAATGACCACCACGTTTCCTTTACCCTGACCACCACGCTACATAGACCCTGTGTACCACATTACCTTGACCCTGACCACCACGTTACCTTGACCTTGACCACCACATTACCTTGACCCTGAATGCAATGCTACCTTGACCCTGGCCACCACATTACCTTGACCCTGACCACCATGTTACCTTGAAACTGACCACCACATTAAAGTGACCCTGACCACCATGTTACCTTGACACTGACCACCACGCTTCCTTAACCATGACCACCAAGCTGCCTTGACACTGAGTACCAATTTACCTAGACCTTGACCACCAAGGAACCTTGACCCTGAATCCCACGCTACCTTGACCTCGACCACCACGTTACCTTGACCCTGACAACCATGTTTCCTTGACCCTGACCACAACACTACCTTAACCCTGACCACCATGCTACCTTGACCCTGACCACCATGTTACCTTGACCCTGACAAGCATGCTACCTTGACTCTGACCAGCAAGTTACCTCGACCTTGACCACCATGATACATTGACCCTGACCACAATGCTACCTTAACCCTGACCACCACATTACCTTGACCCTGACCACCATGTTACCTTGACCCAGACCACCACGTTACCTTGACGCTGACCACAACATTACCTTGACCCTGACCACCATATTACCTTGACCATGACCATCGCATTACCTTGACACTGACAACCATGTTACCTTGACCCTGACCACAACACTACCTTGACCCTGACCACCATGCTACCTTGACCCTGACCACCACCTTACCTTGACCCTGTCCTCCACATTACCTTGACCCTGACCACCATGTTAGCTTGACCCTGACCACCATGCTACTTTGGCCCTGACCACGACGCCTCCTTGACCCTGACAATCACGTTACCTTGACCCTGACGACCACGCTACCTTGACCCTGACCACCATGTTATCTTGAATGTGACCACAAAGCTACCTTGACCCTGACCACAATGTTGCCTTGACCCTGACCACCATGGTACTTTGACTTTGACAAACACATAACCTTGACCCAGACTACCATGTTTCCTTGACCCTGACCACCACGTTACCTAGACCCTGACCACCACCCTACATTTACCCTGACCACAATGTTATCTTTACCTTGACCACCATGTTACTTTGGCCCTGACCACCATGTTATCTTGACCTTGACCACTACATTATCTTGACCTTGACCATCACATTACCTTGACCCTGACCACTACGTTACCTTGACCCTGACCACCACATTACCTTGACTCTGACCATCACATTACCTTGACCCTGACCACTAAATTACCTTGATCCTGCCCACCACGTTACCTTGACCATGACCACGACATTACCTTGACCCTGACCACTACGCTACCTTGACACTGACCACCACGTTACCTTGACCCTGACCACCACGTTACCTTGACCCTGACCACCACGCTACCTTGACCCTGACCACCACGCTACCTTGACACTGACCACCACATTATCTTGACCATGACCACTACATTACCTTGACCCTGTCCATCACGTTACCTTGACGCTGGCCACCACGCTACCTTGACCCTGACCACAACGTTACCTTGACCCTGACCATCATGTTACCTTGACCCTGACCACCACGTTACCTTGACCCTGACCACAACGCTACCATGATGCTGACCACCACGCTTCCTTGACCACCATGCTACATTGACCCTTACCACCTCGTTACCTTGACCCTGACGACCACATTACCTTGACCCTGACAAACACGCTACCTTGACCCTGACCACCATGTTACCTTGACCCTGACAACCAAGTTACCTTGACCCTAACCACCACGCTACCTTTACCCTGACCACCATGTTACCTTTACCCTGACCACCGCATTACTTTGACCCTGACCACCACGTTATCTTGACACTGACAACTACGTTATCTTGACCCTGACCATCATGTTACCTTGACCCTGACCACTACGTTACCTTGATCCTGACCACCACGTTACCTTGACCCTGACCACCACGTTACCTTGACCCTGAGCACTACATTACCTTGACCCTGACCACCAAGTAACCTTGACCCTGACCACCACGTTACCTTGACACTGACCACCATGCTACCTTGACCCTGACCACCACGTTACCTTGACACTGACCGCAACGTTACCTTGACCATGACCATCGCGTTACCTTGACCCTGACAACCATGTTACCTTGACGCTGACCACAACACTACCTTGACCCTGACCACCATGCTACCTTGACCCTGACCACCAAGTTACCTTGACCTTGACCACCACGTTACCTTGACGCTGACAACCATGTTACCTTGACCCTGACCACAACACTACCTTGACCCTGACCACCACGCTACTTTGACCCTGACCACCACGTTACCTTGACCCTGACGACCACGCTACCTTGACCCTGACCAGCAAGTTACCTCGACCCTTACCACCACGATACATTGACCCTGACCACAACACTACCTTGACCCTGACTACCATGTTTCCTTGACCCAGACCACCATGTTACCTTGACGCTGACCACAACGTTACCTTGACCCTGACCACCACGTTACCTTGACCATGACCATCGCATTACCTTGACACTGACAACCATGTTACCTTGACCCTGACCACAACACTACCTTGATCTTGACCACCACGTTACCTTGACCCTGACCACCATGTTACCTTGACCCTGTCCACCATGTTACCTTGACCCTGACCACCATGTTAGCTTGACCCTGACCAACATGCTACTTTGGCTTTGACCATGACGCCTCCTTGACCCTGACCATCACGTTACCTTGACCCTGACGTCCACGCTACTTTGACCCTGACCAGCAAGTTACCACGACCCTGACCACCATGATACCTTGACCCTGACCACAACGCTACCTTAACCATGACCACCATGGTACCTTGACCCTGACCACCATGCTTTCTTGACCCTGACCACCATATTACCTTGACCCTGACCACCACGTTGCCTTGACTTTGACCACCTCGTTACCTTGACCCTGTCCACCACATTAACTTGACCCTGACCACCACGCTTCCTTGACCCTGACCACCACGTTACATTGACCCTGACCACCACGTTACCTTGATCCTGACCACGAAGTTACCTTGACCCTGACCACCATGTTACCTAGATCCTGACCACAATGCTACCTTGATCCTGACCACCACGTTTCCTTTACCCTGACCACCACGCTACATAGACCCTGTGTACCACATTACCTTGACCCTGACCACCACGTTACCTTGACCTTGACCACCACATTACCTTGACCCTGAATGCAATGCTACCTTGACCCTGGCCACCACATTTCCTTGACCCTGACCACTATGTTACCTTGAAACTGACCACCACATTAAAGTGACCCTGACCACCACGTTACCTTGACACTGACCACCACGCTACCTTAACCATGACCACCAAGCTGCCTTGACACTGAGTATCAATTTACCTAGACCTTGACCACCAAGGAACCTTGACCCTGAATCCCACGCTACGTTGACCTTGACCACCACATTACCTTGACCCTGACAACCATGTTACCTTGACCCTGACCACAACACTACCTTAACCCTGACCACCATGCTACCTTGACCCTGACCACCATGTTACCTTGACCCTGACGAGCATGCTACCTTGACCCTGACCAGCAAGTTACCTCGACCGTGACCACCATGATACATTGACCCTGACCACAATGCTACCTTAACCCTGACCACTACATTACCTTGACCCTGAACACCATGTTACCTTGACCCAGACCACCACGTTACCTTGACGCTGACCACAACATTACCTTGACCCTGACCACCATGTTACCTTGGCCATGACCATCGCGTTACCTTGACACTGACAACCATGTTACCTTGACCCTGACCACAACACTACCTTGACCCTGACCACCATGCTACCTTGACCCTGACCACCACCTTACCTTGACCCTGTCCTCCACATTACCTTGACCCTGACCACCATGTTAGCTTGACCCTGACCACCATGCTACTTTGGCCCTGACCACGATGGCTCCTTGACCCTGACCACCATGTTACCTTGACCCTGACCACAAAGTTACCTTTACCTTGACCACCACGCTACCTTGACCCTGACCACAAAGCTACCTTGACCCTGACCACCGCGTTACCTTGACCCTGACCACCACATTACCTTGACCCTGACCACCAACCTTCTTTGACCCTGACCAAAATGCTACCTTGAACCTGATAACCACAATACCTTGTCTCTGATGACCAGGCTACCTTGACCCTGACCACAACATTACCTTGACTCTGACCACCATGGTACTTTGACCCTGACAAATATATAACCTTGACCCTGACCACCACGTTACCTTGGCCCTGACCACCACGTTACCTTGACCCTGACCACCACCCTACATTTACCCTGACCACCATGTTACCTTTACCTTGACCACCGTGTTACTTTGACCCTGACCACCACGTTATCTTGACCTTGACCACTACATTATCTTGACCGTGACCATCACATTACCTTGACGCTGACCACTACGTTACCTTGACCCTGACCACCACATCACCTTGACTCTGACCATCACGTTACCTTGACCCTGACCACTACATTACCTTGATCCTGCCCACCACGTTACCTTGACCATGACCACCATGTTACCTTGACCCTGACTACCACGCTACCTTGACACTGACCACCACGTTACCTTGACCCTGACCACCACGTTACCTTGACCCTGACCACCACGTTACCTTGACCCTGACCACCACGCTACCTTGACACTGACCACCACGTTACCCTGACCCTGACCACAAAGTTACCTTGACCCTGACCATCATGTTACCTAGACCCTGACCACCATGTTACATTGACCCTGACCACAACGCTACCATGATGCTGACCACCACACTTCCTTGACCACCACGCTACATTGACCCTGACCACCACGTTACCTTGACCCTGACGACCACGTTACCTTGACCCTGACAAACACGCTGCTTTGACCCTGACCACCATGTTACCTTGACCCTGACAACCAAGTTACCTTGACCCTAACCACCACGCTACCTTTACCCTGACCACCATGTTACCTTAACCCTGACCACCGCATTACTTTGACCCTGACCACCTCGTTATCTTGACACTGACAACTACGTTATCTTGACCCTGACCATCATGTTACCTTGACCCTGACCACTATGTTACCTTGACCCTGACCACCACGTTACCTTGACCCTGACCACTACATTCCCTTGTCCCTGACCACCATGTAACCTTGACCCTGACCACCATGTTACCTTGACACTGACCACCATCCTACCTTGACCCTGAACACCACGTTACCTTGACGCTGACCACAACGTTACCTTGACCCTGAGGACCACGTTACCTTGACCATGACCATCGCGTTACCTTGACCCTGACAACCATGTTACCTTGACCCTGACCACAACACTACCTTGACCCTGACCACCATGCTACCTTGACCCTGACCACCATGTTACCTTGACCTTGACCACCACGTTACCTTGACCCTGACAACTATATAACCTTGACCCTGACCACAACACTACCTTGACCCTGACCACCACGCTACCTTGACCCTGACCACCACGTTACCTTGACCCTGACGACCACGCTACCTTGACCCTGACCAGCAAGTTACCTCGACCCTGACCACCATGATACATTGACCCTGACCACAACGCTACCTTAACCCTGACCACCATGTTACCTTTACCCAGACCACCACGTTACCTTGACGCTGACCACAACGTTACCTTGACCCTGACGACCACGTTACCTTGACCATGACCATTGTGTTACCTTGACAATGACAACCATGTTACCTTGACCATGACCACCATGTTACCTTGACCCAGACCACCACGTTACCTTGACGCTGACCACTACGTTACCTTGACCCTTACCACCACGTTACCTTGACCATGACCATCGTGTTACCTTGACAATGACAACCATGTTACCTTGACCATGACCACAACACTACCTTGACCCTGACCTCCACGCTACCTTGACCCTGTCCACCATGTTAGCTTGACCCTGTCGACCACGTTACCTTGACCCTGACCACCATGTTAGCTTGACCCTGACCACCATGCTACTTTGGCCCTGACCACGACACCTCCTTGACCCTGACCATCACGTTACCTTGACCATGATGACCACGCTACCTTGACCCTGATCAGCAAGTTACAATGACCCTGAATACCACATTACCTTGACCCTGACCACCACATTGCCTTGACTTTGACCACCACGTTACCTTGACACTGTCCACCGCAATAACTTGACCCTGACCACCACGCTTCCTTGACCCTGACCACCACGTTACATTGACCCTGACTACCACATTACCTTGATCCTGACCACGAAGTTACCTTGACCCTGGCCACCATGTTACCTTGACCCTGACCACTACGTTACCTTGATCCTGCCCACTACGTTACCTTGACCATGACCACCACGTTACCTTGACCCTGACCACCACACTACCTTGAAACTGACCACCACGTTACCTTGACCCTGACCACCACGTTACCTTGACCCTGACCACCACATTACCTTGACCCTGACCACCACGCTACCTTGACATTGACCACCACGTTACCGTGACCATGACCACTACATTATCTTGACCCTGTCCATCACGTTACCTTGACGCTGGCCACCACGCTACCTTGACCCTGACCACAACGTTACCTTGACCCTGACCATCATGTTACCTAGACCCTGACCACCACGTTACCTTGACCCTGACCACAACGCTACCATGATGCTGACCACCACTCTTCCT
>NC_069409.1:15881719-15927309 GCF_026875155.1 Cherax quadricarinatus
GGTATGTAGTGGCAAGGCAAGGTAATTGGGTCAGGGTCAAGATAATGTAGGGCAAGGGCAAGATAAATGGTGGGCAAGTCAAGGTAAAATTTTTGGTCAGGGTGAAGGAGCCTGGGATAGAACAAGGGTTTTTGGTTTTCGGGGGAAGGGACATTTTTTTGGGCAGGGGCAAGGAGGGTGGTGGTCAGGGGCAAGTAACGGGTGGTCAGGGTCAAGGTAATGTGGTGGTCAGGGTCATGGGGGTGGTGGTCAGGGTCAAGGTAGCATGGGGTCGGGTCAAGGTACTGGTGGCAGGGTCAAGGGAACATATGGGCAGGGGGCAAATAATTGTTTTTCCTGTCAAAAACATGGTGGTCAGGGTCAAATAAGCGGTGGTCAGGGGAAGGAAAAATGGGGCAGGGGAAAGGTACGTGGTGGTAGGGTCAAGTAACTTGGTTTCAGGTCAAGGTAACATGTGGTCAGGGTCAAGGTAGCGTTTTGTCAGGTCAAGGGAACTGGTCAAAAAGTGCAAGGTAACGGGTGGCAGGGGAAAAGTAGCGTGGTGGTCAAGGAAGCGGGTGGTCACATCATGGTAGTGTTGTGGTCAGGGTAAAAGGGAACGTGGTGGGCAGGGTTAATTAGCATGGGGCAACGAAGCGTCGTGGTCAGCATCATGGTGTGTTTGGGGCAGGGGCAAGGTAACGGGTGGTAGGCTAGGTAACAGAGGTCAGGGTCAAGGTAACATTGTGGTCGGGTCAAGGTAGCGTGGGGCCAGCGTCAAGGGGAAAATGATGGACAGGGGCAAGTAACGTATGGTCATGGTCAAGTTAACGGGTGGTCAGTGTCAAGGGAGCGTGGTTCAGGGGGCAAGGTAACGTGGGGGTCAGGTCAAGGTAGCGGGAGGCCAGCTCAAGGACGTGATGGACAGGGGCAAGAACGACTGGCAGGTCAAGGGAACGTGGTGGGCAGGTCAAGGAGCATGGTGGCAGGGTCAAGGAACGTATGGTCAGGGGCAAGGGAACGTGGGGGTCAGGGGGAAGGGAACTGGGGGTCAGTGTCAGGTACGTGGGGTCAGGTCAAGGTAACGTGGTGGTCATTGTCAAGGGAACGGGTTTGGGAGGATCAAGGTAATAAGGGTCAAGTCAAAAGGGACATGATGGGGCAAGTCCCAAAGGGAAGTGGGCGTGTCAAGGGAATGATGGGCAAGTCAAGGGTAATGTGATGGTCAGGGTCAAGATAATGTTGGCAAGGTCAAGATAAAATGGGGGTCAGAGTCAAGGGGAATGTTGGGTCAGGGGCAAGGTAGCCTGGTACAGAACAAGGGTTTGTGGGTTTTCAGGTCAAGTAGCATTTTGGTCAGGGTCAAGGAAAAAAAAGGGGGTGGGCGGGTCAAGGTAACTGGTGGTCAGGTCAAGGTAATGTGGGGTTAGGGGCATGGTAGTGTGGTGGTCAGGGGCAAAGGAGCAGGTGGTCAGGGTCAAGGTACTTGGTGGTCAGGGGCAAGGTAACATATGGTCAGGGTCAAGATAACGTAGTTGCACTGTCAAGTAACATGGTGGTCAGGGTCAAAGTAAAAGCGGTGGGGCGGGTAAAGGTAAAATGGGGGAGGGGGGAAAGGGGCGTGGTGGTTTGGGGCAAAGGGAACTTGGTTTTCAGGGTCAAGGAACATGGTGGTCAGGGTCAAGGGAGCGGTTTGCAGGGGCAAGGTAACGTGGGCATCAGGGTCAAGGTAACTGGGGTCAGGGTTAAAGTAGCGTGGGGGGTAAAAGGGAAACGTGAAGGTCATCCTCATGTAGTGTTGAGGTCAGGGTCAAGGAACGTGGTGGTCAGGGGCTAGGTAACATGATGGTCAGGGGAAAAAGGGAACGTTTGGTCAGGGCAAGGTAGCGTGGTGGCCACGTCAAGGTAACGTGATGGACGGGCAAGATAAGTACTGGCATGGCAAGGTAACGTAGTGACAGTGTAAGGGACGTGGTGGTCAGGGTCAAGGGAACGTGGGGGTCAGGTCAAGGGAACGTGGTGGCAGGGCAAGGTAACGTGGGGGTCATGGCAAGGTAGCAGGTGGCAGGTCAAGGTAAGGGGGTCATGGTCAAAGGGAACGTGGTTTGGGAGGGTCAAGGTAAAATAGTGGTCAGGGGCCAGGTAACATGATGGGCAGAGTCAAGGAATTTGGGGGGTCAGGGGCAAGGTAATGTAGTGGTCAAGGTCAAGGTAATTGATGGTCAGGGGCAAGATAAGTAGTGGTAAAGGGCAAGAAAACATGGTGGGCAGATCAAGGGAATGTTTTGGTCAGGGGGAAGGTACCCCGGTGATCAGAGACAAGGTATTGTGGTTTTTCAGGGTCAAGGAGCATTTTGGTCAGGGCAAGGAAAGGGGGGTGGTCAGGGGCAAGGTAACGTGGTGGCAGGGGCAAGGGAATTGGTGGTCAGGGCTGGGAGTGTGGTGGTCAGGGGCAAGGTTAGCATGGGGGTCGGGTCAAGGTAGCTTTGGGGTCAGGGAAAGGGGAACAGATGGTCGGGCAAGATAATGTAGTTTTCATGTCAAGATAACATTGGTCAGGGTCAAAGTAATGCGGGGGCAGGCAAAGGGGAACATGGTGGGGGCAGGGAAAGGGACGTGGTGGTCAGGGGCAAGGTAACGTGGGGGTCAGGTCAAGGGAAGTGGTTTGGGAGGCAAGGTAAATAGTGGTCAGGGGCAAAGTAACATGAGGGCAGAGTCAAAGGGAAAGTGTGGCGGGGCAAGGAATGTAGTGGTCAAGGTCAAGGTATATGATGGTCAGGGTCAAGGGGAATGTAGTGGGCAAGGTAAGAAACGGTGGGCAAGGTCAAGATAACATGGGTGTCCCGGTCAAGGTAAAAGTTTTTGGGCAGGGGCAAGGGAGCCGGGGGATCAGAGACAAGGGTTTTTGGTTTTTCATCAAGGTAGCATTTTGGTCAGGTAAGGGAAAGGGGGGTGGTCAGGGGCAAGGGGAACATGATGGTCAGGGGCAAGATAACGAGTTGCAGTCAAGAAACATGGGGTCATGTCAAGTAATGCGGTGGGGCAGGTAAAGGTAACATGGTGGTCAGGGGAAAGGTGCGTGGTGGTTTTGGGCAAGGTAACTTTGGGTTTCAGGGTCAAAGGGAACATGGTGGTCAGGTCAAGGTAGCGTGTTTGTCGGGTCAAGGTAACGTGGGCACATTCAAGAACGGTTTTCTTAATATCGTGGGGGAAGGGAAACGGGGGGTTTTCATTGGTAGCGGGGTAGGTTTAGGTAAGTGGTGCAGGGCTAGAACATGATGGTCAGGTCAAGGGAACTTTTTGGTCAGTTCAAGGTAGCGGTGGGCCGCGTCAAAGGAACAGAGGACGGGGCAAATAACGTATGGCGGTCAAAACTTTGGGTCGTGTCAAGGGGAGCGGGGTCGGGCAAGGGAACAGGTGGCAGGCAAGGTAATGTGGTGGCAGGGTCAAGGTAACGGGTGGGCAGGCAAGGGACGTGGGTCAGGGGCAAGGGAACGGGGCTGGTCAAGGAAAAGGGTTGGGAAGGGCAAGGAATGTATTGGCGGGGGCAGGTAACGTGATGGGCAGAGTCAAAGTAATTGGTGGTCAGGGGCAGGTAAATTTGTAGTCAGGGTCAAGGAATGTGAATCCCCGGTTCAAGATATGAAATACTCAAGGTCAAGATAAAAAGGTGGTCAGGGGCAAAAAAAATCCGGTGGTCAAAGGGAAAGGAACATGGTGGTCAGGGAAATGTAGGGTGTTGGTCGGGGGCAAGGGAACATAGTGGTCGGGTCAAGGTAATTTGGGGGTCAGGGTAAGGTTTTGTTTTGCGGTCAAAATACCATGGTGGGGGCGGGGCAAGGTAACATTTTGGGGCAGGTCAAAGGGACGTTGTGTCAGTTCAAGATAACAGGTGGTCAGAGTCAAGGGAAAAGTTTGGGCAGGGTCAAGGGAGCCTGGTCATCAGAGACAAGGTATGTGGTTATCAGGGCAAGGTAGCTTTTGGTCATGGGCAATGAAGGGGGGGTCAGGGGAAGGGGAACATAGTGTCAGGGGCAAGGAGTGTGGTGGTCGGAAAGGGAACTTTGGGGTCAGGTCAAGTACATGGGGTCAGGTCAAGGGAACCGGAGGTCAAGGTCAAGGTCGGGTGGTAAGGGCAAGGAATTTGGGTCAGGGTCAAGGGAGGGGTGGCAGGGGCAGGTAACGTTTTGGTCGGGCAAAGGGATCGTGGTCCATGGCAAGGAACGGATGGTCAGGGGCAAAAAACTTTAAAGGGAGGGTCAAGGGAACTGGTGGTCATGTCAAGGTGCGTTGAGTCAGGGTCAAGGTAAAATGGTGGTCGGTCAAGGTAACTTGGAGGACAGGGTCAAGATAACCGGGGGCTGGGGCAAGGGAGTTAGTGGTCAGGGTCAAGGGAACGTTTTTGGGCAGAGTCAAGGTAACGGGTTGTCAGGTAAGTAACTTGGGTCAGGTCAAGTAGCATCGTGGTCAAGGTCAAGGTAACATGGGGTCAAAGTCAAGGGAAAAATGGGGGCAGGGGCAATAAACAGGGGCCAGGGCCAAGGAATGTGGGGGCGGGTCAATGTAGGTGGTGGCAGGGCAAGGTTTAACGGGTAGTCAGGGGCAAGGTAACATGGTTTTCAGGGGCAAGGTAACGTGGGATCAGGTCAAATTAAGTAGTGGTCAGGGCAAGGTAACGTGGTGGCAGGGCAAGGGGAACTTGGGGGTCAGATCAAAGGGAACATGGGGGTCAAGGGGCAAGGTAACTTCGGGTCAGGGGTCAAGGGAACGTGGGGTCAGGTCAATTTAACGTGGGGGTCAGGGCAAGGAAACGTGGTGGTCAGGTCAAGTTAATGTGGTGGACAGGGTCAAGGTAAAGTGGTGGCAAAGCAAAGGGAACGGGTGGGCGGGTCAAGGGAATGTGGGGTCAGGGGCAAGCAGCATGGTGGGCAGGGGCAAGGACCCGTGTTGGGCAGGGGTTTAAAGGGAGCATTGTGGCAGGTCAAGGGACATTTTGGCGGGGCGGGTAACTTCTGGTCAGGGTCAAGGTACATGGTCACGGGGCAAAGGGAAGGAGATGGTCAGGGGCAATAGGCGCGGGCAGGGCCCAAAATAGCATGGGGGGTCAGGGTTCAACTAACATTTTTCAGGTCAAGGGAACGTGGGGGGCAGGGGCAAGGAAACGTGGGGGTCAGGGTCAAGGTAGCTAGTGGTCAGGGGCAAGGTATGTTGTGGGCAGGGGCAAGGGAACTGGTTGCAGTGTCAAGGAACGCGAGGTCATGGTCAAGGTAACAGGGGACAGGGTCAAGGGAAGTTGTGGGCAGCGTCAAAGGGAACGTGGTGTCTGGGGGCAAGGTAACAGGTGGCAGGGCAAGGTAATGTGGGGGCAGGGGTTAAGGTAGCGTTGTGGGCAGGGGCAATGATCATGATGGTTAGGGTCGAGGTAACTTTCTGGTCAGGGGTTTAAAGGGAGCGTGGCGTCAGGGTCAAGGTAACATGGTGGTCAGGGTCAAGTTTTGCTGGTGGTCGGGTCAAGGAGTGGTGGGCATTTTCAAGGTAACATGGTTGTCAGGGTCAAAGGTAACTGGTGGTCAAGGTCAAGGTACGTGGGGCAGGGTCAATTTTCCTTGGGGGTCAAACTAGGTAAATTGGGAAATCAGTGTCAAAGGGGAGCATGGTGGGCTGGCCCAAATTAGCGTGGTGGTCAGTGTCAAGGTAACGTGGTGGTCGGGGCCTTTTTAAAGGGTGGCGTTTTTCAAGGTAACATGGAGGTCAGGGGCAAGGAAACGTGGTGGGGCCCGGGGGAAGGGAGCATTGCATTTAGGGGCAAGGTAATTGTGGCAAGGCAAGGTAACATGGTGGTCGGGTCAAAGGGAAGCATGCACGGACTAGTAGCGTGGTGGTTAGGGGAAAGGGAAAAGTGGGGTCAGGGGCAAGGGACATTGTGGGCAGGGTCAAGGTAACATGGTGGTCAGCGTCAAAGTAACTTCGTGGCAGATCAAGGGAGCAAAAGGTGGTCAGGGGGCAAGGTAGTGTTTTTTCGGCAAGAAAAAAGGTTGTCAGGGTCAAGGAACGGGTGGGCAATTCAAGGAATGTGGGGGTTTGGGTCAAGGTAGCGGTGGGGCAGTGCAAGGATGTTTTTGGGCAGGGTAAGGGAACATGGGGTTTCATTTTCACGGGAACGCGATGGTCAGGTAAAGGTAACTGGTGGCATTTCAAGGTAACATTGTGGTCACGTCAAGGTAACGGGTGGTCAGGGGCAAAGAGCTGGTGGCATGTCAAGGTAACGTGGTGGCAGGGTTTAAGTAACTGGTGGGCAGGGGAAGGTAACATAGGGCAGGGTCAAGGTACCATGAGGCAGGGGCAAGATAAGTAGTTTTTTATGCAAGATAACGTGGGGGGCAGGGTCAAAGTAAAGGGGGTCAAAAGGGAACATGGTGTCGGGTAAAGGGAGCATGGTGGGGTTTGGGTCAAGTAACTTTGGTTTTTAGGGTCAAGGAACATGGTGGACAGGGTCAAGGAGCGGTTTGCAGGTCAATGTAACGTGGTCGTCAAGGGCAAGGTAACGTGGGGGTCAGGGCAATGTAGCTGGTGGTCAAAAAACGTGGTGGGCACATCAGGAGCGTTTTGGGGCAGGGGCAAGGAACGTGGGGGTCAGGGTCTAGGAACATGATGGCAGGGCATGTAATTTGGGGTCAGGCTCAAGGACCGGGGCCCCATGAAGGGAAAATGATGGGCAGCGTCCCCAAAACGTAGTGGTCATGGCAGGGGAACGTGGGGCTCAGAGTCAAGGGACGGGTTGGGGCAGGGTCAAGTAACTGGGGGTCAGGTCAAGGTAACATGGGGTCAGGGCAAGGGAACGTGGGGTCAGTGTCAAAGGGACGTGGGGGTCAGGGGCAAGGTAACGGGTGGAAGGGTCAAGGGAACATGAGGTCAGGGTCAAAAGGGGAGTGGTGGCAGGTCAAGATAACAGGTTTGTCATTGTCAAGGTAACGCGATGGTCTGGTCAAGGTAACGTGGTGTCATGGCAATAACATTGTGGTCAGGGCAAGGAACGTGGTGGGCAGGGCAAAGAAGCTGGTGGTCGTGTCAAGGTAACGTGGGGGTAGGGGCAAAGGGAAAGTGGTGGAGGGGAAGGAACATATGGTCAGGGTCAAGGGCCATGAAGGTCAGGGGAAAATAACGTAGTTTTTTCATGTCAAGATAACGTGGGTCAGGTCAAAGAATGCGGGGTCAGGGAAAGGTAACATGGTGGGCGGGGAAAGGTAGCATGGTGGTTTGGGTCAAAATAACTTGGGTTGTCAGGGTCAAGGGAACAGGTGACATTGCAAGGGACGTGTTTTTTCAGGGTCAATGTAACGGTTCGTCAAAGGTCAAAGGGAACGTGGTGGCGGGGCAATGTACGTGGTGGTCAAGGAAACGTGGGGTGAGCACATGGTAGCTTTTGGGCAGGGGCAAGGGAACGTGGTGGTCAGGGCAGGTAAAAAATGATGGCAGGGGCAATGAATGTTGTGGTCAGGCTCAAGGGACCGGGTCCGCATGAAGGAAAAAGGAGGACACGTCAAGATAACGTATGGTCAGGTCAGGTAACGTGGGGGCTCAGATCAAGGGAGCGTGTTGGTCAGGGGGCAAGGTAACGTGGGGCGGGGCCAGGTAACATTGGTCAGGGTCCCGGAAAGTGGGCATTCAAGGGAACGTGGGGGGACAGGGTCAAGGAACATGATGGGCAGGGCAAGGAGAGTGGTTCAGGGAAAGTAGTGTTTGGTTCAGGGGCAAGGGCATGCTTGTCATTGTCAAGTAAAAAAACGATGGCGGTCAAGGGAACGTGGGGGTCTGCCCAAGGTAACGTTGTTCATATCAAGGTTGGGTGGTCTGGGCAAGGTAACTGGTGGTCAGGGCAAGGTTTGGTGGCAGGGTTAAGGTAGCATTGGGCAGGGGGCAATTTTCCAATGGGGGTCGGGAGGCGGGGGGCTTTGGTCAGGGTCAAGTACGGGTCGCAGGGTCAAGGTAAAATGGTGGTCAGGGTCAGGTAACGGGTGGGCCCGGGGCAAGGGAAATGTTGTGGGCAGGGTCAAGGTTTCATAGTTTTCAGGGTTTTAAGTAACGTGGGGGCAGGGCAAGGTAACCGGTTTTCTTTTGGGGACATTGGTCGGTCAGGAGTTTGGGAGGGCAAGTAACATTTTTTCGGGTCAAGGGGAACGAGAGGGGCTGGCAAGGGAAATGGGTGGGAGGGTTTTCCCCCCCCCCGGGGAAATTGGGTCAGCGTCAAGGAAACGGGGTTTAGGGTCAAGGGAGCGGTGGTCATGTCAAGGAAAATGTGGCGGTCAAAGGAACGTGGTGTTCAGGGCAAGGTACAGGGGGGTCAGGGTCAAGGTAATGTGGTGTCAGGGGCAAGGTAAGGGTGGGCAGGGGCAAGGTAAATATTGGGCGGTCAAGGTAAAATGATGGTCAGGGGCAAAAAACGTAGTTGTCAAAATAAGAAACGTGGTGGGTCGGGCAAAGAAGCGGGGTCAGGGTAAAGGTCCCCGGGGGGAGGGTGGAGCTGGGGCCACGCAAGGAACGTGAAAACGGGTCAAGTAAAAGAGGGGCATGGTCAGGAATTTGGGGCATGTCAAGTACGTGGTGGGCAGGGCAAGGTAACGGGGGGGCAGGGCAAGGAACGTTGGTCAGGGGCAAGGGAACGTGGTGGTCAGTGTCAGGACGTGGTGGGCTGGTCAAGGGAAAGTGGGGGGGGAGGACAAAGGGTTTTATGTTTTGGTTTAAAGGGAACATGGGGGTCAGGTAAAGTATCTTCGTGGTCTTTATCAAGGAACGTGGTGGTCAGGGTCAAAGTACGTGGTGGTCAGGGTCAAGGAAGCGGGTGGTCAGGGTCAAATTAATGTGGTGGGGGGGTTGTCCGGTAAGGGTGGTCAAAGCAAGGGAATGTGGTGGTCAATGTCAAGGGAAAATGGTGGTCAGGGTCTGGGAAACTTGCGAAGGGGGGCAAGGAGCGTTGGGCGTCAGGTCAAGGAACGTATGGGCAGGGTCAAGGAGCTCGTGGGCAGGGCCAAAGTACATGGGGTCAGGGGAAAGAAACGGGGGGCAGGGTCAAGGTAACGTGGGAGACAGGTCAAAGGGAACATGTGGTCAGGGGCAAGGGGCGTTTTGGCAGGGTCAAGGTATGCGTGGTCAGGGTCAAGGTAACATGGTTTCCCTTTCAAGGAATGCAATGGTCATGGTCAAGGAACGTGGTGGTCAGGGTAAGGTAACGGTGGCGTGTCAAGGTAACTTGGTGAACGGGTCAAGGTAACATGGGGTCAGGGGCAAGGTAAGTGGGTCATGTTAAGGTACATTGTGGTCGGGGGCAATGTATCATGGGGCAGGGCAAAGGGAACCCTTTCTGGTCAGGGTCAAGGTATGTGGTCGCAGGGTCAAGGAACGTGGGTCAGGGTCAAGGTAGCGTGGTGGTCAGGGGCAAGGTAGTGTTTGGTCGGCAAGGTAACAAGTTTTCAGGGTCAAGGGGAAAGTGGTTCAAGGGCAAGGTAACAGGTGGTCAGGTCAAGGTACATGTTTGGGCCCGGGTCAAGTAGTGTTGTGGGCAGGTCAAGCAAAAATGGGTTTCAGGGGCAAGGTAACACGATGGTCAGGTCAAGGAAAATGGTGGCAGGTCAAGGAACGTTGTGTCAGCGTCAAGGTAACGTTGTGTTCAGGGTCAAGGGAGCATGGTGGTCAGTGTCAAGGGAAAAGTGGTCAGGGTCAAGGTTACTGGGGCAGGGTCAAGGTAAAGATGGGCAGGGCAAGGTAAAAGTGGTGGGCAGGGGCAAGGTAACTGTGGGCAGGGCAAGTAAAATAGTGGTCAGGGGCAAAGGAACATAGGGCAGGGTCAAGATAACTAGTTGTCGTGTCAAATAACGTGTGGGCAGGGCAAAGTAAATGCGGGGGTCAGGGGAAAGGGAACATGGTGGTCAGGGGAAAGGTAGCGGGTGGTTAGGGGCAAGGAACTTGGGGTTTCAGGGGAAGGTAACATGGGGGTCAGGGAAGTGCGTGTTTGTCAGGGGCAAGGTAACTGGTCGTCAGGGCAAGGAACATGGTGGTCAGGGTCAATGTACGTATGGTCAAGGAAGCTGGGGTCACATCAGGAAGCATTTGTGGTCAGGGTCAAGGGAACGGGTGGTAGGGTCTAGTAACAGATGGGCAGGGGCAAGGAATGTGTGGTCAGGGTCAAGGTAACCGGGTGCCAGCGGAAGGGAAAAGGTGGACAGCGTAAAATAACTAGTGGGCATGGTCAGGGTAAACTGGGGCTCAGAGTCAAGGAGCAGGGGCAGGGGCAAGGAACGGGTTGTCAGGGTCAAGGAACGTGGTGGTCAGGGTCAAGGAAAAAGTGGTGGCAGTGTCAAGTAGCGTGGGGTCAGGGGCAAGGTAATTGGGGACAGGGTCAAGGGAAAAGGTGGTCAGGGTCAAGGTAGAGTGGGGTCAGGTCCAAGATAAAGGGTTTTGGGCAGGGTCAAGGTTACATAGTTGTCAGGGCAAGGTAACGTGGTGGGCAAGGTCAAGGAACAGGTGGCAGGGGAAGGTACATGGGGGTCAGGGGCAGGTAGTGTTGTGGGCAGGGCAAAGGGAACATGGGTTTTCAGGGTCAAGGTAACGCGATGGTATGTCAAAGGGAACTGGTGGTCAGGGTCAAGGTAACGATGGGAGCGTCAAGGTAACGGGTGGGGAGGGGCAAGGGGAACGGGTGGACAGGGGCAACTAACATGGTGGGGCAGGGTCAAATAAGGGGTGGTCAGGGTCAAGATTTTGTTGTGGGCAGGTCAAAGGAACATGTTGTCAATTCAAGGTAAACCCATGGGCAGGGCAAGGTAACGTGGCGGGCCCTTGTCAAGGGAAGTTTTGGGCAGGGCAAGGGGAACGGGGGCTGGGGCAAGTAAAAATGTGGTCAGGTCAAGGAAATTGGTGGTCAGGGGAAAATAGCTTTTTGGGCAGGGGGCAATGTACCATGGTGGTCAGGCGAGGAAAATTCTGGTCAGGGAAAGGGAGCTGGTGGGGCAGGGGGCAATAACGTGGTGGTCAGGGGCAAGTAAAGGGTGGCGGGTCAAGGTAGTGTGTGTTCGGGGCTAGGTTACATAGTTTTCAGGGTCAAATAAAGGGGGGTCAAGGGCAAGGTAACATGGTGGTCAGGGTTTAAGGTAGGATGGGGCAGGGTCAAGGAGTGTTTGGTCAAGGTCAAGGTAACATGGTTGTCAGGGGCAAGTAAACACATGTCAGTCAAGGTAAAGTGGTGGGCACGGCAAGGTAATGTTGGGGGCACGTCAAGGGAGCGTGGTGTTCAGGTCAAGGAACATAGGGGCAGTGTCAAAGGGAACGTGGGGTCAGGGTCAATTTCGTGGTGGTCAGGGTCAAGGAAATATGGTCAGGGGCAAAATTAATTGGGGTCAGGGGCAAAAGGGAACGTGGGGCAGGGGCAAGGTAACATAGTGGGCAGGGGGCAAGGTAACAGAATGGGCAGGGGCAAAATAACTAGTTGTCAGTGTCAAAATAACGTGGTGGTCAGGGTCAAATTTAAGCGGTGGGCAGGGTAAAGGTAACATGGGGCAGGTAAAGGAACGTGGTGGTTAGGGTCAAGGTAACTTGGTTTTTCAGGGGCAAGGTAACAGGTGGTCACTGTCAAATAGCGTGTTGTCAGGGACAAGGTAACGGGGGCGTCAGGGTCAAGGAAGTGGGGTCAGGGTCAATGTTTGGTGGTGTCAAGGAAGCGGGTGGTCAGCACATGGTACTTGTGGTCAGGTTTAAGGTAATGTGGGGGTCAGGTCTAGGGAACAGATGGTCAGGGGCAAGGTAACGTTGTGGGCAGGGTCAAGGTACGTGGTGGCCCATCAAGGTAACGTGATGGACAGGGTTTAAGAAATGGTGGCATGGGCAGGGTAACGTGGGGGTCATGCAAGGATGTGGTGGTCAGGGCAAGGGAACGTGGGGGTCAGGGGCAAAGGGAACTGGTGGGCAGGGGCAAGGTAAGTGGGGGTCAGTGTCAAGGTACGGGTGGTCGGGGGCAAGGAACGTGGTGGCATGGTCAGGGGAATAGTGGGGCAGGATCAAGGTAATGTAGGGTAGGGGCAAGGTAAAATGGGGGTCAGGGGCAAGGGAACTTCCTGGTCAGGATCAAGGGAAAGTGGGGGTCAGGGGCAAAGTAACGGGTGGTCAGGGGCAAGGAAGCTGGGGGTCAGGAAGTAAAGCGGTGGACAGTGTCAAGGTAACGGGGATCAAAGTCAAGGCAATGTGGGGGTCAGGGTCAGGAATGTGGTGTTTTTGGGTCAGGTAACTTGCTGATCAGGGCAAGGTAGCTTGGTCTCATGGTCAAGGTAAAGTGATTTGGTCAGGGCAAGGAGGTTCGTGTCAGGGCCAAAGTAGCATGGGGGTCAAGGGGCAAGCTAACAGTGGGGAGGGGCAAGTAACGGGCGACAGGGGCAAGTAACATGGGGTCAGGGGCAAGGTAAACGTTTGGTCACGTCAAGGTAACGGGTGGACGGGTCAAGGGAACATGGGGTCAGGGTCAAGTAATGTGTGGTCAGGTTAAAAACGTTGTGGTCGGGTCAATTACAGGGGCAGGGTCGAGGTAAATGCTGGGCGGGTCAAGGGAGCGTGGTCGTCTGTAAAGGTAACTTGGGGGTCAGGGTCAAGTAGGTGGGGGGACAGGTAAGGTAGTGTTTTGGTCAGGGTAAGGTTAATTTTGTCAGGTCCAGAAAAAACGTGGTGGGCAAGGGCAAGGTAACATGTGGGCAGGGGCAAGGGCATGGGGTCAGGGGCAAGGATGTTTTTGGGCAGGGGCAAGGTAACATGGTTGTCAGGGGCAAGGAAAACCATGCATGGTCAAGGGGAACGTGGTGCTCAGGGCAAGTAACTTGTGGCACGCAAGGTAACATGGTGTTCAGGGTCAAGGTAGGGTGGGGTCAGTGTCAAAGGGAACAGTGGTCCCGGGTCAAGGGTTCTGGTGGTCGGGTCAAGGGAATTAGTGGCAGGTCAAGGAACGTGGGGGGTCAGGGTCAAGGGAACGTGGTGGTCAGGGTCAAGGTAACTAGGGTCAGGGCAAGGTAACGATGGTCAGGGTCAAGATAACGTAGTTTCAGTGTCAAGATGACATGGTGGCGGGGTCAAATAATGCATGGTCAGGGTTAAAGGAACATGGTGGGCAGGAAAGAACGGGTGGTTAAGGGCAAGGTAACTTGGTTGTCAGGGTCAAGGTAACATGGTGGTCAGGGTCAAGGAACGTTCGTCAGGGAAAGTAATGTGGTGGCAGGGGCAATGTAGTATGGTGGTCAAGGAAGGTGGTGGTCAGCATCATCGTACGTTGTGGGCACTAAGGTAACATGGGGGCAGGGTCAGGGAACATGATGGTCAGGGGCAAGGTAACGTTTTGGCAGGGGCAAATACGTGGGGTTTCCAGCATCAAGGTAACTTTGGCAGGGGCAAGACAACGAGTGGCAGGCAGGGGAACAGGTGGTCAGTCAAGGTAGCGGGGGGCAGGGGGCAAGGTAACGTGGTGGTTCAGTAAGGTAACTTGTGGTCAGGACAAAGGGAACATGGGGTCAGGGTCAAGGGAACTTCGTGGTCAGGTCAAGGTTCGTGGGGTCACGGTCAATGAACGTCGTGGGCCCGGGTCAAGGGAAACTGGGGTCAGGGCAAGTTAATGCGGTGGACAGGTAAGGAACGTGGGGTCAAAGTCAAGGCAAAAGTGGGGCAGGGGCAAGGCAATGTGGTGGTCAGGCAAGCTTAGCATGGTGGCAGGGGCAAGGGATGTGGGGTCATTGGGGTTTAAAGGACATTGGGCAGGGTCAAGGACAGGTGGTCAGGGCTGGTAAACTTGCTGGTCAGGTCAAGGTACAAGGGCATCAGGGCAAGGTAAGGAATGGTCAGGGTCAAGAGGGGTCGTGTCGGGCAAAGTAGATTGGGCAGGTCAAACTAACATTGTGGGGCAGGGTCAAGGGAAAGTGGGGGACAGGGGCAAGGTAACGGGTGGTCAGGTCAAGGTAGCATAGTGGTCAGGGGCATGGAGTGTTGTGGTCAGGGGCAGGGAAAAGGTTGCATGTCAAGGAACGCGAGGTCATGGTCAGGGAACTGGTGGAAGGGTAAGGAACGTTGTGGGCACTCAAATTAAAGTGGTGGTCGGGGCAAGGTAACATGTGGTCAGGGTCAAAGGGAAATTTGGGGCAGGTTAAGGAGCGTTGTGGCAGGGTCAATGTAACATGGTGGGCGGGCGAGGTAACTTGCTGGTCAGGGTCAAAGGGAGCATGGGCTCAGGGGCAAAGTAACATGGGGTCAGGGGCAAGTTGCGTGGGGGCAGGGGCAAGGGGTTTGTGGCAGGGGCAAGTTTAACAGGTTGTCAGGGTCAAGGTAACTGGGGCAAGGTCAAGGGAGCGTGGGTTCAGGGTCAATTTTTTCCCTTGGTGGTCAAGGTCTAGGTAAATTGGTACCGTGCAAGGCCGCGTGGGGGCATGGCCAAGTTAGCGGGTGGCAGGGGAAGGTAACGTGGTGGTCAGGGTCAGTTTAAAAAGTGGTGGTCAGTTTCAAGGGAACATGGGGCAGGGGCAAGGAACATGGTGGCCCCGGGGCAAGGTTGCATTGCATTTAGGTCAAGGTAACGTGGGCAAGGTCAAGGTAACGGGTGGTCAGGTCAAGGTAATGTGGTGCACAGGGTCATTTGCTGGTGGTCAGGGGGAAAGGAAACGGGTGGGCAGGTCAAGGGAGTATGTGGTCAGGACAAGGTAACATGGGGGTCAGGGTCAATGTAACTTCGTGTCAGGATCAAGGTAGCATGGTGGTCAGGGTCAAGGTAGTGTTGTGGTCAGGGTCAAGGTAACATGGTTGTCAGGGTCAAGGTTTAAAGTTGTGGGCAGTTTTCCCAAGGGAAACCCGGGGTTCAGGGCAAGGTAGCATGGTGGTTTAGGGTCAAGGTAACCTGGTTGTCAGGGTCAAGGTAACATGATGGTCATGGTCAAAGGTAACATGGTGGTCAGGGTCAAGGTAACGTTGTGGGCAGCGTCAAAGGGTAAACGTGGTTTTCCCGGGTCAAGGGGAAAGAGGTTGGGGCAAGGAAAGGGAACGTGGGGTCAGGGTCAAGGTTACTTTTATGGTCAGGGGCAAGGTAATGTAGTTTCAGGGTTTAAAGTAACGTGGTGGGCAGGGTCAAGGTAACGTGGGGGCAGGGTCAAGGTAACTTTGGGGGCCCGGGGCAAAGGGAACAAGATGGGCAGGGTCACGATTTAAAGAAATTGTCAGTTTCAAAAAACGTGGGGGGTCAGGGGCAAAGTAAGCGGTGGCAGGGTAAAGGAAAAATGGGGTCAGGGTAAAATTAAACGGGTGGTTTGGGGCAAGGAACTTGGTTGTCAGGGGCAAAAGGGAAAAATATTTGGGCAGGGTCCAAAGGTTTGCGGGGTTTTTTCAGGGGCAAGGGAAAGTGGGCGTCAGGGGGCAAGGTAAAAGGGGGTCAGGGTCAATGTACAAGATGGACAAGGGCGTGGTGGGGCAGCATCATGGGGACCTTTTTGGTCAGGGTCCCAAAGGGAACGTGGGGGCAGGGGTCTAGGGAACATTGGGTGGTCAGGGTCAAGGTAATGTTGTTTGGCAGGTTTAAGGTAACCCTGGGGGGTCCAGCGTGAAGGAAACGTGAAGGCAGCGTCCCAAAATAACGGAAAATTCAAAGGTCAGGGAACGTGGTTGGGCAAGTCAAGGAACATGGGGTCAGGGGCAAGGAAACGTGGGGGGGCAAGGGGCAAGGGAACTTTGGGGGTCAGGTCAAAACGTTGGGGGGTCAGTGAAGGTTTGCATGGTGGTCAGGTCAAGGTAACTGGGTGGACAGGGGGCAAGGAAGATTGGGGGTCCCGGGGCCAAAATATTTTTGGGTCAGGGCGTAAAAATGGGTTTTTCATTTCAAAAGGGAACGCGAAAGGTTTAAAGGTCCAAAAAAACCCTGGTGGCCCGGGTCCAAGGGGAACGTTTGGGTCAGCATCAAGGTAATGTGGTGGTCTGGGGGCAAGGAAAAAATGGGTTCCCGGGGCAAGGTAATTTTGGGTCAAGGGGTTTAAAGGGAAACAATTTTGGCAGGGTCAATGTACCAAAGGTGGGGCAGGGCCCAGGTAAAAATTGCTGGTCAGGGTCAAGGTAGCGTGGGCTTCAGGGTCAAGGTAAATTGGGGGCAGGGTCAAGGGAACGTGGGGTCAGGGTCAAGGTAGTGGGTTGGTTTGGTTTAAGGGGGGCAAGGTTTCATAGTTGTCCCGGGTCAAGGTAACGTGGTTTGGGCAAGGTTTAAGGTTTAAAAGGTGGTCAGTCAAGGTTTGCATGGTTTTCAGGGTCCCAAGGGGAGTTGTTTTGGGAGGGCAAAAGGGAAACCCAAAGGTTGTCAGGGGGCAAGTAAAAGCGAATGGTCAAATTGGGGCCAAGGGAACGTTGGGGGTCGGGGGGAAGGGGAAACCCTTGGGGGTCCCGCGGGCAAGGGGATCGGGGGTTTTTCAAAGGGTCAAGGTACCAATGGGGTTCAGTGCCAAATTTTAAAGTGGGGGGGTTTAGGGTCCAAGGGTTAAACCCTTTGGGGCCAGGGTCAAGGTAATGAAATGGGTCAGCGTCAAAAGGAAAATTTGGAGGCCCGGGGCAAGGTAACGGGGGGTCAGGGTTTAAGGAAAAATAGTTCTGGAACAAAGGGGAACATGAAAGGGCAGGGTCAAGATAACTAGTTGTCAGTGGGCCAAAAAATAACTGTTGGGGCCCGGGGCCAAAAATAATGCGGGGGTCCGGGGAAATGGGAACATGGTGTCAGGGGAAAGGGAGCGTGGTGGTTGGGTCAAGGGAAATTGGTTGCAGGGGCAAGGTAACATGTTCACTGTCAAGGTAGCGTGTTTTTTCGGGCAAGGAACGTGGGGCGTCAGGGGCAAGGAAAAGTGGGGTCAGGGCAAATTTTCGTGGGGCAAAGGGAAACGTGGGGGCAGACATGGTGGGGTTGTGGTCAGGGTCAAGGGGAACGGGTGGGCAGGGCTAGGTAACATGATGGTCAGGGTTTAAGGAACGGGGTCAGGGGCAAAGGCAGCGTGGGGGCCAGGGTAAGGAACGTGATGGCAGGGGCAAGATAATGTAGTGGTCTGGTCGGGTAACGTCGTGGCAGTGTCAAGGAGTGGTGGTCAGGGCAAGGGAACGGGTGGTCAGGGGCAAGGTAACGTGTTGGTCAGGGTCAAGGAACGGGTGGTCAGTTCCAAGGTACGTGGGGGGCAGGGGCAAGGTAACGTGGTGGGCAGGGCAAGGAAGCTGGTGGGCAGGGTCAAGTTTTGCGGAGGACAGTGTCAAGGTAACGTGGTGGTCAAAGTCAAGGCAATGTGGTGGTCAGGGTCAAGGTAATGTGGTGTTCAGGGTCATGGTAACTTGCTGATCAGAGTCAAGGTAGCGTGGTCATCATGGTCAAGGTAACGTGGTGGTCAGGGTCAAAGTAATGCGGTGGTCAGGGTAAAGGTAACATGGTGGTCAGGGTAAAGGTAGCATGGTGGTTAGGGTCAAGGTAACTTGGTTGTCAGGGTCAAGGTAACATGGTGGACAGGGTCAAGGTAACTTGGTTGTCAGGGTCAATGTAACATGGTCGTCAAGGTCAAGGTAACGTGGTGGTCAGGGTCAATGTAGCGTGGTGGTCAAGGAAGCGTGGTGGTCAGCATCATGGTAGCGTTGTGGTCAGGGTCAAGGTAACGTGGTGGTCAGGGTCAAGGTAACATGACGGTCAGGGTCAAGGTAACGTTGTGGTCAGGGTCAAGGTAGCGTGGTGGCCAGCGTCAAGGTAACGTGATGGACAGGGTCAAGATAACGTAGTGGTCATGGTCAAGGTAACGTGGTGGTCAGTATCAAGGTAGCGTGGTGGTCAGGGTCAAGGTAACGTGGTGGTCAGGGTCAAGGTAACGTGGTGGTCAGGGTCAAGGTAACGTGGTGGTCAGTGTCAAGGTAGCGTGGTGGTCAGGGTCAAGGTAACGTGGTGGTCATGGTCATGGTAACGTGGTGGGCAGGATCAAGGTAATGTAGTGGTCAGGGTCAAGGTAACATGATGGTCAGAGTCAAGGTAATGTGGTGGTCAGGGTCAAGGTAACGTAGTGGTCAGGGTCAAGGTAATGTGATGGTCAGGGTCAAGATAATGTAGTTATCAAGGTCAAGATAACGTGGTGGTCAGGGTCAAAGTAACACAGTGGTCAAGGTAAAGGTAACATGGTGGTCAGGGTAAATGTAGGGTGGTGGTCAGGGTCAAGGTAACGTGGTGGTAAGGGTCAAGGTAACGTTGTGGTCAGGGTCAAGGTTACGTATTTGTCAGGGTCAAAGTACCATGGTGGTCAGGGTCAAGGTAACATTGTGGTCATGATCAAGGTAGCGTTGTGGTCACGTTCAAGATAACATGGTGGTCAGAGTCAAGGTAATGTTGTGGTCAGGGTCAAGGTAGCCTGGTGATCAGGGACAAGGTATTGTGGTTATAAGGTTCAAGGTAGCATTTTGGTCAGGGTCAAGGAAGGGTGGTGGTCAGGGTCAAGGTAACATGGTGGTCAGGGTCAAGGTAACGTGGTGGTCAGGGTCATGGTATGAGGTGGTCAGGGTCAAGGTAGCATGGTGGTCAGGGTCAAGGTAGCTTGGTGGTCAGGGTCAAGGTAGCGTGGTGGTCAGGGTAAAGGTAACTTTGTGGTCAGGGTCAAGGTAACCTGGTGGTCAGGGTCAAGGTAACCTGGTGGTCAGGGTCAAGGTAGCGTGGTGGTCAGGGTCAAGGTAACGTTGTGGTCAGGGTCAAGGTAGCGTGGTGGTCAGGGTCAAGGTAACGTGGTGGTCAGGGTCATGGTACCGTGGTCGTCACGATCAAGGTAACATGATGGTCAGGGTCAAGATAATGTAGTGGTAAGGGTCAAGGTAACGTGGTGGTCAGTGTCAAGGTAGCGTGGAGGTCAGGGTCAAGGTAACATGATGGTCAGGGTCAAGGTAACTTGGAGGACAGGGTCAAGATAACCTGGTGGTCAGGGTCAAGGTAGCGTAGTGGTCAGGGTCAAGGTAATGTTATGGTCAGGGTCAAGGTAACGTGGTTGTCACGGTAAGGTAACTTGGTGGTCAAGGTCAAGGTAGCATCGTGGTCAAGGTCAAGGTAACGTGGTGGTCAGGGTCAAGGTAAAGTGGAGATCAGGGTCAAGGTCGTGTGGAGGCCAGGGCCAAGGTAATGTGGTAGTCAGGGTCAATGTAGCGTGGTGGTCAGGGTCAAGGTAACGTGGTAGTCAGGGTCAAGGTAACATGGTTGTCAGGGTCAAGGTAACGTGGTAGTCAGGGTCAAATTAACGTAGTGGTCAGGGTCAAGGTAATGTGGTGGTCAGGGTCAAGGTAACTTGGTGGTCAGGATCAAGGTAACATGGTGGTCAGGGTCAAGGTAACTTTGTGGTCAGGATCAAGGTAATGTTGTGGTCAGGGTCAATGTAACGTGGTGGTCAGGGTCAAAGGGAAACGTGGTGGTCAGGGTCCCAAATTAATGGCAGTGGACAGTGTCAAGGTAACGTGGTGGTCAAAGTCAAGGCAATGTGGTGGGGCAGGGTCAAGGGAATGTGGTGGTCAGGGTCATGGAATTGGATCAGTGTCAAGGTGCGTGGTTGTATGGTAAAGGGGGTAACATGTGGTCAGGGTCAAGGAGGCGTCGTGGTAGGGCCAAAGTAGCTGGTGGTCGGGGTCAAGCTAACGGGTGGTCAGTGTCAATTTGCGTGGTGGACGGTAAGGGTAAAATGGTGGTCAGGGTAGGTAGCGTTTGGTCAGGGTCAAGGGGTTGTGGTAAAAGGTAAAGGTAACAGGTTGTCTTTAAGGTAACACGTGGTTTTTAGTAAGATAATGTGGTGGTCGGGGTCAAGGAAAACGTTTGGTCAGCGTCGGGGGAACGTGGTGGTTTTGGGTAAAGGTAACATGGTGGTCAGAGTAAGGGTAATGTGGTGGCGGGGTTTAAAGGTTGCGTTGTGGTCAGGGTAAAGTTTTAGGGTGGTCGGGTCGGGGTAATTTGGTCGGGGTCAAGGTGGTGGTCGTCAGGGTAAAGGTACGGGTTTCTTAGTAGTAACAGTTCCCTGACCAGTGTCCTTGACTCAAACGACCAACCGTCTTCCCTGGTCACTGTCTTTTATTGGCTTTTGGCTTTATTCAAACGCCCCTACTGGGTTGTGGGGGTCGGTCAGTGTTACGGGGTGTGAGCAAGGAGTAGGTATGCGGAAAGGGGCTCTCTCCACTATCTGAAATTTTCGTAAAAACAGCTACGTGAGTTTTCTTCCCAAATCCAGTATCGAACTCCCACATGATAAATTGTGGCCCCGGGTTTGGGGGGCGTGGATTTAGTTTTTAAGGGAATTCAAGAGTTAGAAGGTGTTTGTGAGGTGCGGCGGGGTAAAATAAACCATCACCCACCAGCCTACCCTCACGCACCACTCCACCCAGCAGACTACTCCCTCAAACCTCCAGCCTGCGACCCTGTTGCAGCCGTTTAAAGCTTCCGGCTTTTTGTGTGCTAATTGCTTCAATTCCGGGGGGTTGACCCGGATTTTGAAATTTTTAAGCAGTCAGAAAGCCAGACTGTGGAATGAACCCCAGTGCCTTATCCGCCGTTCCTGTCATCCAACTGCTCTCGTGCTTTGTGCATCGTTACGTCTTCCAGTCGCCATTCTGTGGGGTAAGCCAGTCAGCCAACCCGCTTCAAAACCCAGCTGAGAGGGAAAAGTAAGCCCCCCAGAAAGAAGAAGCCAAGTTCCTTGAAGTATTGTCTGTATCGCTTTGTGCTCCTGTTGGATGCTAAGTGGTTTTCACCATTCTTGGGGCTGGTGGTTTTCAAGCCACCTTCGTGGGTAGAGGTGGAGTGCTCGCCATCCCGCCGCAGAGTTACACCCCCACCCCCACTTACTCACCCACCCACCACCCCCAGCCATCCCCCCCTTCCCTGGGCTGTTTGCCCCCTTTTGTAGGTCTAGTACTTTTTTGGCTCAAAAAAAATTGGAAAAGGATTGTTGCTGGCACCATGAAAAAACCCAAATTTGGATTTTCCTGAGAAGGGCCCCATTCTTCGACAACATGAGTGTAGGTGACGTCCCCCTCACGCACGGGACACCCTACACCCTTCCCCTTTCATCACTCGTACCCTCTATACCCCAGATTCAGTGAAAATTTTTTGAGACATTTTTTTGATTTAAAGAAATTTACGGTGTGGGGACTTTTTTAAATAAATTGTTGTGTACTCTAAAACCTTGTGTTTTCAGTGTAAACGCATATTTTTGACTAATTATTTTTAAATTTTTTTCAGTGTTTTCCTTATCTTATTTTTTTTTTATTCTGTGTTTTTCTTTATGCTACCCCTGTCTCTGTAATATTTTGTGTATTTGTACCGTCAGTCACTCTGGTGAAGTGATTCATTTTTTTTTTATTTTATTCTTTAAAGGTTGTATTCTCCAGTAATTGTCTTTGTATTTCTGCAGTGATATTCCCCCCAGTATACTAATTTTTATTTATTTCTATGTGTGTCTTTTTTTTTTGTTTCCAGGGGTTCATTCCACTAATTTTTTCGCAGACTGTGTCCCATTATTTTTCCCAGCAATTTTGTCGTATCAGTCACGCAAGATTTTGTTGTATAAGCAAGCAGGATTTTGTTGTAGAATTATTAAAATGAAGTGTGCTTGCATGAAAAGTGTTGCCCTACCGTTTTTTTCCTTTGTTTTATTTTATTCATATTTTTATATTTCCTGAAAAAATTACCTTGATGAAATTTTAATTACTTTTAAGAAAATGTTTTCTTTACTCTGCTTGGTAAATTTTTTTTGTTAATTTCCAAAAAAGATTTAAAAGTGTTAAATCAGTTTTTTTTTTTTTTCTTTTCATATTTTAATTTTCCCATGAAACCTGAGTTTTCCCAGTGACACTTTATTACTGCAGTGTTTATTTTTACACTTTATTTGTTGCATTTGTTCTGCAGTAAAATTATTTTCTTTTTTTGCTATTTTATGATTTATATTTGAATTTTGTCTTGATTCTTAAAAAATACTTAAATTTCCAGTTAACAATTTATTTAAATTTTATTTTATACTTTTTTACATTGATTTAAAAATTTAAAAATTAATTTCTTTATTGAAAGAGTAAAGCAGTTTTTTTAAAATTTAATTTCAGTCTCCATTTATTTTTTTACTTGTATATTTCAATGTAAATTTTTTTTTTTTGGGTCAAATGCCCTTTAAATTGAGTTTTCCTTCCTCTTCGTGTATCTTAGACTATTTTTTATACTTTGCAGAATTGTTGTTATTTTTTATTTAAATTCTAAAATTTTTATCATTTTTTGTTCTTTATTTTTGCCTTATTTGTTTCGTGTTACTTTGCCATTAGTCTCACTCCGAAAGTGTACTTTAGTGGTCGCATCAGATCTCAAGTCTGTTGTTGTTATCAGTCCTCACAGTTCTTAGGATGACGCCCGCCAGCCCGAGATATTATAGTTTCTCGTGTTTCCCTTGATGCGTTCCCTTTTTTAAAGGGCCCATGACATAGTTTGAAGCATGGTTTGCACCCATTCTTTTCCCCTTGCTAGTGCTCTAGGTGAAGGTCCCCCTTCAGGGAAAGCCTTTAGATTTGCTAAAGAAGCTTTTTATCGTTTCCCCTGTGCTGTTCCGTTTTTGATCTCCTTATTGCGAGACTTCAGGATTTACTAATGGTAAATATGAGGAATGATTCGTTCTTTCTTGCCCCAGTAAAAACAGCTGATCCTTTGTCGTTCTTGGGAAATTGGAAGTACACCCTGAGTAATGAATCTTGAGTGTTTGTTTTTTTGTTAAAAAAACTTTTTTCATCATTTATAAATGCTGCCCCAATCATCATTTTTTCCGAAGGGTAAACCTTTTACAGAATCACTTTAAAATAGCCCCTTTTGGAGCAATTAAAGAACAAATGCGCCTGTTTCCTTTGTGTGCTTATGAGGCTCATCCCCCAACTGTGACGAGGGAACCCTTACACCTTTAAAATCATGTATGTTCCTTTGCCCCAGGGTACTTTCCCTTGTATCAAAAGTATGTACACTTAGCTCAGTCTGCCCCACCTTTTGTTGCGCCACAGAGACAAATGTGGTGAACCATTCAGGATCCCAAAAAAAACCGTTCGAGTCGTTATCACCTCGTTGTTTCATTTCATTCAGAAACCCATGCGGCGGAATTGTTACAACTGTGGTTTCCGGGCCCATTTTGCAATTAATTGTCCTGTATTACCCTAAGAGAGTCGTACTGAGTGGTACTCAGATTTCCCTTTCTTTTTATTATCATAGAATAAATGGCGCACATCGGGAGTGCAATGCTCTCTATAACCTTCGTACTCTAGGTCTTTCCGTGGTCGTTCCAACGAGACCCGTAGAGGAAACAGAATCTGGTTCTCAAAAAAACCAGAACCAGGCTCATTCTTTAAATTTTCCAAAAAAAACCAGAACCAGGCTGTTCTTCCCAGTGGGGGAATTCGAGCCCCCCGTAAAACCGTCCATGGTGACAGTAGGTGTAATGAGTACACCACCCCCGTTCACAATTCCTTTGAGCCTTAAGCGTCTGAAAATGAAACCCCTGTGATGATGTTGTTTATGTCTCAAAAATGATGTTTTTGGGGAGGGAGTAAAACAAGTCTTTTTGATGAAAATCCACCTTTTTGTTTGCACATAACTTCCAATGCAACCATGGGCCCCTATGTGAAAGCATTGTTTAAAAGGGCCCCCGTTTTTTGTTAGGCTTGGTGCGAAAGTAAATATTATTAGGTCTAGTTTGTTTAAGGATAAATTTTACACATGTCCTTCTCGTAGCCCAACCCCTGGCCCCCCCCTTTTGTGGGTATCTGGTTCTCACCTGCGTGCCCGAGGTCGGCTTCCAAACCCTTTTTATCCAAGGTAGAGACTTCAAGCTTCTTCCTTTGTTGTCGACCAGATTACTTTCCCTGGTGACCTTTAGGGGCTTCTTCCATGTGGATTACAATTGTGCTCGACCCTTATCGATGGATGCACAAATTGCGACTTTTCGTTCCATTTGGGGTTACCAGCTTGGATCCGAAAAACTGTTATACTGTGCAGAGTATGATTTCGGATTTAAATCCTTACAAACTAATGCTTTCCAGAGCGTACCCCCAAACGGTCGGCATGGTAATTTTGTCACTCCCTCAGTTTTTTTCCACCTATACCCTTTAGATTTGCGGATGTCGTGCCTCAAGTGTCCCGGGACGCTCGATTGCCTTTGGGGCAAAACTATCCCCGCAAAGCCTCTAGTTGAGTAGTAGTTTTTCACAGGGGAAGCCTTGTTTGGAAAACAATTTCTTGCAAATTGTATGCCATCTCTTGTTGATGTCACATGCCCTCTGCAGAAAGAGTCTCTGTTGCGGCTAGTGCTCTATAGGTGTCTGTAGTTGTTCCGGTGTTCCGATGGTGATTAAGTCTGTTGACAGTGATTCCTGCAAAGTAAAGGGGTTTTTTGTTGAACCCTCCTTACAGTTGAAAAGATAGTAAGATCCATTTTACCTGGCCCACTTTGGTCACGTGTTTGCCTTAGAGCAAATACCAATCTTTTTGACCTTGTTCATATCCTTTCCCCGTTTAGGTTAGGGGGGAGTTTTCACCTGACCCCGTGGGTCGGTGCTTTTTCTGCCGGGGGACCTCATCCACTTCACTGGATCAATTGTTCCCCAGTAGAGGGAAAAAATTGCCCACGACTTCCCCGATGAAGTCAAGCGTTTGTTGATTGTTGAAAAAACGTCGTAAAACCTTGTTTACCAGGGGAAGATGGGTATAACGAACTTTTTTGTCCCCTCGTTTCCACTTTAAAACCTGGTACTAGCTTCTACTACTGCGACAGAAGGGCCCCATTCACAAGTTGCTGTCGAGAAAAATTGTTTTAATCAAATGCTTGATGATGGAGTTATTGCACCTAGCAATTCCCTGGAATGCCCCTTGATACTAGTACCTAAGAAAAGGGTGGTACTTGGGCCCAGTAATTGACTTTGGAAGTTAAAGCAAAACCATTCCAGATGCTTTCCATCCCTGTACTGGGTGACTTTTACGAATATGGAGATAACAAAGTCTTTTTTACCCCAGATTTTTTATAAGGGTTTTTGGGAAGTCCCCCTTCACGAGGACAGCCAAAAGCTAACTGCATTCTCCCCTTACGGTATTATCACTTCCTCGTTTTGGCATTTGGTTCGATCTTTCCCCATCCGTTCTCAAGGTCAGGGCTAAATCTTTAGGGTCTATAGGTAAAGCACTTTTGGTGTCTTAGATGGTAATCGTCTGTTAAAGACGTGGTAACTTTAAAAGACTTTTGTAGTAATTGGTAAGCTTGAAAAAGCCCAATTTAAAAATCAAAATGTCAAAATGTCAATTTTTCAGATCAAAAAAATTAGTTTTCTTGGTCACGTAGCACCCCCGAGGGGTTTTGACGACCAAAGTAAAGAACTGCAGTACTAAATTTCCAAATCCCAAAAACTGTGATCCGTAAGATTTTGTGGGCTTTGCAGGTTTTTTAGATCTTTCATTGCCAAATTTTCTTCCCTGCTGCTCCCCTAACTGAGTTGTTAAGAAAGTGCTTTTTGTTTGGACCTTCCCTAAAAAAGAGCATTCCAAATCTAAAGAAAAATAACATTGCTCCAATTTTGAAATTTCCAGATTTTTTCTTTGCCTTCTATTGACAATGTGCTAGTTCCATTGGATAGGTGCCGTACTAGCTCAGAAAAACCCATGGCAAATAAAACGTTGCATTTGCTAGCCGAGTCCCTTTCGAAGGCTGAAGTAATTTACAGGGAATGACAAGAAGCTTTTGCAATAGTATGGTCTTTAAAACACTTCCCAGACTTATTTTTCATACTTGTTCATGTCTTTACAGACCCTGCTCCACTGATACCCCCTTTTTCCGAACAAAAACTACTGGAAGGTTAGCTGAGGACCCCTTGACTATCCAAAGGTTCAAACCCCTTTTAGCATTTACCTGGGAAGCAAATGTGTCGCAGATGCCTTTTCGCAACATGTTAGTTAGTAACTGCAGACCCCCATTTAGTGCTGAAGATGTAAAAAATGCTCAAAGAACAGATCCCCTGTGGTTGGGGTGATTCGATTCCTGCTCAGGAAGATCTTATTCTGTGTGAAGCCACGCCCCATCAGGACTTTGTCATGAACAAGAATTATTTATCGAACAGCCCAGATGGGTACTCCTAGCAGAAGAGTATACCATTAGTAATTCCACAGTCACTAGTGAATGGCCTTACAGCTGTTCACGATGTACCCGGTGTTTCCACACCCCGGTATGGGTCGTTTAGTAAACAAGCCCGTTGAAAAATTTTGGCCTGTATGGCAACTGATATTTCTGAGTTTGTTAAGAAATGTGTGTTGCATAAATAAAAGGGAATGCTAAAGGTCCTAATGAATTTCCAAGTGTATCCAAATAGGAACCTTGGGAAAAAAGGGTTTGGTAGATTTGTTAATAAATTTCCTGTTCCCTCCAAGGTAACAAAAATCTGTGTGTTTGGTAGCCCATTTCACCGATATTGCGAGTTAGTTCTATTGCTAAAACTGCTGAGACGTAGTAAGCTTTTTAAAAAGATTATCTGCAGGCATACACCCCCAAATCCTAGTAAAGATAATGGGGGAATTTTGTAAAGAAATTCTTGAAAATTTGTGCACCTTTTCATGATCTCTAATCCACCTTGTTCCCCATATCCCGCCAGCAAAGGGTTAGCGGAACGAACCAATAAGAAGTACTTTGTCTTGAGAGCCCCTATCAATCCCAACAGTGAAACTTGGGGAAGTTATACCTGATGTGCAGTGTGCTTAAAATTTTGTTACAAAGTTTTATAGGTGACACTCCCCATTTTTGCATTGACGGGGAGATTAAAAGTTTGCCCTTTTGAGGGTTTTTTTAAATTTTAATCCGAAAAAAAATTACCCCTGATGATTTCAAAAAACTCGTACCAGCTTTTTTTCAAAGTGTTTTTTGAAGAATCCCGGAAAAAACTTATAAAAACAACAGCGAATTTACAAGAGTCGCAAACACTCGATCAAAGCCATCCAAAATAAAGTAGGTTCGAGGTTATGTGTTAACTTTAAAAAAACGTCTGCAATGCAAAGCTTGATCAAAAAATTTTTGGTCCTTATGAGTAGTTGCATATCAATGGTAATAAGTTAAAGGGTTTGAGAGATTAGTACGGTCAGTAAAAGAATCGCATTTTTGTCATTGAAGTTGTATGTGATGATAATGATGTTCCAAAACCCGCTAATGTGACAGACTCTGACAATCCTCCCGATCCTGTCTCTCTTCCTTGTTTCGTCGACGATCAACCCGAAAGTCGTTATTCCCCAGTACAGCAGGTATTTAGAAATCCCCAAATATCATTTGTAATTCCAATTCAGATTTGCCTCAAATACAGCATGGTTAGCCAATGCTACAGGTTTTTCTCCCAGAGTGAAAACCCCTTGCTATGCCAATCTTACCCTGCAGAGTTGGGGTTAAATGTAAATAACTGTAAGATGAAAAATTACATATACTTATCAGTATTCAAGAATTTTTTTTTGTTTCATGTTCTCTCCGCATTTTGGAGTTAACGCTAGATTTGCGTGCACCGAATTGCCCTTTTTGTTAAAACTCTTTTTTTTGTATATATTCCCTTTCCCCAAATCCGTAGATCACCCCGAATACAGATCGATCGATCAAAATTTTTTTTTTATCATTGTAATCCAACGTTGGTTCGTTGTTTATTTGTTTAGTTTTAAGTTGTACTTATATACCCTTTATTGCATTACAGTTTCAGTTACGTAAACTTTCTTCCAATGTTTACTTATGTATAATAATGTTTAAATTTTTGTGTATTTGACATTGTATGAAAAGCCCAAGCCTTTTTACCCGCCATCTCGTTTTTATTGTTGTATGTCGGGACGACTTCGTTTTGCGTCGCCGAGTCTCAGTGTAGTAAAACCCGTTACAGTAACATTTCCGTTGACTCAAGACCAACCGTTTGCCCGAGTCACGTTATTCATATTGGCCCCGAACTGGCATTTATTCAAAAAAACCCTTCACAGGGTTTCGTGGCCGGGTGGTCAGTGTTGAGTGTGGGCAAGGAGATGGTACGCTGGCAAGGGGTTCCCCCAAATTTGCAAATTTAATAATAACAGCCTAGGAGATTTTTTTACCTAATCCACGTATCGAAAATCCCACATGATATGGTGGTCAGGGCCAAAAATAAGTGGGGTCAGGGGAAAGGTAGTGTTGTGGTCAGGGGCAAAGGTTTCTTTTGTTGTCAGGGGCAAGGTAACGTGGTTGGTTTTAAAGGTCAAAGGGAAATGGTGGTCGGGTAAGGTAGCATGGGGGGGTCAGGGTCAAGGTGTGTTGTGGTCAGGGCAGGTAAAATGGGTTTTCAGGGTCAAAAAAACGCGATGGTATGGTCAACGTAACATGGTGGTCAGGGGCAAGGTTAAAAGTTTTGGTCAGGGGTCAAGGTAAAAGTGGTGTTCAGGGTCAAGGTGATGGTGGTCAGTGTCAGGTTTTAAAGCGGTGGTCGGGTCAAGGTTACGTGGTGGTCAGGGTCAAGGTAATGTAGTGGTCAGGGTAAGGTAAAATGGTGGTCAAGGGAAGTGGTGGTCAGGGTCAAAAGGGAACATATGGTTAGGGTCAAGGTAAAATGTGGTCAGGGTCAAAATAACGTAGTTTCAATGTCAAGTAACGTGGTGGTCGGGGCAAATAATGCGGTGGTCAGGGTAAAGGTTTACATGGTGGTCAGGGGCAAGGTTAAAATGAGGTCAGGGTCAAGTACGTAGTTGTCAGTGTAAAAATAACGGGTGGTTGGTCAAAGTAATGCGGTGGTAGGGTAAAAGGTAACTTTTGGGGGTAGGGTAAAGGTTTGGTGGGGGTTAGGGTCAAGGTAAATTGGTTTTTCAGGGTCCAAGGTAAAATTGGTGGTCAGGGTCAAGGTAGCGTGTTTGTCAGGGTCAAGGTAACGTGGTCGTCAGGGTCAAGGTAACGTGGTGGTCAGGGTCAATGTAGCGTGGTGGTCAAGGAAGCATGGTGGTCAGCATCATGGTAGCATTGTGGTCAGGGTCAAGGTAACGTGGTGGTCAGGGTCTAGGTAACATGATGGTCAGGGTCAAGGTAATGTTGTGGTCAGGGTCAAGGTACCGTGGTGTCCAGCGTGAAGGAAACGTGATGGACAGCGTCAAGATAACGTAGTGGTCATGGTCAGGGTAACGTGGTAGTCAGAGTCAAGGTAGCATGGTGGTCAGGGTCATAGTAACGTGGTGGTCAGGGTCAAGGTAACGTGGTGGTCAGGGTCAAGGTAACGTGGTGGACAGGGTCAAGGTAACATGGTGGTCAGGGTCAAGGTAGAGTGGTGGTCAGGGTCAAGATAGTGTTGTGGTCAGGGTCAAGGTAACATGGTTGTCATTGTCAAGGTAACGCGATGGTCATGGTCAAGGTAACGTGGTGGTCAGGGTCAAGGTAACGTTGTGGTCAGCGTCAAGGTAACGTGGTGGTCTGGGTCAAGGTAACATGGTGGTCAGGGTCAAGGTAATGTGGTGGTCAGGGTTAAGGTAGCATTGTGGTCAGGGTCAATGTACCATGGTGGTCAGGGTCGAGGTAACTTGCTGGTCAGGGTCAAGGTAGCGTGGTCGTCAGGGTCAAGGTAACGTGGTGGTCAGGGTCAAGGTAACGTGGTGGTCAGGGTCAAGGTAGTGTTGTGGTCAGGGTAAAGGTTACATAGTTGTCAGGGTCAAGGTAACGTGGTGGTCAGGGTCAAGGTAGCATGGTGGTCAGGGTCAAGGTAGTGTTGTGGTCAGGGTCAAGGTAACATGGTTGTCAGGGTCAAGGTAATGCGATGGTCATGGTCAAGGTAACGTGGTGGTCAGGGTCAAGGTAACATTGTGGTCAGCGTCAAGGTAACGTGGTGTTCAGGGTCAAGGTAGCATGGTGGTCAGTGTCAAGGTAACGTGGTGGTCAGGGTCAAGGTTACGTGGTGGTCAGGGTCAAGGTAATGTAGTGGTCAGGGTCAAGGTAATGTGGTGGTCAGGGTCAAGGTAACGTGGTGGTCAGGGTCAAGGTAACATAGTGGTCAGGGTCAAGGTAACATGATGGTCAGGGTCAAGATAACGTAGTTGTCAGTGTCAAGATAACGTGGTGGTCAGGGTCAAAGTAATGCGGTGGTCAGGGTAAAGGTAACATGGTGGTCAGGGTAAAGGTTTGCGTGGGGTTATGGTCAAGGTAATTTTGGTTTTTTAGGGTCAAGGTAAATGGTGGTAGGGTCAAGGTGGTGTTTGTAGGGCAAGGGGAAGTGGTCGTCAGGGTCAAGGAAGTATGGTCGGGCAATGTAGCGTGGGGGTCAAGCAAGCTGGTGGTCAGTCATGTAGCGTTTTTTGGGGGTCAAGGTACATGGTGGGCGGGTTAGGTAAATGATGGGAGGGTCAAAGGAAGTTTTGGTCAGGGTCAGGGTAAATTGGTGGTCGGTGTCAATGTGCGTGGTGGTCAGTGTAAGGAAGTGGTGGTCAGGGTCAAGGGGGAAGTGGTGGTCAGTGTCAAGGGAGGTGGTGGTCATGGTCAAGGTAACCCTGGGGGCAGGATCAAGGTTAATGTAGTGGTCAGGGTCAAGGTAACATGGTGGTCAGGGTAAATGTTTTCGTGGTCAGGATCAAGGTAACGTGGTGGTCAGGGGCAATGAAAAGTGGTGGTCGGTCAAGGAAACGGGTGGTCGGGTCAAGTTAAAGCGGTGGACGTGTCAAGGTTATGTGGTGGTCAAAGTCAAGGGAATTTTGGTGGTGGGTCAAAGGGAAAAGTGGTGGTCGGGTCATGGTAAAATTGTGATCGGGAAGGTATGTGGTGTCATGGTCAAGGTAGGGTGGTCAGGGTCGGAGCGTTTGGTCAGGGGGTCAAAATAGCATGGTGGGGAGGGCAAGCTAAAAAATGGTGGCGGGTCAAGGTAACGTGGTAGACCCGTGTCAAAGGTAAAAAGGTGTAGGGTCAGGTAGCGTGGTGGTCAGGGCAAAGGGGTTTTTTTGTGGTCAGGGTAAAGGGAAAGGTTGTCATTTTTCAAGGTAATGCAAAGGTCATGGTCAAGGTAAAAGTGGGGTCGGGGGCAAGGTAAGTTGTGGTCAGTGTCAAGGTAATTGGTGGTCTGGGTAAGGGAACATGGTGGTAGGGTCAAAGGGTTTTGGTGGTCTGTTTTTAAAGGGGCGTTGTGGTCGGGTCAAGTTCTGGTGGTCAGGGTCGAGGTAACTTGCTGGTCGGGTAAGGTGTGTGGTGTCAGGGTCAAGGTAAGTGGGGTCAGGGTCAGGTAGCGTGGGGGAGGGTCAAGGTGTGTTGTGGGCAGGATCAAAGGTTACATAGTCGTCAGGTCAAGGGAAAGTGGTGGTCAAGGTCAAAGGGAAAAAATGGTGGTTTGGTAAGGTTAAACATGGTGGGCAGGGTCAAGGTGTGTTGTGGTCAGGGGAAGGTCTGGTTTTCAGGGTCAAGGTAACACGTGGCATGGTCAAGGGAAGTGGGGTAGGGTCAGGTAACGTTTTGGTCAGCGTCAAAGGGAAAGTGGTTTTCAGGGTAAGGTGCATGGTGGTCAGTTCAGGTAAAAAGTGGTGGCAGGCCCAAAGGGTTTGTGGGTTTGGGCAGGGTCAAGGTAATGTAGTTGTCAGGGGCAAAGTAACGTTTTGGTCGGGGCAAGGTAAACGTGGTCGTAGGGTCAAGGGAACTTGGTGGGTCAAGGTAAAAATTATGGGTTTGGGTCAAGAAAAAGTAGTTGTCTGTCAAATTTTGTGGTGGTCAGGGGTCAAAAGTAATGCGGGGGTCAGGGTAAAGGAACTGGGGGTCGGGGTAAAGGTGATGGTGGTTGGGGCAAAAGGGAACTTTGGGTTTTCGGGGCAAGGTAATGGTGGGGCAGGGGAAAAGGTAGGTTTTGTCGGGTAAGGTACGTGGTCGTCAGGGTCAAGGTAAAGTGGTGGTCGGGTCCAAAGTAGCATGTGGTGGGAAAAAGGAAACGTGTGGTCAGATCATGGGCATTGTTTCGGGTCAATGTAACGTGGTGGGCGGGGTCTAGGTAACATGTGGTCGGGTCAAGGTAAAGTTGTGGTCAGGGTAAGTACCCTGGGGTCAGGTGAAGGGGAAAGTGTGGAAAGCGTCAAGATAAAGTATGGTCATGGTAGGGTAACGTGGTGGTCGAGTAAGGGGCGTGGGGGGTCGGGTAAGGTAACGGGTGGTCAGGGGCAAGGTAAAGTGGTGGTCAGGGCAAGGTAAGTGGTGGGCAGTGTCAATTTAGCGTGGGGGGGGGGTTTAGGGTCAAAAGGTAACGTGGTGGGCGGGTCAAAGGGAACTGGTGGTCAGGGTTTTAAGGTAGAGTGGTGGTCAGGGGCAAGTGTGTTGTGGTCAGGGGCAAGGTAAAATGGTTGTCTTGTCAAGGGAACGCGATGGTCATGGTCAAAAGGGAACTGGTGGTCAGGGGGCAGGTAAGTTTTTTGGTCGCGTCAAGGTAACGTGGTGGGTTGGGTCAAGGTAAATGGTGGTCAGGGTCAAGGTAATGTGGTGGCGGGTTAAGGTAGGTTGTGGTCAGGGTCAATGTACCATGGTGGACAGGGGCGGGTTAAATGCGGCTGGTAAAGGGAGGTGGGGGGTGGGTCAAGGTAACGTGGGGGTTGGGGGAAAGGGAAAAGTGGTGGGCAGGGTCAAGGTAGTGTTGTGGTCGGGTCAAGGTTCTGTTGTCAGGGTAAGGTAACGTGGTGGTCAAAGGAAAAGGTACATGGTGGTCAGGGTCAAAATGCATGGTGGGAGGGTCAAGGGAGTGTTTTGGTAGGGTCAGGTAACATGGTTGCAGGGTCAAGGTACGCGGTTTTGGGCTGGTAAGGAACATGGTGGTCGGGTCGGTAAAGTTGTTTCAGCATCAAGGTAAGTGGTGTTCAGGGTAAAATGCATGGTGGTCAGTGTCAAAGGTTTAAAGTGGTGGTCGGGTCAAGGTTTCGTGGTGGTCGGGTCAAGGAAAGTAGTGGTCGGGTAAAGGGAATGGGGTGGTCAGGGTCAAAGGGAAGTGGTGGTCAGGGTCAAGGTAACTTTGTGGTCAGGGGTCAAGGGTAACATGATGGTCGGGTCAAGAAACGTAGTTTCAGTGTCAAGATAACGTGGTGGTCAGGGTCAAGTAATGTGGGGGTGGGGTTAAAGGTAAAAAGGGGTCAGGGTAAAGGTGCGTGGTGGTTTTGGGTCAAGGTAATTTGGTGTAGGGTAAAAGGGACATGGTGGGCAGGGTCAAGGTAGGTGTTTGTAGGGTCAAGGTAAAAGTGGTCGTCAGGGTCAAGGTAATGTGGGGGTCAGGGTCAATGTGCTGGTGGTCAAAGGAAAAGGGGGTGGTCAGCATCTGGTGCGTTGTGGTCAGGGTCAAAGGGCGTGGTGGTCAGGGTCTAGGTAACATGAGGTCAGGGTCAAGGAAACATTGTGGTGGGCAAGGTGTTGGTGGCCGCGTCAAGGTAAAGTGTTTGGACAGGGTCAAGAAAAAAAAAAATAGTGGTCATGGTCAGGGTAACGTGGTGGACAGTTTTCAAGGTATGTGGTGGTCAGGGGCAAGGTAAAAGTGGTGGTCAGGGTCAAAGGAAAATGGTGGCAGGGTAAATAAGTGTTGTCGTTCAAAATAACTGGTGGTCAGGGTCAAAATAATGCGGAGGTCAGGGTAAAGGTAAATGGTGGTGGGTAAGGTAGCATGGTGGTTAGGGTCAAGGTAATTTGGGTTTTCAGGGTCAAAGGTAACATGGTGGTCAGGGTCAAGGTAGCGTGTTTGTCGGGTCAAGGTAAAATGGTGTCGGGTCAAGGTAAGTGGTGGTCAGGGTCAATGTAGATGATGGTGAAGGAAGGTGGTGGCAGCTCTGGTAGCATTGTGTCAGGGTAATGTACGTGGTGGTCGGGTCTAGGTAACATGATGGTCAGGGGCAAGGTAATGTTTGGTCAGGGTCAAGGGACCCGGTGTCCAGGTGAAGGAAAAGTGATGGAAACGTCAAGATAAGTGTGGGCTGGTGGGTAAAAGTGGTGGTCAGAGCAAGGTTGGTGGTGGTCAGGGGAAGGTAATGGTGGTCAGGGTAAAAGGGAAGTGGTGGGCAGGGTCAAGGAACGTGGTGGCAGGGTAAGGTAACTGGTGGTCGGGTCAAGGTTTTGAGTGGTGGGCAGGGTCAAGATGTGTTGGGTCAGGGTCAAAAGGGAAAAAAGGTTGTCATTGTCAAGGTAACGCGTGGTCTGGTCAAGGTAACGTGGTGGTCAGGGTCAAGTAACGTTGTGGGCAGCGTCAAGGGTTCGGGTGGTCTGGGGCAAGGGAAAGGTGGTCGGGTAAAGGGAATGTGGTGGTAGGGTTAAGGTAGCATTGTGGTCAGGGGCAATGTACCTATTGGTCAGGGTCGAGGTAACTTGCTGGTGGGTAAGGTAGCTGGTCGTCAGGGTCAAAGGGAAAGTGGTGGTCAGGGTCAAGTAACGTGGTGGTCAGGGTCAAGGGGTTGTGTTGTGGTCAGGGTAAAGGTTACAAGTTTCAGGGTTTTAAGGTAAAGTGGTGGTCAGGGTCAAGGGAGGTGGCAGGGTCAAGGTGTGTTGTGGTCAGGGTAAGGGAACCTGGTTTCAGGGTCAAGGTAATGCGTGGTCTGGTCAGGGAAAGGGTGGTCAGGGTCAAGGTAACATTGTGGTCAGGTCAAAGGGACGTGGTGTTTTAGGGTTAAGGTAGGATGGTCGTCAGTGTTAAAAGGGAACGTGGGGGGTCGGGGTCAAGGTTACATGGTGGAGGGCAAAAAGGGAATGTGTGGTCAGGGTCAATAATGTGGTGGTCAGGGAAGGTAACGTGGTGGTCGGGTCAGGGAAAAAGTGGTCAGGGTAAGGTAACTGTGGCGGGTCAATAACGTAGTTTTTCAAAAGTAAGATAACGTGGTGGTCGGGTCAAAGTAATGCGGTGGGAGGGTTTAAAGGTAACATGGTGGTCACGTTTTAAAAGGGAGGTGGGGTTATGGGCAAGGTAATTTGGGTTTTTGGGTCAAGGTAAAAAGGTGGTCAGGGTCAAGGTAGGTGTTTGTCGGGGCAAGGCAAAGTGGTCGTCGGGTCAGGTAAGTGGTGGTCAGGGTCAAAGTGCGTGGGGGGGTCAAGCAAGCATGGTGGTCAGCTCATGGTAGCGTTGTGGCGGGGCAAGGTAAATGGTGGTCAGGGTTAGGTAATGATGGTCAGGGTCAAAAGGGAACGTTTTTCGTCAGGGTCGGGTAACTTTGGGGGTCGGTGTAAAGTTTTCGTGGTGGTAGTGTCAAGGTAAGTGGGGGTCGGGTCAAAGGTAAGTGGTGGTCAGTGTCAAGGTAGGTGGTGGTCAGGTCAAGGACGTGGTGGGCGGACAAAGGGAATGTAGGGTCAGGGTCAAGGTAAAATGGGGTCAGGGTAAATGTATCTTCGGGTCGGATAGGGAAGTGGTGGTCAGGGTCAAAGTAATTGGTGGTCGGGTCAAGGAAACGTGGTGGTCAGGGGCAAATTAGCGGGGCAGTGTCAAGGTAATGTGGTGGTCAAAGTCAAGGCAAGTGGGGTCAGGGTCAAGGTAATGTGGTGGTCGGGTATGGTAATTGTGATCAGGGTCAAAGGTAGTGTGGTCGTCTGGTAAGGTAACGTGATGGTCAGGGCAAGGAGGCGTATGGTCAGGGTCAAAGTAGCTGGTGGTCAGGGCAACTAAATGGTGGAGGGGCAAGGTAAAGTGGTGCGTGTCAAGGTAAAATGGTGGTCAGGGTCAAGGGGCGTGGTGGTCAGGGTCAAGGTAGTGTTGTGGTTTGGGGAAGGAACATGGTTTTATTGTCAAGGGAATGCAATGGCATGGTCAAGGGAACGTGGGGGTCAGGGTCAAGGTAAAGTTTTGGTCAGTGTCAAGGTAACTTGGGGTCTGGGGCAAAGGGAACTGGTGGTCGGGTCAAGGTAAAGTGGTGGTCGTGTTAAGGTAGGTTGTGGTCAGGGTCAAGTATAAAGGTGGCAGGGGGCGAGGTAATTGTGGTCAGGGTCAAGGTAGTGTGGGCGTCAGGGTCAAAGGGAACGTGGGGTCAGGGTAAGGTTGCGGGTGGTCAGGGTCAAAGGGAGTGTTGTGGTCAGGATCAAATTACATAGTGGTCAGGGAAGGTAACGGGTGGTCAAGGTCAAGGTAAAATGGTGGTAGTGTAAAAGGTAGCATGGTGGGCGGGTCAGGTAGTGTTTGGTCGGGTCAAGGGAAAATGGTTGTCGGGTCAAGGTAACCGATGGTCATGGTCAAGGGAAGTGGTGGTCAGGGTCAAGGTTAAAAGTTTTGTCAGGTCAAAGGGAAGTGGTGTTCGGGTCAAGGTAGCATGGGGTCAGTGTCAAGGTAAGTGGGGGTCAGGGGCAGGTTACGTGGTGGTCGGGTCAAGGTTAAGTGTTGTAGGGTCAAAGTAACGTTTTGGTCGGGTCAAGGTAACGTGGTCGTCAGGGGCAAGGTAACATAGTGGTCAGGGTCAAGGTAACATGATGGTTAGGGTAAAATAACGTAGTTGTCAGTGTCAAAATAACGTGGGGGTCAGGGTCAAAATAATGCGGAGGTCAGGGTAAAAGGGAAATGGTGGTCAGGGTAAAGGTGCATGGTGGTTAGGGGCAAGGTAACTTTGGTTGTCGGGTCAAGGTAACATGGTGGTCAGGGTCAAAGGTAGGTGTTTGTAGGGTCAAGGTAAGTGGTGTCAGGGTCAGGTAACGTGGTGGTCAGGGGCAATGTGCTGATGGTGAAAAGGAAAACGTGGTGGTCAGCTCTGGTAGCATTGTGTAGGGTAATGTAACTTTTGGGGGTCAGGGTTAGGAACATGTGGTCAGGGTCAAAGGGAAAGTTTTTGGTCAGGGTCAAGGTACCGTGGTGTCCCGCGTGAAGGAAAGTGAGGACAGGTCAAGTAAAGTAGTGGTCTGGTCGGGTAAAAGTGGTGGTAGAGTCAAGGGAGGTGGGGTCAGGGTCAAGGTTACGTGGGGTAGGGTCAAAGGGAACGTGGTGGTCAGGGTCAAGGTAACGTGGTGGTCGGTCAGGTAGCGTGGTGGTGGGTCGGTAAGTGGTGGACAGGGGAAAAGGTAACATGGTGGTCGGGTCAAAGGTTTTGATGGTGGTTTAGGGGCAAGTTGTGTTGTGGTAGGGTCAAGGTAAATGGTTGTATTGTCAAGGTAAGCGATGGTCGGTCAAGGTAATGGTGGTAGGGGCAAGGAAGTTGTGGTCAGCGTCAAGGTAAAATGGGGTCTGGGTAAGGTAAATGGTGGTCAGGGCAATAATGGGTGGTCAGGGGTTAAGGGAGTGTTTGGTAGGGTCAATGTACCATGGTGGGAAGGGTCGAGGAAATTTTGGTCATGGGCAAAGGGAGGTGGCGTCAGGGTCAAGGTAACGTGGTGGTCGGGTCAAAGGGAACGTGGTGGTCAGGGTAAGGAGTGTTGGGTAGGGGAAGGTTAATAGTTGTAGGGTCAAGGTAACGTGGGGTTTAAGGGCAAGGTAACATGGTGGCGGGTCAAAGTGATGGTGGCGGGTCAAGGTAGTGTTGTGGTCAGGGTCAAAAGGGAAATGGTTGTCAGGTCAAAGGTTAAAGCGTGGTCATGGTCAAGGGAACAGGTGGTCAGGTCAAGGAACGTTTTGTCGCTCAAAATAAGTGGGTTTAGGGTCAAGGTAGCATGGTGGTCGTGTCAAAGGGAACGTGGTGGTCAGGGTCAAAGGGTTTCGTGGTGGTCGGGTCAAGGTAATGTAGTGGTCAGGGTCAAGGTAAGGGGTGGTCAGGGTCAAGGTAACGTGGTGGTCAGGGTCAATAACATAGTGGTCAGGGTCAAAGGTAACATGATGGTCGGGTCAAAATAACGTGTTGTCAGTGTCAAAATAAAATGGTGGTCAGGGTCAAAGTAAGTGGTGGGGCGGGTAAGGAACATGGTGGTAGGGTAAAAGGTAGGTGGTGGTTTTGGGTCAAGGTAACTTTGGTTTTCAGGGTAAGGTAAAATGGTGGTAAGGGTCAAGGTAGGTGTTTGCAGGGGCAAGGTAACTGGTCGTCGGGTCAAGGTAATTTTGGTGGTCAGGGTCAATGTAGCATGGTGGGAAGGAAGCGGGTGGTCAGATCATGGTAGGTTGGGGTCAGGGTCAAGGAACGTGGTGGGCAGGGTTGGTAACTGATGGTAGGGCAAGGAAAAAAATTGTGGTGGGTCAAGTTTTGTGTGGTGGCAGCGTCAAGGTAACGTGATGGACAGGGTCAAGATAAGTTTGTCATGGTCAGGGAAAAATGGTGGACGTGTCAAAGGGGTGTGGTGGTAGGGTAAAGGGAACGTGGTGGTCAGGGTCAAGGTAACGTGGTGGTCAGGGGCAAAATAACGTAGTTGTCAGTGTAAAATAACGTGGTGGTCAGGGTCAAGTAAAGCGGAGGTCGGGTAAAGGTAACATGGTGGGCAGGGTAAAGGTTTTGATGGTGGTTAGGGTCAAAGGGAATTGGTTGTCAGGGTCAAGGTAACATGGTGGTCAGGGTCAAGGTAGCGTGTTTTTTCAGGGTAAAAGGGAAGTGGTGTCAGGGTCAAGGTAACGTGGTGGCAGGGGCAATGTACATGATGGTGAAGAAGCGTGGTGGTCAGCATCATGGTAGCATTGTGTCGGGGCAAGTAAATGGTGGTAGGGTTAGGAACTGTGGTCAGGGTCAAGGTAATGTTGTGGGCGGGTCAAGGTCCCTGGTGTCCAGCGTGAAGGAAAAGTGATGGACGCGTCAAAATAACGTAGTGGTCTGGTCAGGGTAACGTGGTGGTCAGGTCAAGGTAGCGTGGGGGTCGGGTCAAAGGGAGTGGGGGGTCAGGGTCAAGGTAAAGTGGTGGTCAGGTCAAGGGAAGTGGTGGTCAGTGCAAGGTTTGCATGGTGGTCAGGGTCAAGGGTTTTAAAATGGTGGACAGGGTCAAGGTAAAATGGTGGTCAGGGTCAAGGTAGAGTGGTGGCGGGTCAAAAATAGTGTTGGGTCAGGGTCAAAGGAACATGGTTGTCATTGTCAAGGTAACGCGATGGTATGGTCAGGTAACGTGGTGGTTTAGGGTCAAGGAAAAATTGTGGTCAGGTAAGGTAAAGTGGTGGGCTGGGTCAAAGGGAAAATGGGGTCGGGCAAGGTAAAAGTGGTGGTCAGGGTTTTGGAGTGTTGTGGGCAGGGTCAATTTTCCTGGGGAGGGCGAGGTAACTTGCTGGTATGGTCAAGGGGAGCGTGGTCGTCAGGGTCAAGGTAACGTGGTGGAAGGGGAAGGTAGGTGGTGGTCAGGGTAAGGGAGTGTTTTGGTCGGGTAAGGTTACATAGTTGTGGGTCAAGGTAACGTGGTGGTCAAGGTCAAGGGAAATGGTGGTAGGGTTTCAAAGTAGCATGGTGGTCGGGGTTTAAGGTAGTGTTTGGTCAGGGTCAAAGGGAAATGGTTGTCAGGGTCAAGGTAACGCGTGGTCATGGTCAAGGTTCTGGTGGGCGGGTCAAGGTTTTGTTGTTGTCACTCAAGGTAACGTGGTGTTTAGGGTCAAGGTGCATGGTGGTCGTGTCAAAGGGAAAGTGGTGGTAGGGTCAAAAGGGTTTGTGGTGGTCAGGGTCAAGGTAATTATGGTCAGGGTCAAGGTAATGGGGTGGTCAGGGTAAGGTAACGTGGGGTAGGGTCAAAGGGAAAATAGTGGTCAGGGTCAAGGTACATGTGGTCGGGTCAAAATAAATAGTTGTCAGTGTCAAGTAAAGTGGTGGTCGGGTCAAAGTAATGTGGTGGTCAGGGTAAAAGGGAACATGGGGGTCAGGGTAAGGGGTGGGGGTTAGGGTCAAGGTAACTTGGTTGTCAGGGTCAAGGTAACATGGTGGTCAGGGTCAGGGGCGTTTTGCAGGGCAAGGGAACTTGGTCGTCAGGGTAAGGTAAAGTGGTGGTCGGGCAAAGTAGCTGGTGGGAAGGAAAACGTGGTGGTCGCTCTGGTAGCGTTGTGGTCAGGGTCAGGGAAATGGGGTCGGGTCTAGGTAACATGTGGTCAGGGTCAAGGTAACATTTGGTCAGGGTCAAGGTAGTGTGGTGGCCAGCGTCAAAGGGAAAGTGATGGAAGGGTCAAGAAATGTAGGGTCAGGTCGGGGGAACGTGGTGGACGTGTCAAGGTGTGTGGTGGTCAGGGTCAAGGTAACGTGGTGGTCGGGTCAAGGAAAGTGGGGGTCGGGTCAAGGTAACTGGGGGTCAGTTCAAGGTAGATGGAGGTCAGGGTCAGGAACGTGGTGGGGATGGTCAAGGTAACATAGTGGGCAGGATAAGGAATGTGGGTAGGGTCAAGGTAACTGGTGGGAGGGCCAAAAAATTTGGTCAGGATCAAGGAATGTGGTGGGCAGGGTAATGTAACTGGTGGTCAGGGGGCAACGAAAGCATGGTGGTCAGGGTCAAGTTAATGCAGTGCACGTGTCAAGGAATGTGGTGGTCAAGTCAAGGGGAATTGGGGTCAGGGTCAAAGGTAAAAGTGGTGTTCAGGGTCTGGTAACTTGCTGATCAGGGTAAGGTGCGTGGTTCAGGTCAAGGTTTTTGAGGTCAGGGTCAAGGAGGGTGTTTCGGTCGGGCCAAAGTAGCATGGTGGTAGGGTCAAGCTAAATGGTGGTCAGGGTAAAGGGAACGTGGTCGACAGGGGGGCAAGGTAACATGGTGGTCGGGTCATGTTTGCGTGGTGGTCAGGGGGCAAGGTAGTGTTGTGGTTTTAGGGTCAAAGGGAAAAATGGTTGTCATTGTCAAGGTAAAACGATGGGCATGGTCAAAGGTAACTGGGGGTCAGGGTCAAGGTAAAGTTGGGTCAGGTCAATGTAAAGTGGGGGTCTGGGCAAGGTAACTGGTGGCGGGTCAAGGGAATGTGGTGGTAGGGGTTTAAAGGGAGCGTTGTGGTCGGGTCAATGTTCATGGTGGTGGGTCGAGGGAATTGTGGTCAGGGTCAAGTAGCGTGGTCGTCGGGTAAAAGGAACGTGGTGGTCAGGGGGAAGGTAGCGTGGGGTCAGGGTAAGGTAGTGTTGTGGTGGGTCAAGGTTATATAGTTTTTCAGGGTCAGGAAGTGGTGGTCAAAAGGTAAGGTAACAGGTGGTCAGGGTCAAAAGGAGCATGGTGGGGGGTCAAGGTAGTGTTGTGGTCAGTGTAAAGGTAAAAGGTTGTCAGGGGGAAGGGAACGTGATGGTCTGGTAAGGTAACGTGGTGCTCAGGGGCAAGGAACGTTGTGGTCGGTCAAAGGGAACGTGTGTTTCAGGGTCAAGGGGGATGGGGGTAATGTCAAAGGGAACGTGGTGGTCGGGTCAAAGGGTTTCTGGTGGTCGGGTCAAGGGAAAGTAGTGGTTTTAGGGTCAAGGTCGTGGTGGTCAGGGTCAAAGGGAATGTGGTGGCAGGGTCAGGGTAACTAGTGGGTAGGGTCAAGGTAACATGAGGTCGGTCAAGATAAGTAGTTGTCAGTTCAAGATAACGTGGTGGGCGGGTCAAAGTAATGCAGTGGTCAGGGTTAAGGTAACATGGTGGCAGGGTAAAGGTAGGTGGTGGTTAAGGTAAGGGGAAATTGGGTTTAGGGGAAGGTAACATGGGGGTCAGGGTCAAGGTACGTTTTTTTGTAAGGGTCAAGGTAACGTGGTCGTAGGGTCAAGGTAACGTGGTGGTCGGGTCAAGGATGGTGGTCAAAAGTGGGTGGTCAGCATCTGGTGGTTGTGGTCAGGGTAAGGTAACATGGTGGTCAGGGGCTAGGTAAAATGTGGTCAGGGTAAGGGAAGTTGTGGTCGGGGCAAGGTTTGCGTTGGGGGCCGCATCAAGGTAAATTTAGGACAGGGTCAAAATAAAGTAGTGGTCATGGGAGGGGAACGTGGTGGTCAGTGTCAAGGGAGCATGGTGGTCAGGGGGCAAGGTAACGTGGTGGTCAGGGTCAGGTAACAGGTGGTCAGGGTCAAGGAACGTGGTGGTCGTGTCAGGAGGTTGTAGTCAGGGTCAAGGTAAGTGGTGGTCATGGTCAAAGGGAAAAGTGTTGGGGGGGTTTAAGGTAATGTAGTGGTCAGGGTCAAAGGTAAGTGATGGTCGGGCAAGGTAATGTGGTGGTCGGTCAAGGTAAGTGTGGGGGCAAAGGGCAAGGTAAGTGTGGTTAGGTCAAAATAAGCAGGGGGCAAGGTCAAGTAACTGGTGGTCGGGGCAAAGTAAATGGTGGTCAAGGGAAAGGGGAAAATGGTGGTGGGTAAATGTGGGTGGTGGTCGGTCAAAGGTAAGTGGGGGTCGGGTCAAGGTAAAATGGTGGTAGGTCAGGTTATATGTTTGTCAGGGGAAAAATACCATGGGGGGCAGGGTCAGGTAAACATTGTGTCGGGTCAAGGAGGTTGTGGTCAGTTTAAAAAAGTGGTGGTCAGAGTAAGGTAATGTTTTGGTAGGGGAAGGGGGCCTGGTCATCGAGACAAGGGATTGTGGTTTCAGGGCAAAGGGAGCATTTTGGTCAGGGTCAAGAAAGGGGGGTGGTCAGGGTCAAGGTAATGTGGTGGTAGGGTGGTAAAAGTGGTGGTCGGGTCAAGGTAGCTTTGGGGGTAGGGTCAAAGGTAGGTGGGGGCAGGGTAAAGGAACTTTGTGGTCAGGGTCAAGGTAAATGGTGGGCGGGTCAAGGTAACTGGTGGTCAGGGTCAAGGGAGCATGGTGGTCAGGGTCAAGGTAAAAGTTGTGGTCGGGGCAAGGTAGCGGTGGTCGGGTCAAGGGAACGTGGTGGCCCGGGGTTTAAGGGCCCTGGTCTCACAGTCAAGGTAATGAGGGTCAGGGTCAAGAAAGTATGGTAAGGGGAAGGTAAGTGGTGGTCAGTGCAAGGTAGGTGGAGGTCAGGGTCAAGGTAACATGGTGGCCCGGGTAGGTAAATTGGAGGGGCAGGGCAAGATAAAACCCGATGGCGGGTCAAGGTTTGGTAGTGGCCGGGTGAAGGTAAATTATGGTCAGGGTCAAGTTAAAAGGTTGTCCGGTTAAGGTAACTTGGTGGTCAAGTCAAGGTGCATCGTGGTCAAGGTCAAGGTAACATGGTGGCAGGGTCAAGGTAAAGTGGTGGGAGGGTAAGCTAGTGTGGAGGCCAGGGCCCAAGGTAAAGTGGTAGTAAGGGTCATGTAGCATGGGGTTTTAGGGTCAAGGTAAAGTGGTAGTCAGGGTAAGGTAACATGGTTGTCAGGGTAAGGTAACTGGTAGTGTGGGTCAAATTAAAATTGTGGTCAGGGTCAAATAATGTGGTGGTCGGGTCAAAAGGGAAATTGGTGGTCGGTCAAGGTAAAAGGTGGGCAGGGTCAAGGTAATTCGTGGGCAGGATCAAGGTAATGATGTGGTAGGGGCAAGTAACGTGGTGGTCAGGGGCAAGGAAGGTGGTGGTCAGGGTCAAGTTTTAAGCGGGGCAGGGTAAGGTAAAGTGGTGGTCAAAGTCAAGGAACGTGATGGTCAGGGTCAAGGTAAAGTGGTGGTCAGGGTCAAGTAGCATGGTGGTCAGCGTCAAGGTAACGGGTGGTCATGGGTTAGATGCATTGTGGTCAGGGTAAGGGTATCATGGTGGTCAGCGTCATGGTAACTTGTGGTCAGGGTCAAGGTAGCATGGTCGCAGGGTCAAGGTAACGTTTATTGTCAGGGTCAAGGAGGCCGTCGTGGTTTAGGGCCCAAAGTAGCATGGTGTCAGGGTCAAAACTTTAACATGGTGGTCAGGGCCAAAGGTAATGTGGAGGACAGGGTTTAAGGTAAGGGTTGTGGTCAGGGTCAAGGTAGCTGGTGGTCAGGTCAAGGTTAGTCTTGTGGTTTAGGGTCAAGGTAAATGGTTGTCAGTGTCAAGGTAATGCGATTGGTCATCGTCAAGGTAACGTTGTGGTCAGCGTAAAAGGGAACGTGGTGTTCAGGGTCAAGGTAGCATGGTGGTCGTTGTCAAGGTAAAGTGGTGATCAGAGTCAAGGTACGTTTGGGGGTCAGGGTCAAGGTAATGTAGTGGTCAGGGTCAAGGTAACGTGGTGGTCAGGTCAAGGGGAGTGGTGTTAGGGTCAAGGTAACATAGTGGTCAGGGTCAAGGTAAATGATGGTCCGGGTCAAGATAACGTAGTTGTCAGTGTCAAGATAAAAGTGGTGGTCAGGGTCAAAGTAAAAGCGGGTGGTCAGGGTAAAGGTAACATGGTGGTCAGGGTAAAGGTAGCGTGGTGGTTAGGGTCAAGGTAACTTGGTTGTCAGGTCAGGGTAACATGGGGGTCAGGGTCAAGGTACGTGTTGTCAGGGTCAAGGGAAATGGTGTCAGAGTCAAAGTAACGTTGTGGTCAGGGGCAAAGTAGCGTGGGGGTCAAGGAAGCGTGGGGTCCATCATTGTGCTTGTGGTCAGGGGCAAGGTAACTCGGTGGTCAGGGGCTAGGGAACATGATGGTCGGGGCAAGGTAACTTGTGGTAAGGGTCAAGTAGCGTGGTGGCCCGCGTCAAGGTAACGTGATGGACGGGGCAAAATAACGTAGTGGTCATGGGCAGGGTTTAAAGGTGGCATGTCAAGGTAGCGTGGTGGTAAGGTCAAGGGAAAAGTGGTGGTCGTGTCAAGGTAAAGTGGGGGTCAGGGGCAAGGGAACGTGGGGTCAGTTCAAGGTAGCGTGGGGGTAGGGTCAAAGGGAACGTGGTGGCATGGCAAGGTACGTGGAGGGCAGGATCAAGGAATTATGGTCAGTGTCAAAGGGAACATGGTGGTCAGGGTCAAGGTAACTTTGTGGTCAGGATCAAAGGGAATTTGGTGGTCAGGGCAAAGTAACTTGGTGGTCAGGTCAAGTTAAGCGGGGGACAGTGCAAGGTAAGTGGTGGGCAAAGTCAGGCAATGTGATGGTCAGGGTCAAGGTAAAGTGGTTCAGGGTCTTTTAACTTGTGATAGGGTTTAAGGTAGCGGGGGCATCATGGGGCAAGGTAATGTGTTTCAGGGGCAGGGAGGGTCGTGGGCAGGGCCAAAATGTGCTGGACAGGGAAGCAAAATGGTGGTCGGGCAAGGTAACGGGTGGGGGTCAAGTAAATGGTGGTCGGGGGCAAGGAGCATGGTGGTAGGGGCAAGGTGTCTAGTGGGCAGGGTCAAAGGGAACAGGTTGTCGGTCAAGGGAAGTGATGATCAGGTCAAGGTAACGTGGTGCTCAGGGTTTAAGGGAAGGTTGTGGTCACGAAAGGTAACGTGGTGTTCAGGGTCAAGGTAGATGGTGGTCGGTCAAGGTAACGTGGGGGTCAGGGTAAGGGTTTCATGGTGGTCAGGGTCAAAGGGAAGTAGTGGTCGAGTCAAGGAATGTGGTGGTCAGGGGTAAGGTAACGTAGTGGCAGGGGCAAAGGAAACTAGGGTCAGGGCAAGGTAACATGATGGTCGGGGCAAGATAACATAGTTTGTCAGTGTCAAGATAACGTGATGGTCAGGGTTTAAAGTAATGCATTGGTTTCAGGGTTTAAGGGAACTGGTTGTAGGGCAAGGTAATTGGTGGTCGGGTCAAGGTAACGGGTTGTCAGGGTCAAGGTAAAGTGGGGTCAGGGGCAAGGTAACGTGGTGGTCGGGTCAAAGTAGCGTTGTAGTAAAGGAAAAGTTGGTCGTCGGTGCGTTGTGGTCGGGTCAAAGGAAACATGGGGTCAGGGTCTAGGTAACATGATGGTCAAGGGTCAAAGGGAAAAGTTGTGGCAGGGTCAAGGTAGCGGGTGGCACGTCAAGTAACGTGATGGACAGGG
>NC_069409.1:15927809-16021286 GCF_026875155.1 Cherax quadricarinatus
ACCCTTTAGACCATTTACCACCCCGTTACCTTGACCCTGACAAACCCTGTTACCTTTAAAAATGACCCCAACACTACCTTGACCCTGACCACCATGCTAACTTGACCCCGACCACCATTTTACCTTGACCCTGACGACCACGCACCTTAACCCTGACCAGCAAGTTACCCCGACCCAACCATCTGATCATTGAACCCCGACCACAACGCTACCCTTAACCCCGACCACCCCATTTTCCTTGACCCTGACCACCAGTTACCTTCCCCAACACCCGTTACTTGCGCTGACCACAACTTACCTTGACCCTGCCACCATGTTACCTTGACCATACCCCGCGTTACCTTGACCTGACAACCCTGTTCCTTGACCCCGACCACAACATACCTTGACCCTGCCCTACGCTAAAACCTTGACCCTGACCACCACGTTTTTCCTTGACCCTGTCCACCACGTTACCTTGACCCTGACCACAATGTTAGCTTGACCCTGACCACCATGCTACTTTGGCCCTGACCACGACGCCTCATTGACCCTGACCATCTCCTTACCTTGACCCTGATGACCATGCTACCTTGACCCTGACCAGCAAGTTACCACGACCCTGACCACAATGATACCTTGACCCTGACCACAATGCTACCTTAACCATGACCAACACAGTACCTTGACCCTGACCACCATGCTAGCTTGACCCTGACCACCACATTACCTTGACCCTGACCACCACGTTGCCTTGACTTTGACCACCACGTTACCTTGACCCTGTCCACCACATTAACTTGACCCTGACCACCACGCTTCCTTGACCCTGACCACCACGTTACATTGACCCTGACCACCACGTACCTTGATCCTGACCACGAAGTTACCTTGACCCTGACCACCATGTTACCTTGATCCTGACCACCAAGTTACCTTGACCCTGACCACCACGTTACCTTGACCCTGACCACTACGTTAATTTGACCCTGACTACCACGTTACCTTGACCCTGACAACCATGTTACCTTGACCCTGACTACCACGTTACCTTGACCCTGACCACCACGCTACATTGACCCTGACTACCACATTACCTTGGCCCTGGCCTCCATGCTACCTTGACCCTGACCACCACTTTACCTTGACTTTGACCACCATGTTACCTTGACCTTGACCACGATGCTACCTTGACCTAGACCACCAAGTTACCTTAACCTGACAACCACGTTACCTTGACTCTGACCATAACGTTACCTTGACCCTGACCACTACACTACCTTGACCCAGACCCCAGGTTATCTTGACCCTGTCCTCCAAGTTACCTTGACCCTGACCACCATGTTACCTTGACCCTGACCTCAACGCTACCTTGACACTGACCACCAAAGTTACCTTGACCCTTACCTCTACGTTATCTTGACCCTGACCATCACGTTACCTTGACCATGACGACCACGAAAACCTTGACCCTGACCACCAAAGTTAAACCTTGACCCTGACCACCACGCTAAACCCTTGACCCGACCACTACATTAAACCTTGACCCTTACCACCACGCTAACCTTGACCTTGACCTCCAGGTTACCTTGCCTGACCACCATGTTACCTTGACCCTGACCCACAAAGTTACCTTTACCCTGACCACCACACTGCCTTGACCCGACCACTATGTTACCTTGACCCTGACCACCACCCTTCATTGACCATGACCAAAATGCTACCTTGACCCTGATAACCACAATACCTTGTCCCGATGACCAGGCTACCTTGACCCTGACCACAACATTACTTGACTCTGACCACCTGTTATCTTTAACGTGACCACAACGGGTACCTTGACCCTGACCACAATGTTTCCTTGACCCTGACCCCCCCATGGTACTTTGACCCTACAAACACATAACCTTTACCCTGACCACCAAAATTACCTTTACCCGACCACTATGTTACCTTGACCCCTGACCAACACCCTACATTTACCCTGACCACCAGTTACCTTAAACCCTTTACCACCGTGTTACTTGACCCTGACCACCATGTTATCTTGACCTTTAGTACTACATTATCTGAACCTGACCATCACATTACCTTGACCCTGACTACTACATTACCTTGCCCTGACCACCACATTACTTTGACTCTGACCATCACGTTACCTTGACCCTGACCACTACATTACCTTGATCCTGCCAACCACGTTTACCTTGACCATGACCACCACGTTTACCTTTACCCTGACCACCACGCTACCTTTACACTGACCCCACGTTACCTTGACCCTGACCACCACATTTCCTTGACCATGACCACCAGTTACCTTGACCCGACCACCACGCTACCTTGACACTGACCACAAGTTAACTTGACCATGACCACTACGTTATCTGACCCTGTCCATCTGTTACCTTACGCTGGCCACCATGCTACCTTGACCCTGGACCACAATGTACCTTGACTCTGACCATCATGGGTTACCTAGACCCCGACCACCACGTACCTTTACCCTGACCACAAGCTACCATGATGCAGACCACCAAGCTTCCTTGACACCACCTATATTAACCGGACAAACCCTTTTACCTTGACCATGATGACCACGTTACCTTGACCCTGACAAACACCTACCTTGGACCCTGAAACCCCCATGTTACCTTGACCCCGACAACCAAGTTACCTTGACCCTAACCCCCCACGCTACCTTTACCCTGACCACCATGTTACCTTTACCCTGACCACCGCAATTTCTTTGACACTGACCACCATGTTATCTTGGGCAGTGACAACTACGTTATCTTGACCTGACCATCATGTTTTTTCCTTGACCCCGACCACCACCCTTCCTTGACCCTGACCAAAATGCTACCTTGACCCTGATAACCACAATACCTTGTCTCTGATCACCAGGCTACCTTGACCCTGACCACAACATTACCTTGACTCTGACCACCATGTTATCTTGACCTTGACCACCATGTTATCTTGACCTTGACCACTACATTACCTTGACCCTGACCATCATATTACCTTGACCTTGACCACTACATTACCTTGACCCTGACCACCACATTACCTTGACTCTGACCATCATGTTACTTTGACCCTGACCACTATATTACCTTGATCCTGCCAACCACGTTACCTTGACCATGACCACCACGTTACCTTGACCCTGACCACCACGCTACCTTTCCCCTGACCACCATGTTACCTTTGCCCTGACCACCGCATTACTTTGACCCTGACCACCATGTTATCTTGACAGTGACAACTACATTATCTTGACCCTGACCATCATGTTACCTTGACCCTGACCACCAAGCTACCTTGACCCTGACCACCATGCTAAACCCTTGACCCTGACCACCACACTACCATGACCCTGACCACCACATTACCTTGACCCTGACCACCACGTTACCTTGACCCTGACCACCACCCTTCCTTGACCCTGACCAAAATGCTACCTTGACCCTGATAACCACAATACCTTGTCTCTGATCAACAGGCTACCTTCACCCTGACCACAACATTACCTTGACTCTGACCACCATGTTTCTTGACCTTGACCACTACATTTTCTTGGGCCCTGACCATCACATTACCTTGACCTTGACCACTACATTAAACCCTTTACCCGACCACCACATTTCCTTGGGCTCGACCATCATGTTACCTTGACCCTGACCACTAAAATTAAACCCTTTATCCTGCCAACCACGTTACCTTGACCATGACCACCACGTTACCTTGACCCTGACCACCATGCTAAAACCCTTGACACTGACCACCACGTTACCTTGACCCTGACCACCACGTTACCTTGACCCTGACCACCACGTTACCTTGACCCTGACCACCACGCTACCTTGACACTGATCACTACGTTACCTTGACCATGACCAGTACATTATCTTGACCCTGTCCATCACGTTACCTTGACGCTGGCCACCACGCTACCTTGACCCTGACCACAACGTTACCTTTTCCCTGACCATCATGTTACCTAGACCCTGACCACCACGTTACCTTGACCCTGACCTCAACACTACCATGAGGCTGACCATCACGCTTCCTTTACCACCACGCTACATTAACCCTGACCACCACGTTACCTTGACCCTGATGACCACGTTACCTTGACCCTGACAAACACGCTACCTTGACCCTGACCACCATGTTACCTTGACCCTGACAACCAAGTTACCTTGACCCTAACCACCACGCTACCTTTCCCCTGACCACCATGTTACCTTTACCCTGACCACCGCATTACTTTGACCCTGACCACCATGTTATCTTGACAGTGACAACTACGTTATCTTGACCCTGACCATCATGTTACCTTGACCCTGACCACCAAGCTACCTTGACCCTGACCACCATGCTACCTTGACCCTGACCACCACACTACCATGACCCTAACCACCACATTACCTTGACCCTGACCACCACGTTACCTTGACCCCGACCACCAAACCCTTCCTTGACCCTGACCAAAATGCTACCTTGACCCTGATAACCACAATACCTTGTCTCTGATCACCAGGCTACCTTGACCCTGACCACAACATTACCTTGACTCTGACCACCATGTTATCTTGACCTTGACCACTACATTATCTTGACCCTGACCATCACATTACCTTGACCTTGACCACTACATTACCTTGACCCTGACCACCACATTACCTTGACTCTGACCATCATGTTACCTTGACCCTGACCACTATATTACCTTGATCCTGCCAACCACGTTACCTTGACCATGACCACCACGTTACCTTGACCCTGACCACCACGCTACCTTGACACTGACCACCACGTTACCTTGACCCTGACACCCCGTTAAACCCTTTAACCCTGACCACCACGTTACCTTGACCTGACCACCACGCTACCTTGACACGACCACCACGTTTTCCTTGACCTGACCATACGTTATCTTGAACCCGTCCATCACGTTACCTTGACGCGGGCCCCCCGCTACCTTGACCCTGACACAAAGTTACCTTGTCCCTGACCATCATGTTACCTGACCCTGACCACCAGGTTACCTTGACCCTGACCACAATGCTACCATGATCTTTACCACCACCTTTCCTTGACCACCACACTACTTGTGACCCTGACCACCACATTTCTTGACCCTAAAGACCACGTTACCCCTTTACCCGACAAACACGCTACCTTGACCCTGACCACCCTGTTTACCTTGACCCTGACACCAAGTTTCCTTGACCCTAACCAAACCCTGCTACCTTTACCCCGAAACCACCAGTCCTTTACCCTGACCACCGCATTATTTGAACCCTGACCACCATGTTATCTTGACGTGACAAAAACGTTATCTTGACCCGACCATCATGTTACCTTGACCCTGACCACCAAGCTACCTTGACCCTGACCACCAGCTACCTTGACCCTGACCACCACACTACCATGACCCTGACCACCACATTACCTTGACCCTGACCACCACGTTACCTTGACCCTGAACACCACCCTTCCTTGACCCTGACCAAAATGTACCTTGACCCTTATAAACCCCATACCTTTGGGCTTGATCACCATGCTACCATGACCCTGACACAAAAATAACCTTGACTCTGACCACCATGTTATGTTGAACGTGACCACAAGGCTACCTTGACCCTGACCACAATGTTACCTTGACCCTGACCACCATGGTACTTTGACCCTGACAAACACATAACCTTTACCCTGACCACCAAAGTTAAACCCTTTACCCTGACCACCCCCGTGCCTTGACCCTGACACACCCTACATTTACCCTGACCACCATGTTACCTTACCTTGAACCCCCACGTTACTTTGACCCTGACCACCACGTTTATTTTGACCTTGACCATACATTATCTTTACCCTGACCATAAAATTACCTTGACCCTGACCACTACAATACCTTTACCCTGACCACCACATTACCTTGACTCTGCCATCCGTTTCCTTTTACCTGACCACTACATTCCTTATCCTGCCCACCCATTACCTTGACCATGAAACCCCACATTACCATGACCCTGACCCCACCAGCTACTTGACAAAGACCACCAAATTTTCCGACCCTGACCACCCGTTACCTTGACCCCCAACCCCACGTTTCTTGACCGGCCACCACGCTACCTTTACACTGACCCCCGATTTACCTTGACCCTGACCACTACGTTATCTTTTTCCCTGTCCCTTACGTTAACCTTTACGGGCCCCACACCCCACCTTACCCTGACCACAAACGTTACCTTTACCCTACCATCATGGTTTTCCTTACCCTGACCACCACTTATTTACCCTGACCCCAACGTACCTGATGCTGACGACCACTTTCCTGACAATGACAAACACCTCCTTTACCCTGACCACCATGTTACCTTTACCCCGACAACCCAAATATCTTGACCCTAACCACCTGCTCCCCTTTCCCTGACCACCATGTTACCTTTACCCCGACCACCAAATTTTTTTGACCCTGACCCCCAGTTATCTTGCATGACAACTACGTTTATCTTGACCCGACCATAGTTAACTTGACCCTACCACTACGTTACCTTTCCCGACGACCACGTTTTCCCTTACCCCCACGACCACGTTTCCTTGACCCCGACAAACACGCTACCTTGACCCTGACCACCATGTTACCTTTTACCCTGACAACCCCAATTACCTTTACCAACCCCTGCAAACCTTTTACCCTGACCACCATGTTTTCCTTTACCCGACCACCAATTACTTTGACCCGACCACCATGTTTCTTGACACTGACAACTACGTTTTTCTTGCCCTGACCCTCATGTTACCTTGACCCGACCACTACGTTACCTTGACCCTGACCACCACGTTATCTTGACCCGCCACCACGTTTTCCTGACCCTGACCACTACATTACCTTGACCCTGACCACCACGAAAACCCTTTCCCTGACCACCCCGTTACCTGAACGACCACCATCTACCCTTTACCCCACCACAACGTTACCCTTGACGCTGACCACAACGTTACCTTTACCCTGACCCCCAAGTTACCTTTACCATGACCACCATACCTTTCCCTGACAACCATGTTACCCTGACCCTGACCAAACACTACCTTTCCCGACCACCATGCTACCTTACCCTGACCACCACGTTACCTTGACCTTGACCACCATTACCTTGACCCTGCAATCGTTCCTTGACCTGACCACACATACCTTGACCCTGACGACCACGCTACCTGACCTTGACCCCATGTTACCCCTTTACCCGACGACCACCTACCTTGACCCTGACCGCAAGTTTTCCCCGACTCGACCCCCAGATAATTGACCCTGACCACAACGCTACCTTTTAAACCCCCACCACCACATTCCTTGACCTGACCACCATGTTACCTGACCCCGACCACCACTTTTTCCCTTGCGCGACAACAACTTACCTTTACCCTGACCACCACGTTACCTTGACCCCTGCCATCGCTTACCTTTCACTGACAACCTGTTCCCCCACCCTGACCAACACACCTTGACCCGACCCCACCTACCTTTACCCGCCACCAGTTACCTTGACCCTGTCCCCCACATTACATTGACACGACCACCCTGTTGCTTGCCCGACCACCACTACTTTCGCCCCGACCACGACCCTCCCTTTACCCCGACAATCACGTTACCTTTACCCGACACCCCGCACCCTTTAACCCTGCCAGCAAGTTACCAGACCCTGACCCCATGTACCTTACCCTGAACAAAAGCTACCTTAAAAACCTGACCACCCGGTACCTTGACCCCGACCACCATGCTCTTGACCCTGACCCCCCATTTCCTTGACCCTGACCAAACCCCGTTTTTTTGACTTTGACCACAACGTTTCATTGACCCTCTCCACACATTTAAACCCGACCCTGCCAACCCCCCTTTCTTGACCCTGACCCCACGTTACATTGACCCGACCACCATTTACCCCTTTATCCTGACCCGAAGTTTTACCTTTTTCCCTGACCACCAGTTACCTTGACCCTGACCACCTGCTAACTTACCCTGACCCCCATGTTTCCTTTACCCCGCCACCACCTCATAGCCCTGTGCACCAAAAAAATTTCCCTTACCCACCACCACATTTTCCCTTTACCTTGACTACCACTTTTCCCCCCCTGAATGCAATGCAAACCCTTTACCCCGGGCCCCCACGTTACCTTTACCCTGACCACCATGTTACCTTGAAAAGACCACCACGTTTTAAAATGACCCTGACCACCACGTTACCTTGACACTGGGCCACAATGCAAACCCAGGGCCATGACCACCACGCTGCCTTGACACTGATACCAATTTTCCTGATCTTGACCACCAAGGAAACCTTTACCCTGAATCCCACGCTACCTTGACCTTGACCACCACGTTACATTGAACCTGACAACCATTTACCTTGACCCGACCACAACACTACCTTGACCTGACCACACACTACCTTCACCCTGACCCCCACTTACCTTGACCCTGACGACCACGCTACCTTGACCCTGACCAGCAAGTTAAACCTCGACCCTGACCACCGTGATACATTGAAACTGACCCCAACCTACATTAAAACCCCGACCACCACATTACCTTGACCCGAACACCCATGTTACCTTGACCCAGACCACCACGTTACCTTGACGCTGACCACAACGTTACCTTGACCCTGACCCACCCCCCGGTTTTCCTTGAACCCTTACCACGCGTTACCTTTACACTGACAACCATGTTACCATTTACCAAACCCCAACACAAACCCTTTACCCGACCACCACGCTAAAAACCCCTTTACCCGAAACCCCCACATTACCCTTTACCCCGTCCACCCCACTTTAAACCCTTTACCCTGACCTCCATGTTAGCTTGGACCCCCGACCACCTTTCCCAAATTTGGCCCTGACCAAGACGCCTCTTGACCCTTACAATCACGTTAAAAACCTTGACCCAGAGGGGCCACGGGTACCTTTTACCCCAAAAAGCAAATTACCCCTGAACCCTACCCCCATGAAAAACCCCTTGGGCCATGACCACAAAAAGTACCTTAAAAACCCTGACCCCCCAAAATTACCGTGGGGCCTTACCCCCCCCAAGCTCTTGACCCCCGACCACCCCCATTTCCTTTACCCTTTACCCCCATTGGGCCCTTTACTTTGGGCAACCACGTTACCTTGACCCGTCCCCGCATTAACGACCCTGGGCCAAACCCCGCTTTTCCTTTACCCTGAGCACCCGTTCCCTTTTACCACTGGAAACCCCCCCGTTACCTTGACCCCGACCACCACGTTACCTTACCCGAAACCCCCAGTTACTTTTAAACCCCGACCACCACGCTTACCTTGACACTACCACCACGTTACCGCCAAGACCACTAAAGTTATCTGGAAACCCAAACCATCCGTTACCCTTTACGCGGGGCCCCACACAAACCCCCACCCGGGCCACAACCTTTACCTTTACCCTGACCATCATGTTAAACCGACCCTGACCCCCACGTTAAACCTTCCCCCGACCACAACCTAACCATGATGCTGACCACCACGTGGGGCCCGGGCCAAACCTGCAAAATTTACCCTGAAACCCCCACGTTAACTTGACCCTGAAAGACCCCCGTTACCTTGAAACCCCGGCAAACAAAGCTAAACCTTTACCCTGCCACCATGTTCCTTGAAAACCCCGACAACCAAATTTAAACCCTTACCCCCAACCACCACCTACCTTTTTCCCGACCACCATGTTAAAACCCTTTTTCCCCGACCACCGCCTTAAATTTGGGGCCCTTACCACCACGTTTTTCTTGAAAATGACAAATACGTTTTTTCTTTTACCCGGGCCCCTCATGTTCCTTTGGGCCCCCCCACTACTTACCCTTTACCCTGACCACCACGTTACCTTGACCCCCGACCACCCGTTACCTTGACCCTGACCACTACATCACCTTGACCCTGACCACCAATAACCTTTACCCGAAACCAAACCCTGTTTTCCTTGACACCGACCAACCCTGCACCTTGACCCGCCACCAAAGTTTAAACCCTTTACGCTGATCACAACCCTTTCCCCTTTAAACCCGACCCCCCACGTTAACCTTTACCATGGGGCACGAGTTCCTTGACCCGAAACCCAAACCCTGTTACCTTGACTCTGACCCAACAAAACCTTGACCCCTTAAACCCCCATGCTAAACCTGACCCTGACCACCATTTACCTTTTACCTTAACCACCATGTTACCTTAAACCCGACAAAACCCTGTTTCCTTGACCCCAACCACAACACTAAAAATTTACCCGACCACCACTCTAAAACCTTTACCCTGACCACCACGTTCCTTGACCGGGATGACCACGCTACCTTTCCCTGACCAGCAAGTTACCTCGACCTGACCACCATGATACATTGACCCTGACCACAAAGCTAAAACCTTAACCCTGACCAACCACATTACCTTGACCCTGACCACCATGTTACCTTGACCCAGACCACCATGTTACCTTGACGCGACCACAACGTTACCTTGACCCTGACCACCACATTACCTTGACCATGGGCCATCGCGTTTACCTTGACACTGGACAACCATTTACCTTGACCCTGACCACAACACTACCTTGACCCTGACCACCACGCTACCTTGACCATGACCACCATGTTACCTTGACCCTGTCCACCATGTTACCTTGACCATGACCACCATGTTAGCTTGACCCTGACCACCATGCTACTTTGGCCCTGACCACGACGCCTCCTTGACCCTGACCATCACGTTACCTTGACCCTGATGACCAAGCTACCTTGACCCTCACCAGCAGGTTACCACGACCCTGACCACCATGATACCTTGACCCTCACCACAACGCTACCTTAACCATGACCACCACGGTACCTTGACCCTGACCACCATGCTAGCTTGACCCTGACCACCATATTACCTTGACCCTGACCACCATGTTGCCTTGACTTTGACCACCATGTTACCTTGACCCTGTCCACCGCATTAACTTGACCCTGACCACCACGTTACATTGACCCTGACCACCATGTTACCTTGATCCTGACCACGAAGTTACCTTGACCCTGACCACCATGTTACCTTGACCCTGACCACCATGCTACCTTGACCCTGACCACCACGTTTCCTTTACCCTGACCACCGTGCTACATAGACCCTGTGCACCACATTACCTTGACCCTGACCACCACATTACCTTGACCTAGACTACCACATTACCTTGACCCTGAATTCAATGCTACCTTGACCCTGGCCACCATGTTACCTTGACCCTGACCACCATGTTACCTTGAAACTGACCACCACGTTAAAGTGACCCTGACCACCACGTTACCTTGAGACTGACCACAACGCTACCTTGGCCATGACCACCATGCTGCCTTGACACTAAGTACCAATTTACCTAGACCTTGACCACCAAGGAACCTTGACCCTGAATCCTATGCTACCTTGACCTTGACCACAACGTTACCTTGACCCTTACAACAATGTTACCTTGACCCTGACCACAACACTACCTTGACCCTGACCACCACGCTATTTTGACCCTGACCACCAAGTTACCTTGACCCTGACGACCACGCTACCTTGACCCTGACCACCAAGTTACCTTGACCCTGACCACCATGATACATTGACCCTGACCACAACGCTACATTAACCCTAACCACCACATTACCTTGACCCTGACCACCATGTTACCTTGACCCTGACCACCACGTTACCTTGACGCTGACCACAACCTTACCATGACCCTGACCACCACGTTACCTTGACCATGACCATCGCGTTACCTTGACCCTGTCCACCATGTTACCTTGACCCTTACCTCCATGTTAGCTTGACCCTGACCACCATGCTACTTTGGCCCTGACCACGGCGGCTCTTTGACCCTGACCATCATGTTACCTTGACCCTGACGACCACGCTACCTTGACCCTGACCAGCAAGTTACCACGACACTGACCACCATGATACCTTGACCCTCACCACAATGCTACCTTAACCATGACCACCACGGTACCTTGACCATTACCACCATGCTAGCTTGACCCTGACCATCACATTACCTTGACCCTGACCACCACGTTGCCTTGACTTTGACCACCACGTTACCTTGACCCTGTCCACCGCATTAACTTGACCCTGACCACCACACTTCCTTGACCCTGACCACCACGTTACATTGACCCTGACCACCACATTACCTTGATCCTGACCACGAAGTTACCTTGACCCTGACCACCATGTTACCTTGATCCTGACCACCATGCTACCTTGACCCTGACCACCACGTTACCTTGACCTTGACCACCACGTTACCTTGACCCTGAATGCAATGCTACCTTGACCCTGGCCACGACGTTACATTGACCCTTACCACCATGTTACCTTGAAACTGACCACCACATTAAAGTGACCCTGACCACCACGTTACCTTGACACTGACCACCATGGTACCTTGGCCATGACCACCACGCTGCATTGACACTGAGTACCACATTACCTAGACCCTGACCACCAAGGAACCTTGACCCTGACTCCCACGCTACCTTGATCCTGACCACCACGTTACCTTGTTTTTGACCACCACATTACCTTTACCCTGACTTCAATGTTATCTTGACCCAGACTACCATATTACCTTGACCCTGGCCACCACGTTACCTTGACTTTGACGACTACGTTATCTTGACCCTGACCACAATGCTTCTATGAACCTGACCTCTACGTTAGATAGACCCTGACCACCATGTTACCTTGACCCTGACCATTATGTTACCTTGACCCTGACCACCATGTTACCTTGACCCTGACCACCACACTGCCTTGACTCTGACCTCAATGTTACCTTGACCCTGACCACTATGTTACCTTGACCCTGACCACCATGCTACCTTGACCCTGACCACCACGTTATCTTGACCCTGAGCACCACGTTACCTTGACCCTGACCAACATGCTACCTTGACTCTGACCACCACGTTACCTTGCCCCAGACCACTATGTTACCTTGACCCTGACCACCACGTTAACTTGACGCTGACCAGTATGTTACCTTTACCCTGATCACCATGTTACCTTGACCCTGACCACCACGCTACCTTGACCCTGACCACCACGTTTCCTTGACCCTGCCGACCATGTTCCCTTGACTTTGACAACCACATTACCTTGACCCTGACCACTATGTTTCCTTGACCCTGACCACCACGTTACCTTGACCCTGACAACCATGCTACTTTGACCCTGACAACCACGTTACCTTGACACTGACCTCCACGCTACCTTGACCCTGACCACTACACTAGGTTGACTCTGACCACCTCACTTCCTTGACCCTGACCACTACGGTTCCTTGACAACCACACTATCTTGACCCTGACCACAAAGTTACCTTGACCCTGACCACTACGTTACCTTTATCCTGACCAGAACGCTACCATGACCCTGACCACTACGTTACCTTGATGCGGATCACCATGCTACCTTCACCCTGACCACTATGCTACCTTGACTCTGACCACCACATTACCTTGACCCTGACCATCACATTACCCTGACCCTGACCACCACATTACCTTGACCCTGACCAGAATGCTTCCTTGACCCTGACCACCATCCTTCCTTGACCCTAACCTCCACATTACCTTGACCTTGACCACCACATTACCTTGATCATGACCTCCACGTTACCTTGACCCTCACCAACACCTTACCTTGACCCTGACCACCACGTTACCTTGACCCTGACCACCACCCTACCTTGACCCTTGCTACCATGCTACCTTGACCCTGACCACCACGATACCTTGACCCTGACCATCAAGTTACCTTGACCCTGACCACCACGCTACCTTGACCTTGACCACCACACTACATTGACCCTGACCACCACATTACCTTGACCCTGGCCACCACGTTACCTTGACACTGACCACCACGCTACCTTTACCCTGACCACTACGTTACCTTGACCCTGACCACCACATTACCTTCACCCTGCCCACCACGTTACCTAGACCCTCAAGACAGCGCTACCTTTACCCTGACCACCACGTTACCTTGACGCTGTCAACCACGCTACCTTTACGCTGACCACAAAGTTACCTTTACCATGACCACCGCATTACTTTGACCCTTACCACCACGTTATCTTGACGCTGAGCACTACGTTATCTTGACCCTGACCATCAAGTTACCTTGAGCCTGACCACAACGTTACCTTGACCCTGACCACCACGTTACCTTGACCCTGACCACTACGTTACCTTGACCCTGACCACTGCATTATATTAACCCTGACCACCACGTTACGTTGACCCTGACCACCACGTTACCCTGACCCTGACCACCACGCTACCTTGACTCTGACCACCAGGTTACCTTGACCCTGACCACCACGTTACCTGACCTGAGCACCACATTGCCTTGACGCTGACCACAACTCTACCTTGACCCTGACCATCACGTTACCTTGACCCTGACCACCATGCTACCTTGACCCTGACCACCACATTACTTTGACCTTGACCACCAAATTACCTTGACCCTGACCTCCACGTTACATTGACCCTGACCACCACCTTACATTGACACTGGGCCACCACGCTACCTTGCATTGCAGCACCGTTACCTTTACCTGACCAAACCCCAAATTTCCTCGACCCTGAAAAACCCCAGTACCTTGACCCTGACCACAATGCTACTTTAACCCTGACCACCATGGTACCTTGACCCTGTCCTCCATGCTAGCTTGACCCTGACCACCACATTATCTTGACCCTGACCGCCACGTTGCCTTGACCCTGACCACCACGTTATCTTCACCTTGTCCACCACGTTACCTTCACCCTGACCACCATGCTTCGTTGACACTGACCACCATGTTACCTTGACCCTGACCACCACGTTACCTTGATCCTGACCACAAAGTTACCTTGACCCTGACCTCCACATTACCTTGATCCTGACCACCTTGCTACCTTGACCCTGACCACCACATTATCCTGATGTTGACCACCATGATACCTTGACCATGACCACCATGTTACCTTGACCCTGACCACCACGTTACCTTGACCCTGACCACCTCGTTACTTTGACCCTGACCACAACGTTACCTTGACCCTGACCACCACGTTACCTTGACCCTGACCACCACTCTACCATGACCCTGACCACCATGTTACCTTGAGCGTGACCACCACGGTACCTTGGCCCTGACCACCACGCTGCCTTGACCATGAGTACCACGTTACCTTGACCCTGACCACCATGTTACCTTGACCCTGACTACCTCGTTACCTTGACCCTGGCCACATCGTTACCTTGACCCTGCCCACCACGTTACCTTGACCCTGACAACCACGTTACCTTGACCCTGACCACCACGCTACCATGACCCTGACCACCATGTTACCTTGATGCTGACCACCACGGTACATTGGCCCTGACCACCACGCTGCCTTGACCCTGAGCACCACATTACCTTGACCCTGACCACCATGTTACCTTGTCCTTGACTACCATGTTGCCTTGACCCTGACTACAACGATATCTTGACGCTGACTACCATGTTACCTTGGCCTTGGCCACCATGTTACCTTGACCCTGACCACTACGTTACATTGGCCCTGACTACCACGCTCCTGTGACCCTGACCTCTACGTTACCTTGACCCTGACCACCACGTTACCTTGACCCTGACCACCACACTACCATGACTCTGACCACCACGTTACCTTGACCCTGACTACTACGTTACCTTGACCCTGACCACCACATTACCTTGACCCTGACCAGCACGTTATCTTGACCGTGTCCACCATGTTACCAGGACCCTGACCACCACGCTACCTTGACCCTGACCACTACGTTACCTTGACCCTGACCACCACGTTACCTTGAACCTGACCTTCACGTTACCTTGACCATGCCCACCACGTTCCCTTCACCCTGACTACCACGTCACCTTGACCCTGACCACTACGTTACCTTGACTCTGACTGCCACATTAACTTGACCCTGACCACCACACTACCTTGACCCTGACCACCATGTTACCTTGACCCTGACCACCACGTTACCTTGACCCTGACCACCATGTTACCTTGACCCTGACTACCACGTTACCTTGACCCTGACCCCTACATTACCTTGACTCAGACCGCCACGTTAACTTGACCCTGACCAGAACGCTACCTTGACCCTGACCACCATGTTACCTTGACCCTGTCCATCATGTTACCTTGACCCTGACCACCACGCTACCTTGACCCTGACCACTATGCTACCTTGACTCCGACTACCACGCTTCCTTGACCCTGACCACAGCGCTTCCTTGACAACCACGCTACCTTGACCCTGACCACCACGTTACCTTGACCCTGACCACCATGTTACCTTGACCGTGACCACCACCCTACCTTGACCCTGACCACCACGTTGACTTGGCCCTGGCCACCACGTTAAATTGACCCTGACCACCACGCTTGCTTGACTCTGACCAGCACCGTTACTTTTACCCTGACCACTACTTTACGTTGACCCTGACCACCACGTTACCTTGACCCTGACCACCAAGCTTCCTTTACCCTGACCACCACATTACCTTGACTCTTACCACCATGTTACCTTGACCCTGGCCACCACGTTACCTTGAAAATGACCACCACGTTACCTTGACCCTGTCCACCACGTTACCTTGACCCTGACGTTTACGTTACCTTGACCCTGACCACCACGTTACCTTGACCCTGACCACCACGTTATTTTGACCCTGACCACCACATTACCTTGACCCTGACCACCACGTTACCTTTAGTGTGACCACCACGTTACCTTGACCCTGAACACTACGTTACCTTGACCCTGACCACAACGTTACCTTGACCCTTACCAGTATGCTACCTTGACCCTGACCACCTGGTTACCTTGACCCTGACCACCACGTTACCTTGACCCTGACCACCACGTTACCTTGACCCTGACCTCCACACTACCTTGACTGTGACCACTACACTACCTTGATCCTGACCACCAGGTTACCTTGACCCTGACCACCACGTTACCTTGACCCTGACACCCATGTTACCTTGACCCTGACCACCATGCTAACTTGACCCTGACCACCAAGCTACTTTGACCCTGACCACCATGCTACCTTGACCCTGACCACCATGCTACAATGACCCTGACCACCATGTTACCTTGACCCTGACCAACATGTTACCTAGACCCTGACCACCAACCTTCCTTGACCCTGACCACAAAGCTACTTTGACCCTGATATCCACAATTCCTTGTCCCTGACCACCAGGCTACCTTCACCCTGACCACAACGTTACCTTGACCCTGACCATCAACTTATCTTGAACCTGACCACCATCCTACCTTGACCCTGACCACATTGTTACTTTGACCCTGACCACGACGGTACTTTGACCCTGACCAACACATAGCCTTGACCCTGCCCAAAACGTTACCTTGACCCTGACCACCACGCTACCTTGACCCTGACCACCACACTATCTTTACCGTCACCACCATATTACCTTTACCCTGACCACCGCATTACTTTGACCCTGACCACAAGGTTATCTTGTCCCTGACGACTATGTTATCTTGACCCTGACCATCATATTGCCTTGACCCTGACCAGTACGTTACCTTGACCCTGACCACCACGTTACATTGACTCAGACAACCACATTACCTTGAACCTGACCACTACATTACCTTGATCCTGAACACCACATTACCTTGCCCCTGACCACCATGCTACCTTGACATTGACCACCACGTTACCTTGACCCTGACCACCATGTTACCTTGACCCTGACCACCATGTTACCTTGACCCTTACCACCATGCTACCTTGACACTGACCACCACGTTACCTTGACACTGACCACCATGCTACCTTGACCCTCACCACCAGATTACCTTGACCCTGACTATCACGTTACCTTGACCCTGACCACCACGTTACCTTGACCCTGGCCACAACGCTACCATGATGCTGACCACCACGCGTCTTTGACAACCACGCTACCTTGACCCTGACTACCAAGTTACCTTGACGCTGACCACCACGTTACCTTGACCCTGACCACCAAGCAACATTGACCCTGACCATCAAGCAACATTGACCCTGACCACCACGTTACCTTGACCCTGACGACCACGGAACCTCGACCCTGATCAACATGCTACCTTGACCCTGACCACCATGTTACCTTTACCCTGACCACTGCGTTACTTTGACCTTGACCACCACGTTATCTTGACACTGACAACTATGTTATCTTGACCCTGACCATCACGTTGCCTTGAACCTGACCACCAGGTTACTTTGAGCCTGACCACTACATTACCTTGACCCTGACCACCACGAAACCTTGACCATGACCACCATGTTACCTTGACCCTGACCACTATGCTACCTTGACCCTGACAACCAAGTTACATTGACCCTGACCACCACATTACCTTGACCCTGACCACCAAGTTAAATTGATGCTGATGACAACGTTACCTTGACCCTGACCACCACGATATCATGACCCTGACCACCAGGTTACCTTAACCCTGACCACCATGTTACCTTGACCCTGACCAGAAGGCTACCATGACCTTGACCACTACGTTACCTTGATGCAGATCACAATGCTACCTTCACCCTGACCACTATGCTACCTTGACTCTGACCACCACATTACCTTGACCCTGACCATCATGTTACCCTGACCCTGACAACCATGTTACCTTGACCTGACCACCAGTTACCTTGCCTGACCACCACACTACCTTGACACTGACCACCACGTTACCTTGACCCTGACCACTACATTACCTTGACCCCGACCACCACGTTTTCCTTGACCCTGACCAGCACTTTATCTTGACCCTGTCTACCATGTTACCTAGACCCTGACCACCACGCTACCTTGACCCTGACCACTTGCGTTACCTTGACCCTGACCACCACGTTACCTTGACCCTGACCTTCACGTTACCTTGACCCTGCCCACCACGTTCCCCTTTACCCTGACTACCCGTCACCTTGACCCTGACCATACGTTTTCCTTGACTCTGACTGCCATGTTAACTTGACCCTGACCACCAGGGTACCTTGACCCTGACCACCACGTTACCTTGACCCTGACCACCACGTTACCTTGACCCTGACCACCATGTTACCTTGACCCTGACTACCACGTTACCTTGACCCTGACCACTACGTTACCTTGACTCTAACCGCCACATTAACTTGACCCTGACCAGAATGCTACCTTGACCCTGACCACCACACTACCTTGACAATGACCACCATGTTACCTTGACCCTGACCACCATGTTACCTTGACCCTGACCACCATGCTACCTTGACCATGACCACTATGCTACCTTGACTCTGACCACCACGCTTCCTTGACCCTGACCACCACGTTACGCTGACCCTGGCCACAACACTACCATGATGCTGACCACCACGCATCTTTGACAACCACGCTACCTTGACCCTGACTACCAGGTTACCTTGACCCTGACCACCACGTTACCTTGACCCTGACCACCAAGCAACATTGACCCTGACCACCACGTTACCTTGACCCTGCCGACCACGGAACCTTGACCCTGATCAACATGCTACCTTGACCCCGACCACCACGTTACCTTGACCCTGACCACCAAGTTACCTTGACACTAACCACCACGCTACCTTTACCCTGACCACCATGTTACCTTTACCCTGACCACTGCGTTACTTGGGCCTTGACCACCACGTTATCTTGACCCCGACACTACGTATCTTGACCCTGACCATCATGTTACCTTGAGCCTGACCACAACGTTACCTTGACCCTGACCACCATGTTACCTTGACCCTGACCACTACATTACCTTGACCCTGACCACTGCATTACATTAACCCTGACCACCACGTTTCCTTGACCCTGACCACCACGTTACCTTGACCCTGATCTCCACGCTACTTGACTCTGACCACCACGTTACCTTGACCCTAACCACCACTTTACCTTGACCCTGAGCACCACGTTACCTTGACGATGACCACAATGCTACCTTGACCCTGACCACCACGTTACCTTGACCCTGACCACCATGCTACCTTGACCCTGACCACAATGTTACCTTGACCCTGACCATCATGTTACCCTGACCCTGACCACCATGTTACCTTTACCCTGACCACAATGCTTCCTTGACCCTGACCACCACATTACCTTGACCTTGACCACCACGTTACCTTGACCCTGACCTCCACGTTACTTTGACCATGACCACCACGTTACCTTGACCCTGACCACCATGCTACCTTGACCCTGACCAGCACGTTACCTTCACCCTGACCACCACATTACCTCGACCCTGTCCACCATGCTAGCTTGACCCTGACCACCACGTTATCTTGACCCTGACCACCACGTTGCCTTGACCCTGACCACCACGTTATCTTCACCTTGTCCACCACGTTACCTTGACCCTGACCACCATGCTTCCTTGACACTGACCCACCAAAGTTACCTTGACCCTGACCACCACGTTACCTTGATCCTGACCACAAAGTTACCTTGACCCTGACCTCCACATTACCTTGACCCTGACCACCTTGCTACCTTGACCCTGACCACCACATTATCCTGATGCTGACTAACATGATACCTTGACCATGACCACCATGTTACCTTGATCCTGACCACCACGTTACCTTGACCCTGACCACATCGTTACCTTGACCCTGACCACAACGTTACCTTGACCCTGACCTCCACGTTTCCTTGACTCTGACCACCACTCTACCACGACCCTGACCACCACGTTACCTTGACCGTGACCACCACGGTACCTTGGCCCTGACCACCACGCTGCCTTGACCCTGAGTACCATGTTACCTTTACCCTGACCACCATGTACCTTGAAACCCTGACCACCTCGTTACTTGACCCTGACCACACGTTACCTTGACCCTGCCACCACGTTACCTTGACCCTGACCACCACGTTACCTTGACCCTGACCACCACGGGTACCATTGACCCTGACCAACTTGTTACTTGACGCTAGTACCAGGGACTGGCCCTGACCACCACGCTGCCTTGACCCTGAGTACCACGTACCTTGACCTGACCACCAAGTTACCTAGATCCTGACCACAAGTTCCTTGACCACCTCCACATACCTTGACCCTGACCACCTTGCTACCTTGACCCTGACCACCACATTATCCCCGATGCTGATCCATAACCCTTTACCATACCACCAGTTACCTTGATCCTGAACCACCCCGTTACCCTTTACCCTTAACCACCTCGTTTAAATTGACCCCTGACCACCAGCGTTACCTTGACCCTGACTACCACGTTTCCTTGACCCTGACCACCACTCTACCATGACCCTGACCACCACGTTACCTTGACCGTGACCACCACGGTACCTTGGCCCTGACCACCACGCTGCCTTGACCCTGAGTACCACGTTACCTTGACCCTGACCACCATGTTACCTTGACCCTGACCACCTCGTTACCTTGACCCTGACCACAACATTACCTTGACCCTGCCCACCACGTTACCTTGACCCTGACCACCACGTTACCTTGACCCTGACCACCACGCTACCATGACCCTGACCACCATGTTACCTTGACGCTGAGCACCACGGTACATTGGCCCTGACCACCACGCTGCCTTGACCCTGAGTACCACGTTACCTTGACCCTGACCACCACGTTACCTTGTCCTTGACTACCATGTTGCCTTGACCCTGACTACAATGACATCTTGACGCTGACTACCATGTTACCTTGGCCCTGGCCACTATGTTACCTTGACCCTGACCACTACGTTACCTTGGCCCTGACCACCACGCTAATATGACCCTGACCTCTACGTTACCTTGACCCTGACCACAACGTTACCTTGACCCTGACCACCACACTACCTTGACTCTGACCACCACGTTAGCTTGACCCTGACCACTACATTACCTTGACCCTGACCACCACGTTACCTTGACCCTGACCAGCACGTTATCTTGACCCTGTCCACCATGTTACCTAGACCCTGACCACCACGCTACCTTGACCCTGACCACTACGTTACCTTGGCCCTGACCACCACGTTACATTGACCCTGACCTTCACGTTACCTTGACCCTGCCCACCATGTTCCCTTCACCCTGACTACCATGTCACCTTGACCCTGACCACTACGTTACCTTGACTCTGACCGCCATGTTAACTTGACCCTGACCACCAGGCTACCTTGACCCTGACCACCACGTTACCTTGACCCTGACCACCACGTTACCTTGACCCTGACCACCACGTTACCTTGACCCTGACTACCACGTTACCTTGACCCTGACCACTACGTTACCTTGACTCTAACCGCCACGTTAACTTGACCCTGACCAGAATGCTACCTTGACCCTGACCACCACATTACCTTCGCCCTGGCCACCACGTTACCTTGACACTGACCACCATGCTACCTTTACCCTGACAACTACGTTACCTTGACCCTGACCACCACATTACTTTCACCCTGCCAACCACGTTACCTAGACCCTCAACACCATGCTACCTTTACCCTGACCACCACGTTACCTTGACCTTATCTACCACGCTACCTTTACCCTGACCACCAAGTTACCTTTACCATGACCACCACATTACTTTGACCCTTACCACCACGTTATCTTGACCCTGAGCACTACGTTATCTTGACCCTGACCATCACGTTACCTTGAGCCTGACCACAACGTTACCTTGACCCTGACCACCATGTTACCTTGACCCTGACCACTACGTTACCTTGACCCTGACCACTGCATTACATTAACCCTCACCACCACGTTTCCTTGACCCTGACCACCACGTTACCTTGACCCTGACCACCACGCTACCTTGACTCTGACCACCATGTTACCTTGACCCTGACCACCACTTTACCTTGACCCTGAGCACCACGTTACCTTGACGCTGACCACAACGCTACCTTGACCCTGACAACCACATTACCTTGACCCTGACCACCACGCTACCTTGACCCTGACCATAATGCTACCTTGACCCTGACCATCATGTTACCCTGACCCTGACCACCATGTTACCTTGACCCTGACCACAATGCTTCCTTGACCCTGACCACCACATTACCTTGACCTTGACCACCACGTTACCTTGACCCTGACCTCCACATTACCTTGACCATGACCACCACCTTACCTTGACCCTGACCACCATGCTACCTTGACCCTGACCAGCACGTTACCTTGACCCTGACCACCACATTACCTCGACACTGACCACCAAGATACCTTGACCCTGACCACAATGCTACCTTAACCCTGACCACCATGGTACCTTGACCCTGTCCACCATGCTAGCTTGACCCTGACCACTACGTTATCTTGACCCTGACCACCACGTTGCCTTGACCCTGACCACCACATTATCTTCACCTTGTCCACCACGTTACCTTGACCCTGACCACCATGCTTCCTTGACACTGACCACCACGTTACCTTGACCCTGACCACCACGTTACCTTGATCCTGACCACAAAGTTACCTTGACCTTTACCTCCACATTACCTTGACCCTGACCACCTTGCTACCTTGACCCTGACCACCACATTATCCTGATGGTGACTACCATGATACCTTGACCATGACCACCATGTTACCTTGATCCTGACCACCACGCTACCTTGACCCTGACCACCTCGTTACCTTGACCCTGACCACAACGTTACCTTGACCCTGACCACCACGTTTCCTTGACCCTGACCACCACACTACCATGACCCTGACCACCACGTTACACTGAAACCCTTTCCTACCCACACATTACTTGACCTGAACCCACCTTGCCCGTCACCACCTTATTGACCTGCCCACGTAATTACCTGAACCACGTTACCTTGACCCCCTTTTCTTGATGACACCATTCCTTGACCCTACCAATCCTTTTCCCGACAAATACCTTTCCCACACCACTACTGCTTGACCACCCTTACCTTGACCCTGCACAGTATTGACCCGGAACTTTCCCCATCCCTTTATCAAGACCTTACCTGACTCACCTTTGACCCCATTTCCCCCACACTTTTTAACCCCCGTTCCTTGACCTGACCCAATTTTACCAAAATTGACCTGACACCCTTCCCTTTACCCTGCCACCTTACCTTCCTGACCCAGTTACCTTAACTTAAACCAAACCCCGCCACACTTCCTACCGGTACCCCCTACCTGGTTACCTTGCCTGCCACCAGTACTTGACCTACCACCATTACCCCCAACCCACTCCTGACCTGACCACCAGTTACTTGCCCTACCCCTTTTTCTGCCCGCCACGGTACCCTTTTTCCACCACACTACCTTGACCTGACCACACATCTTACGTGACCCTCCACCTGACCAAAATTTTTCCCAAACCCTCTACCTGATCCCCTTCCTACCTGACACCAACTTGACCCTGAACCCTTTCCTGACCGACCCACGCTACTTACCCTGACCAAAATTTTACCTCCACCCCTACCTGACCCCCCGTACCTGACCCTGACCCTGTACCTTGCCGCCCATCCTTACCCTGACCCAATCCTGACCCTGACCACAAACTACTTTTACCCTGAACCGTTCCTTCCCCGACCACACACCTTACCTGACAAACTACTGACCCACACGTACTTGACCCCCACCCCCTTACCCACCCACTACCTTCCCCAAAGCTACTTCCTGACCCCGCCTTCCCTGACCACAGTACTTGACCCTGCCATAACTGACCTGCACACTATTCCGCCCAATTTATGAACCCCCACTGACCACCCAGTATTTACCCTACCCCATTACTTACCTGAAACCATTTTTCCCCCCCCGTTACTTCCTGACACTATTACTTGACCGACCACTTACCTTGACCTGCCCCCCCCCAAAACCCCCAAAACCCGTACCTTGACCTGCCACACTTCTTGACTGAACCATTTCTTCCCCTTTACCACTTACCCCCCAGACCTACCTGACACCCTACCTGACCCTGCCACAGACTGATGCCCATTCCGCCTGACACATGCTACCTTACCGACCCACGTTCCTTGACCTGACCACCTGCCTTGACCCCACCACTACCTTGGTGGGAAACTTGACCCTGACCAAAATACCTTACCCTGCCACGACCTGACTGACCCACCGTCTTACACCCCTACCTGACCCATTACTTACCTGACCACAGCAACTTGACCCCCTACTTGACCGCACCCGACTTGACCTATACATGTCCTGACCTGACCCAGTTACCTTGCCTGACCCAATACTTCCCAAAAATACCTTACCCCCATTACCCCCAAAACCACTTTTCCCCCCGTTCTTGCCTGACAACTTTACTGACCTGACACAGTTCTTGGCCCGACCCGTTTCCTGACCTGACCACACATACCTGCCTGACCACCCGAAATTGACCTGCCACCATGTTACCTTCCCCCAGTTCTTACCCTGACACCATTTACTGCCGACACAATTACCGACCCGACACAGTAATTATGCACATTTACCTTGACCCTGACACACATACTGACCTTGACCCCTTCCTTGACCTGACCCCAGTTACCTTACCTGACCGAAAGCTCCTGACCCTGACCACAGTCCTTGACCGACACCGTACCTTTTAAACCTGACCCCAGTTACTTCCCCCCCACATTACCTTACCTGACCACATTTCCTTGACCGACCCACGTTCCTTCCGACCACACTCCTTGAACCACGTACTTGACCCACCACCAATTACCTGACCTGACCCATTTCTTGACCACCAACTACCTTCCCCTACACTTTCCCCTTTACCTGACCACACGTCCTGCCTGACCACTATATCCTGCAACACCCTTTTACCTGACAACTTTCCTTACCTGCACCATTATTCCTGCCACCCTCCTTGCCCTTGACCAGTCCTTGCCTCCCAGTCTTCCTGACACCAATTCCTTCCCCCCACTTTCCCCCCTCCCTTACCACCCGCTACTTGCCTGACCAACGCTCTGCCTGACCACTCCGGGGGCCAAACGCCTACCACATTCCTTACCTTCCACAATTTTGACCCTGAACCATACCTTGACCCTGACCATCGTACTTGACCCTGACCACACTCTCCACACCAGATGACCCGACCACCATTACCTTGACCCTGCACCACTCTTACATGAATTTTCCCCCCAAAATTACACCTAAAAACCGCCACCGACCTACCCAAAATTACCCCCAATTCTTACCCGCCACCACTTCCTGACACCCAAAATACCTTTACCTGACACTAAACCCCCCCGACCCACTTCTCCCCGGGCCCCCACCTTACCTAACCACATTCCCCCCCATTTACCTACCCCGTACCTTACCGCACCGTTACTTCCGACCACCATTCTTGACCTTCCACCAGTTACTTGACCCTGAATTTTGCCTGACCATCACGCAGCTCCACAAAGTTACCTTGACCTGACACCATTACCTTGACCACCCATGTCCTGATGACCCGATACCCCCCACGTTCCTGACCCCCACCAGTTACCTTGACCCACCACCATACCTGACAACGTTACTGCCGCCCACTGTTACCGACCCTTTGACCACCAAATTTCCTGACCCCCAGTTCTTGACCCCCCTACTTGACCTGACCACACGTTACCTTGACCCTGACCCGTCCTGACCCCACCATTTACCTTGACCTGACCAAAGTCTCCACCAATTACCTTTAAACCCCACCCCCCGCCCGCCTGACCCCACCTCCTTGACCTGACCACCACTCCTGCCACCAGTTCCTGCCGACCCCACATTACTCACCCCCCCCCCCCCCCTCCCCCTCCCCCCCCCCCCAACCCAAAACCCCCCCACCCCCCCCCCCCCCTACCCCCCCTTCCACCACACCAGTACCTTACCAACCCCTATGACCTGACCAATTTCTTACCTGACCACCCGTTCCTGGCCCCCTTTTTCCCCCCCCCATTTCCCCGACCCATTTTCCCTTCCTGACCACCTTCCTGCCGCCCTTTTCCCACAATTCCTTACCACCACCTTCCACCTGACCCCTTTTCCCTTTACCGCCACCACTTACGGCCGACCCGTCCGGGCCTAACCATTTCCTACCTGCCACCGTTACCCCCCCGAAAACCCCCCTCCCCCACTTACCTGCCCCTTCCTTACCTACCACCACTACCTACCGGGCACCGTTCCTTGACCTGACCCAAAATACTGCCCTGACCCCTCCTTGCCCGGCCTTACTTACCCCAAAATTTCCTTGACCCTTTAAACCCCGTATTTAACCCCCCCAATTCCTGGCCCCCATTTTCCTGCACATTCTTGCCACCCCACCCTACCAAACCTCCCCCCTTTTTACCGCCACCATACGCCTGACACCACCCTTGACCTGACCAATTACCTTCCCTACCCCCTTCCTACCCCTTCCCTGCCCAAACCTCCGCCCCGCCCTGCCCTGACCTTTCCCCCGCCACACGTTATGCCTACCCTTTGCCGCCCCGCCTCCCTGAACCCCCTACTTGGCCCCCCCCAAAAACCCCCCCGAACCCGTACCTGCCCTACTCTTGACCACCCACGTTACTGCCCCCACCTTACCTGCCCAAAACCAATGGGCCCCCCCCCCTGACTGACCAAGTTACCTACCCCCTTTACTGACCCGACCCAAGGGGGGCCCCCCCACCCCCCTCCTGACCGCCCTTACCCTTCCAAAACCACACTTACCCACCGCAACTTTACCCCCTCCTCCCCCTTTTGCCCCCAATTTCCGACCACCCGTTTTTTGACACCCTTACCTCCCCCTCCACCCCTGCCGCCCCTTTTCCTGCCCACCCTTCTTTCCCCACCTGACCACACTTTCCTTGACCCAAACCCAGTTTTTGGCCACCATGCCTTGACCTGACCCACGCCTTTGGGGCACCACTTTCCCCCCTTTTGACCTTCCCAACTCTTCCACCGTCCTTGACCACCCCACTTTCCTTCCCACCCGTACCTTTAACCACACCACCCCCTTTTACCCTGCACCACTCTTCCTCCACCACGTTAATTACCTCCCCACGTTCCTACCTGCACCCCAAAACCACACTTACCTGACCTCACCTTCTTGACCTGACACCCGTTCTTCCCGACCCCACGTTCCTGACCCTCCCCCTTTTACCCTGCCCATACCTGAACACCCGTTACCTTGGACCACTTACCCCAAACCATTTTCTGACACCACGTTACCAACCCGACCCTTATTTTCCCCGCCAACTCCTTCCCCACCAGTTACCCTTTTACCACCCACCCTACACAAACCCTGACCCTGACAACCACGTTGCCTTACCAACTAACACCTTTACCGACTTTACCAAGTCTTTAAGACCTACCGTTACCTTGCCTCCCCCCCTAAATTCCCCCCAAAAACCCTTTCCACTCCCCAATACTTACCATGAAACTTACCCTTCCACCCGATTTTCCTACCCTTAATACCCCCCTTTCCTGAACCTTACCCCCTACCACTTTCCTACCCAACCTCCCCCCAATTACCTTACCTACCCCCCCCCCCCCCCCCCCCCCCCCCCCCCCCCCCCCCCCCCCCCCCCCCCCCCCCCCCCCCCCCCCCCCCCCCCCCCCCCCCCCCCCCCCCCCCCCCCCCCCCCGGGGGGGGGGGGGGGGGGGGGGGGGGGGGGGGGGGGGGGGAATACGTATCTTGACTCTGACATCAGGTTACCTTGACGTGACCACCACTCTCCTTGACCTGACCACACGTTACTGGACCCTGACGACCACGCTACCTTGACATGACCACACGTTACCTTGACCTTGACCACAAGTTACCTTAACCTGACAAACATACCTTGACCTGACCAAACATTACCTTGACATGACAGTACGCTACTTGACTCTGACACTGGTTACCTGACCTGACACCACGTTACCTTGACCGTGACCACCACGGGTTACCTTGACCCTGACCTCCACACTACCTTGACACTGACCACCACATTACCTTGACTCTTACCACTTCCTTATCTAGACCCTGACCATCAGGTTACCTTGACTCTGACCACCACACTAACCTTGACACCTGACCACCACGTTACCTTGACCCTGACGACCCATGCTACCTTGACCCTGACCACAATGTTACCTTGACCATGACCACTACGCTACCTTGATCCTGACCACCAGGTTACCTTGACCCTGACCACCATGTTACATTGACCCTGACCACCATGCTAACTTGACCCTGACCACCAAGCTACCTTGACCCTGACCACCACGCTACCTTGACCCTGAACACCATGCTACCATGACCCTGACCACCATGTTACCTTGACCCTGTCCACCATGTTACCTTGATCCTGACCACCAACCTTCCATGACCCTGACCACAAAGCTACTTTGACCCTGATAACCACGATTCCTTGTCCCTGACCACCAGGCTACTTTCACCCTGACGACAACGTTACCTTGACCCTGACCATCACGTTATCTTGATCCTGACCACCACGCTACCTTGACCCTGACCATAATGCTACCTTGACCCTGACCACTACGGTACCTTGACCCTGACCAACACATAGCCTTGACCCTGACCACCACGTTACCTTGACCCTGACCACCACGCTACCTTGACCCTGACCACCACGCTATCTTTACCCTCACCACCACATTACCTTTACCCTGACCACCACATTACTTTGACCCTGACCACCACGTTATCTTGTCCCTGACGACTATGTTATCTTGACCCTGACCATCATATTACCTTGACCCTGACTGGTACGTTACCTTGACCCTGACCGGTACGTTACCTTGACCCTGACCACCACGTTACATTGACTCTGACAACCACATTACCTTGACCCTGACCACTACATTACCTTGATCCTGAACACCACGTTACCTTGCCCCTGATCACCACGTTACCTTGACCATGACCACCACGTTACCTTGACGCTGACTACCACGTTACCTTGACCATGACTACCGTTTTACCTTGACCAGACCCATGTTACCTTGACCCTGACCCACAACGTTACTTGACCCTGACCACACGATACCTTGACCTGACCCACCACGTTACCTTGACAATGACCACCACGTTACCTTGACCCTGACCACTACGTTAATTTGACCCTGACTGCCACGTTAAATTGACCAGACTACCACTTACCTTGACCCTGGACTTCCACCTGATTGTGACACTGACCACCACATTACCTTTACCCTGACCACTACCTTACTTGACTCTGACCATCAGGTTACCTTGACCGTGACCACCACACTACCTTGTCCCTGACCACCACGTTACCTTGACCCTGACGACCATGCTACCTTGACCCTGACCACAACGTTACCTTGACCTTGACCACCAAGTTACCTTAACCTGACCACCACATTACCTTGACCCTGACCACAACGTTACCTTGACCCTGACCAGTATGCTACCTTGACCCTGACCACCTGGTTACCTTGACCCTGACCACCACGTTACCTTGACCCTGACCACCACGTTACCTTGACCCTGACCTCCACACTACCTTGACACTGACCACCATGTTACCTTGACCCTTACCACTTCCTTATCATGTCCCTGACCATCAGGTTACCTTGACTGTGACCACCACACTACCTTGACCCTGACCACCACATTACCTTGACCCTGATGACCACAATACCTTGACCCTGACCACAACATTACCTTGTCCATGACCACCATGCTACCTTGATCCTGACCACCAGTTTACCTTGACCCTGACCACCACGTTACCTTGACCCTGACCACCATGTTACCTTGACCCTGACCACCACGCTAACTTGACCCTGACCACCAAGCTACCTTGACCCTGACCACCACACTACCTTGACCCTGACCACCACGTTACCATGACCCTGACCACCATGTTACCTTGACCCTGTCCACCACGTTACCTTGACCCTGACCACCAACCTTCCTTGACCCTGACCACAAAGCTACTTTGACCCTGATAACCACGATTCCTCTTCCCTGACCACCAGGCTACCTTCACCCTGACCAAAACGTTACCTTGGACCCTACCATCACGTATCTTGAAACCTGACCACCACGCTACCTTGCCCTGACCACAACGCTTTCCTTGACCCTGCCCCAACTCACCTTGACCCTGACCACCATCTACTTGACCCTGACCACAACGCTCCCTTTACCCCCGACCCTGACGGGGCCTTGACCTGACCAACACAAGCCTTGACCCGACCACCCCGAACCTTGCCCTCCCCCACGACCTTTACCCGACCACCTGCTACTTTACCCCCCACCACCCCATTACCTTTACCCCCTGACCACCGCATTACTTGACCCTGACCCCAGTTACTTGTCCCCGACACTAGTTATCTTGACCCCCACCTCATTTACCTGACCCCCGGACGTTATTGCCCCACCACCACATTATATTTACCTGAAACCCCGTACCTTACCCTACCACACATTACCCCACCTGAACACTATTACCTTTCCCCTATACCCGTTACCTTTACCCGACCACCCTGCACCTTGACAGTGACCACCACGTTTCCTTGCCCTGACACCATGTTTTCCGACCTGGCCCCATGTTACCTTGACCCCGACCACCATGCTACTTTGACACTGACCCCCTTACCTTCGCTGACCCCCATGTACCTTTACCCCCCCCACCACATTACCTTGGGTCTGACTATCACGTTACCTTGACCCGACCACCAATTTCCTTTACCCCGGCCCAAGCAACCAGAGTGACCACCCCGGTCTTTGACAACACGCTACCTTTACCCCACTGCCAGGTTTCCTTGACCCTGACCACCAAGCAACTTGACCCTGCCCGTTACCCTTTACCCCGCCGACCCGGAAACCTTGACCCCGATCAAATGCACCCACCCGACCACCACGTTACCTTTAAACCCGACCACCAAGTTACCTGACCCTAACCACCATGCTACCTTTACCCTGACCCCCAGTTCCTTTTCCCTGACCACTGCTTACTTTGCCTTGACCCCCCGTTATCTTGCATGAAATATGTTTTTTCTTGACCCCGACATCATGTTGCCTTTCCCCGACCACCAGGTTTTCCTTTAACCTGACCACTACATTACCCTTTACCCCGACCACCAGAAACCCTTTACCATGACCACCAGTTTACCTGACCCCGACCACTATGCTACCTTTACCCGAACCGTTACATTGCCCGCCACCACATTACCTGACCCCGCCACCCAAATTTAAAATTGATGCTGACCACAAGTTACCTTGACCCGACCACCACGATACCAACCTGACCACCACTTTTCCTTGACCCTGACCCCCCAGTTACCGCCCTGACCCGAACGTACCATGACCCTGACCACTATGTTACCCGACACGGGTCACCCGCTACCTGCAACCCCGACCCCCTATGCTACTTGACCTGACCACCACGTTACCTTGACCCTACCCCACATTACCGCCTTGACCCCCACGTTACCTGTCCTGACCCCCTTACCCCTTTACCCGACCAAAACCTTCCCTTACCCCGACCACCCGTTTTCCTTTCCCCGACCACCAAATTTCCTTTAAAATGACCACCGTTACCTTTCCCACCAAATGCTCCTTTCCCCCCGACCACTAAGCTACCTTGACTCTGACCACCCCGCTTCCTTGCCCTGACCACTATTCACCTTGACAACCACCTACATTGACCCTGACCACCACATTACCTTTTACCTGCCACCACATTATGTTTACCCCCGACCACCACCCTACCTTGACCCTTGGTACCCTGCAAACCTTTTCCCTGACCACCCCGAACCCTTTAACCCCGACCACCAAGTTTTCCTTGACCCGACCACCACATACCTTTTGGACCGACCAGAATGCTACCTTTACCCCGACCACAGCTACCTTTCTCTGACCCACGTTCCTTTACCCTGACCCACGATCCCGGCAACCATGCTACATTGACCCCGACCACCACATTACCTTGACCCCGACCCACATTAGTTGACCCTGACCAACCCCCCCTCCTTTTTACCCCCGACCACCCGCTACCTTGACCCCGACCCAAAACCTCATGCCCGACCACCCCGTTTTCCTTGACCCAGACCCAAAATTACCTTGACCCTGACCACCACGTTACCTTTACCATGACCCATTTTGCCTTGACCCTGAAACCACGTTACCTTGACCTGCCATTACGTTATTTTTTACCCTGACCACCACGCTACCTTGACCTTAACCACCATGCACATTGACCCCGACCACCACATTACCTTACCCGGGCCCCCATTACCTTGACACTGAAACCACCTACCTTTTACCCGACGACTCTTACCTTTACCCTGACCACCCATTCCTTCCCGCCCCCCATTACCTAGACCCTCAACACCATGCTACCCTTTTCCCCGACCACCAGTTACATTGACCCCGTCCACCCCCGCTACCTTTACCCGACCCCCAAATTCCTTCCCCTACCCCCCATTACTTTGACCTTACCACCAAAGTTTTCTGACCCGACACTACTTATCTTTACCCGACCATCACGTTACCTTGGTGACCCAAGTTACCTTGACCCTGAACACCCTGTTACCTTGACCCCGACCATATGTTTCCTTGCCCTGACCACTGCATTTCATTAAGCCTTACCCCCACGTTTCCTTGACCCGACCACCAAGTTACCTTGACCCTCCACCCCCCCAAACCCGACTCTGACCACCAGTTACCTTACCCTGACCACCACCTTGCCTTTACCCTGAGCACCACGTTTCCCTTTACGCTGACCACAAGTACCTTTACCCTGCCACCACGTTCCTTGACCCTGACCACCCTGCATCTTGACCCGACCACAAAGTTACCTTGACCCTGACCATAGTTACCCGACCCTACCACCCCGTTACCTTGAGCCCGACCACAATGCTCCTTTACCCCGACCACACATTCCCTTTACCTTGACCACCCCGTTACCTTTCCCCCACCTCCACTTACCCTTTACCCGACCCCCCCTTCCTTGACCTTGACCACCAGCTACCCCGACCCTGACCAAACAAGTTACCTTACCCGACCACCAAATTACCGACCCTGACCACCAGTACCCTTTCCCGACCACAATGCTGCTTGAAAACCCGACCACCCTTTTTCTTGACCCCGACCACCCCGTTGCCCGCCCTGCCACCACGTTATTTCACCTTGTCCACCACGTTACCTTTACCCCGACCCCCAGTTTTCCCTTTAAATGACCACCACAACCCTTTACCCTGGGCACCCGTTCCCTTTACCTGACCCAAAGTTACCCTTGACCCTACCTCCACATTACCTTTACCTTGCCACCTCTAATTGACCCTGAAACACATTTTCCCGATGCGACCACCATGATACCTTTACCATTTCCACCAGTTACCCTTACCCTACCCACCACGTTACCCTTTACCCCTGACCAATCGTTACCTGACTTTACCAAACATTTCATTGACCCTGACCACCATGTTTCCTTTACCCCCACACCATCTACCATGACCTGACCCCCACGTTACCTTGCTCGCCACCCCTGTACCTTTGGCCTACCACCACGCTGCCTTGACCCGAGTACCATTTACCTTGACCCCGACCACCAGTTCCTTGACCCCGACCACCCCCGTTCCTTGACCCCGACCACAACATTACCTTGACCCTGCCCCAAAAGTTTCCCTTTACCCTGACCACCCGTTACCTTGACCCTGACCCCCCCGCTACCATGAAAAATGACCACCTTTTACCTTTACACTGACCACCACGTACATTGGGCCCCGACCACCATCTGCCTTGACCCTGAGTACCAATTACCTTACCTTTACCACCACGTTACCTTGTCCTTACACCTGTTTCCTTGACCCCACTACAAATATCTTGACGTGACACCATTTAACCTTGGCCCGGCCCCATTTACCCTTACCCACCCTACTTACCTTGGCCCCGCCACCCGCTACTATGACCCTGACCCTACTTTCCTTTGGGCCCACCACCATTACTTGACCCTCCACCACACTACCTTGGTTACCACCGTTACCTTTTTACCCTGACCCCTACGTTCCTTGACCCTACCCCCATTTTTCCTGACCCTGACCCGCACGTTAACTTTACCCGTCCACCATGTTACCCAGACCCGACCACCACGCCACCTTGACCCTGACCACTACTTTTCCTTGACCCGCCACCCCGTTTCCGTGACCCTGACCTTACGTTACCTTACCCTGCCCACCCGTTCCCCTTCACCCTGACTACCAGTCACCTTGACCCGCCCCTAGTTTCCTTGACTCTGACCACCACTTAACAGACCCTGAAGCACCAGCTCATTAGCCTGACACCAGTTACCCAGACCCTGACCCCATTACCGTTAAACCCTTTGACCCGACCCCCAAAGTTACCTTGTCCCTGACTACCACGTTACCTGACCCGACCACTACGTTTCCGACTCTGACGCCACTTAATTGACCCTGAACCCGAATCTAACTTGCCCTGAAACCCCCCACTACTTTCCAGACCAAACCCTTTACCTTGACCCCGACCACCATGTTACCTTTACCCTGACCACCACCTACCTTGACCCCACAACTAGCTACCTTGACTTACCCCCACGCTTCCTTACCCCTTACCACCACACTTTTTAAACCACCTCCTTGACGCTGACCCCCCGTTACCTTTACCCCACCACCGCGTTAAACCCCGACTGGAGCACCCCCCTACCCTGACCCGACCCCACGTTGATTGGCCTGCCACCACTTAAATTGACCCTGACCACCCCGCTTCCTTACTTGACCAGCACTGTTTAATTTTTACCCCGACCACTAGTTTCCTTTGACCCGACCACCCCGTTTCCCTTTACCCTGACCACCAGCTTTTCCCTTTACCGGACCCCACGTTACCTTTTTCCCCGACTACCCATTAGCTTTAACCCCGCCCCCACGTTTCCTTGACCCTTACCACAGTTTCCTTGACCCGGCCACACGTTACCCTTTACCCTACGTCCACGTTTACCTTTGGACCCCCGTTACCTAGACCCTGCCACCACGTTATTTTGCCCTTCCACCAATAAACCCTTTACCCGACCACCACTTACCTTTTAAAGTGACACCACGTTTCCTTACCCTAACACCACGTTAACCTTTACCCTGATACCACGTTACCTTACCCTTTCCCCACTTTTCCTTACCGAACCCTTAAGTTTACCCTCCACCCTTTTCCTTGCCTTACCCAACGTTACCTTTACCCCGGCCACCACGTTACCTTAAAACACCACACGTTTCCCTTTACCCGTTACCAGTTACTTCCCCCGACGTCCACTTACCCTTTATGCTGGGCCCCCACGTTACCTAACCCTGACCACCCGTTATTTTTACCCCCGACCACCACATTACCTTGACCGACCACCCTTACCTTTAACTACCACCACGTTACCTTGACCCTGAAAAAACCACGTTCGTTGCCCCCGACTACCCCGTTACCTTACCTGACCCCCACTTACCTTGACACGACTACCACTTTCCTTTACCAGAATACCGTGTTACCCCTTTGGGCCCGATACCGGTTACCTTACCCCGGGCCCGCGTTCCCTTCCCTGACTAACCAAAACCCTTTACCCTGACTACCACTTTCCTTGACAATACCACCACATTTCCTTGACCGTGAACCCCACGTTAATTTGACCCTGACGCCCGTTAAATTTACCATGTCTTCCATTTACATTACCCTGACTGCAAGATTACCTTGACCCTTTTCCCCCACGCTACATTTACCCGACTCCCTGTTACCTTGGCCCTGACCACCCCGTACCCTTTATCTTGACCACGAGCTACCTTTACCTTTACCACCAAGTTTTCCCAACCTACCACCACAACCCACCCAACCACAACGTTACCTTGACCCCACCTTTCGTACCTTTACCCTGACCACCTGTTACTTTGACCCTTACCCCCCACATTACTTTTCCCCCGACCCCCCACGTTACCTTTACCCTGACCTCCCCACACCCTTTCATGACCACCAAATTTTCCTTACCCTTTCCACCCACGTTATTTGCCTGACCATGGTTACCTTGACCGGACCACCACTTTTTACCCTTTCCTGACCACCACGTTACCTGGACCCTGACGACCACGCACCTTGACATGACCCAACGTTACCTTGACCTTGACCACCATTTTCCTTTTCCGACCCCAACATTACCTTGCCCTGACCCCAACATTACCTTGACACTGCCAGTACGCTACCTTGACTCTGACCACCGGGTTTCCTTACCCAAACCCCCCCTCCCTTGTTCCCACCCCATTCCTTACCTACCTCCACACCCTTGACAGACCACCACATTACCTTTTACTCTTACCCCTTCCTTTTCTTGACCCACCATCAGGTTACCTTGATTGACCCCACATACCTTGAAACCCGACCACCACGTTACCCTTACCCGGACCATGCTACCTTGACCCCTGACCACAATGTTTCCTTACCCGACCATACGCAAAACCCTTTCCTGACCACCAGGTTACCCCGACCCCCCGACCCCAGTTACATTGCCCGACCACCATCTAAAATTCCCTGACCACCAAGCTACCTTTACCCTGACCACCACGCACTTTACCCCGACACCCTGCTACCTGACCCGACCCCCATGTTACCTTGACCGTCCACCCTGTTTCCTTTTTCCTGCCCCCAACCTTCCATGACCCTACCCAAAGCAAATTGACCCAAAAAAACCCCCGATTCCCTTTTCCCCCGACCACCAGGCACTTTTACCCGAGACAACGTTACCTTACCCTGACCATCACGTTATCTTGATCCTGCCACCCCGTACCTTGACCCTGACCAAAATCTACTTGACCCTGACCACTATTTTCCTACCCTGACCAACACAAGCCCGCCCGACCACCCCGTTTCCTTGACCCTGACCCCCACGCTACCTTTTCCCTGACCACCACGCTATCTTTACCCTCACCCCAATACCTTTTTCCCTGACCACCCATTACTTGACCTGACCACCACGTTATCTTGTCCCCCACGACTATTTATCTTGACCCCAAACCTCTATTACCTTGAACCTGAAAGGGATTTTTCCTTTACCCTGCCGTACGTTTCCTGACCCTGACCACCACGTTACATTGACTCTGACAACCAAATTACCTTTACCCGACCCCTACATTTCCTTGATCCCGACACCCACTTACCCCTTTCCCCCTGATCACCACTTTTCCTGCCCCCCACCACCATGCTACCTTTACTCTGCCACCCAATTTCCCTTAACCCTGACCACCATGTTACCTTTTCCCCGGCCCCATGTTACGTGACCCTGACCACCCTCCAAAACCCTTGACACTGACCACCACGTTACCTTGACGTCCACCTGCTACCTGACCCACCACCCCATTTCCTTGACCCTGACTACACTTACCAGACCCTTACCCCCACATTCCCTTTACCCTGGCCACAACCAACCATGATGCTGACCACAAACGTCTTTGACCCAAAACGATACCTTGACCCTGACAACCAGTTCCTTTACCCTGACCACCAGTTTCCTTGACCCGACCCCAAGCAACATTGACCCCACCCCCACGTTACCTTTACCCCCGACCAGGAACCTTCCCGGGGCCCCCCAAACCCCCTTTACCCCGACCACCCAAAGTTACCTTTACCCCGCCACTGCATTTTCTTTGACTTGACCACAAAGTTTTCTTGACACGACACTATGTTTATTTGACCCTGACCATCAGTTGCCTGACCCTGACCACCAGGTTAAACCTTTACCTGACCACTACATTTTTGCCGCCCCCCGAAAATTTTAAAAATGACCACCATGTTACCTTGACCCTGACCACTACACTACCTTGACCCTGACAACCAAGTTACATTGACCCTGACCACCACATTACCTTGACCCTGACCACCAAGTTAAATTGATGCTGACCACAACGTTACCTTGACCCTGACCACCACGATACCATGACCCTGACCACCACGTTACTGTGACAGTGACCACCATGTTACCTTGACCCTTACCAGAACGCTACCATGACCCTGACCACTACGTTACCTTGACACGGATCACCATGCTTCCTGCACCCTGAACACTATGCTACCTTGACTCTGACCACCAAGTTACCTTGACCCTGACCATCACGTTACCCTGACCCTGACCACCACGTTACCTTGACCCTGACCACAATGCTTCCTTGACCCTGACCACCACGTTTCCTTGACCCTGACCACCACATTACCTTGACCTTGACCACCACGTTACCTTTATCCTGACCTCCACATTACCTTGACCCTGACCAACACCTTACCTTGACCCTGACCACCACGTTACCTTGACCCTGAGCACTACGTTACCTTGACCCTGACCACCACGTTACATTGACCCTGACCAGCACGTTATCTTGACCATGTCCACCATGTTACCTAGACCCTGACCACCATGCTACCTTGACCCTGACCACTACATTACCTTGACCCTGACCACCACGTTACCTTGACCCTGACCTTCACGTTACCTTGACCCTGCCTACCACGTTCCCTTCACCCTGACTACCACGTCACCTTGACCCTGACCACTATGTTACCTTGACTCTGACAGCCACGTTAACATGACCCTGACCACCAGGCTACCTTGACCCTGACCACCACGTTACCTTGACCCTGACCACCACGTTACCTTGACCCTGACCACCACATTACCTTGTCCCTGACTACCACGTTACCTTGACCCTGACCATTACGTTACCTTGACTCTGACCGCCACGTTAACTTGACCCTGACCAGAACGCTACCTTGACCCTGACCACCACACTACCTTGACCATGACCACCATGTTACCTTGACCCTGACCACCATGTTACCTTGACCCTGACCACCATGCTACCTTGACCCTGACCACTATGCTACCTTGACTCTGACCACCACACTTCCTTGACCCTGACCACCACGCTTCCTTGACAACCACGCTACCTTGACCCTGACCACCACATTACCTTGACCCTGACCACCACGTTTCCTTGACTGTGACCACCACCCTACCTTGACCCTGACCGCCACGTTGACTTGGCCCTGGCCACCAAGTTAAATTGACACTGACCACCATGCTTCCTTGACTCTGACCAGCACCATTACTTTTGCCCTGACCACTACGTTACCTTGGCCCTGACCACCACGTTTCCTTGACCCTGACCACCAACTACCTTAGAACCCTGGACTACCAACTACTACCTTGACCCTGACCACCAAGATACCTTGACCCTGACCCACCCACGTTACCTGACCCTGACCACCAACGTTACCTTGACCCTGACCACCATCCTAACTATGACCCCTGACCACAATGCTACCATGACCCAGAAATGACCAATGCTACTTGTCCCTGACCACCAGGCACTTTGACCCGACCACCACGTTTACCTTTGACCCTGACCAACACTGTTACATCACCCTTACCATATGCCTTCGTTGACCCTGACCACAGTTCATGGCTACCTGACCCTGACCCACAACGTTACACTTGACCGGACCACCATGTTGAGACCTTGACGCTGACAACCATGCTACTAGACACTGACCACCACATTACCTTGACCCTGACCACACGCTAACCTTGACCCTGACCCACCATGTTACCTTGACCCCTGGCCACACCGTTTACCCTTGACCCTGACCACGACGTTTACCTTACGCTCACCATTACGTACCTTGACCCGAACCACTACGATAACCTGACCCTGACCTCCACGTTCCCTGACCCTGACCACCAGGGGGGGGGTGGGTGGGGGGGCACGTTACCTTGACCCTGACCCACGTTACCTTTGACCCTGACCATATGTTACCTTGACCCTGACCACCACACGCTACCTGACCTCGACCACCAAGTTACTTGTCCCAGAGCACCACATCCACCTTGACCCTGACCACTACCTTACCTTTACACCTGACAACCACGTTACTTTGACCCTGACCACCATCTAACCTTGACCTTGACCACCAACCTACTTTGAAACTGACCACTCACATTTTCCTTGACCCTGACCACTACGTACCTTGACACTGGCCAAACGTTACTTACCCGCCATCACGCTACCCTTGACCTTGACCACCAAGCTACGTTGAAATTGACCACACGCTATCTTGACCCAGAACCAACAACGTTTGCTTGCTGTGACCAACCACGCTTTCGTTGACAACCACGCTTACCTTGACCTGACCACCATCCCCCACCTTGACCCGTACCACAACGCTTCCGTTCCCATGAAATGATGCTACCGTTGTCCCACTGACCACCAGGCTACCTTGACCCTGACCACCACATTTCCTTGACCCTACCACCACGTTACAGTGACACTGACCCACAAAAATACCTTGACCTGACCACCAGGCTACCTTGACCCTGACCACCAAGCTACCTTGTCCCTGACCACCAGGCTCCCTTGACCCTAACCACAACGTTACCTTACCCGACCCACAACGCTACTTGACCCTGACCACAACGTTCTTGACCATGACCACCATGCTACTTGACCCTGACCACACAGTACCTTGACCCTGACCACCATGTCACCTTGACCCTGACCACCACGTTACCTTGACCCTGGCCACCACGTTACCTTGAAAATGACCACATGTTTACCTTGAAACTCCGACCTCCACGTTACCTGACCCTGCCCACCACGTTACCTAGACCATGACCACACACGTTTACTTTGACCCTGACCCACCACATTACGTTGATGCTGAACACTACCACGTTACCTTTTAATGTGACCACCACGTTACCTTACATGAACACCACACGTTACCTTTACCCTGACTACCACGTTACCTTGACCATGAACACAACTTTTACCTGACCCTGACCACGACGTTACATTGACCCTGAGCACCACGTTTACCTTGACCCTGACCACAACCATAACCTTGACCCTGTCCACCACGTTAGTCTTTGACGCTTACCACCATGCTACCTTTGACCCTTGACCACCAAGATACTTAAACTGACCACCATGTTTACCATTGACCCGGACCTCTACGTTACCTTGATCCAGACCATAATGTTACATTGAACCCTGACCACCATGCTACCTTGGACCTTGACCACCACGCGACGTTGAAACTGACCACCATGCAATCTTGACCCTGACCACATGGTAACCTTGGACCCTGACCACCACCGCTTCCTTGACAACCAACCCTCCCTTGACCATGACCACCACCCTACCTTGACCATGACCACCACCCTACCTTGACCCTTACCAAAACACTACCTTGACCCTGACCACCACCTTACCTTGACCCTTACCACAATGCTACCTTGACCCTGATAATGATGCTACCTTGTCCCTGACCACCAGGCTACCTTGACCCTGACCACCACGTTACCTTGACCCTGACCACAACGTTACATTCACCCTGACCACCATGCTTCGTTGACCCTGACCACCATGCTACCTTGACCCTGACCACCACGTTACCTTGACCCTGACCACCGTGTGACCTTGACTCTTACAAGCATGCTACCTAGACACTGACCATCATGTTACCTTGACCCTGACCAACACGCTACCTTGACCCTGACCACCAAGTTACCTTGACCCTAGCCACCACGTTACCTTGACCCTGACCACGACGTTACCTTGATGCTCACCACCACGTACCTTGACCCAACCACTACGCTAGCCCTTGGACCCCTGACCACCACGTACGTTGAACAAGACCCCTGACCACCATGTTACCTTGACCCTGAACACCACGTTACCTTGACCCTGACCAGTTCGTTACCTTGACCCTGACCACCACGCTACCTTGACCCTAACCACCACGTTACCTTGACCCTGAGCACCACGTTACCTTGACCCTGACCACTACCGTTACCTTGACCCTGACCACCACGTTACTTTGACCCTGACCACGATGCTACCTTGACCTTGACCACCAACCTACGTTGAAACTGACCACCAATTACTAGACCCTGAACCACTACGTTAACCTTGACGCTGAATATAACGTTACTTTGACCCTACCATCACCTTACCTTTGACCTTGACCACTCACGACAACGTTGAAACTACCACTCACCTATCTTGACCCGACCACACGTTACCTTGACCCTGATAACGATGCTACCTTGTCATTGACCACCAGGCTACCTTGACCCTGACCACCATGTTTCCTTGACCCTGACCACCACGTCCACTACCCTGACCACCACATTACCTTGACCTGACCACCAGGCAACCTGACCCTGACCACCAAGCTACCTTGTACTCCCTACCACCAGGCTTTCCCCTTGACCCTGACAAACCACGTTACTTGACCCTGACCACCACGCTACCTTGACCCTGAACCACAGTTTACCTTTGACCATGACCACCACGCGACCTTGACCCTGAACCACCAGGTTACCTGACCCTGACCACCATGTTCCTTGACCCTGACCACCACGTTACCTGACCCAGGCCACCACATTACCTACTTGAAAAATGACCCACGTTACCTTGACCCTGACCTCCACTTACCTTGACTGACCAAAACGTTACCTAGACCATGACCACCACGTTACTTTCACCCTGACCACCACATTACCTTAACCTACCACACACGTTACCTTTAATGTGACCCACCATGTTACCTGACCCTGAACACCACGTTACCATTGACCCTGAGTACCACTTACCTTGACCATGACACAACGTCACCTTGACCCAGACCACCCACTTTTACCTTGACCCTGAGCACCACGTTACCTTGACATGACCACTACCTACCTTGACCCCTGGACCGCCACGCTTCTTGACAACCACGCTAAACCTTACCCTGACCCACCACACCCTACCTTGACCCTGATAACAATGCTACCTTGTCCTGACCCCCAGGCTTACCTTGACCCTGAACCAACCACGTTTCCTTGACCCTGACCACCACATAACAATGCCGCCTGACCACACAGTCGTTTACTACCCCTGACCACCAGGCTTCCTTGACCTGACAACCAAGCTAGCCTTGTCCCTGACCAGAAGGCTCCCTTGACCCTGAACCACCATGTTACCTGGACCATGCCTGAACCCCCATGTTTTCATTGACCATGAAACACAACAGTTACCTTGACCCTGACCACCGGCTACCTTGACCCTGACCACCAGCAACCTTGTCCTGACCACTATGTTTTACCTTGACCCTGACCACTAATACGTTACCTTGACTCTGACCATCAACGTTACTTTGACCCTTACCACCACGCTACCTTGAACCTGACCACCATGCTACGTTGAAACTGACCACCATGCTGTCTTGACCCCTGACCACCACGTTACCCTTGACCCTGACCACCACCTTCCTTGACAACCAAGCTAACTTGACCCTGACCACCACCCAACCACCCTACCTTAGACCCTTACCACCATGCTACCTTGACCCGACCCGCACCCTACCTTGACCCTTACCACAATGCTACTTGACATTGACCACAACATTTCCTGACCCCTGACCACCAAGCTACCTTGCCCTTGGAACCACAGGTTACCTTGACCCTGACCACCACATTACATTGACCCTGACCACACATTATCTTGACCCTGACCACCAAGCTACCTTGACCCGAACTATCCATCTACCTTGACCACCCTGACTCACCACGTTACCTTTGACCCTGACCACCACTGCTTCCTTGACAACCACGCTAACCTTGACCCTGACCAACCACCTCTACCTTACCCTTACCACAATGCTACCTTGACCCTGGACCACCAACCCACCTTGACCCTTAACACAATGCGACCTTGACATTGACACACAACATTTTCCTTGACCACCTGACCACCAGCTACCTTGAACCTTGAGACCACCAGGTTACCTTGACCCTGACCCACCACAATTAACTTTGACCCTGACCACCACATTATCTTGTCCCTGCCACCAGCTACCTTGACCCTGACTACAATCTACCTTGACCCTGACCACACACGATTCCTTGACCCTGACCACCACGTTACCTTGACCCTGACCACCACGTTACTTGACCCTGACCACCACCCTACTTTGACCCTGACCACAATGCTACCTGACCCTGATTAACCATGCTTATAACCTTGTCCCTGACCACCAGCCTACTTGACCTGACCACCGACGTTACCTTGAACCCTGCCACAATGTTACATTCACCCTGACCACCATGCTTCGTTGACCCTGACCACCATGCTACCTTGACCCTGACCACAACGTTACCTTGACCCTGACCACCATGTGACCTTGACTCTGACAACCATGCTACCTAGATGCTGACCACCACGTTACCTTGACCCTGACCAACACGCTACCTTGACCCTGACCACCAAGTTACCTTGACCCTGGCCACCACGTTACCTTGACCCTGACCACGACGTTCCCTTGACCTCACCACCACGTGAAACCTTGACCCTACCACTACCTACCTTGACCCTGACCCACGTACCTTACCCTGACCACCATGATACCTTGACCCAGAACACCACGTACCTTGTGACCCTGACAAGTACATTACCTGACCCTGACCACCACGCTAACTTGACCCTGACCACCACGTAACTTGACCCTGAGCACCACGTTTAACCTTGACCCTGACCACTACTTAAACCTTTACCCTGAACCACTTGCACGTTCTTTGACCCTGACCACCATGCTCCTTGACCTTGACTCACCAACCTACTTTGAAACTGACCACCACATTACCTTGACCCTGACCACTACGTTACCTTGACACTGGCCATAACGTTGCTTGACCTGACCATCACGCGACCTGACCTTGCCACGCACGCTACTTTGGAAATTGACACAAGGCTATCTTGACCCAGACCACAACGTTACCTTGACCCTGACCACCACGCTTCGTTGACAACCACGCTACCTTGACCCTGACCACCACCCTACCTTGCCCCTTACCACAAACGCTAGCACCTTTACCATGATAAACGATGCTACTTTGTCCTGACCACCAGGCTTCCTGACCCGACCACCACGTTACCTTGAACTCCTGACTAGTACATTACCTTGATCCTGACCACCACGTTACATTGACCCTGACCACAACATTACCTTGACCTGACCACCAGGCTACCTTGACCCTGACCACCAAGCTACCTTGTCCCTGACCACCAGGCTCATTTGACCCTAACCACCACGTTACCTTGATCCTGACCACCACGCTACTTGACCCTACACAACGTTACCTTGACCATGACCACCACGCTACCTTGACCCTGACCACCAGGTTACCTTGGCCCTAACCACCATGTCACCTTGACCCTTACCACCACGTTACCATGACCCTGGCCACAACGTTACCTTGAAAATGACCACCATGTTACCTTGACCCTGACCTCCACGTTACCTTGACCCTGACGACCACGTTATACCTAGACCATACCACGCACTTTTACTTTGACCAACCACCCATTAACTTGACCCTGACCACCACATTACCTTTAATGTGACCACCACGTTACCTTGACCCTGAACACCACGTTACCTTTACCCTGCCTACCACGTTACCTTGACCATGACCACAACGTTACCTTGACCCTGACCACTACCTTACCTTGACCCTCTCCACCACGTTACTTGACGCTTACCACCATGCTACCTTGACCTTGACCACCAAGATACGTTGAAACTGACCACCATGTTACCTTGACCCTGACCTCTACGTTACCTTGACGCTGACCATAACGTTACTTTGACCCTGACCACCACGCTACCTTGGCCTTGACCACCACGCTATGTTGAAACTGACCACCATGCTATCTTGACCCTGACCACCATGTTACCTTGACCCTGACCACCACGCTTCCTTGACAACCACGCTACCTTGACCCTGACCACCACCCTAACCTTGACCCTACCAAAACCTACTGACCTTACCAAAACGCTACCTTGAGACCCTGACCACCACCCCGTAACTTGACACCTTACCACAACACTAACCTTGACCCTGATAACGAATGCACCTGTCCCGACCACCAGGCTACCTTGACCCTGACCACCACGTTTCCTTTGACCCAGACCACCACATTACATTGACCCTGACCACCCACGTACCTTGACCTGACCACAATAACGTTACAATCACCCTGACCCACCATGCTTCGTTCACGCCAGACCACCATGGCTACCTTGACCCCTGACCACCACTTACCTTGACTCCTGACCACCGTGTGACCTTGACTCTTAACAAGCCATGCTAACTAGACACTGACTACCATGTTACCTTGACCCTGACCCAACACGGTAACCTTAGACCCTGACCAACCAAGTTACCTTGACCATGGCCACCACTTACCTTGACCCTGAAAATGACGTTACCTTGATGCTCACCACCACGTTACCTTGACCCTAACCACTACGCTGCCTTGACCCTGACCACCACGTTACGTTGACCCTGACTACCATGTTACCTTACCCTGAACCACCACGTTACCTGATCCTGGACCAGTTCGTTACACTTGACCCTGACCACCACGCAACCATTGACCCTAACACCAATGTTACCTTGACCCAGAGCACCACGTACCTGACCCTGACCACTACCTTACTTGAAACCCTGACCACCACGTTACCCTTTGACCATGACCACTACGTTACCTTGACGCTGAATAATAACGTTTAACTTGACCCTGACGCATCACGCTACCTTGCCCTTGACCTACCACGCTACGTTTGAAACGACCACCACACGCTATCATGACCCTGACCGCCACGTTACCTTGACCCTGACCACCATATGTACAATTTGACCCTGACCAAAACGTTACCTAGACCCTTACACACAAACGTTACATCCACCCTGACCACCATGCTTCGTTGCTACCCAGACCACCATGCTACCTTGACCCTGACCACCATGTTACCTTGACCCTGAACACGTGTGACCTTGACTCTGACAACCATGTCTACCTAGAAGTGACCACCACGTATCCTTGACCCCTGACCAACCACGCTACCTGACCCTGACCACCAATTACCTATGACCCTGCCACCACGTACCTTGACCCCTGACCACGACTTTAACTGAACCCTGTGCACCACGTTATGTTGACCTGACCACCATGTTAACCTTGACCCTGAAACACCAATGTTTACCTTGACCCTAGACCAGTAAATACCTTGTTCCCCATGACCACCACAACTCCCTGAACCCTGAACCACCACGTTACCTTGACCCTGAGCACCAAGTTTACCTTGACCCTGACCACTACCTTACCTTGCCCCTGACCACCACATTAACTTTGGAAACCCCGACCACGATGCTACCATGACCTTGACCACCACCAACGTTGAAACTGACCACCACAATACTTGACCCTGACCACTAACGTTACCTTGACGCTGACCATGAACGTTACTCTTGACCCTGACCATCCATGCTAACCATGACCCTTGACCTCCACGCAGACGTAGAAATCTGACCACCACGCTATCTTGACCCTGATCACAATGTTTACCTTGAACCCTGACCACCACTGCTTCCTTGCAACCACGCTACTTGACCCTGACCACCACCCTACTTTTGACCTTACCACAACGCTACCTTTACCTGATAACGAACGATGCTAACCTTGTCCTGCCACCGAGCTTACCTTGGACCCTGACCACATGTTTCCTTGACCCTGACCACCACTTACAATTGACCCTGACCACAACATAAATTGACCTGACCACCATCTATAACCTTGACCCTGACGACCAAGCTACCGTTGTCCCTGACCACCAGGCTCCATGTCCCCTGACCACCACGTATAACCTTTGACCCTGACCACCACCTACCTTGACCTGCACATTATGATTGTCTAGACATCTGATAAAATCTGTCAAGTTCTTCATTCTTGTCCACTTTAATCCCCATGAATTACAGGACATACAATTTTCTAGTGAAATGAGTACCCTGGCAGAAGAAGCGTCTCTCTTTCCTTGCTGACCTCTTATTAACTGGGTTACACCTTACCGAGGTACTTATTCCTCTTATACCTTGATGTGAGGAACCACTATTACTGATTCCTGACTTGATATGTGCCTATTTAACTCTTAACTATGATTATTACCACTGGGATTAATTTTCCCTTTTGAGACTTGACAGATACTTCAGCGTCATTATGTGTTATATCCTTAGAACTGTTTGGCTGGCTGGTCTGCAATTGAACAATTAATTCCTGCCGACCTAGTCTGATTTCCTCCAGACCGTACTATGGAGGTTTTGGCAAACCCACCCTTTGCATTAATAGGTTGATCAACTGCCTGGCTTACACCCTTTAATTTATTCAAAGCCTTACTTTTACAAGACAGTTTTTCTTCCAATTCGTAATGTTGATTAATTAAAACATTCATTTCCATTCCATCTGCACAATTCTCCAGCAGATCTCTTTCACAGTCTTTTAAACCACAATTTGTACCAATCAAATCTACTCTCTAAAGCATCTAAATATAACTTTAATTCATTAGGGTTCACGGTTCTTTGATTCACTAAATCAAATGCCTTCGTCACATGGCTTTTAATAGCCTGTAATGATGCTTTCATTACTCTAAAATTCACGGACTTGTCAGCCACATTAACTCCATTAGATCCAGTCATGGTTAGAGAATTATTAATCACTGATTATACAACTTAAGTAGGCGCCTTATAAGAGTAATTCTTGCACTTTACTCTTGTATAAATCCTAGCCACCCATGTGCTAGCAATTAATTGGGCTAATTGTCATCCATCACACGATCGATTAAACTTGTGCACCCTACACCCACTTCCTTCAATCAGTCACTTAATTATTAAGTAATTAATTCAATTAATTTTTTCACTGATTGCATCCGGTTCTCGAAGGACCAACGGGCAGATATGGAAAATTTTCTAGGGTGCTTACCTGTATGTACCTCAACATTATATACATACCAGTAATCTCATTGGGAGACAATCATATTGTTTACCGTAGTCACCCCGTGTAGACATGTGAGAAAACTTAACCACCCCTGGTCGCACCAAGTGGTCCCCTCGACCTCACAATCTTATCCATATCTATCCGAGACCAGTATGGATTGGGTAGCACCCACAAGTACGGTGCTACTAATTAATTGTGGACTGTATAGATTATATTTAGTTTAGCTGAATGAAGGGGAGGGGGGTAGGATTACACCTGGATACATCCATCAAGGAAAACATTTATAACATAATCCCACCACTTACCAGATGTTCTCTGGTGGTCACTTGATGTAGTTGGATCACTCATAACCTATCTAATTACAACATAACACCACTGGCCAGCATAGGTTTGTTATAACTAGAAGGGTTACTTAACTGTGGGTGATTGATACTCCTTATTTCTTCCATTCACCATCTCAGTTTCGATGTCCTGCTACACCGACACGGTTCTCATTCCGGCAGGACAAGGTATCCGTCGGTTTGTCCCGGTTAGAAGTCGTGATTCCATAAATCTCCATTATCCCCGGTACGAGAGTCACACGTTCACTCGGAGCAAGGCGCTCTATTTCACATCCCGCATTCTCTTAACTCAATGTTATTATCACTGATTACATTACCATTCACAAGACGATTTAACGTCTCATAACTATTATACAAATTAGAGGTCACTCCATTAAGATCTGAGGCCGATGAGCAAGGATTAACACACAGGTATGTCCCCTGGACACACCCTGGCCATGCACCTGCCACCCCGTCCTACTCTTATCACACTTTTTACCACTCTATTACCATGGTCCTGTAAATCACGTTCCCTCACTCTCCACCAGGAACAGTTACGACACTTCTTATTATGAAATGAGGCCTATATTAATCCTTAGGCCGCCGTGAATGTCAATTTCGTGGTTCCATGCTTTCTCAGCTTCTTCACCACATTCAAAACAATCCGCGCCTCTCCCTCCCGCACATCCGCGCATGCGCAAAGGGAACTCTTGGTTCTACTCTTATTTTCAAATACATTTTTGACCCATATAGACACATTAAACACCTATTAGGCACTATAGTTTCGGAAAATTAAAAAATTTTCCACAAGGAGGGTCAGGGGAGACATGATAACGATGTATAAAATACTGCATGGAATAGACAAGGTGGACAAAGACAGGATGTTCCAGGGAGGGGACACAGAAACAAGAGGCCACAATTGGAAGTTGAAGTCACAAATGAGTCAGAGAGATAGTAGGAAGTATTTCTTCAGTCATAGAGTTGTAATGCAGTGGAATAGCCTAGAAAATGACGTAGTGGAGGCAGGAACCATACACAGTTTTAAGACGAGGTTTGATAAAGCTCATGGAGCGGGGAGAGAGAGGGCCTAGTAGCAACCGGTGAAGAGGCGGGGCCAGGAGCTAGGACTCGACCCCTGCAACCACAAATAGGTGAGTACAACAGTCTCAAAAAAAAAAGTTTCGATAAAATCTCAGTTTGTTTTAGTATATTTCTTAGTAAACTGATGTTATATTGCAGTTACTCTTCAAAACACCATTTTCTCTTACTCAGATCAAAGAATACGACATGGAGAGCAGTAACTCATTTATATCGAAATATCCCAATAATTTCTGGCCATATTATGGTATATTTTTTTTCAGTCTAGAGTATATAACATGTTTGTATATGTTATTTAGTATTTATTATATCAAATTAGATTAATTCTGATAGATAAATAAGCTGTAGAGTTGATATATAAGCTGATATAAGTGCAATAATGAAGTAATTTCTCCTGGTGGTCCTAGAGTGGGAATACTCCCAAGCATTCACATATGGTTCCTGTTTGTATCTAAGTATATGAATAATTTCTGCCTTGTTTTATGATGCCGTGTGTATGTATCTCAACAAATATTTGCACCATTACGTACTTCTATAATCTATAAATACCTTTGTAACTTATCAAAACTTTGGAGTCCAGCTCTTTGTGCTAAGATTCAAAGTAAAACAAATAGTAGTAAATATGTATAAGCAAATGCTGAAACATAATATGGAAACTCACCAATGTAGAGCCACCACTGAAGTCTTTAAACTACACTGTGAATGTAAGTACTGTGTGTTTCTGGCTGAAATGTTCTAGCTTTTATAATCCCTCACCAGGAAGAAAAGTAGTTTCATGAAGGCTATCGAGTCAGAACAAAGTCTTTGTTTAGCTTAACACCTATCCAACCCACAGGAACAGGAAATTACACCACCCACCCTCAACAGGAACTCAAGCAAGGCTATTCAGTCACACTCCCAGTCACAGTCATACTTTAGTGTTAAACACACACATACTCCTTCTCTTGGTAAGTAATATAAAATAAGTTTTGAATTAATATTGTTAAGTATATTTTAAAAAATTATAAACATACATATGACTTATGTGAAGCATGTAGTGGTGATAGTAGCATCAGTAGTGATGTGGTATCAGCAGCAGAAACTGGTGGTATCAGCAGTGGTGGTGTGGTGTATGGTGATAGTAGGTGGTATCAGCAGCAGTAGTATATGTGTGGTGGTAGTAGCATCAGTGGTTATAGTAGCAAGGGTGGTGATGGGAAACAGTAATGGTGGTGTGGTGATAGTAGGTGGTATCAGCAGCAGTGTGGTTGTAGTAGCATCAGTGGTTATAGTAGCAAGGGTGGTAATGGGAAAAAGCAGTGGTGATAGTAGGTGGTATCAGCAGCAATAGTATGTGTGGTGGTAGTAACAGCAGTGGTTATAGTAGCATGATATTACCTACTATTACCACTCAACCACTACTGTTTCCTATCACCACCCTTTCTATTATAACAACTGCTACTACTACCACCACACATATACTACTGCTGCTGATACCACCTACTATTACCAAACCACCACTACTGTTTCCCATCATCACCCTTGCTACTATAACCACTGCTGCTACTACCACCACACATATACTACTGCTGCTGATACCACCTACTATCACAACACCACCACTACTGTTTCCCATCACCACCCTTGCTACTATAACCACTGCTGCTACTACCACCACACACATACCTACTGCTGCTACTACCACCACACATATACCTACTGCTGCTACTACCACCACACATATCCTACTGCTGCTGATATATCACCTACTATCACCACACCACCACTACTGTTTCCCATCACCTCCCTTGATATCAGCAGCAGTAGTATATGTGTGGTGGTAGTAGCAGCAGTAGTATATGTGTGGTGGTAGTAGCAGCAGTGGTTATAGTAGCAAGGGTGGTGATGGGAAACAGTAGTGGTGGTATCAGCAGCAGTAGTATATGTGTGGTGATAGTAGCAGCAGTGGTGATAGTAGCAAGTGTGGTGATGGGAAACAGTAGTGGTGGTGTGGTGATAGTAGGTGGTATCAGCAGCAGCAGTAGCATATGTGTGCTGGTAGTAGCAGCAGTGGTTATAGTAGCAAGGGTGGCAGGAGTAGTATATGTGTGGTGGTAGTAGCAGCAGTGGTTATAGTAGCAAGGGTGGTGATGGGGAACAGTAGTGGTAGTGTGGTAATAGTAGGTGGTATCAGCAGCAGTAGTATATGTGTGGTGGTAGTAGCACCAGTAGTTGATGGGAAACAGTAGTAGTGGTGTGGTGATAGAGGTGGTATCAGTAGCAGTAGTATATGTGTCATTGTAGTAGCAGCAGTGGTTATAGTAGCAAGGGTGGTGATGGGAAACAGTAGTGGTGGTGTGGTAATAGGTGGTAATAGTAGGTGGTATCAGCAGCAGTAGTATATGTGTGGTGGTAGTAGCAGCAGTCGTTATAGTAGCAAGGGTGGTGATGGGAAACAGTAGTGGTGCTTTCCAGAATCAACATCAACATGGAACTTTCCTTTTTTTATTTTTACAGATAACACTAATATTTTTTAAGTTATAAATATTTCATCTACATTTGATTTATATACTTATATGTATAACCTGTATAAATATTTTTTGTATATTTTTTTAATAAATATATTTATTTACTGTTTTAGTTAACCTTTATAAATGAATGAGAATTCAATAATAATTATTTCATCTACATTTGATTTATATACTTTCATGCTTTTATGTATATTTTTTTGTATATTTTTTTAATAAATATATTTATTTTCTGTTTTAGTAACCTTTATTCATTAATGTTGATGTAAAAATCGGTGGACTATAAAAGGTTGGAGTGAGAGGGGGTAAAGGACGTTTTGTGTACAAAGTACAGTGTCTGCACTCAAAATTATGTGACAAGTGTATTCCATCATTATAGAACACTAGTGTAAAAAAAACTCAAAGATCATTTCAATTGAAATTTAATTCATTTATACATAATATGATTTTTAGGCTTATAAATACAAAACACTAAATGCATTTTAGCAAAATAACCATATCAACAAATTTTTTAGCTAAATTCACCATGCTATTGCTATTTAAGCTAAGATCGCAAGTTCTGATTATTCGGCACAACATATATATATATATATATATATATTATATATATAAATATATATATATATATATATATATATATATATATATAAAATATATACATGTGTATGTATATATTTATATATATATATATATATATATATATAATATATAATATATATAATATATATATATAATATATATATATATATATATAATGTCGTGCCGAATATGTAAAACTTATTTTTAGCCTATTTGACAAATAAGTTGCCAAATATGTCTAATTATTAAGTGTCTTGGAGATAATGCCAAAATATAAACTTATTGGCCTAATAAGCAATGAATTGTCATGGAAAATTAAGCATAATTAGCAAGTTAAATTTTTAAATGTTAATAATATAATAGTAAGCTGGTGTAATTAATATTTAAACAAAAAATACAACTTTTTTTTATTATAATATACCATTTAACATTTCAGTATAAAATAAAAAAATAGTGTACATCCACATAACTATTAGAAGCAAAATCATAACATTATAAATAATAAATTTAACCCTTTGACTGTTGCGGTCGTATATGTATGTCATGGGAGATACCATGTTTGACGTATCTATACGCATAAATTCTAGCGGCTTCAAATCAAGTGGGAGAGGGTTGGTAGGCCTACACGAGAGAGAATGGGTATCAGTGGTCGGTGTGCACCCTGTGAAAAAAATCTGGGACTCAGCGGTGCATTGTGGGAACGCCATCTTGGTAGTCCATTTTCACCATGCCTCACGGTAAGAAGTTCCTCACTCCTCGGCAGATTGGAGGTCTTTTGTTCCCAAGTGATAGCTCAAACAGTGATGATAGTGTCGGGAAAAGGAAATTTCCCCCGGTTTGAAGGGGGTGTGACCGAGAAAATTTACTCGGGTAAAAAAATTATGAAAAACCCAATGACCCACAACCATCCACCTCTGTGCTGGGCCCGGGCCTTCATTTTCCCCTTACCGGGACGAAAGGAAACAAATTTGCCCTGTACAAGACTCAGATGGCATGCAATGATAGTGATAGTGATTTCAAGGTTATTGAAAGCACTTCATTTTTGTGACAGTGAGGGTGAAATTTCCCAAGTGAAGCGGCAAATACGACCGCATGCGGTCTGGTAGTGTCCCCATATGCTCTTCCAAAGGAAGGATACCTCGGACACACCCTGGCCCCACCACGCCTGATAGTGAAGAGACGATAGTTTAAGGTTAAATGAGTGAGGAGGCAGCGCGGTGATAGTGCAGTGCCTGAGTCATGTGACACCAGCAGGGGGCCACGCTAGGCCCACGCTGCGACTCTGCACAACTACAACCCGCCTGGGTGACCCCACACCCCCAAACCACAACCACAACCGCACAACCACAACGACTTTAAATATCCAAACGCACCCTGACCGCATCTGGATTGGCATCAAATGACGAGTTTTTTCCCCAAATCCCAGGACTTTGATAAAGGGACAAAGTGGAATACCCACTGTACATTTGGGAACAATCCCACAACGGAATGCTTTCGTTTTTTTCATAAACCCCTGATGGACATTTTGGGGAAAAAATAATACATGAGTACACCAGGAAACACTATGCTTTCACCAAGATCACGTCTACACCAGGGGAAGGACACAACGTGGCAGAGATGTTCGTTTTTTCCACAAAAATTTTAAACCACATGTGTAAAAGCATAGTGTCAAAACATACGGGCGACAGACCGCCTGTTTTCAACCCCTGCTTTCGGGACATATACATGAATAGATTTTGTTACTGTTACGATTTACACTTTTTAGACAAAACCCGGCCTGACAAAACGCAGGTTATATAAATCAACGGTGTTTATTACCTAAACAAAAGTCTTATTTTTTTATCCCTTCGGAAACTTTTATTAGACCCTTTGATTTTTTTCAAAAGGGAAACTCTCTTCCCAAACGTATATACCCAAACAAGAGGAAAAGCTTTGGGAAAAAGTTATTTTTTCTGTTGGTTTTCAAAACTGGGCGGTTTTGATATAATTTGTACACGGTGGTAAAACAATGGAAGATACCGGAATTACGGTATCTCTGGGGATTGGTTAGAACAAGAGGACCAACTTGGTAGGAGGGAAATTTTATAACTGAAACTGGTCACAACCCTATACCGGATTTTTTGGTGAACAGATAGATGTTTGGGGGACAGCCGTAAAATCTAAAAATTGCCTATTTTGAAGCTGGCATCTAGAGGGGAAGTGCAGGTGTTTGCTGCCAATCTCATGGCATTCGTGGGGATGACAAACGTGATGTCACACGCGACTTATTCACCGACACAAAGGGAAGACTGGCAAGCAGAAAAGAACCCAAAGAACCTTTTAAAACCGCAGCTGTGATGGATTACAACCTAATATGTGCTTAGTGGACAAATTACATGCAGATTGGGGTTTTCTGACGTGTTCGCAAGATTTTTAAAATGGTACATAAAAACTGTTTTTCCTCTTCTTGACATTTCCAGCTGAATCTTAAATATGTATAAGTGAAGACCAAGAAAAAAACCCAAAAATGGAATTTTGTTTGTCATCATCAGACAAATAAAATCAAGTACCCAAAAAACAACACCCGCAATAACCCTGCCCACAAATTATCAAAACAGTCCCCTCTCGAGGCCTGGGGATCATTACCCCATACCACTGCCTGCACTACTGCCAGGGAAAAAGCTCAGAAGAGGTTTTTGTCTGGGACATACCACAAAACCCCACAAAAAATGCAGAGACACTCGTTTATGTGGAGGAGTGTAAGCACCATTGTGTTTAAACCCCATGTTTAAAAGAATTCCACAAGCTGCGCATTTCTAAAAATGCCAGGTTTGACATATGTAAATATATTAAAAGCAATCGTAAAAAATTTTTGTTTCATTGTTTTTTTGTGTAAAAATTTTTAGCAACTTATAAGATACGATGTTTTTCTATAATTGTGTTACTTTCAACGAGTGTATATTTTAAACATTCACAATAATTTGGTCCACACCAAAAAAGTTTTTAAAAAATAAAAAAGTGAAAAAACAAGAAACCATCGAATACAAGTAAAAAAAATTTTACCGGGTGAGCGCAGTCCCGCTGTTGCCGCCACGATAAATTTCAGCAATTTCGGACTCTATACTCGGAAGTACTGAGGGGAAAAATTTTTTTTTGGGACTAAAACAATCAAAAAATAATTTTTAACTTTTTCATAAAAAAAATTTTTTTTTTTTCAAAAATTTTGCACCCCAGGAACACTTCGGGATTTGGCCCTTCACAGTCAAGGGTTAAATAAAAATTTTAAAACACATTATTTAGGCTTAACGGGGATTCCAAACTTACAAAAATTTTTTTTAAAAATTTAAATTTTTCATGTATGTCTTTTTCCTTTTCATGTTTGTACTAAATGGTCATGGCGACAAAACATTTTCAACTGATATTTTAAATGTGTTTTTTTAAATTAATAATATAAATAGATATTGGTTTTTAAAAAATGAAAATAGTTTAAAATTAATGATTTAGACAACTTCCCTGATATACACGTTTATCTGAAAGAAAATAAAAAATTAAATTAAAAGTACTATACATAAATAAATCTCAAAAATCATATTTTGTTTTACTAAATTTAAAAGAAAAAAAAATTTTAAAATTTCTGAAGTCTTAATATTTTGTCCTTTTCATGTTGACTAAACACTGGATATAAAAACTTTTTGACATTTCTGACACTGATATGGTTTCTCTCCCGTATAAATTCTAGTATGTATTTTCAATCTATATTCCTCAAAAAATTTCTTTTCACATAATGTACAAGCAAACTTCTTATTAATAATATTATGTCTCTTTTCATGTCGTAATAAATATTCATAGCAATAAAAACATTTCTGACATTTCTGACACTTATATGGTTTCTCTCCCATATATGTTCTAATATGTATTTTCAATCTACGTTTCTCACAAAATGTCTTTTTGCATAATGTACAAGCAAACTTCTTATTATGATGTCTCTTTTCATGTTTTAATAAATAGTCATTACGAACAAAACATTTCTGATATGTCTGACACTGATATGGTTTCTCTCCCATATGTATCTTTTCATGATGTACTAAATATTCCTTGGCACTAAAACATTTCTGACATTTCTGACATTTATATGGTTTCTCTTTTGTATGAGTTCTAGAATGTATTTCAAACCTATGTTTTTTAAGAAATGTCTTTCCGCATAATGTACAAGCAAACTTCTTATGTCTCTTCATATGAAGTTCTTCAAATTGTGTTTCTTCAATATCTACATTGTAAAAAGATAATAAATCAGAAAGAGTAATGTTATTTATCTTATCAAAGGATTCAATTGTAGTCAAATGTATATGTTAATTCTTCCACTTTTTCAGACGACATTTTAATTAATAATATACAATAGATATTAGGTATAAAAAATGTACATTATTACTCTTTTAGATATGATTTAGACAACTTTCAGTCTCTTTTCATATTGTTCTAAATATCCATGGCGAACAAAACATTTCTGACATTTCTGATACTAATATGATTTCTCTCTCATGTCTCTTTCCATGTTGTAATAAATTTCTGACACTGGTATAGTTTCTCTCCCGTATGAGATTTAGTATGTAGTTTCATCTTTTCAATCTACATTCCTCAAAAAATTGCTCTGACATTTCAGACACTGATATGGTTTATTCCCCGTATCTATTTTTTCATGTTGTACTAAATATTTCTTGACACTAAAACATTTATTACATTTCTGACACCGATAGGGTTTTCCCTCTTTCGTATAATTTCTAGTATGTATTTTAAACCTATTTTTCTAAAAATTTTTTTTCCGCATAATTTGCAATAAAACTCTTATTAATAATATAGTCCCTTTTTCATTTGAAATAGATATTCATGGCTAAAAAAACATTTTGACATTTCACACTGATATGGTTTCTCTCCCGTAAGTTCTAATTTTAAAATTTTCATCTACTTTTTAAAAAAATTTTTTCCATAATGACAAGCAAACTTCTTATTTTATTTTTTTCATGTTGTACAATATTCCTGACACAAAACTTTTTCTGATTTTTCTACACGATAGGGTTTTATTCTCCGTATGATCTTTTCATGTTGACTAAAAATTTCTTAACACTAAAACATTTTTTAAATTTTCGACACTGATAATTTCCCCCCATGAGTTTTAATAGTTTTTTTCAATTTATATTTCTCAAAAAATGTTTTTTTACATATTTACAAGAAAACTTCTTATTAATAATATTATGTCTTTTTTTCATTTTACAAAAAATTTCCTTGTTTTTTTAAACTTTTATTACATTTTCTGACACTATATAGTTTCTCTTTTTATGAGTTATTTAAACCATACCCCCGGCCGGGTTGAACCCGCGTCATAGAGCTCAAAACCCAGCCCTCGCGTTACCACTAGGTTTAGACCTATGACCGCGGTTCAACCCCGCCGGGGTATGGTTTTTTTCAATCGTGTCATACGATTTTCTTGAGTTGAGTTTTATAGTTTATTTTCACCTTTTTTTCAAAAAGAAATTTTTCTGCAAATGTCAAGAAACTTCTTATTTTTTTCTGAAAATTTTTCTCTTATCCCCCAAAAATTTTCTTTGTTTTTGTATTTTCTTCAAAATTTTTTTCTTCAATATCTACATTGTAAAAGAAAAAAATCAAGAGAGTAATTTTACTTTTCTTATAAAAGGGTTCATTGTAGATCTATACAAAAGTAACGAAATTCTTCCACTTTTTAAAACACTTTTTTAATTAATAAAAAACTTAATATTAGGTATAAAAAAGTACATTACTTTTTTAGATATTAGGGCTTTATGATTTAGACAACTTCCCGAGTATACACTTTATCTGAAAATAAAATAAAAATAAATTAAAAGTACTAAATAAAAAATTCAAAAATCACATATTTGTTTTACAAAATTTTAAAATGACATAAAATCATTTATTTTTTCTGATAGCCCCAATTTTATTCTCTTTTCATTTTACAAACTTTAGCTATAAAAACTTTTTTGACTTTTCTGCACTGAATGGTTTTCTCCCCATAGAATTCTATTGTATTTTCAATCTATTTTCCCTCAAAAAATTTTTCGCAAAATGTACAACAACTTCTTAAAATAATATTAGTCTTTTTTCATGTTGTAATAAATATTCATGGTTTAAAAAAACATTTCACATTTTGGACACTGAATGATTTCCTTCCTATGATTCTAATAGTTTTTTTAAATCTACATTCCCAAAAAATGTCTTTCTGCATAATGCAAGCAAACTTCTTATTATGTACTTTTCATTTGTACTAAATACCTTGCACTAAAACATTTCTGACTTTTTCAAACCCTAAGGTTTATCCCCCTTTGTATTTTTTCAGTTGTAAAAAATATTTCTTGACATTTAAACATTTATTACTTTTCTGACACCGAAATTTTTCTTTTTCGATAATTTCAGTATTATTTTCAACCTATTTTCGTAAAAATTTCTTTCCGCAAAATTTTTAAAATCAAATTTCTTATTAATAATATTATTTCCTTTTTCATGTTTTAATGATATTCATGCTAAAAAACATTTTTACTTTTCTGACACGTTTAGGTTTTTCCCCCGTATGATTCAAAATTTTAAATTTTTCAATCAACGTTTTTAAAAAAAATGTTTTTCCGCATAATTACAACAAACTTCTATTATGTAATTTTTCAGTTGTAAAAATAGTATGCGAACAAAACTTTTCTGACATGTCTACATTGTAGGTTTCCCCCGTTTTTATTTTTTCATTTTGAAACAAAATATTTTTTAAACACTAAAAAAATTCTGACATTTCTGACATTTATAGGTTTCTTTTTCGTATGATTTTTATAGTATGTATTTCAACCTATATTTTGCAAGAAATGTTTTTCCGCATAAATAAAAGCAAACTTCATTTTCCCTTCATATGAATTTCTCAAATTGTGTTTCTTCAATATCTACATCGTAAAAAATAAAAAAATCAAAAGAGTAATGTTTATCTATCTTATAAAAGGGTTTTAAATTTGTAACTATATCAAATGATCGTAATTCTTCCATTTTTCAACGACATTTTAATTAATAATAAACAATAAATTAGGTAAAAAAATGTAATTATTATTTTTTTTGATATGATTAGACAATTTTCACTTTTCTTTTCTTTTTTTTTTCTGCATATTGTAAACAAACTTTAAAATTTTTTCTTTTTCTTTTTTCACTAAATATTTTTTAAACACTAAAACTTTTCTGACTTTTCTGCACTGATATGGTTTCTCTCCCGCATGGTTCATTATGTAATTTCAATCTACTTCCTAAAAAAATGTTTTTTCGCTAATGTACAAGAAAAACTCTTTTTATGTATATTTCATTTTACAAAATTTTTCTTAACACTAAAAAAATTTATTACTTTTCTGCACGATATTGTTTACCCCCCGATTTTTTTTCATGTTGTACAAAATTTTTCTTAACACAAAAAAACATTTCGACTTTTTATAAGTTTCTCTTTTGTTGATTTTTATGTATGTATTTTAACCTATATTTTTAAAAAATTTCTTCCGCATAATAAAAGCACCAATTCTTTTTCTCTTCAAATGTTTTTTCACATTACTCTCCATTATGTTTTACTAAATTTTCATGGCTATAAAAACATTTCTGACTTTTCTGACATTTATATGTTTCTTTTTCGATGAGTTGTTAAGTATTATTTTCAACCTATATTTTGTAAGAAATTTTTTTCCCACATAATTACAAGCACCAATCTTTTTTTTTCCCTCCAAATGTTTTTTTCACTGTCTCTCCTATTATTTTTTACAAATATTCATGGCTAAAAAATTTTTTGACATTTCTACACGATAGGGTTTCTCTCCCATATATTCTGTATGTATTTTCAATCTTTTTCCCCCAAAAAATTTTTTTTCACTATTGACAAGCAAACTTCTTAAAATAAATTTATGTCTCTTTTCATGTTTTCCCAAATAGTCATGACAACAAAACATTTATGACATTTCTGACTTTGTATTTTTTAACTTTTTTTATGATTTTTTCATTTTGTACTAAATATTTTTAAATACAAAACATTTTTTACTTTTCTGACACTGATATGGTTTTCCTCTCTTTTATTTTTTTTCATGTTTTACTAAAATCCTTGCACAAAAACATTTATCCCTTTCTGACCTGATTTTGTTTCTCTTTTGTTGAGTTTTTCTAGTAGTTTTCCCAAACCCTATATTTTTTAAAAATTTTTCTGCATATGTACAAGCAAACTTCTTATTAATAATATTTTTTTTCACATGAATTCTTCAAATTGGGGTTTTTTCAATACACACAAAAAAAGTATTTAAATCAAAAGAGTAATGTTATCTTCTTATAAAAGGATTAAATTTAGTATCTATATCAAATGTATCCCCCAAAATTTTTTCCACTTTTCAGAGGACATATTACTTTTGAAATAAAATAAAAAATAAAATTAAAAAGTACTACTATACATAAATAAATACAGTAAATAATTTAAAACCTAAAAAAATCACATATTGTACAATAGTTCAAATATTAAAATTGGTAAATTTAAACAAGAACCCCTTTTAAAAAATTAACCCTTTTAAAATTTTCCCATATTTTTTAAATAAAATTTTTTTTTCATTAATTTAAGAAAAATTTTTTTAAATTTTCCCCAGAAAATCTAGCGAAATTATTGCGTACACAAATTTCGCTTTTTCCCCTATTCGGCACGACATACATCTTTTTTTAAGTTGTACTAAATTTTCCCTTTTAACTAAAACATTTATTACTTTTCTGACACTGAATGGTTTCTCTTTCGTATATTTTATAGGTTTCATCCCCCCTTTCTCAAAAAAAAAAAATCCGCATATTGTGCAAGCAAACTTTTTATTAATAAATTTTTTCTTTTTTAAAAATTTTTCACTAAATTTTCCCTTAACACAAAAACATTTCTGACTTTTTCGACACTGAAGGGTTTTCTCTCCTGTAGTTTTCAAAAATTCTTTTTAAACTTATTTTTTTCCAAAAAATGTCTTTTTACATATTGTACAACAAACTTTTATTTTAATTTTATGTCTCTTTTCATGTTGTATTAAATATTCCTTAACACTAAAAAAATTCTTACATTTATAACACTGATAGTTTTCTTTCCATTTCTTTTTTCATGTTTACTAAATTTTCCTTAACCTAAAACATTTCGACATTTCTGACCTGATATGTTTTCTCTCCTGTATGAGTTCTAAAAGTTTTTTTCAACTTATATTTATCAAAAAATGTTTTTTTACATATTGTACAAGCAAACTTCTTTTTTGAGTTTTTTTTTCGGTTGTACTAAACAGTCATGGCGAAAAAAACATTCTGACATGCCCCTGCCCATTGAAAGGGTTTCCCTCTCCCGTAGTTTCTTTCATTTTTACTAAATATTCCTGGAACTAAAACTTTCTGACTTTCTACACGATAGGGTTTTCCTTTCGTATGATTTTTCTAGTATGTTTTCCAACCTATTTTTGTAGGAAATGTCTTCTGCAAATGTACATGCAAACTTCTTGTCTTTTCATAGAAGTTCTAAAATTTGTGTTTCTTCAAATCTACATCTAAAAAATTAAATCAGAAAATAATTTTTTCTACTTATAAAAGGATTCAATTGTGATCTTATCAAAGTATACACAATTCCCCACTTTTTCAGGGGACAATTTAATTAATAAATTACGTAAAAAAATGCATACCACCTGAGGCGTTTTATCCCCCTTTTAACCCCTCTTATATCCTACTTTATGATTTAGACAAGAGTTTTTCTTTCTACATATTATACTCTCATGTTGTACTAAAATTCACGCACCAAAACTTTTTTAAAAAATAAACTCACCGAGATACAAAATCCCCTTTAATTGCATTTTATAAAGGATCCATTTGTGTAATAGGTTCTCACTAAAACTTTGCTGATTCTTCTTGTTGTACCAAAACTTTTTTTCACACCTGTAAACACGGAGTTTACCTGGAGAGAGTTTCGGGGTCAATGCCCCCGCGGCCCGGTCGTGACCGGCCTCCACGATATAATTTCTAACATTGATGTGTTTTACAAAATTTTTCCCTTAGTACTGAAACATTCTACACTCACCTTAGCATTTTAAACGCATTTTAACCCCTTTTAGTATCTGTACTTATGATTTTAGATTCTCTTGGAAATTTCAATTTTCTTTCTCAAAAAATTTTTTTTCGTGTAAAAACAAATGTTTATTTTCAGTTTTAATAAATTTCAAATGAGTAAAACATTTCTGCATTTCTGACATTTATATGGTTTTTTTTTTTGTATGTTTACTTTATTATTTTAAAGTCTTCATTAAAATAAATTTGCTCCCAAGCAAACTTGTTTTTTTTTTCATTACTCTGACATTTCTGACTTTATATGTTTTTCTTTTGTATGAATCATTAGTTTTTTCAAGTCTTCATTAAAAAAAATTTTTGCTCCACATAGCAAACTTTGGTATTTTTTTCATTACTATTTTCAAATGATGAGACTTTCAGTGAAAAACATCAAACTTTTTTTACCTGTTCACTGAAATTTTTTCTTCTCCCTAATGAATTACATATTCTTTAAAATCATAATTAAAAGAAATTTTTTGTTTCCACAGGATTTTCTTTCTTCAGTATTATATTTAATGTTCTGATCATTTTTGTATAATTTTTATTTAGATAAATTAGGGATAAATTTATCTGAAAAAAAATATTAAATTTTTAATTTTCATAAAATGGGGAGTTTTTAATATTAAACCCCTATTACATACAAGACTGAACATCTATTTTTTTTCCAGGGTTTTTATAGTTGTAATTTCTAAATCTAAATCTAATAAAACCTTCATCTCTCTAAAGTCCTAATAATATGATATGTAAGAAACTAAGTGTTTAGTATAATTTCTTAATTTTATATACTCTCATTGTCATTAATTTTTTTTTTTATAACAATTATAAAATATAAATAAAAAGTTTTCGCATGTAAATTTAAATTTCTTTTAGTAAAGGAAATGGTGAAGTGAGATAAAAAAGATAGATTTAAATTTAGGATTGTTAGTATGTATGTATATTTTTAAAAACTAAAACTAATAATACCTTCACTCTCTAATTCATAATAATATGATATGTAAAAACAAGTGATGTTGATAATTTCTTATAAATATACTCTCAGTCATGTAATTTTTTTTAGTTAAAAAATTATAAAAAAAGTATTAAAAATATTTTTCTGCAGAAATTAACTTTCTTTTAGAAAAGAAATGGGAAATGATGATAAAAAAGATGAAGAATTTATAATTTAATTTTAAATTTAAAAAAGTTTTTACTTTAATCTAAAACTTTTACTAAAAGAAAAAATAAAAAATGAATAATGTGTTCTGCAAACATTAAAAATTACAATGGAAAGAAATACTTCTTCATAATAAGGACCCTTGCAATTGAAATATTTTCAAAAAAAAGCAAAATAAAAAATGACTGGTAAAGTACAAAGAATAAAAGCAATTGATAAGAAAAATTGTAAAAACTTGAAATAGTTTGATTTCGAATGTAATAGAGCTGTGTTATTATAAAGGCATGATATACAACCTATAATAATACCGATTTAAAAATTTTTACTGAAATTAAAGGAAATTAACAACTATTTAAACTCGATTATCCACCACACTTGCACGAAAAACTCATTTCTCATTTTAATGAAAGTCATCAATAAAATCCATTGTCCACATTACACAATTTATCTGTATTATTATTTTTTTGTTTATGTTTTTTAAACATATTAAAATTTAACATTTAAAAAAAAATTTTTAAATAGAATCAAAATTGTAAAAATTTCTGTTATTAAAATTCTATTACAATACTTTTTTGACATTATAAATTTTTTTTAAAAAACCCAAAAAGCAAAAAATCTATTATCGAAATCCATAAAAAAAATAAAATTTGAAATGTTTTTTGCAATAAAAATAATTAAGAAATGGGGTTTAAAAAAGTAAAGAACAATTTAAAAAAAAAAAAGACACTCTATTAAGGGGGAAAAACAGTGAATACTATTTATTAAAAAACTATATCAGAAGAAATTAACATTTAAAAAAAAACTTTATTATTTTTTTTAAATTTACGTTTTTGTTAAAAAAAAATAAATTTTTTAATTTAAAAATTATTTTCCCAATTTTAACATTTTGGGAAAAAATTTCTATGATATTCTTTTTAAAATAAATCTTTTTATTGTAAAATTAAAGAATTCTTTTTAATTTTTTTCATTTTCAAATTTTAAATTTAAAATTTCTATTATAAAAAATTACAACATTTAAATTTTAAAAAGAAAATTTTTAAAATTGGTAAAAAGAAATTTGAAAACTCTTTTTAACCAACCCAATTTTAGGAAATTTTTTGGGATGAGTATTATTTTTAAGATCGAATGTGTAAAAATACATATATATATTATGTTGAACTAATATATTAATTTTTTTTAATTTTTTTCTTTAAATTGAATAAAATGCACATTTTACTTTTGTATTTTGATATAATAATATATTATTTTAGTTTTAAAAACAAATAACCATCATACATTTTAGCCTAAAAAAGCAAATAACCCATTGTAAATACATGCCAGTTAGTAATGCAAATTTTAACCCCAAAAATTTTGACCAAAAGTACATTCCACCATCACTTTACAATTCAACCAAAAGAAATGTTGACTCATTATAGGAAACAAGGGAACAGGTATTGTCATGGATTTACTAACATAATTAAAAGCATTTATCGCCTGCCAGCCAAAATTCACCTTTGTCAATTCAGCAATCTTTCCCCGAATTCTTTAGTTATTTCCTATTATGGAAAACACAAAATCCTACATAACCGATGGAAAAAGTAACACCCAAAAAAAATTTTAAAAGAAAATTTGTGAATGGAAAGGAAGGGAAAAAACTGCTTATTTCCAAAGAACAATTACAAAAATTATAAATGAAGTTAAATTGCTAAAAATAAAAAGGGAAAACTACAAAAAATTTAAGAGAATTAATCTTTACAACATATGACACACTCTCATTATTTTGGGACATAAAAACTTGTAGAATGCATAAGTAAAATGAAAGTATTAAAAGAAAAAAACTCTACATCTACAGGGGATTGTCCTTCATAACAACCTGTTATTAGTTACCAAACGGGGTTTTTCTACATATTGAACTCTCACTGCGTTGGACTGGGGGAGAGAAAAAACAAATTTTATGTTCAAATAATTTCAAACATTCTTTCAACAATGAAATTTTTCTTTCTCTTTGTAATGCATGTAATTTTAAAAAAATTCCACATCCAAAAAAAAATATTAAACCCATAGAAACTGAAAATTTTGGGGAAAGAGGGAAATGATTTTAACGACATGAAAAAGAAAAGACCAATTTTAAAATATATTACATTTTCAAGATCATTTACAAAATTTTTCCCTAATTTAAAAGCATTTCAAATAAAAAAACAATTACAATTTCACATCAATTTTTTAGATTTTTTTCAATAAAGGTGCACCAAAAAAAATTACAGAGTACAATGGGCCCAGAATTTGTTTTGCGAAGTTATAAGAGAATTGACTACAAAAATTTTGGGCCGTCTACCCTTTTACATGGAAAAAATCGTCTCCCCAAAACAAGGAAATGAAAAGAGAAATGGTGATGTTATTGAATAAGTTTTAAAATTTTTTATTTTTTTTTTTAAATAAAAATCATCTTCCTAATAAAAAAAAAAAAAATGTTACAAAAATTTACAACCTTTTGGATAATACTTAATTTTTTAAAAAAAATTTTTTCCTAAGTCAGTTTTACACTATATTCGCATTAGAAAAATTAAAAAAAAATAAAATTTTTTTTTAATATATTTTTTTCTTTTTTTTATTAGATTTACTTTTGGATATAATAATACAGTTTACCACAAAAAACTGGGTCAGTGGATTGTATTTATACAATTACAAAAAAAAACGCTTTGAATAAGGTATTGGGAAAATCTCCTTTCAAAGCAGTTTTTGGGATTGTCCCCATAGGAATGAAACATTTTTTCCAATACACTTTTTAAAAAATTAAAAGGAATTTTTTTTAAAGAAAAAAACTTAAAAAAGAATTTTAAATGATAAGAATATTTTATCCATTATCTTTACAGTCTTCACCACTACCATCAACTGCTCTTTACAATCTTCTCCATTACCAACAACTTCTCTACTTTATCAATACCAATTGTTGTTTCATCATTTAAAAACTACTTTACCCAATAATGATAATTTTAAAAGATAAATATATCTACTTTTTTTTATCACAGATTTTGAAATAAATAATAATAAAATGAAACAAAATAATGGAAGAAAAAAAAAAAGAAAACAGTTTGTTAATGAAAAAGAAATAAAAAATGAAGAAGAACAATATTTTTAAACAAAAAGAAATAATAATTAAAAGAAAACAGCACAGTTGGAAATAAAAAAGAAATAGAATGGGAAAAGAAGAGAAGAAAAAGAGGAGGAAAAAAGAAGAAGAAAAAGAAAAATCGTTATTAAATATAAAGGGAAATTTGTAAAAAAGCTCTATTCAACAACAAAAAAATGCAACAAAAAGTTGAAAACAAAAAATCCCTTTAAAAAAAAATACACCAATTTTTAAAATGATACTGTAATTGTTCCAACCAGAATTGAAGAGGGTCTAAAATAGCCCCAAAAAGAATAGGAATATTACAAAAAATTTATTATGATAGAAATTATATCAAAAACTACCCAATTTTTGGGACAATTGATACTTTATTAAAATCAAACAATTTGAAAGGGTTTTTTAAAAGGGAATTTATAACACTAAAAAATTTTCTGGACAATACCATCCCAAAAAGGGTTTTAAAAATTTTAAAAAAACAAAAAAAAAGCTTTAAAAGAAAATAGAATTGGGTTTTAAAAATGTTTTATTCATTTTCAAAAATTACCTTTCAATACAAATAGGGTATTTTTAAAAGGAATAAGAAAAATTACTGAAAATGCAAACAATTAAAAATATTGTAAAATTTTTAATTAAATGTTTTTAAAAATTTTATATAAAAAATTAAAAAAGAAAAAAACCAGTAAATTAATTATTCTAAAAAAAATTTAAAAAAAAAATATTTATAATTTAAAAAATGCTCTGTTAATGTCATTTTTATTTTTTGTTTTAATAATGGGTTTTACAAACGCTGCTTCTTTGATAAACTTTGGGTTTAATACCTTCCCAAAAAACTAAAAGGACAATATAATTTCAACTTTATTACCGGTGGACTTTTACTTCTGTTTTTTTGCAGTCCTTTATGGGTTCAGATTAAAGGTCAAGTTATTCAATTTATATGTTTAGGATTTCAGTTTCTAAACCCCTTTTTCCCTATGCGGTAAAAGTCCCACCTTTTCAATAAACAACACTAATTTTTGATGGATTCATTAAATTTTCTTAATGTAAATTTATGGTCAGGAAATTTTTTTTCCAGAGAGACATATAAAAACTTACCTCTTTCTACAGGGGACCATTTTACTTTTTTCCAAGGAAGTCTTTTTTATAACCTCATTTAATTTAAAAAAATTATTGAAGGAAAAAAACTATACACTCTTACATGATCTTTAATTTTATTCTGAAGACGAAAATAGCGAAAAAAAGAGAAATAAAAAATTATAAAATACTTAAATCACTTGGTTTAATGAAAAAAATTTTAAAGGTAAGGTATTTAAAAATTTAAATTTATTAATGTTAGGACAAATTTCTTTCTTAAACCTTTTTGGTGGGGTTTTTATAACTTATGTACTAATGATAAATTACTTAAAATAATGATAATATTTTAATCCAAAGTTACAACCTTTCCCAAATTACAAAGGTAAATTCTAAAAATTTTGGGCCCCCAGGGTCTCGGAATTATTGATTATACTTTATATTACCCAAAATTGTTTAAAAAAAAAAATATTCACGTTATGGGTTTTTGGGTTTTTATTCTTGCTAAATATTTCGCCATTCAGATTATTTTGGCAAATAATCATTTTTTATAGTCCGTCATAAGAATTTATAATTTTGATATCGGTAAATTTAAAGCTTCATTCCAAAAGAAGAAAGTATTTAATCCATTAAAAATTTGGGATTATTTTTTAGAATAATTAGGTCAAACTTGATATATAATTTTTAAAAGAAATTCTTATTTAACTTTTGGGGTAAAGAAATTAAAAAAATAACTGGATAATAAAATAATTGTTTTTTAAAATATAAAATTATGGGGATACACCGTAAGGTTTAAGAATTAATATTTATTAAATTTTTATTATTATTTTTAACACACGGCCGATTCCCACCAAGGGGGGTGGCCCAAAAAGAAAAATTTCACCATCATTTACTCCACACTGCTTCCCAAAAGGGGCTTTAAAAACCCACAGTTTTTTAAAATGCAACTTAAAACCCCCCCTTCAAGGCGGCACAGTACTTCCCACTCCAGGACTCAAGTCCGGGCCCGCCGGTTTCCCTGAATCCCTTTAAAAATGTTACTTTGCTCACACTCCAACAGCACTCAAGTATTAAAAACCATTTTTTCCATTTATCCTAGAAACACCTCACGCATGCCTGCTGGAAATCCAAGCCCCTCGCAACAAAACCTCCCTTTTTCCCCCCCCCTCCAACCTTTCCTAGGCCAACCCCCACCCCCCCTCCTTCCACACAGACGATTCTTTTCACTCCTTCTCTCTACAGCCAAACCACCTCAAAACCCTTTCCCCACCCTCTGGACAACATTTTTTTGGAACCCCACCTCCTCCTAACTTTCCCAAATACGAATTCTTGCATTATATTCCCCCCACACATTGCCCTCGACATGACACCCCCCCGCCCCAGCCTTCTCCTCGGCAACATTCATCACCCACGCTTCACACCCATAAAGAGCGTTGGAAAAAACAAATACTCTCATACATTCCCCTCTTTGCCTCCAAGGACAAAGTTTTTGTCTCCACAGACTCTAAGTGCACCACTCACTCTTTTTCCCTCATCAATTCTATGATTCACCTCATCTTTCATAGACCCATCCGCTGACACGTCCACTCCAAAATATCTGAATACGTTCACCTCCTCCATACTCTCTCCCTCCAATCTGATATCCAATCTTTCATCACCTAATCTTTTTGTTATCCTCATAACCTTACTCTTTTCCCGATTCACCTTAATTTTCTTCTTTTTCACACCCTACCAAATTCATCCACGAATCTCTGCAACTTCTCTTCGAATTTCCCAACAGCACAGTGTCATCAGCAAAGAGCAGCTGTGACAACTCCCACTTTTGTGTTTTGATTTTTTTATCTTTAACCTCCACGCCTCTTGTCCCAAAACCCTCGCATTTTACTTCTCTTACAACCCCATCTATAAATATATTAAACAACCACGGTGACATCACCCCATCCTTGTCTAAGGCCTACTTTTACTGGGAAAAAATTTCCCTCTTTCCTACATACTCTAACTTGAGCCCCACTATCCTCGTAAAAGCTCTTCACTGCTTTCAGTAACCTACCTCCTACACCATACACTTGCAACATCTGCCACATTCCCCCCCCATCCACCCTGTCTACGCCTTTTCCAAATCCAAAATCCACAAAGACCCTTTACCCTTTACTAAATACTTTTTCACTTAATGTTTCACTGTAAACACCGGGTCCACACCCCCTACCTTTCCTAAAGCCCCCTTGTTCATCTGCACCTTTTCCCCTCTTACTCTTAATTCTTTCAATTATAACCTCCCAAAATACATTTTCCCGGGTAACCAACAACTTACCCCCAAAATTTTTTGCACCTCTTTTATCCCCTTTGCCTTATACAAAGAAATAGCATGCTCTCTCCCAATCCCTGGGTACCTTCCCTTTCTTCCAACTTTATTAAAAAAAATTTGCCCAACCACTAAAAAACATATCCCCCCCTGCTTTTAAATTTTCATTTTTACCCCATAAATCCCGGCTCCTTACCCCATTCTTTTTCCCTACTGCCTCACGAAATTTCCCCCCCACTCACAACTGGCTCTTCCTCACTCCTACAAAAGTTTATTCCTCCGCCCTATACACAAAATCACAGCTTTCCCCATCTTCACAACATTTAACAAATTTCCCCCCCAAAATTCCCCCCATCTTCCCAATACCCTTTCTCTCCATTTTAAAAACTCCCTTTTTTAACTAAAAAATCCATTTTTTCTCTAGGGTTTTTTAACTTGTTTAAACTCACTCCAAAATTTTTCTTATTTTCAAAAAATTTGTTGATAACACTCACCCCCTCTCTCATTTGCTCTTTTTCACATTGCTTCACCACTCTCTTTAACCCCTTTCTCTTTTTTCTCCAAAACCTTTTTTTTTCCCTCCTTCATCACTTTTACTTGTAAAAATTCTCATTGCTAACTTTTTCCCCTTACTACCTCTTTTCATCATCATTTCCCCCAATCGCCCCCCTTTTCCCCCCGCACCCCAGTTTCCTGTAACCACAAACTTCTGCGAAAACTCCAACACTCCTTTTTTTAAACCCACCCCATACCCTTCGACCCCATGCCAAGCCTCATTAAACCCTCTTCCTCCAAGCTGTTTTAATCTTTCCCTAACTGCCTCATCTTTTATTTTTAATAAACCTTCCCCTCTTCTTTTCCCCCTGATGCTTCTATTCTCCTTGTATCCAATTTACCTTTTACTCTCAGTGTACCCTAAACTAGAAAGGGATTTGATATATCTGGGGCCCCCTAAAAAACATGAAACACCCCTAAGCCCTACTCAAAAAGGTCTTTTATTTTACCAATACAAAACCAAAAAACTACGGTCATTTCGCCCAACATCAATCTTGTATACTTACCCTTTTTTTTTCCCTTAAAATATGTATTACCTATAACTAAACCCCTTTCAAACAAATTTTCAATAAAAGGGCCCCCCATTATCATTTCACCTGGCCCCCCAAAAACATAAAACCACACCCTTCAAAAAGGGTTTTTTTCCCTCTTTAGCTTCGGGGCCCCTCCACAATTACTCTCTCACTTTTGGTTTTCAAAGGCTCCATACATTAAACTTAAATCCCCCAAAAAATCTCTCTCTCTCCTCTGCTTTCCTCTCCCCCCAGGGAAAACCCCTTTATTAGGGCCCCCACTTCCCCGCCCCCCAACCTTTATTTTAACCCCACATAATTCTTGAATTTACACATTCATATTCCTTTTCTCCTTCCATAACGGGATATTTCCCATTCTGCTCCCCCTTCCTTTGCTCTAACCCCTCTAGAAACTCCAGATTAATCCATTTTTTTCCCCCCCACTAAAACCCTTCCCCTACCCCCTTCAGCTTTGTTTTTAGGGGCCAGGACACCCAAACTTCTTTTCATTCAAAACATCAGCATAAACGGGTTTTTGTCATCCCCACTAAAAATATATCGTAGATAAAATAATTATATTACCCAATTAAATTTATTTTTAATTTTAAAAATCTTTTAAAATTTTTTTTTTTAAAAATTTTTCATTTTTTTTTCATCTTGTTTTTTTATTTTTAAATATGTTTCTTTAATACTATGACTTTTTTTTTCTAAAACCCACTTTTTATATATTTTATATACTTTATATTTTAAAAAATAAATATATTTATAACTATGATTGATTATTAAAAAAATTTAAAAAAAAAAATATTTTTTTATTTATATACAAAATTTTCTTTATAAATTTTTAAAAATCTTTAGTAAGAAAAAATTATCTTGAAACATTGTTTTTTTAAGGCTCAAACATTGAGATACACTTTTTTTTTGGGTTGATTCATGAATTAATTAAAATTTTTCATCTTATCTTCTAAAGAGAACATATTAGAATATTTTCCCCAAACCCAAAGGGAAATGTTTTAAAAATTTTTTTTTATTATCATTTAAATATATCATAAACAAATTATCGTAATTCATTTTTTGTTTTTTACTGTTGGTAAAAAAATTTTAAATTTTAAAACACTTTTGGGTTTATTTTTTAAATCTTGATATGGGAAAAAAGAAAGAAAAGTGGTTGAATAAATTTTTCTTTGGACTAGGGGTTTTTTCTAACAAAATTGGGAAAGGTAAATGATTTTTTTTTAAATTGAAAAAATTATTTCTTAAAGCCCACCCTTTTGAAAACAAAGGGAAATTTTCAAAAAAAAAAAATAAAAATTTTTTTATAATGTGTAACCGTCATCTAACCCAAAGGGATATAAAAAAAATACTGATTTCTTACAAATTTAAGTTTAATTTTTAGGTCTATAATTTTTCCCAATTTCCTTTAAAATTTTTAATTACCAATATGTTACAAATTTTTACTTTAAAAATAAAACAAAACAGTATAAAAAAATTTAAATTCACTATCTAAAATTTTAAAAACCTGGAATAAATAAATTTTTTTCTAATTTTGATTACAAAATCCAAATTTGAATAAATTTAAACATCCATAAAAAAATTTACCAAAATTTTTTTTTTTTAATATCAGATACATAAAGAAAAAATTCTTTTTTTTTATTCTTCTTTTTAACCTTTTAGTAGTAAACTCCAAAAAGTATAAAACAATCCCCTTAGAAAAAAAAAATAATAAAATAAATTTGATTTTAATAAAATAAGACCAAGACTTGTTTTTAAAAAAAAAAAGCCAAAATAAAAAATTGAAACCTTTTTTAAAAAATGATATAATTTTTTCCCAATATTTTTTTGTTTCTTTTTTTTTTGAAATTAAAGGGGGGATAAAAATATGTTTAGCATTGTTTATAATGCTTTTAGTGTTTGTTGTTTAACCGAGAGCTTATTTTTGTTTTTTTCAAAAAAATTAATAGGATCAATAACTTGCCCAAGCTATTATTGTAAGAAATTTTAAGTAATTTAAAATAACGAATCTAATTCTTTTTTTAAAATTTAAATTACCTTTTTCCCTTTCATGTTTAATCTTTAATAAAATTAGGATTTAATTTTAAAATTTTCTAAAGAGCTTTTATTAATAATTTTTTTAAGGAGTTATTTGATGTATTAATGTACTAGAAGATTCGGGAAAAAAATTTTTTTAATAAATAAAAAAATCATTTTTTTTGCAGAAAATTTTTTTTTAAAATTTATTTTTTTTTCATATTATTACATATAGATTCAATTTTTTCTAATTTATTTCATTTTATACCCTCCTATATTTTTAAATACTTAAAAAAATTTAAAAAGGAATTGTAATTAAACCCAATGAAAATATAATATTATTGGGTTTATGGGAAAAAATTTGATAACATTTTTTTAAGGGAATTTGAATTTCCAAATCGATAATTCTGATCTTATCAAATAAAATTTAAAAAATGGAAGTAATATTTGGGGACCAAGTTTTTCTCCTATTAAAAAAAATAAAGAATTTTCTAACCCCTGATGAAAATATTTCTTCCGAAAAATATTTTAAAAGACGGGGATATTATTTTAGGTCCTCTAGAAATGCTTCTTTTTTAGCAATAGTAATTTCTCCCCTATTTTTTTAAAATAGAAACAATAAAATTATGTTTTAAAAAAATTTTTCTTTTTTTTTTTTCGTGACTTTTTTACGATAAAACATCATTAGGTTTTTTTATGGGAATATTTTGAATTTTTAATAAAATATCAGGTTCAAATTTTTAAAAAACCCGCTTCTTTAAAGCATTTCTTGAGAAAAAAGCTTTTTACTATACCTGGGTCTTCATTTTTATAAAGTGAATTATTGGGTTTGGATTTTTTAAATTTCCCTCATGATTCATTAGGAGTTAAAATAGGTAAAAGGAGAAAAATTTTCAAAAGGGAAGGGGTTTAAAAATCCCTCTAAAAATTTTTAATTTTCTTTACTGCCCAAAAAAAAAATTTAAAATGTTTTCGTTTAAATAAGTTTTCCCCATTTTTGATTGAGGGTTATAATATTTAAAAGAAATTCGACAAAACTATTATTAAAATCTAATGTTTTTAATTTACCTTTTCCCTGTCAGTGGGGAGAATCTTTTAAACCTAAGCCTTTTAGGAAAATTTAAAATTGGGAATTTATTATTTTTATTTTGGGGCATAAAACATATTTGGGTCCCCTTTTAATTTTTTTTTTATTCTTTTCATTTTTTGGTTTTCCCCAAAGAAAGAGAAGGTTTTAAAACCCAAATTTTTTTTAATTTTAGTATATTGAATTTCCACAAAATTTTTTTCAATTTCATTATTTTTAATTTATCTTTTTTTAACTTGAATTGAGTTTCCAAAATTTTTAAATTTGGGTGTGGAGGTATAGTTAAAGATGCATTAGGGGAAACGCTCTTTTAGGGGAAATTTATATACTTTATTATATATTTTCCCAAAAAATTCTTCACTATTTTTATATTTTTTTTGGTTATTTATTAAAAGTGGACCCTTTTTCACAATTAGATTTAACATTTGGTAACCCTTTTAAAATTTCCCAAACCCCAATTTTTTAAATCCCTTTCTTTTAAAATCCCCCAAAATGTTTTTTTCTAAAATTTATTTTTGGGAAAAAATTGGAAAATCTTTCCATGGAATATCTTTAATAATTATTTTTTTTAAAATATTTAAATTTTTTGATCGTTTTTGTAAATTTTCATATGTTTTTTTTATTTTTTTTTTCGATGTATTAAATAAAAGCCATCAAAAAATCACATCAGTTGCTAAAATTTCCATTTTTTTTATTTAATAAGTTTTAAAATAAAAAACAAAGTAATATTTAAATTTTTTTTTATTGGGCACAAATTTTCCCGAGGTAAATTTTTTCCTCAATTAAAACCCGCATCCCCATAACCCTTTTAACAACAAAACCCATAGTAACTTTATTACTACTACCCGTGGAAACACCCAAAAAATATTCTACAAAATTTAAAAAGGGGGCTTCATATACCCCTTTAACTTTTTTAAAATTTTTCCAAAAACATAATTGTTTATAATATAGAAATATATTAAAATTTCATATAATACAAAAATTTCAAAAATCCTAAAACATGGCTTTTTTTTAATTATAGGTGGGGTTACAGAAATAATTCCTTATGGAATTTACTTTTTAAAAATTGTTATCAATATGGAAAACCCCAAAAAACTATATTTATTAAAAGTTTTTAAAAGGGGAAAAAATTGAAAATGAAAATAATTATTAATTTCAATTTGTATTTCTTTTTTTTTAAAATTAAGTTTTTAAATTTAGTTTTTAAAATTTTTTTATATTTAAAAAATTTTTTTTTTGTTAAACATTTATTTATTTTTTTTAAAAAATGATCCCCTTTGAATTTCTTTTTTTCAACCCGATGAAATTTTCCCCTAATTTTTTCCCTTTAAAAAATATTGATTTTTTTAACAAACAAACAAAAAGGAAAAAAATTTTTCAAAATTAGTGAAATTTTAAAAAAAAAAAAAACAATACTAATTTATATAATACAATGTTATCTCAGTTTTTTATACCTTTCCAGAAATATTTCTTTACATTCTTATTTATTAATTAAATCAAATTGATTTGAAAATAACAAAATAAATTTTATTCTCTAATTTCTATCAAAAATTTCAAAAGCAAAAATTTTTTCAATTAAAGATATTATTTTTGTTTAAAATTAGTTTTATTGAAGTTTTTCCCGCCAGAAATAGTAAATTTATACAAAACAAAAGGGTTCAATTTTTATTACAATTGGTAAGGGTTTTTTCAGGAATTAACTCAAGTAATGAATTTTGAGGTTAAAAATACAAAAACCCTTTGAAGTCTTTTGAAAAATTTGAAAACTGAATGTTTCTTTGTTTTTTGTTCGTAATAAAGGGCGCCGGGGGAAATTATTTTAAATTTTACAATCTTTCAATGTTTGTTTAAAAAAAAGTTAAAATTTTTAATAGAAAACAAAAAAAATTAAAAAAAATCTGAAATTATAGAACATAAGCCTCGAAAAGAAGAGATCAATAACATTCTTTATAAAAAATCATGATAACATTTCAAGAAAGTCAACAAAGAAATTAAAAAAAACTAAATCTATAAATTTTTAAAAGGAAAATTAAAAAAAAAAAAAATTAATTTTGAAACAGGAAATAAAAATATACACCCCTATTCTTATAAGCCCAAGAAAAAAATTAAAAAGATACCACCCCTGTTCTTTTATAAAAGGATAATAGAATATCAATTCAAGAAAGATCAACAGTAAAATTACTAGAACATAAGCCTACAGAAATAAAGAAGATACCACTACCACCACCTGTTCTTTATAAAAAAGGTAATAAAATATCAATTCAAGAAAAATCAACAGTGAAATTACTAGAACAACATAAGCCTACAGAAATGAAGAAGATACCACTACCACCACCTGTTCTTTATAAAAAAGGTAATAGAATATCAATTCAAAAAAAATCAACAGTGAAATTAGTAAAACATAAACCTATAACTTTAAAAAAAGAAATGAAAATGATCCCAACCTGTTCTTTATAAAAAAGGGAAGAGTATTTTTGAAAAAGAAAAAGTGAATCAACATTATTAAACTGAAACTGAATTAGAAAACATTTTTATTTTACAAGAAAGAAAAATAAAAATTCCCATGTTCATTTACTAAAGTCAATTATTTATTTCAAATTACTCAATATAATTAAATATATTTTCTGTATAGTAAATGGTATTATTACTGTTTTTGCCAAATGTATCGTTTTAGTTTATATATTGAATGTAAATTTATTTATGTTAATCTTAATGTAATAAAAAATTTATTTTGCAAAATAATAAAATGAGGTTTAATAATGGAATTTTTGCCTGAAAATTTTAAGTGGATAAAAATGAAAAAGAAGAAAATATCAAATTAGAAATAATGTCAATCTTAAAAAAATACATTATATAATTGAAAATTGTTTGAAAAAGTTTTGTTATCATATGTCAAATAATTTTAGCCATTCCAGTTAATAAATGTGTTGATGATATTAACAGAACTTTTGGAGTATTTTTGATACTTAAATTATTGTACCACTTATAGAAATTTAAAAAGTATTTAATTGTTATAAATGTTTTTAAAAAAAGAGCTATTTTATTTATTTTTTTGTAAAAAAAGTGTAGTTTAACTGAAAAAAGAAGAAAATTTTCTTGTACAAATCAGTTAAAAAATATGAAATAACATTAAAAGTATAGACATAAAAAATAATAATAATGTTTATAAATTTTTTATAAAGTAAATAATATGTAATTTTAATTTATTTTTTATATTATTATTTCATTGTGTAAATGTTAAAAAAAGTAAATAATATATAATTTTATTTTTAAATTTATATAATTTAAAATTTTATGTACAAATTTCAATAAAGTAATTAATATATAATTTATTTAATCTATATAATAATATTTTATGTATAAAATGTTAACAAAGTAAATAAAATGTAATTTTATTTAATTTATATAATAATATTTTAAGTAATAAAATTAATTAAAAAGTAATAATTTTTAATTAAAACCAATTATTTTTTTTTTATTTAAGAAAAATTTTAACTTTTTATATTATTTTTTTATATAATAAAAATAGAAAAAATATGAAAGAAATTTTAAATTTATATTCAATATGATGATAATGAAGAGTTTGAATTAAAAGTATCAAAAAATAAAATTACATTAAAAATATTTTTTGGAAATATATTTTTCAGCAATATTTAAAGATGCTCCCGTATATTTAAATTATACATCAATATATATTATAAAAAGATTTCCTTTTATTACATCATGAAAAGTTTTTTAGAGAAATCAAAAATCTAAAAGAAAAGAAAAACATCATCATCTTCAACCAGTAGTAATTGATCTAGATTGGACGTTCGTAACGAAAATGGCTTTACTAATTTCCAAATAACATTTAAAAGGTGACAAACTTTTTAATTCGTAATAATTATATGATATTGTAGGTCTTGGTACTACTATTAAATGGAATGTGTATTCTACAAATACTTGAAAGTATAGGATACTTATGTAGATGAAACTGAAAAGATATAGGTTATAATACTTATTAGCTAATTTATGGAATTTTTTAAACAGTCTTGTTCTAACACTGAACAATACATTTATAATAATTTTTGAATGAAATCTGCGAAAATTTAAAGGTAAGTAATGCAAATGTTTAGATGATAATTTTCATCATGATGAAATTACAACTAAACTATATCATGGAAAAATTCCTAACTATAATTCACAGAAATTTAAACGTTTCTTTGAAAGCTTAAAATCAGATAATGCTTTTAATGATGAATATGAAATTTCCGTGAAAGATGCTATAGATTACAATTTAATTATTTAAGACCATTTTCATGCTTACAATATTCTTCCATATATTAACGATAATTATGGTGGTGAAAATTATTCAAAATATTTTTTTCATATACCATACCTTCTTTTAAATGAACAAAAATGCGCAAGAAAACCTATTATTGATCCTAATATTATATATGATTTTTCAAAAGTAAATATAGATCATAAAACAATGAAAATAACAGAGAAAATATCAATAATACCGATTATACAGATTAATACTGAAATACTGTGATCAACCGATGATACTGATAATAACAATGATAACAATGATTTATTCTTAAAGGACTATACTAGTAGTGGGAAAATAAGAGATATAATTAATACTGATGATGATAATAATGAAAGTGATAATAAAAAATCAAATAAAAAAAAAAAAATACTACAAGAACTAGAAAAAGAAAACGTTTAAATTCTTCTTCTTGTGATGATGATGATGATCATGATAATGATAATAATGTTCATAATTTTAAATGTTTTGAAATAAAACGATACTAATTTTTTTAAATAATTATTTACATACATATTTTTTTATACTATAAAAATAATATAAAATGAGTGTTGTTAATCAAACTCCATCTACATCTCCATCTCCATCTCCACCTCCTGGTCATAGTGCTAGTAGTGTTAGTGGTGCTAGTGGTGGTGCTAGTGCTAGTGGTGGTGTTGGTGGTGCTAGTGGTGGTGCTAGTGGTGGTGCTAGTGGTTCTAGTGGTGTTGGTAGTGCTAGTGCTAGTGGTGGTGGTGTTAGTGGTGTTAGTGGTGCTAGTTCTAGTTCTAGTGCTAATGCTAGTGGAACTCTTCTTTCTGCTGCTGCTACTGGTGGATCTCTTGTAACTAATTCTGGAACTGGAAATTTTACTGTAGGGGGACAACAAGTCAAACAACAAGTTATCATCGATCCTAAAATTAATAATGAAATAAGCAATTTTATTTCTGGACTCCCTTCCTTTTTTTTTTTTAAAACAATATGGAGTTGACCTTTATATCACATAGAACGAATATTTAAGGTATTGTTAATTGTATAGTAAATTGGTTCTTCCAAATGTGTTTGTATTCATGCTATATTTTAAAGATGTACAAAAATGATAATAATTTGAAACAAAAAAAAAACACAAAAAAAAAATATTGAGAAAGCTTATAAAATATCATTAAGTAAAGATGCATTATATTACTTTTAAATTTTTTCTCAGCAGTTTGAGACCTTGCAAATATTTTAAATTTGGTATATCAAAGTATAAATACAAATTAAAGAAATTCCAGATTGAACATGCATTATTATGATGTGGTTGTTTTTTAAAAACCTTTTTTTCGTCTTTAATTTAGGAGAGTTTTTTATTGCTTTCCCATAATATGATATAGGTTATACTTGCATATCCTAATTGAATAATGCTCCTCGTATTCATTTTAAACCTGGTAATTATTTATAACGGATCCAAATTTTCTTAAAATTCTTGCTTTACCTCAAGTACTTGGGAAAAGGGATCTAAAAAGTATTTGGATGAATTCAGAGGAAACACAATTGATGATGATAATGATATGAGCAAATTTATAATTTTGTATAATAAATTTCTTGATGTATTAGAAAATGGATATTATAATGGGAACTTTATACAACTGTTCTATGGGATCCTAAAGATGGTATATCAAAAATAAATATAGCTTTATATTTTAAAAAAGCTACACAGGAGAAAAGCCAGATAAAATTGTTGCTAAAATTTTCGATTTTAGTTTAAACATTGTAACATATTATGCACTGTTATTGTATCCCAAAAAAAAATTTGCAATCAATCTACAATAATTCTAATTTTAATGATGAAATTGATAAAATATTAAAAATATGGTTTGTGGTTCATTATCTTAATAATACAATTTTTTGCATATCAAGAGCCATTATCTTCACAACGAAATCACGATTTCTCGTTTTAGCATCTGGCTATACAAAAGATACTGACGTCTTAAATAAATTACCACAGTTAAATGGAAATGTATTTCTTACATTTCCTAATATTTTAGTTATAAATAACAATGGGCATGCATTTTTTTACAATTGATGTGAATCCTATAGCTCCATCTAGATGTACTATAATTAAAAGAGCACTGCAAAATCTTATTTTCCGCTTCCTCTAAAAGATACGTTAGTAACTGCACATCAATGATCCTAATCTTATTGTATTCCACCTGTTCTACTTAACCATCTTCAGAAAAATTTAATTTAGAATTTAAACCACTCCAATAGATATTAACAAATAATATAGTAGATTCACCAGTTTTATCAGGAAAAATGATTGATAATAATGAAACTAATTTAAAGAAATATTTTCATGAATTTAAAAAGATGATGTTAATGAAGATGATAATTAATAAATATAATATGGAATTTCTCTCATAGAAATTGCAAACAGGCGTATCATAGTAATATTATAACGTTGATTATACTAAATACACAAAAATAATGAAATTGATATTTTCAAATAATGATCCAATGAAAATTAAAATATATTGAAAGTTCAAGAGCTAATATAATATTTGTACACAATATAGGATTTGTTACTATAGATAAATTATGTCTCATGAAATGTTAATTCTTAAAAATTTTACTAGTGTTTATACAAAATATATGTATAGGGGAATACCTAATATGGATTTTATTGAAATTCCTAAACCTAATGCACAGCATTCAAAGTTTCATTGTTCTCATTATATTGAGTCAAGAAACCCTGATCAATTTTTTAAAATTAATTGAAATCGATATTCTGAAGGAAATACAAATAATGCAAATCTTCAACAATGTATCCAGAAAGGATTTATGTAATCAATGTCATTTGCACAATATGATCAGTGTCATGGGAAATTAAAGATGAAAAATGTATATGGTAAACTATAAATATTTAAAAAAAAATTAATTCGATAATTATTTCAAAAAAGAAATAAGGTTTTTTTTTTTTAATTACAAAAATAAAAAGTTTTCTTGAAATTTTCCATACCGCTATTATATAATGCAATTTACTATTCAATGTCATTTTATAACTTTAAAGTTCATTTTCAAATTCAAATAATCTTGTAAGTATATGCTTTAGGCATATTTATTATATTAAGTAGTTTGAGACATTTTTAATGTAGGGGATTTTTTTATAAATTATTTTCCATTAATGATTTCTTGATAAAATTTGGTTATTTCCCTCTCGTCCCTGCTTTTCAGTTTTTAATTATTGAGAACGCAATTTGAGAATGTGTTATTAAATATTAAAAAATTCATATTTCTGTGAATGGAATATATTAATTGCATAAGAATATTCCTGAATGTATTTTTCAATATTTTCTAATTTCAATAATAACATTGTAAAAGAGAATTTTTAATTTGAATATATGAATAATAATATTAATTTTAATTGATATAATTGCATTTTTCTAATTTATCAAGAAATTTTTTTAATCAATAACAAATCCATTTTTTTTTATTTATTTAAACTATATTTATAAGAATAAAATAATTTTTGCTTTATAAAAATATAAAAAAAATACACACAATGCAAATTTTTGTGAAAAACTCTAACAGGAAAAACTATAATGTTGAAGTAGAAAGTACTAATACCATTGAAGAATTAAAAAAAAAATTCCCCAGATAAGAGGGCATTCCACTGATCAACAAACGGTTAATATTGCCAGAAAAACAACTTGAAAATGATAGAGCCTGAATGATTATAAATTTTCAATAGGAATCAACACTTCATTTAGTTTTGCGTTTAGAGGAGGATATATATATATATATCTTTCATATATATATATATTTATATATATATATATATATATATATATATAATTTATAATGACATGTAAAAAATAATATTTTTTGTATTTTTTTTCTTTTTTGTTATTACAAATATAAAATATGTTTTTCTCATTTTCACAAAGTTTTAAATTTGTCTTGATTTTTATCAAATAAATATAAATCTTGTTTTTTTTATTTATTAATCCCATTTGAATATAATTTAAAATCATTGTATTTTTCTAATATAACAATATTCTTTAGTACCAATCAATACAGCAATCACTTAAGAATTATTAGTCTTTTTTATAAGAGTAATATTTGTGGACACATATACAGATTTTCAATATTTAATTTCTGATAACACTGTATATTAGTATTTAATATCTTTAGGAAATTTATTAGGCCATGTTTCTCTAATAGGTTTAATTATATTGAAAAACCTATATTAGTTGTATATGCATTGTTGCTCGAATTTCAAAGATATTTCAGTATTTGTTAACCAATTATTAGGTGTTTCCTTTATTTTAATATTAACATTTTCAGTAGTGTGAACTAAAACAAAATATGTTATTATTTGTAAATTCATTAATATAGGTCTAGTAAATGCATTTTTTTAGCATTTAATTTCCTTTTTAAAAATTTAGTGGCTAAAAATAATAATTTAATATAAATATTTTGAAATTTCATTAGAATCTATTAGAAAAAAAAAATACCAATATATAATAACACGGTTAAAATAATAATCTCATTTCCTTTGAATATTTAGAATGATCTGTGTCAATTGTATTAGGAAAATATAATCCCCATATTAAATGATTACCAATGTTAATCTCTGACATATCATAATTTTTTTTAATTATTAAATCCATCATCATCTAAATCATAATTTGAATAATTATATTTAATATCTTAGAATTTATTCCACTATTTATTAATTTTAATATAGTTTAAAAAGTCTCATTAAATGTTCGTTTCCCTGTCTTTATGGCATACTTTTGAGATTTATATTATCATATTCTCAATATCATTTGATATCAATATTTTTACCTCTTTAGCATATTAATATACTTGATGGTATTGTAAACATGGAATACTTTGGTAAATAATTAAATATATAGGTTTTGTATTATCTTTAATTTCAATTTCCAGTATATTATTAGTAGTCATTTTTTTTATTATATAAAAGTTATTTAAAATATGGTATTATTTTTATTTTAATTTATAAAAAAAGGAATAATGAATAAAAAATCAGCTTGAACTTTATATGAAGCAGAATCTATTAAAATAATTTTAATCTTAAATTTACACTTCTTAATGAACCTATTAATTTAAAAAATAACATTTCCTGGTTTAAAAACAATGCCTTTAAATTTAATTTAAGCACGTTTAATTTATTTATTACCATTTAATTCTGAAAAAGAAGTTAACATATATAATTATGACCAATATATAATTCATGATGAAAACCAAATTGCATTATTTAATATATATTATTTTGCTGCTTTACTCGATCTAAAAAAAAATGCAGATTTAATTTAATTAATTTTCTGATATATTAATTTGATTAAATTATGTTTGATATGAAATTTAAAAACAAAATCTAAAAGAGCAAATAAAATTAATGACGAGGATTTGATGTAATTTAATAAAAACACTTTTATTAAACTTATGGTTCACACTTCTCACTAAGAATGAAAATTATTATAAAATATTTTAAAAACAACATATTATTTTAATATAATTAATTTTTTTAAATTTGAAAATAAAGACCAAGATTTAATTAAAACAGTGTTTGTACCTATTCGAAACACCTTATTCAATTATAAAATATTTACAAGATTTAATAATAATATATTTCCTGATGATATTACCAAACAACAAAAAAATATGGCACATGAAAATAATTTTAAAAAACTTCATACAAATTAGTTATTGCTTTAGATATTATTAATAAAAATTATGACACCTAATTTTAAAAAAACAAACGACATTTATTGCATTCTGTCCCTTAAAAATATATTAATCCTAATTAATTAATAAATGATAATACTTCTTGAAAAGGAAATTATTTTAAATGATTATAAATATTACAATATGTGATGATAGAGAGGAATTATAAATCTTAGATTCCCATGAATTAAAAACAAGTATAAAAGGAAAACGAAAAAACATTCATCATCATCATTTCAGAATACCATTAAGAAACAAAGAGTAAGAAAAATAAAAAAAGAAAACAATCAAAATCTACAATGTGATTCATTATCTAAATAAAAATAAAAAATAAAAAATTAAAAAGCTACAAAAAAACTATCGTTTATCGTTATCTTTATATGGTCCAAGAGAAAAGAAAACGGGAAACAAATACAATCATTATCATCAATATCATTTCAAAAAAACAAGAAAAAATAGAAAACGAAAACAGTCTACTTAGCATCGCATCATCTAAAAAAATCAAATATTAAATAAATCAAAAAGAATAGAGAAAATTACCTTTTCTTTTTTTTTTTTTTCTCATTTATATAAAAATTCAACAAAAGTTATTAAACCAATATTAAAATCATTTACAAAGAAGAAGAGAAATGTAAAGTTTGAAAATTAATTATAGTATAATTATAAAAATAAAAAATTCATATAACAAACTAAACAACTATGTTTGATAAGAAATAATATTAGTTTTAATCCATATATAAAAATACACCATTACTTCATGTTTGGACATACGCTTATCAGAAAAATAGAAAAGTGGTTAAAATGTGGATTAATGTGCAATTGGCCCAGAAATCGTTTTCAAAAAACGGTGTAAAGAAGATTTCTGGTATTTTAGACTTAAGTAATGTTTTTGACGTTGAAAAGGAAAAACAATATATATAGAAAGATTAAATAATCTAAGAAGAAATTTATAAAAGAAAAAATTAAATATTGATAAATTCACCATCAGCATTTATTCTCGTTCTCGTTCTCATTCTCGTTCTCGTTCTCGTTCTCATTCAATTTCACAATAATAAATTTAGACTTGAAACTACCACCATAATTTAAACAGAATCAGTATTGGAAGAAATAATAAAACCTAATCCATTAGGTTATATCTGAAATATCTTCTCGTTCTCGTTCACGGTCACAATCACGTTCCAGTTTAATATCATTAATTGTCACCAATACATAATGAAACTTTACGTGAATTTAATTCATCAGATACATCTCAGGAAATAATTCACATCACCTTACATAATGAAATCATATTTGAATTTAATTTATAAGGTACGTTTGATAAGAAATAAACTTTAAATGATATAAGAAAAATATATTAAATAATGTTAAAATAATTAATTGGAACCTTAATTTAGATGAAAAAAATTAAATTAATAAATGATTAAAAATTTGAGAAATGTTTTCCCGTTAAGATATAACTTTATTAGACTTTTTTAGTAATTTATTTACTGAAAATTTTTAATAAAAAATATTAGAAAATTATTTTACTTTTAAAAATGGAAAATGGGAAGAAAAAATATGAATATTTAAATAAGAATTAATAACTTATTTATTTAAAAGGAAGAAAAGAAATTGAAGGACCAACAAAATAAAAAGTAGGATTGACTATTCCTTTTTATCAGTATGATTTTTTAAATCTTAAAGATAATGAATAATACTATACATCCTAAAATTTGATAATTATTTTTGAAACAGTTATCCTGCATCTTCTCTACCTTGCGAAATGTATGTACACATATAAACTTATAAAAATTGCTAATCATTAAATCATAACCATGAGAAATTTTTGTGGGTGAGATTTGTTTTATATTGTAATTTTTAATTATTTTAAGTTTGATAATTTGGCATTATATTTTTATATTATATTCTTCGAATCAATTGAAAATTTTCAGTATTAATATTAAAAAAAAAAGATAATAATTTAAGTCAAACACTTCAAAAAGATTTTACTTATTCTATTGCTTTAATACAAAGAATCAAATTCATTATTTAATGCAATAATTTTATGATACACATTATGCCACAAAATTATCATTTTTTCATTGAGGATAATAAATTAATTTATCAGCCAATCACTTATAAATGTTAATAATTATCAAAACATTGAATGATCAATCATCAAAATATTCCTGAATTTAGCATGCATTCTTTCAGTTGAAAAATACTATTGATTTCTTTAATTACTCCAATTAAAAAAAATAATGTGTAGAATATCACTAAAATTATATAAAAGAAAAAATATATAAATTGTAAATACAGGACTAAAACCTATCATTTTAAGAATCCATAAGAATTATTCATACCATCTCCATCTCAATGGTAAAATTAAATTTAAAAAAATGATTAATAATATTATTTACAATATTTAAATTGACCTTATAGAATCGACAATATTTAATAAAGGAAAGAAAGAAATTAATAAAACAATGGAATAGAAACAGAAAAGGAAAAAAGAAATATTTAAGTTATAAATTTTCCTATTTATAATAAACAATATATTTATATAAAATTATAATTTATAAATATTTTAGTAATTATATATTTTTTGTAAAGTATAACATATTTATAAAATTTAATAATAATTATGAAATTTTTTTATTCAAAGAATTCCTTAGAAGCTTTAGTTTTTATATTTTAAAGAATTATTTTTACTTGTCCTGTAGCCTAGGATAATTGTTACTATATGACTCCATTATTTAAAAAAATGTGGGTTAATTGTTTTTGTTTAACATGTTACAAAAAATCTGGACAAACAACAAGTGTGTTCTTATGTCGGTCTTTAATTACAAGAATTATTTTAATTAATTGATAAAAAGAATCTCTATGACCAACAATTGTGAATTAGTATACACATAACTTTCACGAAATTTATAAAATTCTTCATTTTTTATATTTTTTTTTAGAAATATTATACAATACTAATATCATTTTCTTCAGTAAATATATAAATATTTGATTTTTTGCTTAATTTAATTTTAAAATATTTATTAATATTATTTCACTATCATTATTATTAATATTAATTTTTAAAATATTATTTTCAAATGTAAAACAAATTTGATTAATCTTTTTTTTTATAAAGTAATAAAGCTAATATATTGTGTAATTTCTAATTCCAAATTGGGTATTATTTTTAATAAATAAGGTATTATTTGTGAATTTAGAGTCGCGGACAACTGAAATATAATTGTTGGTTGTATTCTCTAAAATTTTATGAATTCAATTGGTGGGGTCCAATTATAAGTTAATTGAGTCATTGTAAATATTAATGTAGATATCAGACAAACAATGAGGACAAAAATTATTATCTTCAGAGAGTTGTTGTTCTTGTGGAGTATTATAAAGCCAACAATAAAATCCTTGACCATTTAAACATAATTTTATTATTTTATTATTTAAATTCATTTTTTTAACTTTTCTCTATTACAAATTATATTAATAAAAAAATATGTTCTGATAATTATTTTCTTTTAGAAATTGATAATATAATTCTTGATCTATATGTTGAAGAAAATTGATAAATTATTATAATAATTTCAAAAATTTCTTTACATACATTTTCTATATTCTACATTATTCAAACATTAACCATTTTTCAATGGGCTTCAATTTTTTTTTCAATAGATTTTTATTAAACAACATTACAGTCTTATTTTAGTTAGTGGGAATACCTCTAAATAACATATGTATTATAAATACACACACAGATAACTTAAGAATATATTAAACTGTATACAACTGATCATATTATTCCATGATATGGAAATATATTATTTATGAATATTTTAATAAAGATATTCAGGAATTTTATATATCAAAAAAAACAAAAAGGTATGTAAAACAATTCAAAATTAGACTATATGGAAGGATTTAAACAAAAATACGAAATTTACAAAAAATAAATTATAAGAAATTTCTAGGCAAAATGTTTACAAATTCCTGGAAGTTTAACTTATATCAATTACAAATATATTATTCTTTGTATTATATTATACCTATACTATCTGTTTTATAACACCTATTATTCACCTAATAATATAAAATTGTTAAAAAATAAAAAAAAATGAATATTGAATTTATGAGTAATTATTTGAATTCTAATGAATTTAGATAAATTAAAAAAAGAAATTTAATCGACCTAAACTTAATCCTCATACTCAAAGAGAAATTTTTTACTTAAGATGAGGTGAAGAAAATATTATAGCAGCAAGAAGAATCTCAATGTACTATGAACGCATCAAAAAATCTTCTTAAATCCATTAGTATAAAAAATTATGAATGTACTTTGCGTAAATTTGGAAAATATTAAATTAAACACATAGGTAGAGGACTTCACCTAATACACCTGATTTTGTTTATCGTTATAATATTTATTTAAATCATGATGCAAATTTAAAATATCAAACACGGTGTTACAAATGTACGTACTTTAATTAAATTACATAGTAGGACCTATTTTAAATCAAGAAATCCGCCTTCTCGTCTTGTTGAATCTAAGAAGAAATAATAAACCTATTTTAAGTATAAAAAAATTATTTTATTAAACTCTTAAACGAATTTGGAAATAATTAGAGCAAGAGAACATGCCTATTAAACTTTTACTCATTTTACACACAGGTCTTCGTTTTAAAGAAGCTAATTGGTTTTACTCATCACAATATAATTGACGCTTATTATCCTGATACAAAAACAGTAATTTTTACCTGTTAATAATGATAAACATGGTAAAGTCGTAACCATTCCATTATTGAAAGGTGGTGCAACAGATTTTTTTTCATTAATAATTTACTACCATTTGTTAAATATCAAATGAAAAATTAATTATTAATAATCCTGGAACTTAAAATAACTTGATTATTTAAATAAACTAGTTATTAACAAGTTATCAGCGTACTTTGCCAAAATTTTTAAGAATAATTAATGATAATTGCAAAACAAAAAATCAAGTTTAACTATGAAGATCTTTAAAGATCAGGGAAAAACTCATTCAAATATGTGTTGATTTTGGCCTCTCGAACATTTAATAATTTGTTCTAAACATTTTCGCCGATGATCCTATTACAACTATTAAAAATTATAGCTGAAATTTTAGGCCATTCTAACATTAAAATAATTATAAATCATTATATAAATCGAGGAAATATAGATGAAGAAGAAGAAGAAGAAGAAGAGAAGAAGAAGAAAAAGAAGAAGACTATATTAATAATGAAAATATTCTATTAGAATTTAATAATGACAAAATTTATTGGGGTAAGAATGCAAGACTTGCAATGAAAAAAAAATTATCAAAATCATATGAATATAAATGTTATATCTAATCTACAAGATAATGCCAATCCTTTAGCATTTCAAAATAATATTAATTTTAATAATTTACCTTCAATTGTATAATATAATTAATAATATTAATAATTATTTTTTTTAATATATAAATATAAATAAAAAATATTTTATTATAACTATAAAAAAAAAATTTTTTACTTCTTATTTTTAACTATATTCTTGTTTATTACATAAAATATTTTAGTTAAAAAATATTTCAATTATAAATTTACTATTTTAAATAATGAAAAAAACTCTATTAGAATATAAAAATTTCCAAATTTATTAGGAAAAAAAATAAAAAATCAATTTAAATTTTTTAAATATATAAAATTAAAGAAATATTTTTAATTTAATATAAAAAAAATTTTTTTGTTGTTTTAAAAATAAAAAAAATTTTTTATTAAACATTTAGAAAAAAATTTTTATACTTTTCAATTGTAAATTTACTTGAAAATTTTAAAGTATGTTGATACACAAAATTTTTCATGTACCATTAAAAAATATTTATAATTGTTTAAATCAATGAAAAAAAAATGTTTTATGAAAAAAAAATAATTTAAATTATAAAGGAAAGAATGAAATTGAAAAAGAAGAAGAGAAAAAGAATATATAAATAATGATATACTATATCTAATTAAATAAATTTTTAAATATCATTTAAACATATTCTATAAAATATGTATGGGTATATGGTGATCACCAAATTCTACGTAAGCTGCCATCTTTATTTACAGTAACAGTATATAATTTAAAAATACAACTATTTGTCATTTGGTGACAGAATAAAATTAGAAAACCTTACACTATACCCAAATTTATACCATACTAAAAAAAAATTCCCTTCTCAAAGTATTACAAATATATGTCAGATAATTTCCCAAAAATTTAATTAAAGGGGATAATAATTCAAAAAATGAAATTAATTTTTATAGTTCACCTGTAATTTAAATTCAGATATTCAAAATTTACAATGTAATTTACATTTAACTGATAAATATAACTCTACATGTGCCAAATTTATTAAATGAAAAATAAAAAAGTTTAACTCTTATGTTAATAGTATCATGTGAAGAGTTATATCAAAGTGAATATTATAATTATTTAATGATAAAGAATATATTTTAGCTAATTGTATCATTGAAGAAATTGTTTGAATTTAAAATGCAATGTTTATTTTTACATTTAATTTGGCCCCGACCAAGTAAAATGGTATTGTTCACGTACAATTTTAGAAAATAATTCTTATTTAAATGTTAAAAAAGAAATTTATTGATAATATTGATGAATACAATTTTGGGGAAAATCGAATATACAAAATTTTCATTTTATATCAAAAAAATTAAAACGTTAATCACAAATCTAGTAATTTAATGAATAAATTATGAATTTCTTGGGTTTTAATTTAGAAAATTATAATATTTATTTAATTTACCCCAAATAATTAGTAATTGTATAATTTTTTTGTCCTAATAATTGAAGCATATAAAAAAATTACTATATAATTTCAATATAGAACTTTTTTTTAACTATTTTTTAATCAAACATCATTTATCATCATCATTTTATCATCAAAATCTTTTTTTTAAAACAGACACTTCTGTTTCTTGTTCGATTGCTTGTGTTGTGATTGTACTTGGTCTAATACAGAAAGTTCTTGTTCTTGTTCTGATCTTTTGTTGGTTTAAGTGAAGTGTTTAACTATTTTTTAAAATTATAGAAAAATATTAAATTTAAAT
>NC_069409.1:16021786-16042001 GCF_026875155.1 Cherax quadricarinatus
GAGAAAGCCATCTTATCGGGAATTGGTAGCAAAAGGAGATCTTTTTGTTCCCGGGAAATTTCCGAACAGCTTTTCGGAGCTCAATGACTCGACGTACAACCTTGCCTCGTGACAACCGCGAACTCGTGTGGTAGGGGCAAATTTGATATGCTCCCCCTTTTCCCTTCACAGCCCCTTGTATGCGCAAATTCAATTTTGGGGATTATAAATTTGACGATTTTCAACAAAATTTTCAAACCTAACTTCAGATTACCGGGGCAGGCTTTTCGATCCAAGGGGAACCGAAAATTGATGCAGTGATCTACAGAAATTTCGGATTGATTGCTTGATGGGGGCCCCCGTAATCCACAGTAACCCATCACGACGGTCTCCATCGAGGGAAACGGGGAATAAAAAATAAAATTTTATAGACTGCTCAGTTAGTCATTGTTATTATTTTTGCGTTATAATTATATTTTTTTAATAATTATTTCGGTACTTGAGTTTTTCAGTACGACAGGCACAAAAATTTTTGTTTTGAATAATTTACAAAATATTGCTTAACTACAGTTCTTTACAAAAAAATAAAAATTATACTTATGCCGTGAATTCATTGTATTTAAAAAAAATTTAGACTTTATATAAACATCGTTCCTCCCTGTTGAAGCTTTTCCAATCCAACCCATTCTTGGTAAAAAAACTGTTGATGATTTAAAGCACTTCCCCCTTTGGGGTTGTCACGATCCTCGCTAATGGAACTCTTCTTTGATCTTGTCCGGTGGACGTAACGGACAAACCCGGGGGAAAAACGCAAAAATGGCTACGTCACACTTTCATCAAAATTGCAAGGGAATTTGCATATGAGTTTTCCTTGATCTCTGTTTAATTGGGACAGGATATCTGATGCCATGTCATCGACTCTGGCGGGTGGGGTTGTTTGATAGAGAAATGACCTCAGTTTTTCGCTTGATCCTTTCCCCACATACCTTGCTTACCATCTCGTAGGCACAAGGCATAATCAGATCGCTGCAAGGGTGGGCATTTTCTGTTGGGCGCAAGTTATATGGCAACTCTGGAAACACCATTGAAACGGAAGAACCACTCATAACATTAGTTATAAAATTAATAATGCTACAAATTCACAGTAACAGTGGGGTAATGTCTAACGATTTTCTGCACAGGGCATACACATACATATCCAGCTTATGTCGACTCGGCTGATGCCTCACAGATAAAACTGACTGTGTGAATAAGCAGCTCAGGAAGTGTGTGACGCGTATGACAGGTCGATCGGGCGACTTGTGTGACTTTTGTCCTGAAGCTTACTTGTCAAAATACTTTTTGTTTCCACACACTTAGCGATTATTTCTTCTTTTCTAATACTGGAATAGTAGTTTTTGATGTGTATTGTATTTGGGTTGAAACGTTATTACGTACGTATAATACGGTTTACTTTACAACTATATACTAAGAACAAAGTTAACAATAATTCCTTCCATACCGGGTACCGCAGTGTTTCTTGATTTGCAGAAGTCCATAACGTTTTTTTCTGTCACCCCTCCATTACCCCCCAAAAAATGGTAAATTACCCCCAGGGGTAAATGTACCCCCCAGGTTGGGGATACCACTGCGGGAGTGTACACCAAGTATCTGGGGACCTTGGAGCACTGGAGGTGTATCACCATATAGGGAGTAACTACTCCCACACACACACACAACACAACACACTCTGAGGTGTCCCTTTTGCAGAGGTCGTGAAGTGGAGGAGAAGATGACACGCGATCGAAGACCCGGCAGAACTACAAAGGAGCTGGACAGGCTGCAGACCGGGTCCAGCTTGGCCGCCGGAGTTTCAACCCACCAAGTGCAAAGGCATGAAGATTGGGAAGGGCCAATGAAGGCCGCAACAGTACAGTCTAGGTCAAGACTACAAACTCCGCAAGTAAAAGATCTTGGTGAGTAAACAACAGGCACTTCTCCTAACGCACATCACCTATTAACTGCTTGCACCAGATGGCGCCTAGCAAACCTCAGAACACAGTCCGACATCGTAAGAAGGAATCATTCAGGACCCGGTACACCGTGTACTTACCCATATGGAGTAATGGCGGCACCATTTTGGAACCCCACACCTTAGCCAACACGGGAAGAAACAAGAGAAAGTGCAAAGGTTGCAACAAGACAGTCCCAGAGCTAAGAGGTATGTCCTACGAGAGAGTTAAGGGAAATCAAACCGGACACTCTGGAGGACAGAGAGATAGGGGGAACATGATAACGTCAGACAAAATACTGAAGAATGACAAAGTGACAAAGAACAGGAGTGCCCAGAGATTGGACACAGTAACAAGGAACACAGTGGAACGAAGACACAGATGAATCACAGGGATGTTAGGAAGGATTTCTTCAGCCCACAGAGTTGGCAGTAATGGAATAGTTTTGGGAAGCGATGTAGTGGAGCAGGATCCCTACATAGCTTTAAGCAAGGGACGATAAAGCTCACGCTCAGGAGAGTGCCCTAGGACGATCAGGGAAGAGGGCGGGCCTGGAGCTCGGACGACCCCCGCAACCTCAACTAGTCAACGAGGTGAGTACACACAACCCACACACACACACACCACACACACCCAACACACACCCACACACACCCCCACTCACCCACTCACAAAACCCACACACCCCCACACACACCCACACACTCCCACACACACACACACTCACTACACACACACTACACACACACATCACACACACACACACACACACTACCACACACACGACCACACTCACTCCACACACACTACCACACACACTACCACACACACTACCACACACTCACACACCACACACTCACACAACACCACACCACCCACTCACACACTCTCACACACACACACAACCCTCACACACACACACGTACTCATATACAACAGCCTAAGTGTCGAATCGGCATGTGCCTAGACTAAATGGTAACTAACTAACCCAGAGTGGGTCTTGGACGAGTAGCACTGTATGTATACCAGAGTATCTAGGGACGAGGTAGCACTTAAGGTGTACACCAGAGTATCTGGGGACGATGAGCACGGCAGGGGACCACCAAGTGTCTGTGGACATGGGACACTGTGGGGTACACCAGGTGCCTGAACGAAGGTAGCTCATGTGGTGTACACACCATATGTCTGGGTCAGGTAGCACTGTAGGGTGTACACCAGACTATTAAAAACACAAGAAAGGAGGAACACTGCAGGAGCCTACTGCATTCCTACACCACTATACTATGTTAGTATAGTGGTGGAGGAATGCTAGGAAGTGTCATAGATAATACAGTGTGCTAAAGACTCAGGATGCTAAAAGTGTCAAGATAATAATGAATGGTAATATGCAAATAAGTAGTGAAAAAATTGGGAAAGTCCAAGCGCGGCGGATTTCTCAATTAGCAAGTATAGTGATAATGTGGGGAAATCAACGTAATTACTGCGATTTCACTGGGGTATTTTCTTAGTGTGATTTTACTTTTTACCGTGAGGTTGCATCGTAAAGTAATATATTAGACAGATGGATTTCTAGATTCAAGCAACCGGGCGTAAATACAAGGAAAGTTGTGGTATCAACAGGTATGGCACATGTGTATGGCAACTGGTTGGTGTATGGCAGCATGTGTATGGCAACTTGGTTGTGTCGGGCACATGGTGTATGGCAACTGTTGGTGTATGGCAGCATGGTTATGGCAAAACAGGGTGTTGGCAGCATGGTGTAGGCAACATTTGGGTATGGCAATATGTGGATGGCAACAGGTTGGTGTATGGCACATGTTAGTGTAGGCAACATGCAATGAGGCAACTGGGTTGGTGATGGCATCATGTTTGTGATGGCAACATGCTAATTATGGCAACATGTGTGGTAGGGCAATATGGTGTACGGCAACATGTGTATGGCAACATGTAAGTGGATGGCAACATGCGAGTGTATGGCAACATTGGTGTTTGGCAACATGTTGGTATGGCAACAGCTAGTGTATGGCAACATGCTAGTGGATGGCCAGCATTTTGGTGAGCAACAGGCTATGTATGGCAGCATGTTGGTGTATGGCAACATGCTAGTGTATGCAACAGGTTGGTGGTATGGCACCAGTTGGTGGTATGGCAACATGTTGGTGTATGGCAACATGTTTGGTGTATGGCAACATGTTGGTGTATGGGCAACATGTTGTGTATTGCATCATGTTGGGGTATGGCAACATGGTTGGTGTAGGGTACCTTTTGTGTTATGGCAACATGTTTTGGTGTATGGCTACTGGTGGGGTAGGGCAACATGTGTAGGGAAACATGTGGTGTATGGCAACATGTTGGTGAAGGCAACATGGGTATGGCAACAATGTTGTTGTAATGGCACCATGTTGGTGTAGGCACCATGTTGGTGTATGGCAACATGGTGTATGGAACATGGTGTATGCTACATGTTGGTGTATGGCAACATGGTGTAGGGCAAACATGGTGGATGGCAACTTGGGTATGACTGCAACATGGGCAGCAAGGGCGGAGCCCCTGGATTCCCTGATTATTATAGCATAGCATTTTATATCAGCCCTGTGCTTTTAAGACACGAATCCGCGTTGGCCTGGTGGCTTGGGGGGGACGTCATAGGTTACACGGGGGCATGATCCTCCGGTCCCTGCCCCGGTTCGCACTCGGCGGCAGACCTACGATTTCTCCATTCAAGAACCCCTTTCGATAAATGGGTGACTACGGTGAGCCTGTAATTCTGACGATTACAGCGATTTCGGTGAGAAAGTGGGCGACCAGCAAGACGGCCATTTCGTTTACCAGTAGGCCCTACCGGGGTTCCCCCATCCACTACCTAATCCAGCGACGCTACAAGCTTCTACTTTTTTCAACTGGTCCTGTTCTCTGTGTATTAAGTTTTCCTGCTTTTTTAGCATGACTCCCGTGGGGGTGACCCAGTTTGCTAAATAAGCCAGTCTTCCAGGCTGTGGTGGGGAGGCCAGAACAACCCGAGCCAGGCCAGCCTAGCCTACGCCATCCATGTAGGGGGCCGGCCAAGCAAGCTGCCACCCCTCTGGGCTCACGTGTGTAGGACAACCATTCTGTGTGATGGGTAAGATAAACCTGCGTACAACGAACCCAGTGGCCCTGTATCCCCATACTCAAGCAAGCCTCAGTTGCCTTCTCGCGGTGATTCAAGTTCCAAGCAGTCTGAGTGCTCCTTGGCTACGGGGGCTGTGTGGTAGTATTCGTGGGTTTCTTCTAAAGCCTGCGCCGGCTTAAAAGTTCTTTCCGGCGTGTGGGGGTTCGCAGGGAGGCTGACACGTACAACCCATAAGGCCCACCACTCACGATCGACGTGTGCGCTCCTGGCCGGTCCTCAGACGCCCGCTCCTGCCTTTACCCACAAACCCAACTACTGTCGCCCATACATCGCACCTACCTCATCCGTGTTTTGGTGCTCTGCGAAGGGTGGTAGCACCAGTTGTAAAGGACCACAGAGGGGGTCAAGAGCGAGAGTGTGGCGCGCCATCTTTAAAAGCCACCTGTGTGTGTCTCCGCGCCGATTTAAGCGCAAGTCGACGATCATCGTGCAAGACACAGCAAGACATAGAAAAAACATTCCAGCAATCGCATTTTTTTGCAAGTGTTACAATATATAATTGTGTGTGGGTAGAGACTGTTGCGAGGGTTTGGACATTTCTGTGGGTGCCCAGGAAGGTTTCGTCGTGGGTGTGGAGGTCAGGCTGGACTCGTGTTCTACGCAGGGTTAGCTATGTACTGATTGCATTCAGGTCTTTAATCTCCTTAATTCGTGTAATGGCGGGGCAATTATTTGTGAGCGGTGTGTGGTGTGGATCTTTTTTTTACTACTTGAAGTAGGACTGTGTGTGTCCGTTTGGGGTGTGGTCATCAATGAGCAATTAGAAACGGTTTAAACTTCTGATTCAGTGTATTTAACTCGAAATTTTTCAGCTCATAGTCGGCAGCACAACGCAGTGTGGTCGTTATTTGTTTCTGCCCCCACATTTGTGGTAAATTCTAGTTTGTTTGTTACCCTTGTGTTGACTTTCGTGTGTGCATAATTCCCTTTATTCTGCCAGGGTTTAATGTGGCGGTAGTGCCTCTTACAAGATGGCCATGTTTTTATCCCAGCAAGAAACTAAGGTTGACAAAATGTTTCACACATCTAGTTGTCATTCAAAGAAAATGCTTGTACGTGTTTTATGTTGATGTTTTGTGGTGCGGCATCGCGTATGTGGGGTATGTCCGGGTGGGGGGGGTTGGGGTTGGGCACCTGGTGGTGGTCATGGTTTATTGAACTAATGCACTCTTAGTGCAATATGGTTTACATAGAGATCGCCTCGAAGAAAATTGTTCTTTTGCTTGTGGGTAAGGGCAGTTAGAGTTAAAGTGGTCATTCGTCCTTGAGAGATTGCTTTGTTGCGGTTGGGTTTATAATTTTGTGATGTGCACATAGACTCATTGGCAATAAAGCTTGTGCAAATTTTGTGTTGCTATTTAAGGTTTTATCCTTGCAGAAAAATTTTATCAGTGTGGGGCATTACATTTAATACTGGCAGGTGGCTTTATGTTCTGGTCCTGTGGCATAGTATTTTATTCCGTGCTGTGGCAGTTTATTTTTTAAGGCAGGGATGTGTATGGGGGTTAATTTTTTGCACATAGTTTATTGAGTCCTTTTTATTATTTAGTGTGTATTTTCCTTGTTGCTATTGAAGTAAAGTCAACGCACGTGCCATTTATGCAAGGTATAGGGAATAGGGGTAGCATATTAGATGGTGAGCAATATGTACTAGTTCCTTGATTTTCAGTGGTTTGTTAAGTGGCATATTTTTCGGTGTGTGAGGTATTGCTTTACTGGGAACTTGGCGATTTTTTAATTACGTAGGCAGATGAATGTGGGATGCTGTGGGGGCCAGTTATAGCTGACTGGTCATTCTCTCGCTCCATTTTTCTGACTTATGCCCGTCAGTTCTTTTCACGGAGAAGATGTCCCAGTCACTTTTGAACGATTCACGTAGTGTATCCTTCCAGTCCCAATAGTCAATTTGAATCATCCACAGTTAACACATTCCCTTACTGACGAATGTCAATTTCTTCTAGCCCGTGCGCAAGGGGTGGGTTCTCACAGCTGGAGCTGTGATTGGGTAAAGGGCGGGCGAAGGGTAGGGCAATGAAGTTCCTATAGATCCCGTGTATTACTTGATTAACGAACCCCGAGCGGTTCAGCACTAGTATTTCGTCACTCGCCAGCTGGTGGTTCCTCACCTATTACCTTCAGACTTGCCAGGATAGTGGGTCCGGTGCCCTCAAGTGTCCCGTGGACACCAGACCGTGCCGTGAGTGCACAGCCTAATCCCCGCTAGGTCGCTTGTTCCGAGGAGGAGTTTGTCTCCACAGGGGTTGCCTTGGTCAGAAAACATTAACTTGCAACTAGTAATGCTTCTCTTGTTGATGTGACATGCTGTGGCAGAAAGTACGGCGCTGGACAGCGAGGGCGCTCAGTGCTGTGGTTGGCCTTAGGGTCCAGATGGGGATCCCTTGCCTTGTGTGGACAGGAAATCATGGATTGTAAGAAGTTAGTATCTCGATACTTTCACATGTGAACGGTGTAAGTGTAGTTTCTTTATAGCTGATACCGCGGCACTGGTGTGCGACTGCAGATTGAATAGCCGCTTGGTTTGACCGTGTTCATTTTCTTTTGCTCCGGGGGCTGGCAGGGGAGATAGGAGGGCGTGCTCCGGGCTCATTTGGCGGGTTATAGCGTTAATTTTTTTTCAACCGGGGGGGAGTCCTTTCCTCTCCCCACCCGAGGGGTTCTGTCCTCCAGTAAGAAACCTGTTTACCTTTATTCAAGAACAAACACCTACTGGAAGGGTTGCCTGAGGGACCGGAACTTCCTGAGTGCTTTCCCACTTGTGAAATATTTTGGTACCTGGCAAGTTGATTGTTAGTCGCTGTGGGCGGGTGCGCGTATCACTGTGGGTAGTGTACTGCAGTTCCGCAATTTTCGGCGCTGATGTCAATATGCCCAGAGATCCGATCCCTGGGGGCGAGGGGGTTGCGTTTCCGCTCCTGAAGTGCTGTTTCTATGGAAGCCTCCAGGACCCTTGAGTGACGTGTTTGAGCCAAGAAAGTACGTTGCGATTGTCGAGTTATGGACTCCTAGCAGACGAGTTTGTAAGCCTCAGCTCAGGTGTTGGGGAGTTGTTGGTGGGGGAGATATTCCGGCAGTTCCGCGCAGTCATGCTTGTGGTAGCCAGTGCAGAGTATTCGATCCGCCACAGAGAGAGAACCACTGTCGCAGGGTAAACCTTAACCCGCGCAGAATGGGGTGGATTTGGACTGTGCGGTTTATTGAGTTGGCTGTAGATGAATGAAATTGTAACTGGGTGTTTTGGTATTACTGAGCAGTTGTCATAAGTTGTCGTTTGCACGTTCCCTCCCGTATTCGGAATTTTACAGGCTAGAGTTGAGTGCAACCGAAGCTGCCTGGCTGTTAATCAACTTCCCGTTGTTTGAATGATGCCTCCTCAGAATCCAAGAGTGCATGAAGATCAGATCGAGCGTTCATGCCTTCCAGAGGGAGAAGGAGGTGGGCGGGATAGGTTTGTTTGATTACGTTAACACAATCCCTGTTCGGCTAATTGTGTGGGGTACCAGCCATTAGTTCGAAGGTATATATGTAGTTGTTATTGTAGAGAATCGCCCAGATCCGCCTGCCGTGCAGCCTTTAGGATAAGAGGGGTGGGCGGGACGTATACTAACTGGACGAGCTGGCAGCATAGTTGCGACCCTTATCCCAGTATTATATTGCAGTAGCATATGTGGTACCTTCCCATGTGCTTAGACACAGAGCCCTCGTTGCCTGGGCTGTGGTGACGGCATTGGGTGACTACGTGGGCAGTGAGCCCGCTGCCGGTCTCACTTCGGCGGCAGACCTTCAGGCTGTAACTGGCAAGGCCCTAAAATTCCGGCGCCATCTCTCTCGCTGTCTGTCAATTCACCTACCATCCTATCAAGTGGTCACAGTATCCTTTACGTTATCGCCAGTCCAAGAACCCCTGACGTATAGATATATATATATTATACTGGGGGGTTGGAACTGGGTGGATAGGCATCATGGTGGTGTATGGCAACATGGTGTATGGGCTCAGGTTGGTGTATGGCACCATGTTGGTGTATGCAACAATGTTGGGGTATGGCAACATGTGTATGGCAACATGTTGGGTAGGGGCATCAGTGGGGCATGGCAACATGGTGTATGGCAACATGTTGGTGTATGGCAACTTGTGGTGGGGAGGCTTCTTGTGGGGTGATGGCAACATGTTCCTAGAATACAAAACAATAACTTATATTTTAAGAAGACTTTCCAGAGAGGTGGGAATGTTGTCTAACTTTCAACAGTCTTATAAAGGGTCCCTGGGTTCTTTAAAATACTCCTGGAAAATTCCTAAGTCAATCCCGCAGCGTAACTTAAGAGGCTGAGAAAGGGACCTGTGAAGAGACCGGGGGGTACCTTAAATTTCGCTGTAAGTCTCTAAAACCTTTAAAGAAATGGCCCCAGATTTCAGGAAGGTGGTGGGTGAGGGCGGGTGTGGAGGTGCGGATGGGGTGGAGTCTGGTGGGAGGTTCGGTAGGGGGGGGGGAGGCGGGGGTGGATTTGGCGGTAGTGGGGTGAGGGGGGGTGGATTGATGCTGTAGTGTGGTGTGAGTCGGTGGTTGATGTTGCCTGTAGTTGGGTGGGAGGCTGGTGTGATGTGGCTTAGTGTGGGTGTGAGTCTGGTGGTGGATTTGTTCTGGAGGGGGGGGGATTAGTCGGTGGTGGTTGTTATGCTGTTAGCGTGGGTGGGAGTCTGGTGGTGATTTTGCTGTATGTGGGTGTGATCTGTTGGGAAGGTTTGCTGTAGTTTGGGTTGTAGTCTGTGTGAGGTTGCGGTAGTGTGGGTGGATCTTGGTGTTTTTGCTGTAGTGTGGGTGTAGTTCGGTGTGGATTTGCTGTAGTGTGGGGGTGATCTGTGGTGGATGTTGCTGTAGCTGGGTGGAGGCTGGTGTGATGTTTGCTGGAGTGGGGTGGAGTCTGGGGTGATGGTTGCTGTAGTGTGGTGGAGTCTGTGTGGATTGTGCTGTAGTGTGGGTGTGAGTCTGGTGGTGGATGTTGCTGTTAGTTGTGGGTGTGAGTCTGGTGGTTATGTGTTGCGGTAGTTGGGGTGGGAGTCTGGTGGTGGATGGTGCTGGTAGTGGGGTTGTGAGTCTGGTGGTGGATGTTGCTGTAGGCGGGGGGGTGTCTGTGGTGGATGTTGCGGGAGTGGTGGGTGTGAGTCTGGGGGGGTGTTGCGGGAGTTGGGTGTAGTCGGGGGGTGGATGTTTGCTGATTGGGGGTGAGGCCTGTTGTGGTTTTTGTGTAGTGTGGGTGTGATCGGGTGGTGATGGTTGCGTTAGTGTGGGTGTGAGCGGTGGTGGATGTGACTGTAGTGTGGGGTGAGTCTGTGTGGATGTTGCCGTATGTGGTGTGAGGCTGTGGTGGATGGTGCTGTAGTGTGGTGTAGTCTGGTGGTGGATGTTCTGTAGTGTTGGTGTGAGTCTGGTGGGATTGGGCGGGTGGGGGTGGGGAGTCTGGTGGTGGTGGGCTTAGGGGGGAGTCGGGTGGAGGGGGCGGATGTGGGTGGGAGTCTGTGGTGATTTGCTGGTGGTGGGTTGTGAGGCGGGGGTGGGATGGGGCGGATTGGGTGGGAGTCTGGTGGTGGAGGGGCGGGAGGGGGGAGGGTGTGTCTGTGGGATGTTGGCCTGTAGCGTTGGGTGAGTCGGGTGTGGTGGTGCTGGAGGGGGGGTGAGGCTGGGGGAGGGTGCTGTAGTGTGGGTGTGTCTGGTGGTGGAATGGGCCTGTAGGGTGGGGTGTGTGGAGGGTGGATGTTGCTGTATTGGGTGTGGAGCTGTGGGGAGGTGCTGTAGTGTGGGGGTGGTCGGTGGGGATTGGGGGCCTGTAGTGGGGGTGAGTCGGTGGTGGAGGTTGCTGATGTGGGTGTGAGTCCTGTGGTGGAGGTTGCTGTAGCGGGGGTGTGAGGCTGGGGGTGAGGTTGCTGTAGGTGGTGTGAGTCCTGGTGTGGGTGTTGCGGTAGTGGGGTGGGAAGGATAGGAGGAGGTTAGATGAGCAACGGGGAGAGTGAGATGGTGAGTGGGAGTTAGATTAAAAAAAGAGATGGTGAGAGAAGGGAAGGGTGAGATGAAGGGAGTGTGGGGGAGGAGTGTGGGGATGGAAGAATGGGGAGAACTGGAAATCATGGGAAGGGAGAGGTAGGCTGATAAGAGTGTGAAGGTGGGGTTAGTGGAGGAGGGGATTGTAAGAAAATTGGGAGATTGTTGGGAGACGGAAATTCTGTAGGGAAGTGGGAGTCGGGTGATAGGAGGGTGGGAAAGATTAGGCTGAATTGAAAAGTTGGGGGAGGGAGCAAAGACAATGGGTGGTGGAGGTATGTTGGAGAGAGGAAACTGGAGATGGAGGGGAGACAGTGGAGGGGGGTGGGAGGAGAAGAGTGTGTTTCACAACAGGTATACATTTTTCACCAAGAAATATTCTTCTTCATTCTACTATATTTTCGGGCAACCAATTTTAGTCACTTGTTAGACTGACCTCTGGATCGCCGGGTAAAACAGTCGGCGGGGCTTCGTACTCAAACAATTAGTTTGAATTTGTTTAACACGGAAATCCCTTTTCTCTTTTCACGACACCTTGCGTTATGAAATAGAGAATAATATGCGAAAGAGATACACGGAGAAGTGGCAGATGGATTTTTAACAAAAGGAAAATAAGTATAGAAACAGTGGAAGTCTCAGGCGGCCACGAGAAATACTGGTCCACTAGGCATGGTACTCTCTGCTTATTTTATATCCTCATCCTCGTATCTGTATCGACCGGATTAATAATCAGTTACACCGGGGAGCCAGTCTTTCTGCAATACTAAAAGTCTGTTGGAGAGGGACCGCCTGGATAGCATACAAATCTTCCAGCGATAGATATCATGGCTTTCCTGTAGGCAGGGAAATACAAGATGATGGTCACTGAAACAACTCCAAGTTTAATCCGTAAGGGGAAAATGAGGAAATACTATAGAATGATTATAAATTAAACTCTACTGCCATAGAGCGTAAGTAACGGAAGGTCTCTGAGGGGATAGCAGTATCCTCACTGGCAATGTGCCATACGGGGGCATTAGGTCTTGGCTAGTATTATAGGAATGTAGATGGATAACGAGAATCTTAAAACTAAAATGCCTAAGAATAGATGGGCCTGTTTATGTTACTTATTCTCTCTAAAGCTTGGAATAGCTTACCCGAAGAGCTCCGGTATATGGCAGCGAAAGTCCGGACTGATGTAAGGTTGGAATCCTTCACGCTCGGGTATTAAGTCAGTTCATGTATGTAATTCCTGTTTAAGTATTTAATTTGCTTCGTGACGGTTAAAATACCTTCACTTGGATGTACTTGGGCCAGACGAAAGAAGAGAAATCAGGAGTGTAGCTTGGAAAATGCGATAGAGGTTTGGTCCCCAAAATTGCACAGAAAATTTAACTCCCTACGAAATCAGAGACTCAGCAGACAGGTACATAGCCACAAATGAAAAGCATATGCATATGCATAGGGGCCAAAGAACGTTCACAACTTCATTTATACAGCATCTAAAACTGTATGCGGAACTACCAATCTGGCCATATTTAAGACCCTAGTTAGACAAGCATTTTTGTAACATAGATTCAGCTAGACAGTGGCTGGATAAATCTGAAATCAACGAGGTCAGAGATGGTTTCAGCAACTAAAACAGGACGACCAGTGACATGGAACCAACAATAATATGAATAGAAAGTAGAGGTAGAAATGGTTGTGGTAGTCCTTAGTACTTTAGCACTTAGGTAGCTAAAGGGAGGAACCAGGGTGGTACTGCAAGGAAACAGGGGTTGGTACATAGACTTGAAAGCATTGGCGTAACACTATTATTACGATAGAAACATATTAATAAGCCAGAGAGTTGGAGCCCATGACTTTCTGTCCCTCGCCTTCGTCTGGAAATTTCCCGCCGTGTGTTTGGCATATATGACATGTACATGTTTGTCCTCCATGTTTTATGTCAAAGTGCCGGAAAAAAAAAGGGGGAAAAGCGTATTATGCAAGCATCCCGTAGCTTATAGAAGTAACCTGGTGTGGACTTTTAAAAGTCATTTGCTGTTTATCTTTCCCTTTACCGATTACTACCGGTAGCGAGTTGTAGTCAGAGAAGTGGGGCTCTCTCTCGCTCTCCGCACACACACACACACACCACACTCACAGCAAGTGGCGCCGGTTGTTGAGAATGAGCCACAGTAAAAAGCGCAACTAAAGCGCTGGGGTGTCCCAGTTCTAGCCTGGGTCGGTTAGTGTTGAGAAGGGGACAGCCCGGGGATGCTGCATCAAGAGACGGTCCGTGGGTCCATGAACGACTTTTAGAGGGCGTAGTGTATTCTGGGATATCTGCTGCAAGGGTAGGTTTGCTGTGGTGGTAAATTTGTTTAGCACTAATGAGATATCACAGGAAGTAGGGGAACAACACGCTATTTACAACGGGCAAGTTAGGGGGAGCAAAGCATGGTAGGGTGTGTCCTTGAAGTGGGTTTATGGATCCGACATGCACTCACACCAACCAATATAATCTGCTCACATAATTTTGAAGTACGAAAATTTCAAACCACCGTGGCGTGGTATATTTATTAAAAAATGTTATAAATCAAGACATAGCAAAGTACATAACTTGTTAAAAAAGTCTGTTGATTCCGCAGCGCCCCAGAAAGCTAAGCACGAGGGCAGCCCTTTCGTTCTTCTAGCAAGGTCGATGAGCCAGGAACCAATTCTGTGAGGAATAACGGTTGTAACTCGGTTCGCAGAACCAAGGGTTACTGGGAAAGGTGGTACAACGACCCAAGTTCCCATATGTGTTGAGTTTCATTTGCGTTCACTAGATCACGGAAGCACCCTAGTGATCCAGGACATTCTGAAAGTAGGCGTCAGCGTAAAAGGTGCAGGTTGGGCGGCACCATATCTGCGTCGTTTCAGATGGATTATATTCTCACCAGGTACGTGAGGAGGAGTACTCAGGAGTGTGAGCTCGAGATCGGGGCTGGTCAGTGCCGAGCTGTGGCATAACACATTTGATTACATGGCCCTGGCATTGTGGCTTTCCATATCAACGTTGAAGTTTGCATGATTTATGATATGCAACAGAGTGGTTAACAAACAACATTACCGGTGGAATGTTGTATTAAGTGCAAAAGAACCAGCAGGGTTATAAAAAAACTGCAAGTAATGAGGAAGCTGTGATTGAGGCAGTTTGAAAACATGGATGGAAAGAAATTCGCAGGATGATGATATTGGCCACGCACGGCTAGAACATGAACTCTGCTTTGTTTATGCATTGCAGCGGAATCATTTCTTGATATATATGGATCTACGTGACACATCTTGAGGTCCGCATTTTTTATGACTGTTGTGGGTGTGGTGGGTGTGTGTGTGTGGGGGGGTGTGGGTGTGTTCGTTATGTTGAGTGGGGTGTATGTGGTGTGGGGTTGGTGTATGGCAGCATGGTGTATGGCAACTGTTGGTGTATGGCAATATGGTGTATGGCAACATGTTGGTGTATGGCAACATGTTAGTGTATGGCAACATGCTAATGTATGGCAACATGTTGGTGTATGGCAACATGTTAGTGTATGGCAACATGCTAGTATGGCAACATGTTGGTGTATGGCAATATGGTGTATGGCACATGGTGTAGGCAACATGTTAGTGTATGGCAACATGCTAGTGTATGGCAACATGTGTATGGCAACTTTGGGGTGTATGGCAACATGCTAGTGTAATGGCAACATGCTAGTTTTATGGCAGCATGTTGGGGGTATGGCAACATGCTAGTGAAATGGCAGCATGTTGGTGTATGGCAACATGCTAGTGTATGGCAACATGTTGGTGTATGGCACCATGTTGGTGTATGGCAACATGTTGGTGTATGGCAACATGTTGGTGTATGGCAACATGTTGGTGTATGGCAACATGTTGGTGTATGGCAACATGTTGGTGTATGGCAACATGTTGGGTATGGTACCATGTTGGTGTATGGCAACATGTTGGGATATGGCAACATGTTGGTTTTATGGCAACATGTTGGTGTATGGCAAATGTTGGTGTATGGCAACTTTGTTGGGTGTATGGCAACATGGTATGGCAACATTTTGGTGTATGGCACCATGTTGGTGTATGGCAACATGTTGGTGTATGGCAACATGGTGTATGGCAACATGGTGTATGGCAACATGTTGGTGTATGGCAACATGGTGTATGGCAACATGGTGTATGGCAACATGGTGTATGGCAACATTGTCAGCATAGTTGCTGATCCCTGTATTCCCAGTATTATATAGCATAGCATATTAGTATCATCCCTGTGCTTTAGACACGAGATCCCTCGTAGGCCTTTGGCTTTGTGTGACGTCATAGGGATACACGTGGGCAGTGATCCCTCTGTCCCGTTCTCACTCGGCGGCAGACCTACGATATCTCCATTCAAGAACCCCTTAACGATAAATGGTGACAGCGGTGAGCCTGAAATTCTGACGATTACAGCGTTTTCCCTGGAGATAAAGTTGTCGACCAGCAAGACGGCCATTTCGTGTTACCAGTAGGCCTACGTGGTTCCCCATCCAGCTACCTCAACCAGCAAACTCTAACGCTTCTACTTTATTCACTGGTCCAGTCTTTTGTAATTAGTGTTTCCTGCTTTTTTTTGCATTACTCCGAGGGGTTGCCCCGAGTTGCAAATAAGCCAGCTTCCAGTCTGTGGTGGGGGAGTCAGAACACCCGAGTCCAGTCCAGCCTAGCCAACTCCATCCAATTATTTTGCCTGCCAAGCCAGCTTCCACCCCTGCTGTGCTCATCGTGTGAAGTTATCAAGCCATTCTGTGTGAAGGGTTAAGATAAAGCCAGCTAGCAACTAACCCAAGTGCCCTTACCCAGTACTCAAGCAAGCACATGAGTAGCCTTCATCGCTTGTGTTTTCAGTTCCAAGCTTTCCCTGAGTGCTCCTTGTCATCCTTGTGGTGTTGTAGTATTTCGTGGGTTTCTTCTAAGCCAGCCGGCTTAGAATTATCTTTGCGGCAGTGTGGGTTTCTCAGTGAGGCTTACGACGTCAACCCATAAGCCCAGCCACTCACGATCACGTGTGTCGCACCATTCCCGGTCTCGACGCCTCGCTCAGCATTACCCACAAACCCAACTACAGTCGGCCATTACAACCACCTACCTATCAGTGTTTTGGTGCACTGCAAAGGTTGTAGCACCATATTTAAGGACCACATAGGGGGTTTCAAGAGTAGAGGAGTGGCGCGCCATCTTTAAAAGCCTCCTGTGTGTTGTCTCTCCCCGATTTAAGCGCAATTCTACATCATCGTGCAGAGGACAGCAGCAAGACGATATAAACAATCCATCAATCTCATTTTTTCAAGTGTTACAGCTATAATATTTTTTTTTAGGGGGACAATTTGCGAGTGTTGAGACATTTCTTTTGTGTTCCCCATGAATTTTCTCTTAGTGACATTCAGTGACTCTTGATCAGACTCAGTGTTTATCATGTACTGATTGCATTCATTTCTTTAATCTCCTTAATTCAGTGTTAATTTTTCGTGCATTATTTTATATCTGTTGTGTTGTGTATCTTTTTATACACTTGAAGTAAGTACTTAGTTTTTTCCTTTGTTGGTGTGCAACAATGAGCAATATAGAACTTGTGTTTAACTTCAGAATTCCAGTGTATTAACCTCAGTAAATTTTTCATCTCATATTCTGCATCACAACTCAGTGTTGTCTGTTATTTTTTTCTTCCCAGCTTTTGTGTAATTCTATTTTTGTTCCCTGTGTGTTGAACATTCTTGTGTTCATATTCCTTTATTCAGCCAGTGTTTAATTTGTCTTATTTCCACAGACAATAGTGCCATTTTTTAAGTCCCAGCAAGAACCAATTTTACAAAAATTTTTCACACATCAAGTTTCATTGCAAAAAATTCTAGTACTGGTTTATGTTGATGTTTTGTTCTGCATCTCTGTAAGTGTTGTATTCCTTTTTGTTGTGGGTTTTTTTTGCACCTTTTATTTTTTTCATTTTTTATTGAAAAATTCACTCTTAGTGAAAATTTTTTAAGTTCTCCTTCTAAAGTAAATTGTTCTTTGCTTGTTGTTTAAGTGCATTTAAGAGTTAAAGTGTTCATTCCTTGATATTTTCTTTTCTTGTGTGTTTATAAATTTTTATTATTGCACATAGACTCTTTTGCATAATTCTTGTGAAAATATTGTGTTGCTATTAAAGTTTTTCTTGCAGAAAAATTTATGCAGTGTTGTGCAATACAGTTTTTTTACAGTGCAGTTTCTTATGTTCTGTTCTGTGCATAGTATTTTATTCTGTCTGTGTCATTTTATTTTTTTTTTTTCAGTGATTTGTATGTTTGTTTTAATTTTTGCACAAGTTTATTGAGTCCATTTTATTATTTTATTGTGTATTTTCCTTGTTGCATTGAAAGTAAAGACAACTCACTGTGCCATTTATTCAATTTAAAGTAAAAGTTGAGCATATTAAAATTTGAGCAAAGTAAAAAGTTCTCTTTTATTTTCAGTGTTTGTTAAGTTGCATATTATTCTTGTGTGAGTTTTTTTGCTTACTGGGGTAACTTGTCAATTTTTTAAATTTCTTATGAGAATAGTTAAGCATTTTTTTCCATTTAAGCTTACTGTGTCATTCTCTCCATTTTTCTTGACTTTTGCCCTTCAGTATTTTCACTGAGAAGATGTCCCAGTCACTTTTGAACGTTCACTTAGTGTATCATTTCAGTCAAAGTCAATATGAATCAGTCCACAGTACCAACATTTTCCCTTAAATGACTGAAAGACAATATCTAGCCCTTGAGCAATGTGTTTGTTCTCAAGCTTGTATCTGAATTTGTTAAAGTGCTGCGAAATGTGATGTTCAGATTAAGTTCCTATAGATCCGTGAATTAAATTATTAACGTAGCCGAGCGGTCAGGCACTAGTAATTCTTCACTCCCATCTGTGTTCCACCTATACCTTCAGACTTGCAGGATAGTGTTCCGTTGCCCCAAGTGTCCGAGGACACTCAGACTGCCTTGAGTGCACAGCCTATCCCTGCAATGATGCTAGTTCGAGTAGTAGTTTCTCCACAGGGGATGCCTTGTCAGAAAACGATTACTTGCAACTAGTAATGCCATCTCTTGGGTTTATGTGACATGCTGTCTGCAGAAAGACGTCTCTGTACAGCTTGTGTTCTCAAATAGAGTGTCTGTTGTTGTTCCTAAGTTCCAGATGGTGATCCCATCCTAGTTGACAGTAATCAGTGCATGTAAGAAGTTAGTTCTCGAGTAACTTTCACATTTTTAACGTTGTAAGTGTATTTCTTTATAGCTGATACCTCGTGTCACTTGTGCGACTCAGATTGAATATCAGCATTGTTGACCGTGTTCATTTCTTTTCTCCTGTGCTTGCAGTTGAGATAGTAGATTCGTTCTCCCCTTTCTCATATTGCGTGTTATAGCGTTAATTTTTTTTCAAACCGGGGGGAGTCATCCACTCCACCGAGTTTGTTCTTTCCTCCCGTAAGGGAAAAACTGTTACCTTTATTCCCGAACAAAGCCTACTGGAAGGTTAGCCAGATGGACCTTGACTATCCAAGAGTTCAATCCCATTTTGAAAATTTACCTGCAAGTTGAATGTTTGTCGCAGATGCTTTATCGCGACACGTTAGTGTAGTTACTGCAGATCCCCCATTTACTGTCGAGGATGTCAAAAATGCCCAGAGAACCGATCCCTTGTGTTCTGGTGTGATTCGATTCCTGCTCCAGGAAGAGCTTATTCTTACTGTGAAGCCACCAGTACCCATTAGTGACTTGTAATAGCCAAGAATTACTGTATCGAATAGTCGAGTTGAGTACTCCTAGCAGACGAGTTAGTAATTCCACAGTCACTAGTGATTGTAGTTGTATTTTTTGTGATATTCCTTCAGATCTCTCTCAGTCAAGGCCCTGTGTTAGCCAAATTTCAGAGGAATTCGATCCTCCAGAGATGATAACCATTCTGCATATGTAAACCTTACCCCCGCAAAAATGGGTTTAAATGTACATAGTCTGGGATAATTAAGATTTTCTGAGATGAATGAAATTGTCAATGTGTGTTTTGTTTTTTAGCTGATCAGTTTGTCAGAAATTTTCGTGTTCACGTTCCCTCCGTATTCTGAGAATTAACAGTCTAGATTTGAGTGCACCCAATCTGCCTTTCTGTTAAACACTCCTTTGTATATTAATTATTCTTCCTCAGAAACCGTTAGAGTGCATGAATACAGATCGATCGATCAATTCCATCCATATTGTATAATGATTTGTCTTATGTTTGTAATGATTACGTTAACACCCTTACGTCAAAATCATTTTAGTACATCATTAGTTCTAAGTTATATATAATTTGTTATGTATAGAATCAGCCCAGACCGCCTGCCTGTTCAGCCTATAGTATAGTAGTGTATGTCGGGACGACATACTAACATGACCGAGCTGTCAGCATAGTTGCTGATCCTGTATTCCAGTATTATATAGCATAGCATATTAGTATCATCCCGGTGCTTTAGACACGAGATCCCTCGTAGGCCTTTGGCTTTGTGTGACGTCATAGGGATACACGTGGGCAGTGATCCCTCTGTCCCGTTCTCACTCGGCGGCAGACCTACAAGGCGTGAACAGGCTAGGCACCGGGCTCCATCTCTCATCTCAGTCTGACAATACACCTACCATCCTACAAGTGTGTCTACCTTATCCTACGATATCTCCATTCAAGAACCCCTTACGATAACATGGTGTATGGCAACATGGTGTATGGCAACATGTTGGTGTATGGCAACATGGTGTATGGCAACATGTTGGTGTATGGCACCATGTTGGTGTATGGCAACATGTTGGTGTATGGCAACATGGTGTATGGCAACATGTTGGTGTATGGCAACATGTTGGTGCATGGCAACATGGTGTATGGCAACATGTTGGTGTATGGCAACATGTTGGTGTATGGCAACATGTTGGTGTATGGCAATGTTCCTAAACACAAAAAAAATTAATTATATTTTAGAAGACTTTCCCGAGATGGGG
>NC_069409.1:16042501-16050001 GCF_026875155.1 Cherax quadricarinatus
CAGGAACGGAAAGAAAAGACCAATTCCTTAGATCAAGAGCCCTCATCAGCGTCAAGGAACCTCCCTTGAGAGGAGCAACCTCGGTATTAAATTACCGAATGTATAATTTGATATGCTAAATTCCGTCTCAGACTCGAAGATCTAGCTGGAAGTGGCTGCTGCTTGTTACCAGACTCACATGTAAATAAACATAGATGTGGAAATTTGTGGAGAGACTAAATCTCCACCGACAGCTAGTAAGTGTTTATCTGGCCGCCTGGAACCCTGTAGTGTCACTTACGAGTTTAATTAATGAATTCTTAAAACGGTCACGACCCTTCTTAACAAAACCTTCAACTCAACATAGCATTTTGAGGGACTTAGGTTTTTGGAATAATTTATAGAGGCTTGAATCATCATTAAATAATATTAGGATTATTTCAGTAGACTACGACATTAATATTAGGTCGTTATATTAGGAAACGAAATTGGTAAAAGAGTAGCTGTCAACTCAGCCGGGAACTGGAACCCGCTGGTGCTTCCTCACATTAACAGAGTAAACCATCAACAACTTATAATGTAATGGTTGTAATTATAACCATAATTTTTAGAGAGGTTGGCCGGTAAGCCAGCTGAAAGCCTCGGTCAGGTGACCAAAAGCTCCAACTGCGGGTCATCACATGACTGAGACCCGCGTCAGGCAGCACTTCCTGTTTCCTGACTTAACCTTACCTAACAAACCATCAGAGACTTGTGAGGTTAAATTGTTCATTTTTACATCAGTCGCCTCGGCGGTGATTGCCTAGTTGAGCACTTCGTAAATTTTCACAATAGATTCATCCTGTGGTTACATAATCAAGCTAAATATCTGAAACCTATTGTTCAAGTGGAAATATTTTAATTAAAACCTTCCTACTGTATTTTGACTGCTGCTAGAATACTCTGAACTAAAGGTTTTACACGTCCGTTTTAATTATCCTTTGTTTGAAACTCTTATTCTGCGACTCAAAGATAAGACAAACACAAATTCAGCTGTTTTTTGGGCTACATACGTCACAAGTTCAGGAGACACAAGAGTCTCCTGTATTATAGTGTGCGTCAGATAATACTTTCTCATCCCCTTATGCATTCTCTCTCTCTCTCTCTCTCTCTCTCCTTCTCTCTCTCTCTCTCTCTCTCTCTCTCTCTCTCTCTCTCCTCTCTCTCCTCTCTCTCTCTCTCTCTCTCTCTCTCTCTCTCTCTCTCTCTCTCTCTCTCTCTCTCTCTTATGTAGGTGAGTCTGGTATTAATCTGACAATTAGTATTCCAAGGGACTCCAAATTAGATATCGACAGTGGCGACTTGTTTTGTGGGGGACTCCTCTATACCCCACCACCCTCAACCCTCACCCCACCCTGAGTGTGAGAGGGGTGACGGGTTATCTCTCCCTCACACTAATGTTGGAGGACACATCCGGAATGTGTGTGGGAGAGGGAGAATACACTGAGTGGTGCCAGACTCGCTCGTTATTTAGGTTCATAAAGATTTCCCTTGTAATTTCCAGCTATGTCTATGTAGTTGATTTAAGGCAGTGTATTATGATCTTAGAGATTTTTGGGGTATTTGACCCCAGATACTCGGGCCCCGGGTACTCTGATCCTAGATATTTTGGACCCCCAGTACCTCCCCCCCGGGTTCTCTGAACCCAGGATTCTTTTCCCATTACCCTGACCCCGGGTACCTGACCCAAGGTACTCAATCCGGGGGAGGAGCTTTTTCCCAAACTCAATCTTCGCGCCTTTTTCTTACCTCCCCCCCAATCCCGTCTTTTATATATTTTGTGGATTGAAACCATGGCCACTTCTTGACCATTCATGCTTTCTTGCATTTCACCTTTTCTTTAATAATAAAAAAAAAAATAAAATAATAATAAAATAAAATAATAACAATAATAATAATAGAATAAAAAAATAATAATAAAATAATAATAAAAAATATAATATTGTCATTTTTTAATATACTATAAGTATATCTATATTTAGAAGGAAAATGGTTTAGCAGAGCATGTAGCACCTACCATCTTGCAAATGACCGTCACTGACGAAAAAACCGGGATCTCGGGCTTGATTCCTCGACATGACTCTTGTTACCCATTCACCATGGCCCCTTTAAACTTTGGGTCTTGTTTATTTTCCTTTTTTCACCATGGTTTTTTAAACGTTTAGTCTTGTTACCCATTTCACCATGGTCTTTAAACGTTTAGTCTTGTTTCCATTCACCAGGTCTTTAAACGTTTAGTCTTGTTACCCTGTTCACCATGGTCTTTCAACGTTATCTTGTTACCCCTTTACCAGGGTCTTTAAACTTTAGTCTTGTTTACTCCGTTCACCAGGCTTTAAAACTTTTAGTCTTGTTACCCTGTTCACCATGGTTTTTAAAACGTTTATCTTGTTACTCCGTTCACCTGGTTTTTTCAACTTTTAGTCTTTTTACTCCATTTTCACCATGGTCTTTCAACGTTTGTTTTGTTACTCCTGTTCACCATGGCTTTCAACGTTTAGTCTTGTTACCCTTTTCACCAGGCCCTTTCAACTTTTTGCTTTTACTCCAGTTCACATGGTCTTTAAACGTTCAGTCTTGTTACTAATTTAAACCAGGTCTTTAAAACGTTTAGTCTTTTTTACCCCTGTTCACCACGGCCCTTTAAACGTTTATCCTTTTACTCCATTTTAAAAGGGTCTTTAAACTTTTAAGTCTTGTTACCCCTTTTCCCACGGCCCTTTAAAAAACGTTTAGTCTTGTTACTCCAGTTCACCAGGCTTTAAACTTTAGTCTTTTATTTCCAGTTCCCAGGGTTTTTTAAAACTTTTAGTATTGTTACTCCTGTTCACCATGGTCTTTAAACTTTGAAAATATGTCATCAGTTGTGCTTACCCCTCGAGCCGCTTCTGCACACTCCTTTAGCGGAAAGTCTAGGTTCCTTACTCCAGGATCTGACGCCCCCTTCCCCATCACACTTGTTTATTACCACATTCCGCAGGCGCTGTGTGACCCCTTGGGGTTTTTAGCGTTTCCCCCCGGAACTAACCCTTGCCAGGCACTAACACTGCACTTTTTTACCCACCATCATTACCCGGCCTTGATTTCAACGAACTCTCGTAAATTCTGGTTGTTTGATGAGATAATACTCCCCAAACTCATGTTAATCTCTCCCTTTGTGTTAACTATCCTCCAGGTTTTAACTAGTCTCTGCAGGTGTTAACAAATCTCCCCAGGTATTAACTAGTCTCTGCAGGTGTTAACATTTCGCAGGTGTTAACAGTCTCTCCCGGATTAACTAGTCTCTGCGGGTGTTAACTATTTTCTGCGGTTTAACAAAACTCCCCGGGTATTGTTGGGAGGGTTCGGGGAGATGGACAGTTGAGTTAAACACACTTGGGGGAGGGAACATTTATATTAGCAGATTTGGAGGGAACCCCAGACTGCCTGTTTTTGCCTTTTTATAAACCCCAGCACGGATGACATATTTTTGCTTGGAACCCCAAAATGGATACCAGATGTTTTTGGGGAACCCCACATGGAGATAAATTTTGTTGCTTGAACCCCAGCAGGGGATGATCATATGTTTTGGAACCCCAGCATGGATGACTATTTTTGTTTGGAACCCCAGCAGGATGATCATATTGTTGATGGAACCCCCAGCATGGGTATCAGTATTATTGCTGGAACCCCCAAGAGATCATATTGTTGCTTGGGACCCCATTGTGTTACGCCCTTTGCTCATTTTAAAAAGAAACGATATATTTCTACGTGTTATTTTGCCCTTTTTCTCTAATATTATTTCGGGAGTTTTTCCTTAATGGGCGGGGGTTAAACCATAAAAAATTTGAGCTACTAAACCCCCTATTCCGACAGAGAAAGGGTTGGGGCTGGTAAAGCCTTACCTTGTGAAATTTTATCCCTACCCTGGTCCGGGAAGGCCTATGGAAAATCTCTATAAGTCACCCACACCTCCCCAAATTTACCAGGTTTTTTGGGAAACCCTTTGCAAGGTATACGGGGCTAAAAGGGGCTTTGGAAAAGCTTGAGGAAAATAAGAATAAATAACGTTTTTAAGTTTTACGCCATTTACAGACCTGACGGGAAAAAGGATTTTTTGTAAAAATTGTCCCGGAGGAAGAGCTCTAGTTGGACAGTGTGGCGAAAGCTTTCAAAAACGCCGTGTACACATATATCTATACCTTTTCTCATTGAGAATGAGTCAGAAGCTGTCTAGGCCTTTGTAAATATTTAACTTATTACAGTGATGTGGAAAAAGGGCTAGTAATAATGTTATGCTCATAGTGTTTTACATTGAGAAGGTCTGTTGAAAGATGGAATGATTAAAAACCATAAGGGAAACCCTTTCAGTGATTACTAATGTTGGAAAAAATTGGTATCAATACCGACACAGTGGAAAATAAACACAATCAAAAAAATGTGATCCTTTTTTTGACAACGTTCACCCCACAGGGGTTTTTTTCAAGTCACAACAATTGTGTGTGATTTAAAAAAACCCCACTGTGTGGGTGAACGTTGTCAATAAAGGATCACATTAACTCATATTTTTATTACTAATGTTTTAAAAAACAAACAGAAAATAAAGTTTTCCTTTTTTCCCCATGATGATCCCAGTGTAGAGACCCCTAGACGTGAAATTCGGTTTTTTTAAAACAAATTTTTTTAGAGAAGCACTATCTAAAAACCCGAGTAAACCACATAGGGATGAAATAGTATTATTATGTCTTTTGAAACACAAGGATGGAGGGGACCATAATAAAATACACAAGACTTATGATCGGACTTTTTATTTCTTTCGTTAATGGTGACTCTTGAAGTTCTTTATCCTAATGGTGTAGCCACGCATTGGTTGTAGAAAACCACTCATGATGAGGTACTGTGGGTAGTTGGTTTTAGACAGCATGTAATGCAAAGGGAAGCCTCCATGTAGACACTACAACTTCTCATTCCAATTGGGGTCAGTTTTGAAATAAGAGCTAAATGGCAATGAAGAAAATTAAGCCAAGGTTTTGGGAAAAAAAAACGTAGTCCCAAAATTTAGGTGAATTTGATCAAAGTCTGGATCCTTATAAAATCGAGTGTAACCCGGTAAGGGCCATACAAAAACCCAAACTCCCAAGTTGTTTCAGTTTTCCACTTTTTTTGGGTTAGGGAAAAGAATGAATGGGGGCTGATGAGTGGAAAGCCTGAAGAAAAGGGGCAAGAGAGTAAAAATTTTTTTGTAACGTCTTTTGGTGTAACAGCGTTTTCAGGCTGTCAAATATTCACCCTCTAGGTAAACATAAGAAAACTTTTCCCTGACTAACATAAGGTTGTAGAAGCACTCCAGCAGAAGGGTTTGAATGGAACTGTCTTGCCAAACGGATCGAAATCCGATGACCTCGACGCCGTCCTCGCTTCCTGGGTTTTAAAATCCAAAAAGGGGGAAATAAACCATCCAAAAGGTGGGGGAAATATTCATATAAAACTTTTCCCTCATGCATCAAGAAAGAAAAAATTCTCAATAATATACTTTTTGGGGATTAGCTTGGGGTCTGACCAGTCACAACGCGATCACCAACTGCTGTAACGGGACGTGATTAATAAACGGAGTAGCGACCTCTGACACTCCCCTTGCTCTCTGATCCAACCACAGGGGTTTTCCGATTCATGGAAGGGAATTATATATGTACCTCTCAGATGTTTGACCTTTACTTTTTTTGAATTGCCGATCGTTCATGTATCAAGAGACTATATTTATCCAAAACCTTTTTTATTCTTTTTTTTTTTAAAATAAAACCTCAGTCACCCTGAGACTTTTCTTTGTCGACTTTAAAAATTTTTCTCTAAATAAATTTTGAACAAAAAGACTTTTTCATGAGTTGTGAGACGAGCGAGTAGAATGAGGCAGTGGGGCACTCTCGCCTCCACTTTACAAAATATCATCAGAAAGGTTCAGACTATAATGTACGAAAGGAACCCCTTGTGAAATTAGTCTAGTGGAAGGTAAAAAGGGAATGGTACAGGTACGAAATTTTCATAATTGTGCCGCCCGAACGGCGGTTTATTGTCACCTACACTCGGGGCCGTTCCAGGGAGCTCAAAAAAAGAGCGTTACAGAGGGCATGCTGGGCTTTTCAACCAAACTGGGGGGGGGGGGTTTTTTAAATATTAAGCATTTTCCCCACAAGGAAACTCCTGACTGAAGGCATTTTACTAGGAACTGGGCCTTATAGTCTTTTCCTCGAACCAAACCTCACACCTCGCACTTTTCCCTCCCCTACCCCATCTTTCCATCCCACCACCTCTCTCAAATTCTGAGGAGGGGTTTGGCGAGTGTCCCTCACGCTAAACCAACTCTGAGAAAACTTCCCCTCATTTTTTTCGTGTTGCTACATTTGCGACATTTCACATTTCCCGATGGCGCACTGAAAAATTAAAGTACTTGAACTAAACTTTCCACCCCCCGTGCTTGTCTTGCTTTTAAGATCACCTGTCTGCGATTTCTTTTTTTGGGTTTCATGTATTTAATCAATCTTTTTGCTCTAGATCTTTTTCCCCCTCATACGTCGTCAGAGTATGATAGCAAAATAACCCCAGATGGGGGGGAAATCTCTGAGGAAAACAAGGTATTTTGACGGCCCATATCATAGAAGGGGCGCACCGCCCAAAACACCCACTTCCACCCCTTTCCCCTCAAACCCTTTCGGGGGCAGGGGGGGTAGAAGACCCCAATTTTCGAAACAAGAAAAAAAATATTAAGAAAACGTAAAAGCACCCCAAAAACCGTGTAACGAATCAATGATCTGTTTTCCCAATGGAATCATTTTATCTAAAAAGGTTTTAAACACCTCCAAACTCAAGCAATTTAATATTTCAATATTTTTCAATTCACTATTGTCAACCATACTACGTCCCAAAAATGTTCCAGAAGGCCCAGAAGGGGGGGGACTCTACACAGACTCTACAATTTACCTACAACCCCCCCATATCTACCCATCGCTTTTATGGCAACGCACCATTTCTTTAAAACAGGACCACAGAAACCCATAAGTCACTCTCCCACCTCCCTAATTACCCTGAAAACCACAAATAATATTTTTAGTCACATCCACTGCTAACTGACTTTTTTGAACTGCCTAAGCAGGCTTTCTAAAATTATGGAAATTTCCCATAATGGCCTACCGAAGTTAGAACCGATCTCCGAGGGGCGAAAAGGGGGAAAAAGTCTTTTATAAACTACCTCACACGAAAACCGAGTAATTGAGCACTAAACGGGGATATCACCCCTGCACTCACTGACAATATAATTCTTTTTACTACAATACAGGTACAAGGGGAACAGACATTCACTGTATAAAAAGCCGCTTTTTAGCAGATATTTCGGGCAAATAGGTCATTTTTTCCCAGGGTACGACCCACACCAGTCGACTAAACCCGGTACCCTTTACTGATAGTGAACAAGACAGCCATGTAAGGAAAAACCTCCAAGTTTCCACCCCT
>NC_069409.1:16052501-16080458 GCF_026875155.1 Cherax quadricarinatus
AAGTCAGCCGTCTCCCACCGAGTGCAGGGTGACCCAAAAAAGAAAGAAAATCCCCAAAAAGAAAATACTTTCATCATCATTCAACACTGTCACACCACACTCACACATTATCACTGTTTTTGCAGAGGTGCTCAGAATACAACAGTTTAGAAGCATATACGTATAAAGATACACAATATATCCCTCCAAACTGCCAATATCCCAAAACCCCTCCTTAAAAGTGCAGGCATTGTACTTCCCATTTCCAGGACTCAAGTCCGACTATATGAAAATAACCGGTTTCCCTGAATCCCTTCACACTCCAACAGATCGTCAGGTCCCAAGTACCATTCGTCTCCATTCATTCCTATCAAATACGCTCACGCACGCTTGCTGGAAGTCCAAGCCCCTAGCCCACAAAACCTCCTTTACCCCCTCTCTCCAACCCTTTCGAGGACGACCCCTACCCCTCCTTCCTTCCCCTATAGATTTATATGCTTTCCATGTCATTCTACTTTGATCCATTCTCTCCTAAATGACCAAATCACCTCAACAACCCCTCTCTGCCCTCTGACTAATTACTTTTTATAACCCACACCTTTTTGCTAATTTCCACACTCCGAATTTTCTGCATAATATTTACACCACACATTGCCCTTAGACAGGACATCTCCACTGCCTCCAACCGCCTCTTCGCTGCTGCATTTACCACCCAAGCTCACATCCATATAAGAGTGTTGGTACTACTATACTTTCATACATTCCCTTCTTTGCCTCCATAGATTACGTTTTTTGACTCCACATATACCTCAACGCACCACTCACCTTTTTTCCCTCATCAATTCTATGATTAACCATCATCCTTCATAAATCCATCCTCCGACACGTCAACTCCCAAGTATCTGAAAACATTCACTTCTTCCATACTCCTCCTCCCCAATTTGATATCCAATTTTCTTTATCTAAATCATTTGATTACCCTTATCACCTTACTCTTTTCTATGTTCACTTTCAACTTTCTACCTATTACACACATTCCCAAACTCATCCACTAACCTTTGCAATTTTTCTTTAGAATCTCCCATAAGCACAGTATCATCAGCAAAAAGTAACTGTGTCATTCCCATTTTGAATTTGATTTCTCCATAATTTAATCCCACCCATCTCCCGAACACCCCAGCATTTACTTCTTTTACAACCCCATCTATAAATATATTAAACAACCATGGTGACATTACACATCCCTGTCTAAGACCTACTTTTACCGGGAAGTATGCTCCCTCTCTTCTACACACCTGAGCCTCGCTATCCTCATAAAAACTCTTAACAGCATTTAGTAACTTACCACCTATTCCATATACTTGCAACATCTGCCACATTGCTCCTCTATCCACTCTATCATATGCCTTTTCTAAATCCATAAATGCAATAAAACTTTCTTTCCTTTATCTAAATACTGTTCACATATATGTTTCAATGTAAACACTTGATCTACACATTCCCTACCCACTCTGAAGCCTCCTTGCTCATCCGCAATCCAACATTCTGTCTTACCTCTAATTCTTTCAATTATAACCCTACCGTATACTTTTCCTGGTATACTCAGTAAACTTATTCCTCTGTAATTTTTACAATCTCTTTTGTGCCCTTTCCCTTTATATAAAGGGACTATACATGCTCTCCGCCAATCCCTAGGTATCTTCCCCTCTTTCATACATTTATTAAACAAAAGTACCAACCACTCCAACACTATATCCCCCCCTGCATTTTAACATTTCTGTCATGATCCCCCCTCAGTTCCACTGGTGTACCCCCTTCATTCTACGTAATGCCTCACGTACCTCCACCACACTTACATTCTGCTCTCTTCACTCCTAAAAGATGGTATATCCCTCCCTGGCCAGTGCATGAAATACCGCCTCCCTTTCTTCCTCAACATTTAAAAGTTCCTCAAAATATTCTCGCCATCTACCTAATACCTCCCTCCCCATCTACTAACTCCCCTACTCTGTTTTTAACTGACAAATCCATACTTTCCCTAGGCTTTCTTAACTTGTTTAACTCACCCCAAATTTTTTTCTTTATTTTCACTAAAAATTTCTTGACAGTGCCCTCTCCCACTTATCATCTGCTCTCCTTTGCACTCTCTCACCACTTTCTTCGCCATTCTTTTACTCTCCTATACTCTGCTCTTCTGATAACACTTCTGCTTTGTAAAAACCTCTCATAAGCTAAACTACTTATCTCTTTTATCACACCCTTTACTTCATTCATTCCACCACCATCACTCCTCTTTCCTCCTGCCCCCACCCTCCTATAACCACAAGCTCTGTCCACTTCTAATTACTGCATTTGTAAAAACTATTCAACCCTCTTCAACCCCCCCATTACTCATCTTTGCACTAGCCCACCTTTCTGCCAATAGTCGCTTATATCTCACCCGAACTTCCTCCTCAATTAGTTTATACACTTTCACCTCCCTCTTACTTGTTGTTGCCACCTTCCTCTTATCCCATCTACCTCTTACTCTAACTGTAGCTACAACTAAATAATGATCCGATATATCAGTTGCCCCTCCATAAACATGTACATCCTGGAGCCTACCCATCAACCTTTTATCCACCAATACATAATCTAGCAAACTACTTTCATTACGTGCTACATCATACCTTGTATTTTTATTTATCCTCTTTTTCATAAAATATGTATTACTTATTACCAAATTTCTTTCTACACATAGCTCAATTAAAGGCTCCCCATTTACATTTACCCCTGGCACCCCAAATTTACCTACTACTCCCTCTATAACATTTTTCCCCACTTTAGCACTGAAATCCCCAACCACCATTACTCTCACACTTGATTCAAAACTCCCCACGCATTCACTCAACATTTCCCAAAATCTCTCTCTCTCCTCTACACTTCTCTCTTCTCCAGGTGCATACACGCTTACTATAACCCACTTTTCACATCCAATCTTTATTTTTACTCCACATAATCCTTGAATTAATACATTTGTGGTCCCTCTTTTCCTGCCATAGCTTATTCTTCAACATTATTGCTACTCCTTCTTTAACTCTAACTCTATTTGAAACCCCTGACCTAATCCCATTTATTCTTCTCCATTGAAACTCTCCCCACACCCTTCAGCTTTGTTTCACTTAAAGCCAGGACATCCAGCTTCTTCTCATATATAAATATATATTATATATATATATATATATAATATATATATATATATATATATATATATATATATATATATATATATATATATATATATATATGTATGTATAGATATATATTATATATATATATATATATATATATATATATATATATATATATATTATATTATTATATATATATATATATAATATTATATATATATATATATATATAATATATATATAATAATAATTAATAATTATATATATATTATATATATATATATATATATTATATATATATATATATATATAATATATATATATATATATAAATATATATATATATATATATATGTCGTGCCGAATAGGCGGAACTTGCGATCTTGGCTTAATTAGCGACTCTCATCTTGCCATATAGGACAAGTGAAAATTTGTGTATGCTATACATTTCGCCAAATTCATTCTGACCTAACGAAATAAAATATATTTCACTGGTTTGTTTTAGTATTAAATTATTGAAAACAAATCAAAAATATTTTTGTTGTGGTTAGGGCTAAAATAAATTGCCTCTTGTTACTAATAAGGTTAGGTTTAAGTTTTCTAAGAATCTTTTGTTGCCAAATTAAGTTTTAACATTAACATTAATGAAAAAAATTATCATCTTTAAACGTATTGGAAAGAAATTTTAGAAAGGATTTTATTTTTAATTGAGTTATTGTAAATGGACCAGTTTTAATTTTCGAACAACGACATATATATATATTAATCTTATATATTATATATATATATATATATATATCTTATAGATTATATATATTTATTATATATATATTTATATATATATATTTATATATTTTTATATATATATATATATTCTATATATATATATATTTTTATATATAATGTAAAGTTTTTCTTGCATGAAGAGGTAGGGCGTGGGGATGCAGAGGAGAGGGGAGAGAGAGGGGAGACTGGAGGGGAGATGGATGCAGAGGAGAGGGGGAGAGAGAGGGGAGATGAGGGGAGAGGGATGGGAGAGGGAGAGTTTCAAATATTCTAGCTGGGGGTTAAGGTTAATTCTAGTAATTAGAGGTGGTGTTGCAGAGTGGACTCATAGAGTTCCTTTAAGGCTGAGGTTAATTTCTGGGTTTTCGTCAGCATGTATGGCCAGTTTTTTAAAACTTATACAATCATCTCGTTCTCTTTGATGGTTCATGCGCCGTTCTCACACAACGTAACTTTTCGTAAGTTCAGCCGGAGGGCGTTCCCTGAACCATCACCTCTGCTAATACTGGGGTTGGTTTCACAACAACACAAGCACCAACTCGGTGATGGTTCAAGCACACACATATAACAAACCACAGGTGATGGTTCACCACACACAATAAACCCCAAGGTGATGGTTCACCTCACAAAGCCAAAACACCACAGGTGATGGTTCACCACACACAATCACAAACTCACAGGTGATGGTTCACCACACACAAGTAACCACCCACAGGTGTGGTTTTTTTCACCACTACAAAAGCACCACCCAAATGTGATCGTTTTCCGGAGGGGGGGGCGGGGGCGAAGGGGTCCCACCAACCCGCACCCCCTGGGGGGGGGGGGGGTGTCGGGTCGCGTTGGGCAGGGGTGGTTTCGGCTGTGGTGGTGTGGGTGTGGGTTGGAGGTTATCACCACACACAAGAACAATTTCCACAGGTGGATGGTTTTCCTACATATGCCCACTCAACCCACAGGTTGGTTCTGAGGGTGGATGGTTCACTCCACACACTAGCACCGCCAACAGGAGGATGGTTCACCACACATAAGCCAACCCCACAGGTGATGGTTTTTACACCAAAACACCAAAGCCAATCCAACAAGTGATAGGTTCACCACACACAAGCTACAACTCACAGGTGATGGTTCACCACACCATCATGCACAACCCAACAGGTGCAGGTCGGGCAGATGTGTTCACAACACACTAAGCACCACTACCCAAAAGTGATGGTTTTCACACACACAAGCCAAAACTCACAGGTCAATGGTTCACCTCTAACACAAGCACAACCCACAGTTTGATGGTTCTCCACACACAATCACACCCACAGGTGATGGTTCACCACTACAGAAGACACTCCCAACATGGTGATAGTTCACCACACACAAGCTACCACCAACAGGTGATGTTCACCACACATATGCCACACAACACAGGTGTGGTTCAACACACACAAGCACAACCACAGGTGATTGGTTCACCACACACAATCACAACCCACCAGGTGATGATGGTTCACCTCAAACAATCACTACCCACAGGTTTTGTGATGGGTTCACCACACACAATCAAACCCACAGGTGATGTTTCACCACACTCAAGCACAACTCACAGGTGATGGTTCCCCCCCCCAAACACACCATACAATCACCTACCAAACAGGGTTTTGATGGTTTGTCAACACACAACACACAAAGCACACTTTCCCTGGTGAATGGTTCCACCACACACAAGCACAACCCAAGGTGCATGGGTCACCACACACAAAATCACCGCCCAACTGTGATAGGTTTCCACACTCAATCAAACCTCAGGTGATGGTTCACCCACACACAAATCACTTCCCCAGGTATGGTTCACCAAACACATCAATCACAACCCACAGGTGATGGTTCACCTCACACAATCACCACCCACAGGTGGACGGGTCACCACCTCACAATCACTTCACTCAGGTGATGGTCACCACATCACATTCACATATACCCTCTGGTGTTGGTTTCTTCACACCTTCTCATATCACACTCCCACAGGTGATGGTTCACAATCAACTATCTCACTCCTCAGGGGTGTTGGTTCACCCTACACTTTCAATCCCTAGGTGTTTGGTTCATCTCACACAACTCTCCACCCACAAGGTGATGGTTCACCACACACTATCGACTACCTACAGGTGATGGTTCACCCACACACAGTTACAACCCACAGTGATGGTTCACAACACACAATCACACACAAGGTGATGGTTCACCACTCACAATCACAACCCACGGTGATGGTTCACCACACAATCTCACCACAGGTGATGGTTCACCAACACACAGTCACAACCCACAGGTGATGTATTCACCACACACTATCACAACCACAGGTGATGGTTCACTCTCACACATCACTCCACCCACAGGGTGATGGTTCACCACACACACATTCACAACCCACAGGTGATGGTTCACACACACAATCACAATCCCACATGGTGATGGTTAGTTCTCCTACACACAATCAAACAACAGGTGATGGTTCGCCCACACACAATCACTTACCCCACAGGTGATGGTTCACCACAAACAAATCACAACACACATTGTGTTGGTTCTCTAACACACTCTCATCCCACAGGTGATGACGTTCACCACCACATCAATCCAACCCACAGGTGATGGTTCACACTCACAAGCACAACCCACAGGTTATGGTTCACTAACACAACAAGCACCTCCCACAGGTGTTGGGTCACCATCACACATCACCACCCACAGGTGATGGTTTCCACACACCAATTACAATCACACAAGGTGTTGGTTCTCCAAACACAATCACCAATCCCCACAGGTGCTGGGTCACACACACAATCAACAACCAATGGTGATGGTTCTCACACCACTATCACAACCCACTGGTCATGGTTCACAAAACACATATCACATTCCCTCAGGTGATGGTTCACCACACACATCACAAACCCACAGGTGCTGGTTTCACACACACAATTATACATCCCTCAGTGATGGCTTACCACACACAATCACAACCCCACAGGTGTTGGTTCACCACTCACAATCACAACCCACAGGGGATTGCAGTTCATCCACTCACAATCACAAACCACAGGGATGGTTCCACCAATCACAATCACAACCCACATGTGATGAGTCACCACACACATCACAACCCACAGGTGATGGTTCACCACACTCAATCACCAACCAAGGTGATGGTTCAACACACAACAATCACAAACCAACTGGTGATGGTTCTCCAAACCTATCACAACCCACAGGTGATGGTTCACCCACACACAATCAAACCCACAGGTGGATGTTCACCCACACGCATTCACAACCACAGTGATGGTTCACCAAAACAATCACAACCCACAGGTGATGGTTCACCACTAACAATCACACAACCACAGGTATGGTTTCACCACCACTCATCACAACCCACAGGTGATGGTTACCACACACAATCACAACCCACAGGTGATGGTTCACCACACACAATCACAACCCACAGGTGATGGTTCACCACACACAATCACAACCCACAGGTGATGGTTCACCACACACAATCACAACCCACAGGTGATGGTTCACCACACCACAAATCACAACCCACAGGTCGATGTTCATCACACCACAATCACAAAACCACAGGTGCTTGGTTCACCACACTCAGTCACAACCCACAGGTGATGGTTCACCAACACAATCCACAACCACAGGTGATGGTTCTCACACACAATCACAAACCCACAGGTGATGGTTTCACACAAACATCCCTACCCACAGGTGATGGTTACACACACACAATCTCAAACCCACAGGTTGTGGTTCTCCACTCACAATCACCACCCACAGGGTGGTGGTTCACCACACACAATCACAACGCCACAGCGTGGTAGTTCTCCACACACTATCACACCCACAGGTGATGGTTCACCACACACACAGCACAACTCACAGGTGATGGTTACACCACTACAATACACACCACAGGTGGATAGTTCAACACACACATTCACCACCCACAGGTGTGATAAGTTCACCACACTCAATCACAACCCACAGGTGATGGTTCACACACACAATCCAAACACAAGGTGATGGTTCACCACACACAATCACCAACCACAGGTTGATGGTTCACCACACTCAATCACAACCCACAGGTGACTGGTTCACCACACACAATCACCTTCCCACAGGGGATGGTTTCTCCACACAACAATCACAAACACTCAGGTGATGGTTCACCACACACAATCACAACCCACAGGTGTTGCGGTCTCACACACAAATCACAACACACAGGTGATGGTTCACCACACACAATCACAATCCTCAGGTGGTGGTTTCTCAACCACACAATCACAAACCACAGGTGATGGTTCACCAACATCATCTCAACCACAGGTGATGGTTCACAACACACTTGCACCACCCAAGGTGATGGTTCACACACAACAATCACCTCCCCAGGTGATGGTTCACCACACCACAATCACAACCCACAGGTGATGTTCACCCACACAATCACAACCCACCAGGTGATGGTTCATCCACACACTAATCACTACCACAGGTGATGGTGCACCAACACACATTTCACAACCACAGGTGATGGTTCACAATACACATTGCACCACCCACAGGTGATGGTTCACCACACACGTGCGCAACCCACAGGTGATGGTTCACCACAACAAAATCTCTTAACCCACAGGTTGATGGTTCTCCACACACAATCACAACCCACAGGGATGGTTCACACACACAAGTCACAACCCACAGGTGATGGTTCTCCACACATATCACAACCCCAGGTGTTGGGTTCACCACTCACCCATCACAACCCACAGGTGATGGTTCACCACACACAATCACAACCCACAGGTGATGGTTCACCACACACAATACCACCACAGGGTGGTTGGTTCACCACACACCTATCACAACATCTGGTGATGGTTCAACCCTCATCATTCACAACCCACATGTGATGGCTTCACACAAACTATCACAACACACAGAGTGTTGGTTCACACACACAATCACAGCCCAAGGTGATGGTTCTCACACACAAATCACTACCCACATGTGATGGTTCACCACACACAATCACTACCCTACTGGTGATGGTTCTCCACACACAATCACAACCCCACAGGTGATGTTTCACTCACACATCACAACCACAGGTGATGGTTCACCACAACAATCAACCCAAAGGTGGATGGTTCACCACACACAATCACAACCTCAGTGGAATGGTTCACAACACTCAATGCACCACACCAGGTGATGTTCACCACACAACAAGCACACCCACAGGTTGATAGTTAAACACAACACAATCACCACCCACGGTGATGGTTCACCACTCACAATAAAAACCCCACGGTGATGGTTCACCACACACAATCACAACCCACAGGTGATGGTTCACCACACACAATCACAACCCACAGGTGATGGTTCACCACACACAATCACAACCCACAGGTGATGGTTTTTCTCCACACAAATCACACCCACAAGGTGATGGTTCACCACACACAATCACAACGCACAGGTGATAGTTCACCACACACAATCACCACCCACAGGGGATGGTTCACCACACACAAGCACAATTCACAGGTGATGGTTCACCACACACAAGCACCACCCACAGGTGATGGTTCACCACACACAAGCACCACCCACAGGTGATAGTTCAACACACACAATATCACCACCCTACAGGTGTTGGTGCACCACACACAATCCACAACCCTCAGGTGATGGTTTCTCCCACACACATTCATTCCCACAGGTGATCGGTTCACCACACACAATCACAACCCACAGGTGATGGTTCACCACACACAATCACAACCCACAGGTGATGGTTCACCACACACAATCACAACCCACAGGGGATGGTTTTCCCACCACACACAATCACAACCCTAGGTGATGGTTCTCCACACACAATCACACCCACACGGTGATGGTTAACCACACTAATATCAACGCACACGTGATAGATTCACCACACACAATCACCACCCACAGGGGACTGGATTCACCACACACAAGCACAATCTCACAGGTGATGGTTCACCACAACACGTGCACCACCCACAGGTGATAGTTCAATCACACCACAATCAGCACCCACAGGTGATGGTCACCACCACACAATCACTACCCTCATGTGATGGTTCACCACACACAATCACAACCCACAGGTGATGGTTCACCACACTCAATCAATCACCCAAGGTGATGGTTCAACCACACTCAATCACAACCCACAGGTGATGGTAACCACACACAATCACAACCCACAAGGTGATGGTTCACCACACACTATCACAAAACTCCAGGTGATGGTTCACCACACACAATCACAACACCTCAGGTGATGGTTCACCTCACACAATCACCAACCCAAAGGTGATGGTTCACCACACACAATCCACAACCCTCATGGTGATGGTTCAACACACCAATCACAACCCAACAGGTGATGGTTCACCACACACAATCACAACCCACAGGTGATGGTTCACAACAATCAATCACAACTCCTAGGTATGGTTCACCACACACATTCACAACCCACGGTGATGGTTCACCAAACACAATAACAAACCACAGGTGATGGTTCACCACACACAAATCACAACCCACTGGTGATGTTCACCACACAAATCACATCCCACATGTGGTGGATCACCACACACAATCACAACCCACAGGTGATGGTTCACCACACACAATCACAACCCACAGGTGATGGTTCACCACACACAATCACAACCCACAGGTGTTGGTTCTCCACACCACATATCACAACCCACTGGTGATGAGTTCTCCACACACAATCACAACTCTCGGTGATGGTTCACCACACACAATCAAACGCTCATGTGATGGTTCACCATCACATCACAACTCAAGGTGATGGTTCACCACTCACATTCACAAACCAACAGTGATGGTTCTCCACACACAATCACAACCCCACAGGTTGATGGTTCACTACACAATTCAAAATCACTTGTGATGGTTTCACTCACACACAATCACAACGCACAGGGTGATGGTTTCACCACACACAATCACAATCAACAGGTGATGGTTCACCACACCAATCGCAGCGCCACAGGTGATGGTTCTCCACACACAATCACAACGCACAGGTGTTGGTTCTCCAACACAATCCAACTCAGGTGATGTTACCCACACACAATCACAACCCACAGGTGATGGTTCACCCACACAATACAACCACAGGTGATGGTTCACCACCACCATCACAACGCACAGGTGATGTTCACCACACACAATACAACTCCACAGGTGAGGGTTCACCACAACAATCACATCGCACAGGTGATGTTCACCACACACCATCCAACGCACAGGTGATGGTTCACCACAACACAATCAAACTCTACAGGTGATGGTTCACCACACACAATGTACAAACGCACAGGTGTGGTTCACCACACAAATCACAACGCACAGGTGATGGTTCACCACACACTATCTCATCCAGGTGATGGTTCACCACTACACAATCAAAACGCCAACAGGTGATGGTTCGCCACATACACAATCACAACGCACGGTGATGGTTCACCCTCACCACAATCACATAAACACAGGTGATGGTTCACCACACACATCACATACCCACAGTGAATGGTTCACCACACACAATCACAACACAGGTGATGGTTCACCAACACCAATTCACAACGCCACAGGTGATGTTCACCACACACAATCACAATCTCAGGGTGATGGTTCACCTCACACAGATTCACAACGCACAGGTGATGGTTCCCACACACATTCACAACGCACAGGTGATGGTTCACCACTCACAATCACTTAACAACCCACAGGTGATGGTTCCCAACACAATCACATACCCACTGGTGATGGATTCACACACACAATCACAACGCACAGGTGATGGTTCACCCACACACAATCACATCGCACAGGTGAGGGGTCACCACACACATACACAACGCACTGGTGATGGTTCACCACACACATAATCACAACCCACAGGGTGATGGTTCCACCACACACAATCACAAACCACAGGTTATGGTTCACCACTCACAATCACAACGCACAAGGTGATGGTTTCAAACACAAAATAACAAATCTCTCAGGTGAGGGCTTCAACCACACACATTCACAACGCACAGGTGGTGGTGCACCACATCTCAATCACAACTCACTGGTGATGTTCACCACACATCAATCACATAAACGACCAGTGTGCTGGTTCACCACACGCAATCACACGCACAGGTGATGTTCACCACAACACAACAAACCCACAGGGTGATGGTGTCACCACACACAATCAAACCCACAGGTGATGGTTCACCACACACACTCACAAATCGCACAGGTGATGGTTTCACCACACCACATTCTCAACTCACAGGTTGATGTTCCAACACACACAATCATCAAAACGCACAGGGATGGTTCACCACACACAATAACAACGCCACAGGGTGATGGTTTCACCACACACAATCACAACCCTACAGGTGATGTTCACCACACACAATCACATCCACAGGTGATGGTTTCACACCACACAATCACAAGCTCAGGTGATGGTTCACACATCCACAATCCAAACGCCAGGTGGATGGTTCCCACACACAATCACAACGCACAGGTGATGGTTCACCACACACAATCACAACCCACAGGTGATGGTTCACCACACACAATCACAACCCACAGGTGATGGGTTTTTTTTTTTTGTTTCTCCACACTACTCAATCACAACGCACAGGTGATGGTTCACCACACACAATCACAACCCACAGGTGATGGTTCACCACACACAATCACAACGCACAGGTGATGGTTCACCACACACAATCACAACTCACAGGTGATGGTTCACCACACACAATCACAACGCACAGGTGATGGTTCACCACACACAATCACAACGCACAGGTGATGGTTCACCACACACAATCACAACCACAGGTGATGGTTCACCACACACAATCACAACCCACAGGTGATGGTTCACACACACTATCACAAATCGGCACTGGTGATGGTTCACCTCACTCTATCCAACTCACAGGTGATGGTTTCACCACCCACATCACAACGCACAGGTGATTTTTGGTTCACCACACAATCATCAACTCTCAGGTGATGGTTTCACCTCACACAATCAAAAACGCAAGGTGATGGTTCACCACACACAATCAAAACGCACAGGGAGATTGGTTCACCACACTCATCACAATCACAGGTGATGGTTCACCACAAACAATCAAAACGTCACAAGGTGATGGTTCACCACACACATCACAACGCACGTGATGGTTCCACCAACTCACAATCACAACTCATCAGGTGATGGTTCACCACACACAATCACTCGCACAGGTGATGGTTCACCACACACCACAAAAACAACGCACAGGTGTTGGTTCACCACACACAATCACAACCCTCAGGTGGAGGGTTAACCACACACAATCACAACACGGTGATGGTGTCACACACACAATCAAACCCTCAGGTGATGGTTTCCCACACACAAGCAAAGCCACAGGTGATGGTTCACACACACAATCAACATCTCACAGGTGTTGGTTCACCACGCACAATCACAACGCAACAGGTGATGGTTCCACCAACACAATCACAACGCTCAGGTGAGGGTTCACCAACACTATACTAACCCATCATGGTGAGGTTCACCACATCAATCACACACCCACAGGTGATGGTTCACCACACACAACACAACGCACAGGGTGATGGTTCACCACACACAATCACACGGCACAGGGTGATGGTTCACCACACACAATCACAAGCACAGTGATGGTTCACCACACACAATCAACCCACAGGTGTGATGTTCACCACACACATTCACAAGCACAGGTGAGGTCACCACACACAATCACACTCACTGGTTGAGGCTTCAACACACACAATTCACAACTCACAGGTGTGGTTTCACCACACACAATCCCAACGCACAGGTGATGGTTCACCACCACACAATAACAACGCCAAGGTGATGGGTTTCACACACACAATCACAAACCACTGGTGTGGTTTCCACCTACACAAAATCAACAACCCCACAGTGAGGTTCACACACACATCAAACCCACAGGTGATGGTTCACCACACACAATCACAACTCACAGGTGATGGTTCACACACAACAATTCACAACGCCAAGGGGATGGTTCCACACACATCTATCAAAAACCCACAGGTGATGGTTCCACCACCACACAATCATACAAACGCACAGGTGATGGTTCACCACCACTCATTTCACAAACGCACAGGTAGTGTTGTAATTATATATATTTACCAGCATCCCAGGTGGACTTGGGTGATAGCTTTATGGGTGGGATGTCTTCACTGATCTACCTTCCTGGGTGGGATGTCTTCTCTGACTCACCTTCACTGGGTGGGATGTCTTCACTGACTCACCTTCTGGGTGTATTCATCACTGACCACCTTCCTGGTGGGATTCTTCACTGACTTCACCTTCTGGGTGGGATTCGTCATGACTCACCTTCTGGGTGGGATGTCTTCACAGACTCACCTTCCTGTGTGGGTGTTCTTCACTTGCTCACTTCATGGGTGGTGATGTCTTCACTGACTCACCTTCCTGGGTGGGATGTCTTCACTGACTCACCTTCCTGGGTGGGATGTCTTCACTGACTCACCTTCCTGGGTGGGATGTCTTCACTGACTCACCTTCCTGGGAGGGATTGTCTTCATGTCTCTCCTTCTGGGTTGGGATGTCTTCACTGACTCACCTTACTGGGTGGATGTCTTCCACTGACTCACCTTCCTGGGGTGGGATGTCTTCACTGATCACCTTCCTGGGTGGGATGTCTCACTGACTCACTTCCTGGGTGGGATGTCTTCATGGACTCACCTTCCTGGGTGGGATGTCTTCACTGAATCACCTTCCTGGGTAGGATCGTCTTCACTGATCACCTTCCTGGGTAGGATTGTCTTCACTCGACTCACCTTCCTGGGAGGGGATGTCTTCATGATCCACCTTCCTGGGGTGGGATGTCTTACTGACTCACCCTTCCTGGGTGGGATGTCTTCACTGACTCACCTTCCTGGGTGGGATGTCTTCACTGACTCACCTTCCTGGGTAGGATGTCTTCACTGACTCACCTTCCTGGGAGGGATGTCTTCACTGACTCACCTTCACTGGGTGGGATATGTCTTCTCTGACTCACCTTCCTGGGGGGATGATCTGCACTGATCACTTCCTGGGGTTGGGGTTGTCTTCATGTCTCACTTCCTGGGTGGGATGTCTTCACTGACTCACCTTCCTGGGTGGGATGTCTTCACTGACTCACCTTCCTGGGTGGGATGTCTTCACTGACTCACCTTCCTGGGTGGGATGTCTTCACTGACTCACCTTCCTGGGTGGGATGTCTTCACTGACTCACCTTCCTGGGTGGGATGTCTTCACTGACTCACCTTCCTGGGTGGGATGTCTTCACTGACTCAACCCTTCCTGGGTGGGATGTCTTTCACTGACTAAAATTTCCTGGGTGGGTTGTTCTTCATTGACTCACCTTCCTGGGTTGGGATGTATTCATGATCACCTTCTGGTGGGATGTTCACTGATCACCTTCTGGGTTGGGATTTGTCTTCACTGACTCTCCTTCCGGGGTGGGTTGTCTTTCAGGACTCACAGCTTCCTGGGTGGGATGGTATTCACTGACTCTCCTTCCTGGGTGCCTGGGATATGATGTTTCACTGACTCACCTTCCTGGGTGGGATGTCTTCAACTGACTCTCCTTCCTGGGTGGGATACTGTCTTCACTGACTCACCTTACTGGGTGGGATGTCTTCCATGACTCACCTTCCTGGGATGGATGTCTCACGACTCTCCTTCCTGGGGTGGGATGGTCCTTCACTGACTCACTTCCTGGGAGGGATGTCTTCACTGACTCACCTTCTGGGTGGGATGTCTTCACTGACTCAACCTTCCTGGGTTGGGATGTCTTCACTGATCAACTTTCATGGGTGGATGTCTTCCCTGACTCACCCTTCCTGGGTATGGGATGGTCATTCACTGACTCACCTTCCTGGGTGGGATGTCTTCATGGACTCACCTCCTGGGTGGAGTCTTCACTGACTCACCTTCCTGGGTGGATGTCTTCACTGAATCACCTTCTGGGTGGGATGTCTTCACTGACTCACCTTCCTGGGTGGGATGCTTCACTGGACTCACCATACCTGGGTGGGATGGCTTCACGTCTCACCTTCCTGGGTGGGATGTCTTCACTGAATCACCTTCTGGGTGGGTTGTCTTCACTGACTCACCTTCCTGGGTGGATGTCTTCACTGAATCAACATCCTGGGTGGGATGTCTTCAACTGATCTCCTTCCTGGGTGGGGATGATGTCTTCACTGACTCACCTTCCTGGGTGGTGGAATGTTTTTCACTGACTCACCTTCATGGGTGGTATGTCTTCACTGATAACTTCCTGGGTGGGATGTCTTCACTGACTCACCTTCCTGGGTGGGATGTCTTCACTGACTCACCTTCCTGGGTGGGATGTCTTCCCTGACTCACCCTCCTGGGTGGGATGTCTTCACTGTCTCACCCCTCCTGGGAGGGATGTCTTCACTGACTCACCTTCCTGGGTGGATGTCTTCCATGACTCACCATCCTGGGATTGGTTGTCTTCACTGACTCACCTTCCTGGGTGGGATTGGTCCTTCACTGACTCACCTTCCTGGGAGGGGGGGGGGGAGATGTCTTCACTTGACTCACCTTCCTGGGTGGGATACTGTCTTCACTGACTCTCACCTTCCTGGGTGGGATTCTTCCCTGACTCACCTTCCTGGGTGGGTGTCTTCATGACTCACCTTCCTGGGTGGTATATGTCTTCATGACCATCCACCTTCTGGCTGGGGAGTCTTCACGACTCACCTTCTGGGTGGGATGTCTTTCACTGCTCACCTTCCTTGGGTGGGATGTCTTCACTGACTCACATTCTGGGTGGGATGTCTTCACTGACTCACCTTCCTGGGTGGGATGTCTTCACTGACTCACCTTCCTGGGTGGGATGTCTTCACTGACTCACCTTCCTGGGTGGGATGTCTTCACTGACTCACCTTCCTGGGTGGGATGTCTTCTTCACTGAAATCACCTTCCTGGGTGGGATGTCTTACTGACTCACCTTCATGGGTGGGATGTCTTCACTGACTCACCTGCCTGGGTGGGATTGTCTTCACTGACTCAACCTTCCTGGGAGGGATGTCTGAACTGACTCAACCTTCCTGGGTGGGTTTATGTCTTCATGGGACTTACCTTCCTGGGTGGGAGTCTTCACTGACCACCTTCTGGGTGTGGATGTCTTCACTGATCACTTCCTGGGAGGGATGTCTTTCCCTGACTCACCTTCCTGAGGTGGGATGTCTTCACTGGACTACCTTCTGGGTGGGATGTCTTCACTGACTCTCCTTCCTGGGTGGGATGTCTTCACTTGGATCTCACCTTCCTGGGTGGGAGTCTTCATGTCTTCACCTTCCTGGGTGGGTTGTCTTCACTTCTCACCCTTCCTGGGTGGGGATGTTTCACTGAATCACCTTCCTGGGTGGGATGTCTTCATGGACTCACCTTCCTGGGTGGGATGTGTCTTCACTGATCACCTCTCCTGGGTGGGAATGTCTTCCCAGACTCACCTTCCTGGGTGGGAGTCTTCGCTGACTCACATTCCTGGGTGGGATTGTATTCACTGAGGTCACCTTCCTGGGTGGGATGTCTTCACTGACTCACCTTCCTGGGTGGGATGTCTTCACTGACTCACCTTCCTGGGTGGGATGTCTTCACTGACTCACCTTCCTGGGTGGGATGTCTTCACTGGACTTCACATTCCAGGGTGGGGGGATGTCTTTCAATGACCTCACCTTCCTGGGTGGGATGTTCTTCACTGGACTCACTTCCTGGGTGGGATGTTTCACTGGACTCACCTTCTGGGTGGGATGCTCTTCACTGACTCACCTTCTGGGTGGGATGTCTTCATGGACGGCACATTCCTGGGTGGGATGTTCTTCACTGACTCACCTTCCTGGGTGGGATGTCTTCAATGACTCACACTCCTGGGTGGATGTCTTCCCTGACTCACCTTCCAGGGTGGGATGTCTCACTGGACTCCCTTTCCTGGGAGGGATGTCTTCACTGACTCACTTCTGGGTGGGATGTTCTTCACTGAACTCAACTTCCTGGGTGGGATGTCTTCCCTGACTCACCCTCCTGGGTGGGATGTCTTCACTGACTCACCTTCCTGGGTGGGATGTCTTCACTGACTCACCTTCCTTTTTTGGGAGAGGATGTCTTCACTGACTCACCTTCCTGGGTGGGATGTTTCATGATCACCTTCTGGGTGGGATGTCTTTCATGATCACCTTCCTGGGTAGGATGTCTTCACTGACTCACCTTCCTGGGTGGATGTCTTCCCCTGACTCACCTTCCTGGTGGGTTGTCTTCACTGACTCAACTTCCTGGGTGGGATGTCTTCCCTGACTCACCCTCCTGGGTGGGATGTCTTCACTGACTCACCTTCCTGGGTGGGATGTCTTCACTGACTCACCTTCCTGGGAGGGATGTCTTCACTGACTCACCTTCCTGGGTGGGATGTCTTCACTGACTCACCTTCCTGGGTGGGATGTCTTCAATGGCTCAACCTTTCTGGGTGGGATGACTTCACTGACTCACCTTTCTCTGGGTGGGGTGTCTTCACTGGAACTCACCTTCCTGGGTGGGTGGGATGTATTCCACTGATCACTTCCTGGGTGTGGATGTCTTCACTGACTCATCTTCAGGGTGTGGGATGTTCTTCACTGACTCACCTCCTGGGTTGGAGGACTGTCTTCACTGGTCTCACCTTCCTGGGTGGGATGTCTTCACTGACTCACCTTCCTGGGTGGGATGCCTTCACTGACTCACCTTCCTGGGTTCATCTCTCTGTCGTGTTGACTGCAGCACGAAGGGTCTAGAGTTGTCATTCAGATTTCCTTTACTTTGCTTGTTTTACATACACTCACACACACACGCACACACACACACACAAACACACACACACACACACACACACACACAACACACACACACACACACACACACACACACACACACACACACACGCACACACACACACACACACACACACACACATACACACTCGTGGATGAGTCACGCGGTTTGAGCTCGTGTTTTGGTGGTAATTTCTGACTGTGCCATAAGGAATAGAGTGTGGGATATAGGCGTGTGCACGTATAAGAGTGCATATAATCAATTAAACCCCGAAAAAAGGAAATATAAGTGATCACAGAAAAGAAAACAAAGGAAATAATGACTAAGTGTTTAGTGGGGGCCGTTGGAAGGGTGAACGGTTGTGTCAGGCCTAAATAGTGTTGCCATAATAACGCAGTGGGGTATTTGAAGAATAAGTGCGACTCAAGACCAGGGACATAAGAGATATATATAGATGTGTCAGAAAATACAGTGAGTGAGTGAAAAAATTAGAAGAGCTAGAGACTATAGTGCACACAGGAAGTTAGTGGAAAAATTACCAAGAAGCATCAAACATCTTCAACTTCTGGGACAGGACAGACCCGCAACGTTACTCCACTGCCAGCCGCAAGTAATGTTCACCTAGTTTGAGTTGCATGGGGTCAATAGTACCTGTCTCTAGCTGGAATTGGGGGTCACTCTCCTCGAGCTATCAGAATTAGAATAAGCAGCATTTACTGGAATTTAATAGAATTTGGAGGTAGCGACATACAGGCGAAGCCTAGTGTATTTATTTTTGAACGTAATTTTAAACGCATAAGACTACAGTGGGAACCAAGAGATCGGGTACATATGCAATACATATGTAGTACATACATGGGAAATAAGGACTGTTTACATAAACATATGCACACCCACTAGGTGAGAAGAGGCTCTGTTGTTAGGCACTTGAATAGCTGTAGCACGCACACACACACACACACACACACACACACACACACACACACACACACACACACACACACACACACACACACACACACATGCACACATACACGTGTGAGACACACGCATGGGTCCGTGGGGTGAAGACATGGGTAACAAGGCTCCGAGAACCTTAGCGTTGAAAGGCGTGCAATAACAGCTAGAAGTAATCAGTGGTAGTGGAACATCAGTGAACAATACTACGAGTGATAATTAAAGTTATTAGTTAAAGAAAGTGAGAGGAAAGCTGAAATCATAATATTTCAAAGCGCAAACCGTTGGGAGTCTTAGGCGCTGTTGCCACATTGGTAGAGGTAGGCCTGAAGAAGTGACGTCACTACAAGTTGTGTGCCATTATACATATGAAGTGAAGTGTATATAATGTGAAGTGTATACTATCATCAGTGAAGAGTGAAGTGAGGAAGCAGGATGTACGAGAATACATGGTTATAATCATCACGGGTGAAGGATCTCCAAAATAGGGATTTAAGGCCTACGTACGACTACTTCGTCATCAGCAGCTGGCAACTGTCACCGCAAGTTTATTCGCCTAGTTGTGGTTTGCATGTTGACAGCCCTGGCTGGCCTTGCATACTGTTTGATACTGGTCACTCACTCCTGCAAGCAATTACCAGAATTAGAATAGAAATAGCATAGACATAGAGAATATAGGGTTGACGAGTGTGAGAAGGTAGGTGGGACAAGCTTTTAAGGGCAACATTGTAAGACCGTGCTAGGGTCAGGTCCCAGGAGGGTTGTGTCAGGTCACAAGAAGTTGCGGCCAGTCATTACACCGCACAAGACACACTCACACACCCCACACACACACACACACACACACAAGAGATTAGTGCAGAAGCTAGAGCATCAGGCGCATATAACAGGAAGGGCACTGCAATGGATCAGAGAATACCTGACAGGGAGGCAACAACGAGTCATGGTACGTAATGATGTATCACAGTGGGCACCTGTGACGAGCGGGGTCCCACAGGGGTCGGTCCTAGGACCAGTGCTATTTTTGGTATATGTGAACGACATGACGGAAGGGTTTAGACTCAGAAGTGTCCCTGTTTCCAGATGATGTGAAGTTAATGAGGAGAATTAAATCTGATGAGGACCAGGCAGGACTTCAAAGAGACCTGGACAGACTGGACACCTGGTCCAGCAAATGGCTTCTCGAATTTAATCCTGCCAAATGCAAAGTCATGAAGATGGGGGAGGGGCACAGAAGACCACAGACAGAGTATAGGCTAGGTGGCCAAAGACTGCAAACCTCACTCAAGGAGAAAGATCTTGGGGTGAGTATAACACCGAGCATGTCTCCCGGGAAGCACCCCATCAATCAGATAACTGCTGCAGCATATGGGCGCCTGGCAAACCTGAGAACAGCATTCCGATACCTTAGTAAGGAATCATTCAAGACACTGTACACCGTGTATGTCAGGCCCATACTGGAGTATGCAGCACCTGTTTGGAACCGCACTTGATAAAGCACCTCAAGAAACTAGAGAAAGTACAAAGGTTTGCGACAAGGTTAGTTTCCAGAGCTAAGGGGAATGTCTATGAGGAAAGATTAAGGGAAATCGGCCTGACCACACTGGAGGACAGGAGGGTCAGGGGAGACATGATAACGACATATAAAATACTGCGTGGAATAGACAAGGTGGACAAAGACAGGATGTTCCAGGGAGGGGACACAGAAACAAGAGGCCACAATTGGAAGTTGAAGACACAAATGAGTCAGAGAGATAGTAGGAAGTATTTCTTCAGTCATAGAGTTGTAAGGCAGTGGAATAGCCTAGAAAATGACGTAGTGAGGCAGGAACCATACACAGTTTTAAGACGAGGTTTGATAAAGCTCATGGAGCGGGGAGAGAGAGGGCCTAGTAGCAACCGGTGAAGAGGCGGGGCCAGGAGCTAGGACTCGACCCCTGCAACCACAAATAGGTGAGTACAAATAGGTGAGTACACACATGCACACACGCACACAGGCAGTGTTACTACCGGTAGTTATTAGCAGTAAGAATACTTAGGAAGCTAGGAAGTCCTCTCTCAATGTGAACAAGGAAAATGATAATAACCAGCAACAATTAACATGTAAATCCAGAAATTCAAATTCAAATTCAAATTCAAATTCAAAGTTTATTCTCTATAAGGATTACAATGCTGAGTTTACAGAAATTTGGTTAGTGTTTGGTTTACATGTAGTAAAATTGTGATTACAGAGTGTACCACTAGAACGCTTAGCATGGCTAGGCATTTCGGGCATACTTAGTTTTATTCTTAATCGTAAAATATTACAAATTATGAGGTAAGTTGGTATTATGGCTAAGTGACTAAATACTAGTTTGTGAGTTTAGCAATGTGAATGCTTTTGTTTTGGCACAGTATATAGTTTCAGTATTGGAGTATCACAGGATTCATTATTTTAAGACTGAGATTAATATTTCTGTTTCTGTTTATGGTCAAATGAGTGAGCGAGTGTAAGTGTGAACCACCAAGGTGGTATTCGTGTAGTTAGTTGACGGGGTGTATCAGGGAGATAAGATGTTTTCTAATGGTGTTTTGAAGGTGATGAAGGTGTCTGCAGTTCTAGAGTTCTCAGGTAGGGTATTCCAGATTTTAGGGCCTTTGACATACATTGAATTTTTGTAAAGGTTTAGTCGGACACGGGGAATGTCGTAGAGATGTTTGTTTCTGGTGTTATGCCTGTGGGTTCTGTCACAACTATCAAGAAAGCGTTTTAGGTCAAGGTTGATATTAGAGTTTAAGGCCCTGTAGATATAGATTGCACAGTAGTAAGTGTGGATGTACTGAACTGAGAGTAAGTTTAGATCTTTGAAGAGTGGGGGGGTGTGCTGCCAGGGATGGGATTTAGTGATTATTCTTACTGCAGCTTTTTTTGTGTTATTATTGGCTTTAGGTGTGTTGCTGCAGTTGATCCCCAAGCACAAATAGCGTAGGTGAGGTATGGATAAATAAGTGAGTTAATGTTAATTTGTGCATCTCCTGCTCTGCTACCAAACATAATATAGTAAGTTTTGTCAGTGTTAAGCGTAAGTTTATTGGCTGTCATCCAAGTCGATATTTTAATCAGCTCCTCATTCACAATGGTGTTGAGGGTGGCAAGATTAGGGTGAGAGATGACATAAGTCGTGTCATCAGCAAAGAGAATGGGTTTCAGGTGTTGGGATACGTTTGGAAGGTCATTGATGTATATGAGGAAGAGCAGGGGACCAAGGACACTTCCCTGCGGAACTCCAGTATCAAGTGGCCGTGTTGCTGATGCTGTGCCCTTTAATGGTGACGTACTGATACCTATTAGTAATGTAAGATTTGAAATAAGCAAGCGCATGGCCTCTTATACCGTAGTGGTCAAGTTTGTGGAGTAGGATTTCATGGTTTACTGTGTCAAAAGCTTTTCTTAGGTCAATAAAAATTCCTAGTGGATATTCCTTATTTTCCAATGCTGTGTAAAGCAGATCTAGCATTTTTATAATTGCATCATTAGTGCTTTTATTTTTCCTGAATCCAAACTGGCAGGGGTTGAGTATGTTTTGAGCTGTTATAAATGAACACAGTCTCCTGTGCACGAGTTTCTCAAAGATTTTGGATAGCAATGGTAAGTTAGATATTGGCCTATAGTTGTTTAAGTCTGTAAGGTCACCACCTTTATGTATTGGTGTAACCCTTGCCATCTTGAGTAGTTTCGGGAAGGTGCTAGTCTCTATTGACTTGTTAAAAAGTAGTGAAATAGCATGCGAAAGGACATGGGCCGCTCGCTTGTACAGTAATGGTGGGACATGAGACAGATTCCCCGAGTTATTTTTAAGTGACTTTATGATCTCAATGACTTCTGTGGGCTCAGTTGGTGCAAGATAGAAGGAATTAGGGAAATTTCCATCTAGGTAGTCCCGGCATGGGCATTGGTATGTGGGATTTACTGGCGAGATTAGATCCTATGTTTGAGAAGAAGTCGTTTATCTTGTTAGCTGTGTCAGTGGGATGTAGTGGTGTTTCATTAGGTTTAGTTAGGACAATATTCTTGGTTTTTCTCAGTTTGTGGGTCCCTAGAATCTGAGAGAGTGTTTTCCAGGTCTTTTTTATATCTCCTCTAGTGTCTGTGAATCTACTGGAGTAGTATAGTTGTTTGGCTTTTTTTATTACTTTGGTGAGAGCTGATGAATAGTGTTTAAGAGTATCTTTGTGTTTTAAAAGCCCTGTCTATATTGCTTTTCATATTGGTGTTTCTTGTCAATGGATTTCAGAATGGTGCTGGTTAGCCATGGGCAACCAAGCCGTTTGTTTGTGATCTGTTTTGTTTTTATAGGACAATGTTTGTTTGTATAGTCTAAGTAATTTGTTAAGAAAGATGTCTGTCCAGTCATCAATACCATTGGCCTTGGAGAATTCTGTAGGCCAATCTACAGTCTCTAGGTCAGCTATGAACTTCCTTACTGAGGCCTCGTCATGGAGTCTAAATGAGACTTTGTTGTATTCAAGTGGTGGTTTACTAATGTTTGTCAGGAGGAAGGTAGGGTAGTGGTCTGTAGTGCTATCTGTGATTATCCCTGATTTAAGGGGGGCTAGTATATTGGTCCATATGTGGTCTATTATGGTTGCACTTGTCTCAGTGAGCCTGGTTGGTTTAGTTATTGTTGGTATGAGAAGTGTGTTGTTCATATTGTTGATGAAATCAGTTACAGGCTGGTCCATCTAGTAAAACCAAGGTTGATAATGAAGTCTCCAGCTAAGAGAAGGTGGTGCTTATTCATTTGTCTGTTTGTTATTAGTGACTTTAATTTCTCACTGAAATTTGGGATGTTGGTGTGAGGTATCCGGTAAATGGCACCGATTGTTATAGGCGTCTTAAGGTTTTTTACAGTAAAATTAGCAAAAATGTATTCCCCATATTCATCACTAAAGCAAGTGGTGCTAAGACAAGATAATTGGTTAGAGTAATAGATTGCAATACCACCCCCAACTTGGTTTGTTCTGCAGTTGTGGATTGCTGTGTATCCTGGTAGAGGGTAGATATCTATTGTGTCCTGCTTAAGCCAGGTCTCAGTAAGAATAATGCAGGAGAAGGGTGTCTTTAGTGCTTCAAGGAGTGCTAGGAGGTCATCATAGTGTTTGCTTAAGGACCTGATGTTGTAGTTAAGTACTGATAGACTTTTAGCATTGTTTAGGATAGTGTTGGCTTGTGATGCTGTGTAATAAAGGCAGTTACTTTCCAATAGGTTTTGATTGGGTGTCAGATTATGGAGGTTTAGATCAGGGTCAGCGTGATCAATCATCTTCTAGGTTTAAAATTATGGTTATTTATATCCTGAGTTGTGTGTTGAGTTCTACTACTGATATCTGTAGTGGTTGGAAGTTTGGACAAGTATATAGCTATAGTATTTTGGTCATGTAGGGTATAGTCACTACTACACATAATGAAGTTGATGTTGTCTGTGTGTTGTGCTGGAATGAACTAAAGTACAACTAGGTATAAACTAGTAATATAAAAATACAAATTTAAAAATAGAACAAGACTCTCACTTGTAATTGCACTAAGGTCTAATAATGACTTTTGTGGAGTCTATGTTTTGAGCTAGAGTGAGCTAAAGTACAATAGTTTAATCTAATAATATAAAAGTACAAATTAAAAATAGCACTAGTCTCTCACTAGTAATTGCACTATGGTCTAATATAGTGAATTTGGTATTGACTATGTATTGAGCTAGAAAGAGCTATAGTACAACAACTTTAGTCTAATAATATAAAAATACAAATTACAAATAGCACCAGTCTCTCACTAGTAATTGCACTATGGTCTAGTATAGTGAATTTGGTATTGACTATGTATTGAGCTAGAATGAGCTAGAGTAAAACTGTGATTAATCTAATAATATAATAAAAGGAACAAGACTCTCATTGTAATTTGCACTAAGGTCTTATATAAGTTGTTTACAAGAATTGGAGTATAATTAGATTTAAAATGACAGGATAAAATACACAATTTAAGGTAGCAAAAAATAATAAAAAAAAAAAGAATTGATAAAAATAAAAATGGCAATGACTTGGTTATAATATGCTAGTAAGATGGTAGACAGGATGATATAAAAGTTGTAGTTGAAAATACTAGGTTAAAAAAGTATGGAATAAAAATGGTCAATAAAAGAAGTTTACAATAAGTTTGATCAATATAGTTTAAAGTAAAATTGGGCAATAATAGGGATTTAGAATAAAATTGGGCAATTGAGTATTTTTTAAAGTGAGGTAGAATTATTGAAGACAAGTTATGGTTAGTTTATAAAAAAAATAAGATGAACAGTGATGGTGGTAAGTTGTAAAAAAGGAGATAGATTCTGTAGATATTTAATACAATTAAGACTATGAGGTAGAATGGTCGTTGAGTACAACAATGACAATTAAAAGTAGTTGGAGTATTAGAATTTTAGGGGGGCACAAATTTATGGCAATATAACACTAACGGTGGACTATGGGTATTATCTGCACTTTACTCTGATTCTGTTAGTCCAGCCTCACTTAGGAATGTTTTAAGGTCATGTTTCTGTGGAGATGAAGTTATCTCTTTCCAGTGGCTGTTTCCTAACTGCTATTTTTCCATCCCTCACAAAGCACTGGTGGATTTTTTTGGGCATAGCGCAGTTTTCTTAGCCGATAAAGAAGGTTTTGTCTCGTTTTGGTAAGGCACTCATTGACGTAAACATCAGTTTTCATAGAAATAGATGTTTTTAGTAGGTTGTTTCTTTGTAGGCTAGTTTGGAATTTTAACAGCACTGTTTTTTTACCTGCATGATAGCCCATCAGTTTGCAATCCTTTAAGTCATCACTACGTATGTTAAGGCGAAAGTGGTCCTTGATAAGCTGTAAGGTGGTCTCCATGCAGGTCTCTTGGGTGACTGTGGGTGGGAGATGTTTGCTGTTAACTACAACAGCGTCAGATAGCTGCTGTTGGTCATTATGGTCTTGGAAGTTGGTTATGACATTGGCAAGTTGTTGGTCCACTCTTGATCTTTCCTCTGTAATGTTGGTAGTAAGTAGGGTGACTTGGTCTTTTAAAGTGTTGATGGTGTCTAGGGACCGGGTGTGGGTGGTTGCTTTGTTGTTCTAGAGTGTCTAGTTTATGTTCTAGAGCAGTGATCTTGTTGAGGTAATCTGCATTGCTAGCCTTTAGTTCCTGCATTTCTTGAGTTAGTTTGGTGATCGTTTGGTTCTGAATCATAAGGAGTTTAGCTATTTCTGGGTCGGTGATCTTCTTGACATCAAATACTGGGAAGGAGTTATCTTGGACTGTAGCGGCGGCCATGTTTGTTGTCGTCTGTCGTGTGTTGTGGTGATGTCGGTGGGTGATGAGGGTTGTGTCCTGGCTGGCATTACTACAAGTTTTCCTCGTGTTACTGCTCTCACCTTTGATGTTAGGAGTCCTTAGCTGGTTACTGGATCTTCTTTTATTGTTCTGACCCTTGTCCATTGGCTGTGGCTTCGGGTGAATAGTAGGCGATGGGTGTTGGGTGAATGTTGTGGAGTATCACTTCAGTGGCAGCGGGGTAGGAGTTGCTAGAACGAGTCCTATTAGTTGGTAATTTGTGAACTTTTGGGTGATTTCTGCAGTTGCTTTATATCATTCTGGGTATCCACACATGTTAGTGTTATGCGGGTCTTGATTAGGTCATCACTGGGCTGCTGGGAACCTCAGGTAGAAGTAAAAATAGAGGACAAGGTTCCTGTTGCCGCTGCCGCTGCCGCTACCGCAATGATGGGGGCAATAAGTGGAGAGAGTAGCATAATTGGGAAAGATAAATGAGACTAAATTTGTGCCTACACGACGGATCTTTCAACCACACCCCCCCCCTAACCCTCCCTCCCTCACACACAAGCACACACACACAAGGGTAGACACTCACACACACACACAACACCACAAACACTAACACATCACACACACAATCTAACCTC
>NC_069409.1:16080958-16114116 GCF_026875155.1 Cherax quadricarinatus
CTGCCAGTTTTTTTTCCTTCCTGGCACTAAAAAACCTCTCCCTCTTGAGTGGCTGTGGCTACCCAGGTTTTCCCATGGCCTGGATGTTTTGTATCTTTTTGTCCCCTTTAGATGGTATGCCTGGCAATTTAAGTTATAGCACAGTCTTTCCTGTACTGAAGAGGTACACATTTCAGGGTGAAAAAGCTTACAGGAAGGGAGTTTGCATTTTCCTGTTGTCATATGGGCATGGCATTTTCTAGGGTGGTCATAGTTGCATGTCCCATCTGTTTTTCCAGATTTCCCATGCCAGCAGATACCAAGTGCATAGTATGTGCACAGGCTTGGTTTCCGCTTGCCTTGGGTTTCTGTGACTGTATTCCCTGTTGGTGCATGTTTCCCTGTCTTACTTCTATCCTCCCTAGCACCAACAATGGAGCTCCCACCAGTTGTTTTTGGTAATTTATCCTCACTATTGCTATTGGAGTCCTCTTGTTTGCTATTTCCTGCGGTATTTCTAGTTTGCAATATTGGTTTTATCTTATCTTTGACTCCCTGGGGTACTCCAGCAATTAATGTGAAATAGAGTAACAGCCTTGGAATTGAATCATCATGGTACGACCATCTGAGAAGTTACGAAGGAGTTTACGAATATTGAGAGGCAGGTTAAAGTTAGAACAGAGTTTGTGTTTCAGCCCTTCGTGCCAGACTGTCAAAAGCTTTTTCGAATGTGGATCAGGGTCTGATCAACCAGGCTGTTACTGCTGGCCGCACATAAACCGACGAACGAACCACAGCCAAGTACACAAAGCTCCTAAATTACTGGGAAAGGTTGAAGTCCCTTGACCTGTACTCCTTGGAATGCAGGCGAGAAAGATACATAACATACACTTGGAAAATCCTGGACGGACTACTCCCAAATCTGCACACGAAAATCACTCACTACGAACGCAAAAGACCCGGCAGGCAGTGCAGCATCCCTTCAATGAAAACCAGGACCGCCATGAGTACGCTAGAGATAACACAGTAAGTGTTAGAGTCCCAAAACTGTTCAACTGCCTCTCAGCATACATAAGGGGGATTACCAATTGACCCCTGACTGTCTTCAAGAGGAAGCTGGACAGGCACCTAAAGTCAGTTCCTGACCAACCGGGCTATGGTTCGTGCGTCGATTTGCATGCAGCCAGCAGTAACAGTACACAAATAACCCGCACATAGGAGAAAGGAGCTTACGACGACGTTTCGGTCCGAATTTGACCATTTACAAAGTCACACTAACAGAAAAGAAAGACAGAGCCAATATATATATATATATTTTATATATATATATATATATATATATATATATATATATATATATATATATATATATATATATATATATATATATATATTATATGTCGTGCCGAATAGGCAGAACTTGCGATCTTGGCTTAAATAGCAACGCTTATCTTGCCATATAGGCCAAGTGAAAATTTGTGTATGCAATAATTTCGCCAAAATCATTCTGAACCTAACGAAAAAAATATATTTCATAGTGTTTGTTTAGTATTAAATTATTGTAAACAAATCTAAAATATATTTAGTTGGGTTAGGCTAAAATAAATTGTTCTTGTTATAATAAGGTTAGGTAAGTTTTCTAAGTTCCTTTTGGTGCAAAATTAAAAATTTTTACATTAACATTAATCAAAAAAATATATCTTTAAACTTATAAGAGAAAATTTTAGAAAAAAATTAATTTTAAATGAGTTCTTGCTAATTGACCAGTTTTACATATTCGGCACGACATTATATATATATATATATATATATTTTATATATATATATATATTATTATATATATATATATAAAATATATATATTATATATATATATATATATATATGCCAGTTGGCAGGGACGGGACAAGAGAGGTGGGAGTAGTAGTGGTAGTGGTGAGGCAAGTGGTGGAGGTAGAAGTAGTAGTGGTAGTGTAAAGAAGGGAGAGTGGTTGGTGGGAGAAGAATAGAAATGGGGAGTGAATTGTGAAGGAAGGCAAAAGTGAAGGAAGGGGCCAATGCTAAAGGAAAAGGAAGTAGTAGCAGTAGTAGTGGGATCAAAGGTCAAGAAAGAGGAGCACTACAGGAGAGTTAAGATCATGCAAGGCGTAAGACCAAAAACACAAGGGGGAAAAAAGTGTATGATCCACAGGACGGATATGAGGTGAACAATAAACTAGCCACTTCGGTGGCAAAATCTAAATCTCTAACTGACAACCCAAGATTGTACTCTACTCCCTAAATAACAAAAAAAGGCACAATACCGTGACTGGAACGACACACAAATAACCCGCACATAGAAGAGAGGAGCTTAGGACGTCGTTACGGTCCGACTTGCATCTGAAGACCAATGTAAGATGGAATCCACAGCATGTGCACTCTGACTCCACTGTTCACAATCCTACCATACCTGTGTCTGGCTGCTGACACAAGCATGCCACAATTTTACTTAATGAGTTGAGAGCATTTATGGATGACAAGGAATTAGTGACAATTAAAGTGTCAACGGTGGCCTGGTGGCTAAAGCTCTCGCTTTTCACCCCGCCGGTTCAACTCCCGGCGGGGTGGAAATATTTCGACGTGTTTCCTTACACCTGTTGTCCTGTTCACCTAACAGCAAATAGACACCTGAGTGTTAGTCGACTGGTGTGGATCGCATCCTGGGGGACAAGATTGAGGACCCTAATGGAAATAAGTTAGACAGTCCTCGATGATGCACTGACTTTCTTGGGTTATCCTGTGTGGCTAACCCTCCGGGGTTAAAAACCCGAACAAATCTTATCTTATCTTAGATACATGGACACATTTGAGTGCAAGGAGTATGGCAAACAATTCTGTTTGAAGGGTAGAGGCCCAGTTATTGATGCGTGCTCCAATTTCTTTATGAGAGCCATCACTCTGTATGACAACAGCAGCACTACCAGCTGCACCAGTGGACTGGTGAACAGAACCATCAATGTAAATAATTTGTGAAAAAGTGTTCTGTGTGACTAAGTTATCAATACAGCTTAAGGCATCCTGTTTGGCTCTAAGGCGAAGCTTTGACCGTGATTTAGGAAGAATTTTGGGTGGAAATGGAGGAATGGTAGTTTGGGGGAATGGTAGTTTGGAGGAATGGTAGTTAGGCCTGATGGTTAAAGCTCTCGCTTCACACGGTGAGGGCCTGGGGTTCGATTCCCAGCCAGAGTAGAAACATTGGGCGTGTTTCTTTCCACCTGTTGTCTATGTTCCCCATCAGTAAAATGGGTACCTGGGTGTTGATCGACTGGTGTGGGTCGCATCCTGGGACACTGACCTAATTTGCCCGAAATGCTCAGCATAACCAGGGGCTGTCTATATAGTAGTATGTCATTGATGTCAGCTAGGCCTGTATATCATGAACATGTACTTGTAGTAAATAAAGATATTATTATTATTATTATTATTATTATTATTATTATTATATCCCATGGAGCGGAGAAGTGCCGCTGTTGCCTTACTTGACACAGATCACGTAGCTGGTTCGTGCGAAGGTCGTTCCAATTTTCTCGATCCATCTGGAGGGGTGTTCACCAGTGCTGAGGAAAGTTTGGAGGGCTTCTGTGCAGGGGTTTGAATGGGCTAAGTATATTGGTCCCAGTGAGGATATTCTTTCAGTAACACGATCTCTGATGCTTGGAATACCAAGGTCTTTCCGCATATTTAAAATTTTGGCAGTACGAGGGCATCCTAGGATGATCCTCATTGCTTCGTTCTGTAGTTTTTCCAGCTCTCCAAGCTTCCAGTCAGACACAAGAATAAGTAGTGGCGCAGCATAATCAACCAATGATCTAATATAAGCAAGATACATCATTTTCACAAATTTAACATTACCACCATACCTTGGATGAAAACCTGCCACAACTCTAAATGCTCTCAGCCTTTTTTTTTTTTGTATTGGCGACAAAGTCTCGTTACAACAGGTCCAAGTAGTGGGACCTCAAAGCCTAGATACCTGTATCTGGTTGCATATTCTAGAAGAGATCCATCATGCAACTGGATCTGACGAACTGTGCCTCTCTGTCGAGGAGAACGCCTATTGAGTATCTTTGTTTTTTCAGTAGAGATTATCAACCCCAGGTCCTGACACGAGGCTAGTACATGGTTAAGGATGTTTTGGGTGTTGTAGAATCCGGTGGTGTGAATCATTATATCATCAGCAAAACTAGTCATATAATGATGGGGCTGATTAGGCATAACATTAAGTAAAGCATTAATTAGAATATTGAATAAAATGGGACTGAGCACGCCTCCCTGTGGGGTTCCTAATTCAAAGTCTTTAGTTACACTTCTATGTTCCTGGAACAACACAGACGACTTTCTATTGGACAAGTAGCCTTTAATCCAGCGGAGAAGCCATCCTCCAACATCCATTATAATCAAGCAGTTATCTAACATGAACAAAGTACATCATTTTTACAATTTTAACATTAGCACCATACACAAATAACCCGCACATAAAAGAGAGAAGCTTACGACAAAGTCAATGTGCGGGTTATTTGTGTATCGTTCCAGTCACGGTATTGTACCTTTTTTTGTTATTTATTAACACCATACCTGGGATACAAACTTACCACGACTCAAGTGCTCTAAGCCTTTCTTTGTTTTGGTGGCGAAGTCTTGTAACAAGTCCAAATAGTGGAAACTCAGAGTCTAGATATATGCTTCCATATTCTAGTCTAGATATCTACTTACATATTGTAATCAAGATATTAACTTACATATTCTAGTCGAGACCCATCATGCAACTGGATCCTGTGTCCCCTGGAACAACACACAAGACTTTCTGCTGGACAGGTAGCCTTTAATCCAGCGGAGATACCGTCATCTTACATCCACTCTGACAAGTTCACTAATGATTACATGTCGGTAAGCTATATAAAAAACAGATTTAAGGTCAAGGAAGGCAGTGTAAGTAAGTTTATTCAGGTTAACACAAATACGGTTACATAGATTATCATACATAGCAGCATATGTGTAAAGAACCTAGGATAACCCAAAAAAGTCAGGAGCTGTCAGTGTGCATGGTGAGAAAGGTGGTTATGCAATGATGCACATCCCTTCCATGCATGAAACCATGCAACCGAGGAGACAAAATGTTTGATTTTGTGCATGAAACGATTTAGAATCATCCTCTGAAATGCTTTACACAAGCAAGCAGCGAGAGATATTCGCGAAATGCATTTTGTTGATTGGGTTTTGGAATAGGAATGATGAGGCTGTTGGTCCATGATTTATGGAGCTCCCCAGTTACATAGCTCATGTTGTATAATTCAAGCAAAGGATTACCTGGTACTCGACATTGCAATCTAAGTATGCTATAAGTAATATCATCCTGGGGCCCCGCTACCTGGATTGGCCCTTAGTGCTGCATCGAGTTTAAACTTAGTGAAAGAAATGTTAATCTTCCTTGCCGAGCATAAAACAAATCTTTCTCTTCCTGGCATCATGTTTGTCTTTTATCTTCGTCAGTGTGACACTGAGAAGATTGTCAGAGTTAGATGTGGCAACCTAAGTACTGACTAACGCATTCGCTCTATGTGAAGGATGAGGGTGCGCGATCTGATCAATGAAAGATAAGAATACGATCCTGTTACCTTTAATTTTATTTATATCCCTCCATGCTCGGCATTGAGATCATTGACAAATGTTTCTCAGTCTGTAGAAGCTCTGTCATACGCTCCTTGGCAGCAGTTTGAAAGAGCTTCATTATTTAAGGGGAATATACGTGGGGTGCGAGTTTTTCCATACGCTAAGCCTAGTCTCTGAGCAGTACGTTTCAATGTTCGAAGTTTGGGATCATTGTAGTAGGTATGAGTTTTATAGTAAGTATTATTATTATGTAAATTAGTCAGGTTTGAAATACCAGGAGGTTTCATTGGCTTTCCAGGCAGTTCTAATTCTAAATATTTCTTACAAGATCAGGGTTAAAGGTCTCACAGAGAAATAATCATAGAAATTATACTACTTTGTCAGCGCTGTGTCCCTTATGGGTTTAGCGCTTGGTTATGATCATAATAATACTATACCAGGAGGGGGCTGCACATGCACCTAAAGTCAGTACCTGACCAGCCGTGGTCTAGTGCGGACGTTGGATTATATACTGTTAGCAGTAACAGCTTGGTCAATCAGGCCCTGATCCACCGCGAGGCCTGGTCATGGACCAGGCCGCGAGGGTGTTGACCCTCTCCAGGTATAGAGTCGTCATTCTGATCAGGGAAAATATGAGGTTTTCGTTTGAACTCGCCACGAGGGAGGATATTATTACCAATATCTCGAGTGGTTAATCTTGGGAAATGATGTAATAATATATCTGTTGTAACAGAAGACTCACAACTGGCAAAAGTAATATTAAAGCCAAGACACAGATCAAGGTCACTTACAATTTATACATTAATATGACTATTTAAGAGTGACAAGTTGACCATTACTATTACTAAATTTTGAGTTCCCAATGCTTTTGTGTCTTGGATTATAGCCTCTAATAATAAGAGTAGGTTCATGTAATTAAACTCGCCAGCAGGAGCAAACATATTAAATATGTTGGAAGAAGAGTCCTTACATGAATCCTAACACCATGGTACTGAGGACTGCACAACTGTAGGTTCAGTCGTTACTTTATGGTGAAGGTCAGAAAAATCTTTTCCTGGTTGATCAGGCTCTGATCCACCAGGAGGCCTGGTCACAGACCGGGCCGCGGGGGCGTTGACCCCCGGAACTCTCTCCAGGTAAACTCCAGGTTATGTAGTTGCATGTATCTTTTATTTGTAAGTTATGAAAGTCGCAATAAAATTATTATTCGGTATTGTTAGTTTGTTAGATTAAGGCTTACTATCATGCTAGGGTGGGTTAATTTTGGTATCCCGTGGCTCGGTTGGTAACGCTCTCGCCTCAAACACTGAGTGTCCGTGGTTCATTCCCCGGCATGGGTGGAAACGTTGGCTATGTTTCCTTATATCTGCTGTCCCTGTTCACCTAGCAGTAAGCAGGTACCTGGGTGTTAGTCACCTTACACCTTCTGTCCCTGTTCACCCAGTATGAACCTGGGTGAACATCCAGTATGCACCTGGGTGAACATCCAGTATGTACCTGGGTGAACATCCAGTATGAACCTGGGTGAACATCTAGTATGTACCTGGGTGAACATCCAGTATATGTACCTGGGTGAACATCCAGTATGTACCTGGGTGAACATCCAGTATGAACCTGGGTGAACATCTAGTATGTACCTGGGTGAACATCCAGTATATGTACCTGGGTGAACATCCAGCATATGTACCTGGGTGAACATCCAGTATGCACTGGGTGAACATCCAGTATGAACCTGAGTGAATATCCAGTATGTACCTGGGTGAACATGCAGTATGTACCTGGGTGAACATCCAGTATGTACCTGGGTGAACATCCAGTATGTACCTGGGTGAACATCCAGTATGAACCTGGGTGAACATCCAGTATGTACCTGGGTGAACATCCAGTATGTACCTGGGTGAACATCCAGTATGTACCTGGGTGAACATCCAGTATGTACCTGGGTGAACATCCAGTATGTACCTGGGTGAACATCCAGTATGAACCTGGGTGAACATCCAGTATGTACCTGGGTGAACATCCAGTATGTACCTGGGTGAACATCCAGTATGAACCTGGGTGAACATCCAGTATATGTACCTGGGTGAACATCCAGTATATGTACCTGGGTGAACATCCAGTATGCACTGGGTGAACATCCAGTATGAACCTGAGTGAACATCCAGTATATGTACCTGGGTGAACATCCAGTATGAACCTGGGTGAACATCCAGTATGAACCTGGGTGAACATCCAGTATGTACCTGGGTGAACATCCAGTATGAACCTGGGTGAACATCCAGTATGTACTTGGGTGAACATCCAGTATGTACCTGGGTGTTAGTCAGCTGGTGTGGATGGCATCCTGGGAGACAAACTTGAAGGATCACAGTGGAAATAATACAAACAGTCCTGGATGACGCAATGACTTTGTCGGGTCATCCTGGGTGGCTGACCCTCCCTTCCCAGGGGTTAAAAAAGCCAAACAAATCTTATCTTAAGACCAGAATTTAGGTGTATGAGAACATCAAGAACATTTTCATCTCTAAAATAAGAATATAGTAAACTTTCAGTGTATATATACTGGAGATATACACACCTATCAGTGTATACATGTTTTGTTTATGTATTATTAATACTGCTGCTGTACTTAATTACCACAATTGAGAATTTGCTAAATAAATTCCTGAAGTTTTGAAGCATGAATTTATTTTATTATATTTAATTATCAAACACTCTTAATTATTTTGATTAACTCAAACTAATAATAGCATCGATGCTAACACGTAATGACGCTGCGGGCAGTTTTTTTTTTCCTTCAGCTACGAACGTTTAGGCTGGTCGGCCATGTTTTTGTTCAGTGTTTGTCAATAATCCGAGTGTATTACCCTGCTACCTCATACAACCCCGAGGGTGACTTACCGGCGGCGTGAGGGTCGGCATTAACACTGTGCTGAGTAATATAAGGTAAGTGAGGTGAGGCAGGGGTTGAGGGAGGTGGAGGCAGGGTAGAGGAGGTTCACAGGGTCAGTGGGTCAACCCCCTCCAGGTCAACATTATCCAGGTCAACACAAGCCATGACAAGTCACTCTCGTTATGCCACTCTACTCTAGCCTCCCTTTTAGCCATAGTCTAGCATGTTAGAGTGTGTTCCGGCTGTTAGGTTGCATGTTTGATGCAACACTGACACAACCTGGTCAACTCTACAGTCGTCCACTCTACCTTATTTATTATACAATAAACGTCTTCACTCTAGTGTAAAATGGATGTTAATGATTTATACGAGAGTGTTGGTGGCAGGTCAGGGTTATATCATAGTTATTAATGCTCTCGTGTTAAAAAATAAACATTAGTCAGTCAATCTTTCAGAGAAGATTATGAATATTATCGAACTGGTTGTACTGGGTATGTACTGGGGCTCCTCAGGGTGTACTGGGGCTCCCCAGGGTATACTGGGGCTCCCCAGGATATACTGAGTATGTATTGGGGCTCCTTATGGTGTACTGGGGCTCCCCAGGGTGTACTGGGTATGTATTTGGGCTACTTATGGTGTATTGGGGCTCCCCAGGGTGTACTGGGTATGTATTGGGGCTCCCCAGGGTGTACTGGGTATGTATTGGGGCTCCCCAGGATGTACTGGGGTTCCCCAAGATGTACTGGGGGTTCACTAGGACTTAATGGGGTTCCCTAGGATATAATGGGTCTCCCCAGGATGTACTGGGATTCCCATGATGTACTGTGATTCCCATGATGTACTGGGGTTCTCCAGGATGTACCAGAAATGTACTTGGGTTCCCCAGGATATACCGGTGATATACTTGGGCTCTCCAGGATGTTCTGGGGTTCCCCAGGATGTACTGGGGCTGCCCAGGATGTACAGGAGATGTACTAGGGCTCCCCAGGATGTACCAGGGATGTACTGGGATTCCCAGGATGTACCAGGGATGTACTGGGGTTCCCAGGATGTACCAGGTTTGTACTTGGGTTCCCAGGATGTACCAGGGATGTATTGGGGTTCCCAGAATGTACCAGGGATGTATTGGGGTTCCCAGAATGTACCAGGGATGTACTGGGGTTTCCATGATGTACCAGGGATGTACTGGGGTTCCAGGATGTACCAGGGATGTACTGGGGTTCCCAGGATGTACCAGGTTTGTACTGGGGTTCCCAGGATGTACCAGGGATGTATTGGGGTTCCCAGAATGTACCAGGGATGTATTGGGGTTCCCAGAATGTACCAGGGATGTACTGGGGTTTCCATGATGTACCAGGGATGTACTGGGGTTCCAGGATGTATCAGGGATGTACTGGGGTTCCCAGGATGTACTGAGGTTCCCAGGATGTACCAGGGATGTACTGGGGTTCCCAGGATGTACCAGGGATGTACTGGGGTTCCCAGGATGTACCAGGGATGTACTGGCATTCCCAGGATGTACCATGGATGTACTGGGGTTCCTAGGATGTACCAGGGATGTACTGGGGTTCCCAGGATATACTAAGGATGTACTGCTGTTCCCAGGCTGTACCAGGGATGTACTGGGGTCTCCAGGATGTACCAAGGATGTACTGGGGTTCCCCATTGGTGAAAGTTCTTGAAAAGAATTGCAGGAATATCCTAGGTTAAGGTATCATAAAATGTCACAGTTCTATATTTATAATGGCAGCAATTTGTAATCATTGAAATTGAAAAGCAATTTTTTTTTTTTTTATAATAAAATGTAGTATTTGTCAGTTACCTCTGTATTCTATAAGCAGTACTTACACAAATAACCAAATTAACTAAACTAATTGTCATAAACATTATTTGGTATAAACTCAAATTAAGTTGTAATAAACATGAACAGAAGGGTGGACGAGGGGTTCCCACTGCAGTCCGTCAATTTACCGACAGCTGATTGAACTCCTCGTCCACCATTCAGTTCATTCATTCCTTGGTATATTTACTCATGTTTCAGTTATTTGCATTGTTAAGTTTAGAATAGATGAAATGTACTTTTAATGTAGTGCAGGTGTTAGTTGATGGAAGTGTTGATTGGGCTGATAAGAGTTGAAGTGAAGGAGATACCATGTGGATTACAGCAAAGAACTACAGACCAATAGCACTAACATCCCATATCATAAAAATCTTTGAAAGGGTCCTAAGAAGCAAGATCACCACCCATCTAGAAACCCATCAGTTACACAACCCAGGGCAACATGGGTTTAGAACAGGTCGCTCCTGTCTGTCTCAACTACTGGATCATTACGACAAGGTCCTAAATGCACTAGAAGACAAAAAGAATGCAGATGTAATATATACAGACTTTGCAAAAGCCTTCGACAAGTGTGACCATGGCGTAATAGCGCACAAAATGCGCGCTAAAGGAATAACAGGAAAAGTCGGTCGATGGATCTATAATTTCCTCACTAACAGAACACAGAGAGTAGTCGTCAACAGAGTAAAGTCCGAGGCAGCTACGGTGAAAAGCTCTGTTCCACAAGGCACAGTACTAGCTCCCATCTTGTTCCTCATCCTCATATCCGACATAGACAAGGATGTCAGCCACAGCACCGTGTCTTCCTTTGCAGATGACACCCGAATCTGCATGACAGTGTCTTCCATTGCAGACACTGCAAGGCTCCAGGCGGACATCAACCAAATCTTTCAGTGGGCTGCAGAAAACAATATGAAGTTCAACGATGAGAAATTTCAATTACTCAGATATGGTTAAACATGAGGAAATTAAATCTTCATCAGAGTACAAAACAAATTCTGGCCACAAAATAGAGCGAAACACAACGTCAAAGACCTGGGAGTGATTATGTCGGAGGATCTCAACTTCAAGGACCATAACATTGTATCAATCGCATCTGCTAGAAAAATGACAGGATGGATAATGAGAACCTTCAAAACTAGGGAGGCCAAGCCCATGATGACACTCTTCAGGTCACTTGTTCTATCTAGGCTGGAATATTGCTGCACTCTAACAGCACCTTTCAAGGCAGGTGAAATTGCCGACTAGAAAATGTACAGAGAACTTTCACGGTGCGCATAACGGAGATTAAAACACCTCAATTACTGGGAGCGCTTGAGGTTTCTAAACCTGTATTCCCTGGAACGCAGGAGGGAGAGATACATGATTATATACACCTGGAAAGTCCTAGAGGGACTAGTACCGAACTTGCACACGAAAATCACTCACTACGAAAGCAAAAGACTTGGCAGACGATGCACCATCCCCCCAATGAAAAGCAGGGGTGTCACTAGCACGTTAAGAGACCATACAATAAGTGTCAGGGGCCCGAGACTGTTCAACTGCCTCCCAGCACACATAAGGGGGATTACCAACAGACCCCTGGCAGTCTTCAAGCTGGCACTGGACAAGCACCTAAAGTCAGTTCCTGATCAGCCGGGCTGTGGCTCGTACGTTGGTTTGCGTGCAGCCAGCAGCAACAGCCTGGTTGATCAGGCGCTGATCCACCAGGAGGCCTGGTCACAGACCGGGCCGCGGGGGCGTTGACCCCCGAAACTCTCTCCAGGTAAACTCCAGGTAATTTGTAGTATCACGTAATATAGTGTTACATGCTGGTAGTTGATGCTAGTGTTTGTTGTATTTTACTGATGTTTGAAATGCTGGCTTAATTCTTCTTGTATGGGTCTGTCCCTGTTATTGGTGTTATTGTATCTGAGAAGCACCATCAGTGTGTAACAGATAGACTGTAACCATCCTGGATTTTATGTATCTTATAGGGCCCCTACTGCATGAACCATAGTGAACCATTCCTCTTGGTGTGCAAACATGAAATATTACATAATTTGGTCACATTATACATCTACCATATAGGAATCTTACATATGTTGCACTCCCACCCCTCAAGGAAGGTTCCTTGATGCTGGTGAGGGGCTCTTGATCTAGGGAATTGGATCTGTTTTCCAGTTCCCTGAATTAAGCCTGAATACCTTCCACATCCCCCCAGAGGTGCTGTATAAACCTACGGGTTTAGAGCTTCCCTCTTGATTATAATAATATTGCACTCCCATGATATATAGTACAGTTCAGTATTTTTGTTTTTATATTTTTTTCATCTGCTAGTGTCAATATTTGGAGATTTAGAATACTTTGCATGTAAGAGTTATTTAAAAAATTTTGGGCCATCGTATCTCTGTAAACATTGCTCTGACCTGCTTGTTATTAACATTTGTAGAAATAAATGAGCACATTTTGATTGAAATATTATGGATATTTTTCAATTTAGGAGATGTGTGTTAACCCCTAAACGGTCCAATCGTATATATACATTCTCTCGCCCAGTGCCCCGAATATTTTGAAAAAAAAAAAAAAAAATCTTTATTTTTTTTTATAGAAATAGAGAACATTTTTCTAAGTGTTATAGGATAAAAAAAATATTAGGGTTGGTACTTACCGAGATATGAGGCTGCGAAGTTGGCACTTGGGGATCACCTGATGGCAACATGGAGCACTGCCACTTGCAGAAATTCTACAAATTTACTTTTTTTTTTCATTTTTTTTTTTAATTTTCTTGGTTTTTATGGTATGATAATTATGTTTTATAGTAAATCTTTTGATTTCATTGCCAATTGTTGTTTATACACCAATATTATGTATGAAATTATTATCATGTATACACCGATAGGTGATTTTGCACACCTGGCTGAATCATATTATATTATCTACAACTATATACAAGTTTCTAGAATTCCACGATTGTATGATACTCCATAAAGCATGGATTCATACAGAGTGTCACCCCACACTGGTGACATATGAATCATGTGTCCTTCCTCTGTTGGGGTTGTTTTGTGGTGGTAGCACACACAAAACACTTTTTCTGGGAATATTTCTTTGGGGTAGGTGGTATTGGTACCAGGTAGTGACAGTTAGAAATGATTCAGTCTGGCACTTCCCCCACTGGCTGTGGTTGTGGTTGAGGGACTTGTCGCTGTTGAGGGGCAGGTACAGGTGTGGTACCATACTTTTTGGCTATCTGTTTTACGACATTCAGGGAGAAATCTGCAAGATGTTGTCATTTTCCAGTCTTTATTTTGTACATATTGAATGCATTGAGCATTGCAGTGTCTACAAGGTGGAAAAACACTTATATACCACTTGTGACTCCTACGCACACAGTCAACGAACCCTATCATCGTGTCACACTTGTCAACTAGTCTCATATTGTTCGTATAGTCAATGGCAACAGCTGGCTCGACAATATGTTCATTGGTGTCCCAGTTCACTTTGTCTGTTTTTACCATCTCCTTTCTGTGGATGGTTGACAGAAATGTCACATCCCACTTGTTATGCCATGTCAGTGCCATGATGTCATTTGCATGAAATGCTTGCACTGCACTTTCAACACTGCCTCCACTGAACCTTGGCATATGTTTTCTATTCCTTCTCACTGTTCCACCTGTGTATATCAGTATTGTTCACACATAGGAAATGTGAACATAGGGCTTGTATACCAGTTGTCTGTGTACAATGTATGGCCCTTGCCAAGGTATGGTTCCATCATCCTGCGAACAACATCACCAGAAATGCCCAACATGCGCTTGGTATCATCAAGTGTGTTTCTCCCAGTGTATACAGGGACATCCAACACAAGACCACTCTCACAGTCACACATAACAAAAAGTTTTATACCGAAGCGATTACGTTTGCTTGGTATATATATTGCTTGAATGATGGGCGTCCCTTGAACAGAATCAAGGACTTGTCAACAACAATGTTCTTGAAGGGATAAAAGTATGCACTGAATTTCTCCTTCATATACATAAATACTTCCCAGATTTTGTATAGAAGGTCATTTCTGTTTGGCGTATTCCTGTCTGAGAAGTGCAACATTCGTAGCAACAGAATGAATCTGTTGCAGGGAAGAAGGACATGGAAGACAGGAGTATTGATAAAGTAGTCTGTGACCCAGTAGTTATGCATATTGTTCTTATAAATATGTGGCATAAGCATGACAGTGGCAAGGAATAAATGCATTTCAGCCACTGTTTTATTTTTCCACCTGTGCAGCCGTGACGATTCTCCAACCTCTGCTCTCTTGTCCATGATGTAGTGGTAATAATTGTTTCTCTGGGTCACAATCAAGTTCAATATAGGCTCTTCAAAGTACGTATAAATGGGGAAAAGTCTAACTCTGTAGACTCATTTGTTAACCCCCTTGACTGTCGCAACCCCAGATCCTGAGGTGTCTCCTGGTGTTGCAAAATTTCCAAAAAAGAAAAAAAATATATTTTCTTATGAAATGATAGAGAATCTTTTCCCGATTATAATGACACCAAAAGAACGAAATTTGATGGAAAACTAGACGGAATGACGCTCTTGCGAAGTTAGTGACCTCGGCGATATTTACGAATCGGCAATTTAAACCCACTTTGATCCCTATTTTCGGCAAATTTTCCATTGTTCCAGTCGACCAAATTGTAGCTAATTCTTTAGAAATCCATTTTTTCTATCAATTGAGTACAAGAAATTGCCAATTTGCTGATTTAAATACCCAATAACGTGGTCAGAAATTTCCCAATTGGACAATTTCACGAAAATTAAAAAATATGACAATTTCAAAATAGGGTCCAGAATGAACAATGCAGACATTCTGGCTCTAAATAACATTTTCTTTGTTCATCAGTAAACACTCCAGGCCCCTCTGATATTACTCTTGCTTTCTATTTTGAATTTTTATTCAAACAGAAAAATAGAAGATTTACTGTTATGCAAACTTCTGCAATATTGTAATAATTGTATAAAAAATGTCAACCCATTTATGACTGCAATTAGAATGGCTACTTGGACATTTACTGGAAAATGACATCATTGTTTACTTTTAAAACATCGGCAAATTTACCCAAAATTTTCCCCTACTTTGAGCTCCATTTCAAGTTTCTTTTCATAGTAAAACCAATCAAAATCATCTCTATTTCTATAATATGTTTTCATTCTATCAAGTGAGCCCAAAGGGAAAAAACGAAAATTTACAACCATAAAATACTCTATGAAAATAGACCACAAGTCAGCATTTTAATTAAAGAAAGGGTTTGGGAAAGTTTTTTTTCTCTTTTATGCATGCGTGCTGCAGGATTTTTTTTTTATATGGTGCACACTGACCACACAGACTCATTCTCTCACATGTGGGGCCTCCCAGCTTTTCTCGCTTGATTTGAAGCGCTAGAATTTATGAGTATATATACGGCAAAAAACGGGGGGCTGTAAGACATATATATCGACCAAAACAGTCAAAGGGTTAAGGAACATTCTGGCAGGATGCCACTTCCACTCACATCAAAATCAAAAGGCTGTGGCACGAATATACTTTGTGTCCAGTTCCACTCACGGTCATGTGGTGCAGGGTGAACCTGTTGCTTGGGGCGTGGGAGAGCAGGAGGGGGGACGGGGGTGGAGGCACCACTTGGTTGAGGGGGTACCGGCTGGTCCTTTGTCTGTCCACCCACTGCTCCATGTGCTTCAGGCATCGTGCCACCCACCACTACTTCCTCCATCCCCGCATATTCACCTTCATGATCACTATCACTATCAGTGGCCGGGGTTTTGGATCGTGACCTCCCGTGACCCTTGGGGACTGCATATGGCACACTGCCTGAATGTAGGTGACCATGCCTAAAAGTATGCTTCACTGGTGAATAATGAACATCACTATCACTAGATGAATCCTCAAATGGCATAAAATCAATCTCATAGTCACTTGCATCACTTTCACTATCACTAAAACACCAGTATAATAGTTTCCTCTTGCGTAGTTGCCTATGGGTAACATTTGCCACTCCAGAGGTGCTTGGCCCAGGGTCTTCTGTGGCCACACTGGCCACCCCAGAAGTGCTTGGCCTAGGGTCTGGTGTGGCTGCGCTGGCTACCCCAGAGGTGCTTGGCCCAGGGTCTGGTGTGGCCACACTGCCCACACCAGAGGTGATGGGCTGAGGGGTCATTTGGGTTATCATCGATTTTTCACTTATTCCTTGATTACTAGTGGCCACATCGGTGTCAAATCCACTAAACTCACTTCTATTCACTTTCCGAAGGAGAGTGTTAAGAGGAGGAGGTGTGAGTGAATCACGAAAGTTTTCCATGATGTTGATCTAAGATGGACCTGAATATAAATGGTGCTACCATGCGGTACCCGGGTACCAGGCATCCCCCATTTTTTTTCATACTGTGCACACTGAGTGCGCAGGGCCCATTCTCTTGTGTCTAGGGGAATCGGGCCTATCGCGCCCAAATTTTTTAGGAATGAAAAAAAAAACATTGATCCACGTTCGAACGTATTAAAATATGTTTGGACCATTTTTGGGGTTTAAACCAAAAATAAATTGGATACCAAGGAAAAAGCATAAATTGTTTAAAGCTATTAGCTGACAGTCTTCAAATCATTTGGATTACAAAGCTTATGATTTGCAGGGTTCCCCTTGTAATCCGGCCAGTTTTTTTTTGTTTACAGTTTCCAAAATCTGTTAAATGGGGGGTCATTAAATAGAGTACTTTAAATGCAGTATACCATTGATTAACATGGTAGTTATATTCCTGAAAATTGTTGTGGAGACAAAAATTGTGTAAAAACAAAAAGAGAACTTATGGGGAAAAAGGGTTACATTTCTTGGACTCCCCTTTCCCCAAAAAAAGGCAAACAACTTTATTTTTTAGGTCTCCAAAATGTAAACAAATAAAAATCAAAAATGTAATTTTTAGTTGGTTGCTGGGAAAGATCTTGTTTAGTGCATTAATTAAAGCTACAGATGTTACAGAAATAATATTTCTTACCTTAAAATTGTGGTTGCTGGTGTTTGCCAGTGATGTGTGGCCCCACTGGCTGAAGTGGAAGGTTGTGGATTGTTTTGCTGAGGTAGATGGTTGAAGCTTTGGCACTAAGTCAGTGGTTGTACTGGAGCAGTGGAAATTCTGTAATGTATCTTTGGTCTCTTTTTACCCTGCAAAAACTTATACAGCTGATGGTTTTAAAACATCATGAGCTGCTCAGGGGCCCCAGAAGAAAATATTCACTGTAGTTGTCATTGCTTATGACAAGGGTTGATGGGTAAGGGTTGATGTGATCCTGTACAGTACCCCCTGTAAACATATGAAAAACAGTAAAAACGGCTATTACCTGCCACAGCATTCAGTAAAAAATTTTACTAGTTAAGAAAAGTTTTTTTACTAAATGTATCCAGAGTATTTTCCCACCTTAATATAAATCCAAGAAAACATGAAAAAATGGTTAAAATCACAAGAAAAGCTTCTCAAAGTTATAATCATGTTATTGTTGGGTTGAGCGCGTGTCAGCCCAAGAGTTTTTTGTGTTCATCTGACTACCCTGAAATTTTAAATACCCGAATGCTTCTGCAAATATAAGCTATTTATACATGTTAATAAATTTATTAAAAATGGAATATAATAAAATTATTATTTCCCTTTGCATTTTGAACAATAAAAATAGCAGTCTGTAGGAGAAGGTGGGTCGGGGGCTTGAGCATTTATTTATTTATTTATTTACATAGTGGGTTGCAATGCAAAGAGAGCCTCTATTATGCCTAGGCATTATGGGCCAACTTAACATTATTGGCTTACAGTCTACATAACACTAAGGAGTACAGTATATCATAGTTGTACAGTAGAATATTAATTATAAATGAATCAAAATTTGTATAATACAAAGATATATTTATATTCGAAAAATGTTTTTGTGAAAACAATGATTCAATTATATTCCTGTCAACAATGGATAAAGATTCAAAGTGATTGTTTCAGTTATGATGTGGGAGAGTACATAGGTAAGTAAGTGTGTACTGAGTATTTAGCATTTAGTCTAGGGTGATTAAGTGGCTTTTGAGAAGAGTCTTAAATTGATTTTCAGACTGGGTTACTTTAATATCTTCTGGTATGAATTCCATATTTTGGGGTCCTTTATATGCATAGAGTTTTTTACACAGTGTGATACGGGCACGAGGTATATCAAAAGAGATCTGTGTCTTGTGTTGTGTCCTGTTTAGGTTGGTGATGAGAAGTTGGAGTGGAGGGTTTATATTTGCGTGTATTGTTCTGTGTATGTAGTAGACACATGAATAAGTATGGATGTTATTAACCCCTTCAGGGTCCAAGGCCAAAATCTGAAGTGGTGCTCCAGTGTCCAAGAAATTTTGAAAAAAAAAAAAAAATTTTTCTTGCAAAATTAAAGAGTATTTTTGTGAAGGAAATAAGAAAAAAAAAAAAAAATTTGATCGTACTTACGAGATAATGCAAGAAGTTTTCCAAAAATGATGTGGTGGGGCAACATCCGAATTCCACATAGCGCTTTATTTTTTAGCGGTTTTTTTATATTTTTTTCTTTTCTTTTTCCATTTTTTCTTTTCCTACTAAAAAAAATTTGGGGGCCCCTGAGGACCAAATACTGTATTAAAATGTATAAAAAACTCACTGTATTGAAACAATAAGCACAAAAAGTTTTATCATATTATTGTTTACCACTGTTTTTATTACAAAAAAATCCCAAAAATTTGATAATTCAATGTTTATCATATATTTAAATTTACAATCATGGACAGGTTTTGAACTGCTGGAGCTTGTAAAAAATCCTTGAAAAAAGGGCCCCATGACAGAGGACTTTACATTCCTCAACAAAAACCCGAGTGTCTTTGCGTCTTTTTGCCATCGTTTTTTTTTGTGCCCGACGATGCACCTCTTCTGAGCAAATTTCTCTAAATTAAAGGGGAAGCGTTTTATGAAATGATCCCTTCCCTCCTAAACGTTGGGTTTTCCTGAGAAATTCGGGGCCTTGTTGATAGGGTGTTCTTATGGTACTCATTATGGTTTTTCTGACAACAGACAAACAGAATTCCCTACGGGGTCTGTTGCCCGTCTTTATTTGGAAATATTTTACATTGAGATTTTAATGTCATGAGATGGAAAAAAAGTTTCATGTACCCCTTGTAATCTTTCGAACACGTCAAAAAAAACCAATTGCTGTCAATTTGTCAAACCCGCGCATGTTTTGTGTATAATCAATCACTGTACTGGTTTTTGAAGTTTTATTAGTCACTCGATCAATTTTCCACTGTCTTGCATTTATTTGGGAATTTGGGTTTTCAAAAAATGTGAATCTGTTTGGTTTTCACCGTAATGCCATGATGTCTTGGGGAGTAACCCTGCACGTCTCACCAGGCACCCGGTTGAGCCTGGGCATATGTTTACGTTAGAAAACATGTGCCACAATCTGTCTTGTTCACTCGATGAAATCACTGAGTAAAAGGGTTGTGTCCAGTTTCGGATATAAGTTGCCCCCTTCCAAAATAAAGGGGACATTCATGTTTTTCATACATCACCCGAGATCCAAAAAAATTTGGTATTTTCAATGTTTTTTTTTCCCGTGTAAAACAAAACCAAAAACCAGGCACTGTCACAGTACAGAGTACAAAAAAGTTTTTTTACCAAAAACGTTTCCTCTTGCTCGGTTTACTGTGATGATAGTTACCCTTTTAACAAAATCAAAAGACCCTCAATTTCAACATTCTTTAATGGATAAAAAATATAGCGAACTTTTGTTTGAGATACTGAAAACATTTCTAATCTTATATCCCGTCATTCTGTCAGGCTGGTTTTGTCGAGAAGTGCAACATACGTAAGAGTAAGATAAACTGTTCCTGGGATGATTTCACTGAAGGCGGGTTTGAAATTGCCGATTGTGGCCCGTAAGCTTTTATATTTGCTTATAGAATGAGGCTAAGCATTATTGTTGCAAAAAGCAAATACATTTCTGCAAAGTGTCTTTTCCCCCTGTGTAGTCTTGCTTGGGGTTAAAAGTTTTGCCTGGGGTACTCAAAAATTATTACTTTCCCGACAAATAGTTTCCATCAAAGGTGGTCAAAGAAAATTCAAAGATTCCAGTTCTTGGCCCTGGTTCCAGGGGCGTAGGGAGGGAATTCCCCTTTGAGAGTATCAAAGTGGGAGGTTTGGGGAAAAAAATTTGGGGTTTTGTGCCCAAAACCCCCAAAACGGGTTTTCTGGTGGTATGGACATATAGGGTTGTGGGGGGTTGGGTTGTGGTGGGCTGGGGTGTTTCCCGCTTTGTCCCCTTTAACTGACGAGTCAGCGAGTGGGCCCGCCCGGGTGGTGAGTCAGATGGCGGGGGCCCCTCCATCACCACTACCACCATCCACTGATGCCCGTGGGCACCATGCAAAATGAAACCCAAACATCCTCATTATCACTACCTAAAATGGTGTAGGGCCAGGGATGTTCCGGGGGCTACTCCATCCCGGGTACGATAGGGTACATACCCGAGCGATGCGTGGGAACATACAGCGAAAGGGAAAGGTTGGGACGCAGGGGTTTTCCCCCCTAACGTATCCTGTCTTTCCTTTCAGTCCAACTGATGCCGAAAAATTTTTCGTTTTCATTTCCACTCCACAGTGCCCCGAACTATCAATGGAAAGGGGTCCCAATTTTCCGGGGGGAGAGGACTTTGCGCGAGAAGGTGAAAAAGGGTACGGTCGGCTTCCCACAATGTGCAGGCGCCTAGATTTTTTGTTTAGGGCCCACCCCCCACCAGACCCGTTTCCCCCAAGGGAGGGGCCTTAAAGCGTTTCCCCGCGCTAAATTTAACGGCCTAGAATTTTGGCGAGATCTATGGTTGGCACCAACGTAACCCCGGATCTAGGGAGGGCCCCCCGAAAATTTTAAGGTGAGCGGTTTCAGACTTTAAAAAAATTTGTGGAGATGCTGAGGGGGGGGAAATTGTTACCATTTTTTAAACCCTTCCCTTTTGCAGGTTTAAGGGTTTTTAGGTGATTGGTTTTGTTGATCCCCATGCACAAATTCCAATGTAAGAAGGGTATATGAGTGAATGGTACATGCCGGAAGTGTTGTGGAACGTAGTCCCTTTTATTTGATGGTCCCTACAGTCTTGGAGTTTTTTTGGTTTGTTTTGTTGTATGCGTGCCGAATTAGGCAAAGTAAAAGGTGGAAACCTAGGAATTTTCCCTCTGTGAGTTTGGGCTGTGATCCTTTTTGCGTTATGTTAATGGGATTTTTTGCAGCTTTTTTCCCCAAACGAATGAAATAGGTTTTTATCATGTTTAGGGGAAGTTTTTTAGTCACATCCAGGTAGATATTTTCTGTTAATTTCAGCATTGACTGTGTTTGCTTTGAGAGTGTTTGGGTGAAAAAGACAATGTAGTGTATTGCAAATAAATGGGTTTTTGGTAGCTGTGTGCTTCGTGATCTTGAGAAATGAGGAGGGTGGTCCAAAGGGTCTTCCTTGTGGGACCCACTGAATGGTTGGGGGGAAGAGTTTGCACATTGCATACACAAATTTTAGTTCCGTTATTGGAGATTTTAGGTATTGGGGTGTGGCCTCTGAACATGTGCAAAATTTGGAGCGCAGTTCATGGGATGATCGAGAATAATCGTGAAAATGCCCCCCGGGACTTCTTTTTTTTGAGTGCGAAATTTGTTCTAGCTGTTTAAAATTTGCATCATTGTGCTTTTATTTTCCTGAATCAAACTGACAAGGGAATATTATTTTTTTATTATCCACTGGCCGATTCCCCCCAGGGGGGGGCCCCCAAAAAAAAAACTTTTTCCTCACACTCCTCACTGTCTTGCAAAAGGGTGCTTAACCCAACGTTTTTAAATTTCAAAATTAACACCCCCCTTTAAGGCGGCACGTCTTCCCACCCCGGAACCAAGTCCGGCCCGCCGGTTTCCCCGAAACCCTTTATAAAGTTATTTGCTCACACCCAAAGCACGTCAAGTATTAAAAAACCCTTTGTCTCCTTCACTCCTATCAAACCGCCAGCATCCTGCTGGAAGTCCAACCCCCGCACACAAAAACCTTCCTTTTCCCCCTCCCCCAACCTTTCCTAGGCCGCCCCCCCCCCGCCTTCCCTTCCATACAGACGAACACTCTTGAAGTCATTTGGTTTTCGCTCCATTCTCTTAATGTCCCAACCCCCCAACAACCCCTTCCCAGCCCGTGGAAACAGTTTTGGGTAATCCCCCCCCTCCCCTAACTTCCAAACTACGAATTCTCTGATTAATTCACACCCCAACATTGCCCCCCAGGCATGCATCTCCACTGCCTCCCGCCTTTTCCTCGCTCAAAAATTCATCACCCATGCTTTACACCCATTAAGAGCGTTGGTAAAAAATATATTCATACATTCCCCCCCTTTGCCCCCCAAGGCAAGTTCTTTGTCTCCACAGACTCCTAAGTGCACCACTCACTCTTTTTCCCTCATCAATTCTATGATTCACCTCATCTTTCATAGACCCATCTGCTGACACGTCCACTCCCAAATATCTGAATACGTTCACCTCCTCCATACTCTCTCCCTCCAATCTGATATTCAATCTTTCATCACCTAATCGTTTTGTTATCCTCATAACCTTACTCTTTCCTGTATTCACCTTTAATTTTCTTCTTTTGCACACCCTACCAAATTCATCCACCAATCTCTGCAACTTCTCTTCAGAATCTCCCAAGGCACAGTGTCATCAGCAAAGAGCAGCTGTGACAACTCCCACTTTGTGTGTGATTCTTTATCTTTTAACTCCACGCCTCTTGCCCAAGACCCTCGCATTTACTTCTCTTACAACCCCATCTATAAATATATTAAAGAACCACGGTGACATCACACATCCTTGTCTAAGGCCTACTTTTACTGGGAAAAAAATTTCCCTCTTTCCTACATACTCTAACTTGAGCCTCACTATCCTCGTAAAAACTCTTCACTGCTTTCAGTAACCTACCTCCTACACCATACACTTGCAACATCTGCCACATTGCCCCCTATCCACCCTGTCATACGCCTTTTCCAAATCCATAAATGCCACAAAGACCTCTTTAGCCTTATCTAAATACTGTTCACTTATATGTTTCACTGTAAACACCTGGTCCCACACACCCCCTACCTTTCCTAAAGCCTCCTTGTTCATTTTGCTATCCTATTTTCCGTCTTACTCTTAATTCTTTCAATTATAACTCTACCATACACTTTACCAGGTATACTCAACAGACTTATCCCCCTATAATTTTTGCACTCTCTTTTATCCCCTTTGCCTTTATACAAAGGAACTATGCATGCTCTCTGCCAATCCCTAGGTACCTTACCCTCTTCCATACATTTATTAAATAATTGCACCAACCACTCCAAAACTATATCCCCACCTGCTTTTAACATTTCTATCTTTATCCCATCAATCCCAGCTGCCTTAACCCCTTTCATTTTACCTACTGCCTCACGAGCTTCCCCCACATCACAACTGGCTCTTCCTCACTCCTACAAGATGTTATTCCTCCTTGCCCTATACACGAAATCACAGCTTCCCTATCTTCATCAACATTTAACAATTCCTCAAAATATTCCTCCATCTTCCCAATACCTCTAACTCTCCATTTAATAACTTCCCTCTCCTATTTTTAACTGACAAATCCATTTGTTCTCTAGGCTTTCTTAACTTGTTAATCTCACTCCAAAACTTTTTCTTATTTTCAACAAAATTTGTTGATAACATCTCACCCACTCTCTCATTTGCTCTCTTTTTACATTGCTTCACACTCTCTTAACCTCTCTCTTTTTCTCCATATACTCTTCCCTCCTTGCATCACTTCTACTTTGTAAAAACTTCTCATATGCTAACTTTTTTCTTTTCCCTTACTACTCTCTTTACATCATCATTCCACCAATCGCTCCTTTCCCTCCTGCACCCACTTTCCTGTAACCACAAACTTCTGCTGAACACTCTAACACTACATTTTTAAACCTACCCATACCTCTTCGACCCCATTGCCTATGCTCTCATTAGCCCATCTATCCTCCAATAGCTGTTTATATCTTACCCTAACTGCCTCCTCTTAGTTTATAAACCTTCACCTCTCTCTTCCCTGATGCTTCTATTCTCCTTGTATCCCATCTACCTTTTACTCTCAGTGTAGCAACAACTAGAAAGTGATCTGATATATCTGTGGCCCCTCTATAAAACATGTACATCCTGAAGTCTACTCAACAGTTTTAATTACCAATACAAAACCCAACAAACTACTGTATTTCCCCCCACATCATATTTTTTAAACTTAATTTATCCCTTTTTCTTTAAAATATGTATACCTAAACTAAACCCCTTTCTATCAAAGTTCAATCAAAGGGCTCCCTTTATAAATTCCTGGCACCCCAAACTTACCTACCACACCCTCTCTAAAAATTTCTCCACTTTAGCATCAGTCCCCTACCACAATTACTCTCTCACTTGGTAAAAGGCTCCTATAAATTCACTTAACATCTCCCAAAATCTCTCTCTCCTCTGATTCCTCTCTTCTCCAGGTGCATCACGCTTATTATGACCACTTCTCGCACCCAAACCTTTACTTTAATTTCCACATAATTCTTGAATTTTACACATTCGTATTCTCTTTTCCCCTTTCCTAACTGATATTTAACATTACTGCTACCTTCCTTTGCTCTAACTCTCTCAGATACTCCAGATTTTGTGTGAAATGGGGTAGGAATAGATCTTTCTATCAATTAATTTTTAAAAAATTTTAGAGAGCAATGGTAGTTAGATATTGGTCTATAGTTATTAAAGGGTCAGTTTGGTCACCTCCTTTTTTGGAACGGAGGTGACCTAAATATTTTTGAGGATGTTGGGAAGTAAATGATAATGGATTTGTTAAAGAGAGTTGCAATAAATGGGACAAATACTTGAAAAGGGCTTTTTTGTACATAAACGCGGGCAGTTTTTTGTCTCCGGGCCTTGTTTTAAGGGTTTTTACGTTTTTTAAATGAGCGTAACTTCAAGGGGGTTGGTTGGGCTAGGAAATACATATTGGTTTAGGTAACCTAGAGGTAGTCCTGATGGAGGGTGTTGTGCGGGTATTTGGTTTGGGAGGGGAGTGGGGGTTTTAAATCTGATTTTGCTAGTTTGATTGTTTTGTTTTTGGATAACTTTTTAGTTCCAAGAATTTCAGATAGAGTTTTCCTGTTTTTTTTCATATCACCTTTGATGTTATGTAATCTATTTTCATAATACAATTTTTTTGATATTTTGATATTTTTTATATTTTCATAATACAATTTTTTTGGTAGCTCTTTACACCACCACCGGCCACAATAAATCCTCTCACACGTCCTTGTTTGTTTATTACAAAATGCAAGTGTACCAACTAAACTGATGCACAAATATACATGAAGTAGGTACTGTATGCAAATTACATTCAGGTTTATTTAATTTTTTAAACTTTATTATTCAGAGGGTATATAAAAATTGGTAGGAGCACCTCTCGTGGACAGGTACAATTCATGTCAACCCCTCTCAGTTTGTATACAAACATTGTCGCCAGCATGCTAACATTTTAGCACGCGCGATGCAATGGAATTACAGTGGAACCCCGAGTTTCGGCCGTAATCCGTTCCAGGAGCTAGGCCTAAAGTCAAAATGGCCTAAAGTCGAAGCAGTATTTCCCATAAGAAATAATGTAAATCCAGTTAATCCGCTCCATCCAAAGATATTCACAAAAAAAAATAGATTTTTTTTATCCCTTTCAGGGTCGACAGGCCCTCTCCTAAACTTGTTCTCAGGGTCAGAAATTTTTCGAAAAAAAAAAAAATTTTTTCTTATGAAATGAAAGAGAATCTTTTCCTTATCATAATGACACCAAAAGTATGAAATTTGATGGAAAACTCATGGAATTATGCTCTCGCAAAGTTAGTGGTCTCGATGTTTACGCATCGGCGATTTCGCCCATTTTGAGCCCTATTTTCAGCTCCAATACAAATGTACCTGTCGAACATATATATCATAACTATATCGTTAGAAAGAACATGTGGCCATATCAGCTTGCAACAGCTTGTGACTGGATAATAATTCATCAATAAATGACTTGCACCTTTGTAAACATTGTACATCATTTCCTTAATCCTTGGTGTGAAAGCAACTTCCTCAATCTCTCGTCCTCCTGCTCTGAAGCACCAATTCCTAGAGCTCTGTTGATATGTTGCTGGTTGCAGTCGCTGAGCTCTTGCAGCTTGCAGTGGTTAGTTCTTCATGTCGTTCTGCACAACTCTTCACATCCTCGCCACAAACCTCCAACCCCATGGACTTCACTCAGTGGAACCAATAGCTTTTCACAAAACTGGCATTAGGCTCCCCGAGGGGGTTAGCCCCCAAACTTTCAAAACTCCTCCTTTCTTGTTACACATTGTGGGCCACAGTTTCTCCAAGCAGAGTTCAAAGTCTGCATGTCACTCACACTCCACAGCCTTACGCTATAAGGTTTATGCAATTGAAGGATCGTAAAGTGATCTTTCCAAACTTCTTAGGATTCAATTCAGCTTGTTCTGAGGCACTTCAAAGCACTTTTGAAACACTGCTTTTATGTAGAGTTTTTTGCAGTTGAAATTGACCTGTGGTTCCATGGGCTGGAGGAGAGGAGTTGTATTATGAGGCAAAATAAATTCCTTTAACGAAGCTAAAACTTCCCTGCTCGTTTTGCTCTTGCAAGTTGTGAGGATGAGCAGAGAGTAGATAATTGTTCATTTGCCAGGAGGACACTTGAGTGACAATTTCTTTTCCAAGAGAGCGCATGGTTATTTTTGCACAGTGGGGCCAAATCACACCATAAAAACCAGTCCATGAAAATTTCCTAGTGACCTCATGCCTTACCGGTATGATCTCCACAGCACACACAAATTTACCCTTAACGATATTGTGTTTTTGAACATCAGGGAGTTCAGAGTGCATACACCAATAAAAGGCTTCTCTTTTCAATACTCCACTAGGTTACTACTCTACATTAATGTCAGCCTGTGTTTTCATAGGATTATGTCCTGGGAGTGCCTTTTCCTCCCTGAGATATATAGGTTCTTCGTTGTGGACATTTCTTCCAAAGCAGGGCCTGTTTCTTCACTAAACACTTGTTCAGTATTTTTAGTTTTCTGCCTCTATGTGCGCCTTACAGTCTGCTCTATTTTTAATCCGCTTTTTTTGTCTGAATCTGGCAGCTTCCACATGCCTTACCACACTGTGTATGCCACTATGTTTCATAAATCTCTCAAACCAGCTTTTGCTAGCCTTAAATTCATCAATATCAATCACTATTTTGAGGCATTGTCTTAATTCTGAGATCATCATGCAATGCCTTTGATTTTTACATATATTGGACCATGGACACCACTATCTCCTAATAATTGTTTTGTTTATCACCACACAACAAAGTCTCTCCACCTCTTCTAGTATTTGCTATTTCCGTTTTGATAAACAACTTGCGCCTTTTGCAAACAACTGCTTCCTGATTGCCCTTTGTTCTGTTACCAAGATAGTAGTGGAATGGTTGACGGGGGTTTGTTATACAGTGGGACCCCCTGCCACATACCGTATTTTAATCCGTGCAAGAGGGGTCATTGTTATGCGAAATAATCGCGTTTGCGAATGAAATTTCCCATTAAGATATAATGGAATAATCAAAATTATATCGTGCAGACACACCCATAAGTATGAAAATTTTTTTTTACCACATGGAAATTTACATTGCCTACACACAAAGAGAAGGCTACATGCCCTTATAGTAGAGTAGTACTTGCATAGTATAATTATTTCTGCATGTTATAGTCTACTAATTGAAGATTAAATGACTCTTACCTTTATTGTTGATGACAGCATTGTCGGTGAGACTCTGTGTCCTTGGGTAGGGCGCCTATGTGTCTCTGTAGTAAGGTAGGTCCTGTTTGGCTTTTCTTTCCAGAAGGGCCTTATCACACTTCGGTGTATGCACTTATGATTCTTAAATCTCTCAAACAACCTTTAATGGCTTTAAATTCACCAATATGAGCATAGTTTCCCAGCATTTTTCCCTGTTCACCTGGGTGTTAGTCGACTTGTATGGGTTGCATCATGGGAGACATGATTATAGGACCCAATGGAAATAAGTACTAGACAGTCTTCAGTTGACACTGACTTTGTTTGGGTTATCCTGGGTGGCAAATCTCTGGGGTTAATTGTTTCTTTGGTTTTCTCATTTGCCACACCACAAAGGTGTGCTCAGCTCGCCCCAAGCAGGCAGCTGACGGTGGTACAGCAGCAACAGACGATGCTACAGCAGCAGCAGACGATGCTCGCAGAACCCATGACGTGCTACAGCAGCTGCAGCATGCAGCTGACGGTTGGTACATGCTGCCACAGACGATGCTACCGGCAGGCGCAGGGCGATGCTACAGCAGCAGCAGACGATGGCTACAGCAGCAGCAGCAGTGACGGTGGTACAGCAGCAACAGACGATGCTACAGCGCAGCAGACGATGCTATCAGCAGCAGCAGACGATGCTACACAATCTCGTACACTCGATAATAGATTCAAAGAGTCGATTGCTACAGCCCTGAGCAGCAGCAGCTGACAGGTGTGGTACAGCAGCAACAGACTTGATGCTACAGCAGCAGCAGGAGTTGACGGTGCGTACAGCAGCAAACAGACGATGATACTGACCAGCAAAAGTCGATGTTCAGCAGAGCCAGCAGAAGACGAGGCTACTGCAGCAGCAGCAGCTGTCAGTGCAGCTGCTGCAGCAGCCAGCTGTACCCATTAGTAGCGATGGGTTGATTGGGGTTTTATTATACAACCTGGCCTGCTCGGAGTCCGCACTCAACTTTCTTACTTATCAATGTTCTTCCTTTTTTTCTTCATCTCTATTGTAATTCTCACCTTATTGCTGTAGGGTTGGGCTATATAAGCTTTCTTGGGGCCCAAATGGTCACTTATTTTCAAGAAAAAGCACCCCTAGAAACAATCTTGTACTTCAATACGAGAATTATTCCCGATGTATCGCTTGGGTGTTCACAGCCGGAGGCTGGCATGAGTAAAACAATGCACACCGGCGGATCATCGGGAGTGTGGCTCAGGCCGCCAGCACATTGGTGCAGCCCCCTATCGTACACGAAAATCGAGTCCGAGCCGCGGTTTTTACAGCGGTTGCACCGAGGCAACACATTTTTGCATGACTTAAAAGCATGCCCCCTCGCGTATGCGGATGAATCGTTATGTGATGCCTGTGTTAATATGCGGGCGGAGGTCCCACAGTATAGACTTTCCAACTCGGACATACGCACTCAACTTTCATTATTTTTCAATGATCTTTCTCTGCATTCCTCCAATTGTATTTTCACCTTTTTACACAGGCTTGGCAACTAGAAACTTTTTGGGGCCATGGTGGCTACTAGTTAGCGGTTTTACAAGCACTAAAACACTGGGAGATAATACAAAATGTATTGCAGGTACAGTGGAGGGGAATCGACTGCACAGGTTGGAACATTGGCACACTGGGTCTTCGAGTGGCATGCGTCCAGCCTGCGCACTCAGCGCCACCTATGGCTGCATGGACACGTTTGGGATTGAAAGCTGTTAGATGAGTTTTTCACCGTTGGTAGAGCCAATATTTTTACGCCAAGGAGTGTTGTTAGACGAAATTGGATGAGTCGGTCTGCCGCTTTGGTTGGGCGCGTCCACTGTACTTGCTTCACTGTTAATGTTACCTTTATCGGCTGCGCCTGGCGATATAGCCTTCATGAACTAGTGCTGACTTTTGTATTGTAACACTATTGTTGTATTCAGTGAAGTCATGAATGAAGGAAACATTCTCCCCTCTCTTTCCATCCTTCCATTTGTGAGTCTCTGTACTAACATTTTCTTTTTTCAATTCTATAGTGTTTTCACAGTGAAGTTTCTTTGGGCCCATTGTGGACTTATTTCACATTCACAGATCAATTAAACAGCATATAAACACAACGATTTTATTGTGAAATGTTGGATTAGCGTGCAGGGTAATGTTCACTCATGTGGTAAACAAAGCTAGACTGGCTCACAACACCTGTGCGAGCAGAACACGGCCGAAACTCTGGGACAGAATTTAGCCGGAAGAAACGGTCAAAACTCGAAGTGGCCGTGTAACTCAGCGGCGGCTGAAATCTCTGGGTTCCACTGTATTGAGAAACAGTATCGAAAGTGAGGGACTGAATTGCCAATGCATAAATTGCTCCCAGGCCACCAAATTTGCGCCTGCATTAATTCCCTCATAATTTTAACATAGATTGATATTTGTGGTGTCATTACCTTCAGAAAAAGATTGTCTACTATTTGAAGTTCTTAAATTCACTACTCACTACAGAGGGGGTTATGAAAGTGAAGGTTTAAATACTAAACTTTTCTTTTACAATATTAACAGAAACTTCGCTCCCTAAAGCAAGTTAAGGTACTATATAAAGCCATTTAATATATTACCTGTTACAAGTATTAACTCTTTCTGTCCTACATAGACTTCATTATTTAATGCGAGGAGTCTCGTGTAAATCTACATCATGAGATCCACCACACTCAGTATCAGATTGAGCAGTAAATTTTGGCCTAAATATAAGCTTCAGAAGGGTCTGGGCAGTGAGATTGTGAACCTATGATATATGTTTGATGAGTTCTAAGAGTTTTTCTGCTCACCTGGTGCGTTGCCTGGTCAACAGGTTGTGCGTAATGGTGGCCTCCTAAAACTCACTGTCCCTCACACCCTGGTTGATCTGGAAGAACTGGTGAAGTACTTGTCCAGTTACTGCTTGAAGACTTCCACACTTGTTCACAGCAGGGTTTCTGATTCTTTGGTCATAAGTTTCATTATCTGTCGTGTGGGTTATTTGTTGTATTGTGTATTTTTATTCCCTTATAAGTTTCAGGAGTGAAAGTCACCTTGAAATTGAGCCTCCAATGTAGCGGAAATGTTGATTTTTACCCACTGTTCCAGAGGACACAGATTACATCATTCATCCAGTATGCATCCAACTGGTTGGTCTAATATGCGTTCAGAATGTGCTGACATTTTTTTATACAATTATTACACAAAATGCAAAAGTCTACATAATACAAAATACCTTGGTTTGCTTCTGCTTATCAGCCAGGTTTTCGGCTCCTGGTTATCGGCCGCTATTTCGCTTATTGGCCGTAGGAACATGTCCCCCCGCCAGCCCAGCCGCTTTGCGCATCAGTTTGGCGTCTCTCTGGGCGAGTGGGAGGAAGCTTCTGCTCGTTCATCAAATCGTTTCACTGTACTTTCGTTGGTTTTGGTGGTTTTACATTAAGTGCAACTGAAAAATAAGTAACCATGGCCCCAAAGAAATTTCCCTTTAGTAAATTTCCCTTTTGGGTTTTAAAGAATGTGAGATGGAGTTTAAGAAACAAGTTGCTGTTGGGGAGTGGTTTTCGAAGTGCTAGAACTTCCCAGGAATTTATGGGGAAAAAGCAAAAACACTTCTGTTCTGGCAAAGAAAGAACCAAATCAAGGAAGCTGATGTGGCAAAAAGGTGTAAATGTGCTAACCAAAAAAAGGTCACTGATAATGGAAGATATGGAGAAGTTTGTTGCTTTTGTGGATCACCGAAAAAACAATTAGCAGGAGATAGTGTTGAGGAGTCGATGGATTTGTGTAAAAGGCAAGGCAGTTGCATGCGGATCTTGTAAAGAAAATCCCTGGAACAAGTGCTGCTGTTAGTGAATTAATGCCAGAAAAAGGCTGGTTTTTGAAAGATTTAAGAAGTGTAGTGGCATACACAGTGTGGTAAGGCATGGGGAGGCTGCAAGTTCTGACAAATGTGCGGCCTGAAAAATTTGTGTAGAAATTCAAGGACTGTGTAGAGGCTGAAGGATTCCTCCCCAAACGTGTTCAAAATTTTGACGAAAAAAGGCCTGTTTTGGAAGAAAATGCCGAGAGGACCTACATTACACAGGAGGGGAAAAAGCAGTGGCAGGACACAAGCCCATGAAAGACAGGCTTACTTTTTTTGTTCTGTGCTAATGGTAGTGGGGTTTCAGAGTTAAATCTTTCTGGTGTATCACTCTGAAAACCCAGAATGTTCAAAAAACAATGTCATCAAGAATAGATTTGTGTTATGTGGGAAAGCTAATAATAAGGTATGGGTCACAAGGCACATTTTCGAAGAGTGGGACAATGATGTGTTTGGCCCAGTGTGAAAAAAATACTCCTGGGAAAGAAAAATTGCCACTTAAGGGCCTCCTGGTATTGGACAAAACCTCCTGCTCATCCTCCGGACTTGGAAGATCAATTCTTTAGGGACTTCCATTTTATAACGTGAAGTCCTTGCCTCCTAACACCCCTCTTCTCATCCAGCCCATGGACCAGCAGGTCATTTCTAACTTCAAACAACTTTACACCAAAGCAGTGTTTCAAAAGTGCTTTGAAGTGACCTAAGGAGTTCTGGAGGAATCACTTCATTATCCTCCATGCAAAAGCCTTGTAGGTAAGGGTTGGGAAGGAGTGACTTCCAGGGACTTTGAACTCTGCTTGGGAGAAACTTGGCCACAATGTGTACAGGAGAGGGATTTGAAGGGTTTGGGGCTAAAACCCCCGGAGCCTATGCAGTTGTGGAAGCTATTGTGTCATTGGGGAAGTCCATGGGGTTGGGGGTTGTGGCAAGGATGGAAAAAGAGTTGGTGAAGGGGCCACAGGAAAGACAACAATTGAAAAGCTTCGGGCCTTCAAATGGAACAGCAAAAAGGCACA
>NC_069409.1:16114616-16182778 GCF_026875155.1 Cherax quadricarinatus
CCCCGTTCGAAATCCACACTTATACTGTGCAATCATATCACGGACCTTAAATTCCAATATTAACCTTGACCTAAAACGCTTTCTTGATAGTTGTAACAAGATCCACAGGCATAACACCAGACACAAACATCTCTATGACATTCCCCGTGTTCGACTAAACCTTTACAAAAATTCAATGTATTTCAAAGGACCTAAAATCTGGAACACCCTACCTGAAAACTAGAACTGCAGACACATTCATCACTTTCAAAACTACAGTTAGAAAACATCTTATCTCCCTGATACACCCTGACAACTAACTACATGATAACCACCTGGTGGTTCACAATTGCACTCACTCACCCACTGACTATAAACCCAGAAATACAGTGGACCCCCGCATAGCGAACGCCTTGCATAGCGAACAATCCGCATAGCGAACGCTTTGTTCGCTAAAATTTTGCCCCGCATAGTGGACAAAAACCCGCTCAGCGACCTTCGTCCGAGACGCGTCCAATGTGCGCCCTCAGCCAGCCTCATATGTGCCGCCCGTCCCATTGTTTACCAGCCAGCCTCCGCGGTAACATTCAAGCATACACTCGGAATATTTCGTATTATTACAGTGTTTTCGGTGCTGTTTGTGGAAAATAAGTGACCATGGGCCCCAAGAAAGCTTCTAGTGCCAACCCTACACCTCAAAGGGTAAGAATACCCATTGAAATTAAGAAAGAGATCATTGATAAGTATGAAAGGGAGTACGTATCACCGACCTGGTCAGGTTGTACAAGAAACCAAAATCAACCATCGCTTCTATTGTGGGCAAGAAAACAGCAATCAAGGAAGCTGTTGTTGCCAAAGGTTTAACTGTGTTTTCGAAACAAAGATCGCAAGTGATGGAAGATGTTGAGAGAACCTTATTGGTGTGGATAAATGAAAAACAGCTAGCAGGAGATAGCGTCTTCAAGCGATCATAATGTGAAAAGGCTAGGAAGTTGCATGAGGATTTAATTAAAAAATGCCTGCAACTAGTGATGATGTGAGTGAATTTAGGCCAGCAAAGGTTGGTTTGAGAGATTTAAGAAGCGTAGTGCATCCATAGTGTGATACGGCATGGTGAGGCTGCCAGTTCGGACCACAAAGCGGCTGAAAAATATGTGCATGAATTCAAGGAGTACATAGAAACTGAAGGACTGGAACCTAACAAGTGTTTAATTGTGATGAAACAGGCCTGTTCTGGAAGAAAATGCCAAGCAGGACCTACATTACTCAGGAGGAAAAGGCACTCCCAGGACATAAGCCTATGAAAGACAGGCTTACTTTGTTGATGTGTGCCAATGCTAGTGGTGATGCAAAGTTAAGCCTTTATTAGTGTATCACTCTGAAACTCCCAGAGCGTTCAGGCAAAAGAATGTCCTCCAAGGATAATTTGTGTGTGCTGTGGAGGGCAAACAGTAAGGCATGGGTCACTAGGGAATTTTTCTATAACTGGTTACACCATGCATTTGCCCCCAATGTGAAAGATTACCTAACTGAAAAGAAAATTAGACCTTAAGTGCCTCCTGGTGTTAGACAATGCCCCTGGTCATCCTACAGACGTGGCAGAGCGACTTTATGGGACATGAGCTTCATTAAGGTGAAGTTTTTGCCTCCTAATACCACTCCTCTCCTGCAGCCCATGGACCAGCAGGTCATTTCCAACTTCAAGAAACTGTACACAAAAGCTCTGTTTCAAAAGTGCTTTGAAGTGACCACAGACACTGGATTGACTCTAAAGAGTTTTGGAAGGATCACTTTAATATCCTCAGTTGTGTAAACCTTATAGGTAAGGCTTGGGAGGGAGTGACTAAGAGAACCTTGAACTCTGCTTGGAAGAAACTGTGGCCAGAATGTGTAGACAAAGGGATTTTGAAGGGTTTGAGGCTAAACCCTGAGAGGAGTAGTATACCAGTTGAGGAATCAATTGTGGAATTGGGGAAGTCCTTGGGTTGGAGGTTAGTGGGGAGGATGTGGAAGAGTTGGTGGAGGAGGACAATGAAGAACTAACCACTGATGAGCTGATAGATCAACTTCAAGAGCAAGAGGCCAGACCTGGGGAAACTGGTTCAAAGGAGGGGAGAGAGAAATTGAAGGAATTGCCTACTTCAAAGATTAAGGAAATGTGTGCAAAATGGCTTGAAGTGCAAACCTTTTTTGATGAAAATCACCCTCACACAGCTATTGCAAGCCGTGCTGGTGACTGTTACAATGACACTGTTGTGAACCACTTTAGACAAATCATAAAGGAACGAGAGGTACAGGCCACTATGGACAGATATGTTGTGCGAAAGAAGTCCAGTGACTGAAGCTGGTCCTAGTGGCATTAAAAGAAGAAGGGAAGTAACCCCAGAAAAGGACTTGCTACCTCAAGTTCTAATGGAAGGGGATTCCCCTTCTAAACACTAACACTCTCTCTCCCCTCCTCCCATCCCATCAATCATCACCAGATCTTCAATAAAAGTAAGTGTCATGTAATTGTGCATGCCTTTTTCAGTTTGTGTGTACTAAAATTAACATTTTTTTGTGGTAAAAAAAATTTTTTTTCATACTTTTGGGTGTCTTGCACGGATTAATTTTATTTCCATTATTTCTTATGGGGAAAATTAATTCGCATAGCGAACATTTCGCATAACGACCAGCCCTCTTGCACGGATTAAGTTCGCTATGCGGGGGTCCACTGTACTAATCTTAATCTTAAAATAATAAATCCTAACTAGTCATAAGTTTGCCTATGATACTCCAATATAGACATTTTGTATTGTGCCAAAACAAAAGCATTCACATTGCTAAACTCACAAATTATGATGTAGTCACTTAGGGGCACGGACGACAGCCTGTATGAAGTTGTGGATGAGGTCGAAATCCACATACCCAGGCTGGACCCTACAACGTAGATCTCCTGATCAGACCCAACAAGTCAGATACCGAAGGGTCTCGATTTTCAATGATTCCTCAAAATATATTTTTTCTTATTCTCAGCAAAATTTCTTGACAGTGCCTCTCCCACTCTATCATTTGCTCTACCTTTGCACTCTCACCACTCTCTTCACTTTTCTTTTACTCTCCATATACTCTGCCCTTCTCAAATCACTCCTGCTTTTAAAAAAACTCCCATAAGCCTTAATACCATAATCTGTAAGGATTTAATGTTAAGAATTAATCTAAGTCTGCCCGAAATGCCTAGCCATTCTAGGTGTCCTAGTGGCCCCCTCTGTAATTAGTATTTTATAACATGTAAACCACACAATACCCAAAACCTGTAAACCCCACATTGTAACCCTTATAGAGAATAAACTTGAATTGAATTGAAGGGTAATTTGTGTGTGCTGTGGAGATCAAACAGTAAGGCATGGGTCATTAGGGAATTTTTCTTGGACTGGTTTTATGGTGTGTTTGGCGCCACTGTGAAAAATTACCTCCAGGAAAAGAAATTGTCACTCGAGTGCCTCCTGGTAATGGATAATGCTCCTGCTCATCCTCACAACTTGCAAGAGGAAATTGCAGAGGAGTTTGGTTTCGTTAAGGTGAAGTTTTTGCTTCCTAATACAACTCCTCTCCTCCAGCCCATGGACCAGCAGGTCATTTCAAACTTCAAAAAACTCTGCACAAAAGCAGTGTTTCAAAAGTGCTTTGAAGTGACATCAGACACTCAGTTGACCCTAAGAGAGTTTTGGAAAGATCACTTCAATATCCTCAGTTGTGTAAACCTTATAGGTAAGGCTTTGGAGGGAGTGACTAAGAGGACCTTGAACTCTGCTTGGAGAAAACTGTGGCCAGAATGTGTAGAACAGAAGGATTTTGAAGGGTTTGGGGCTAACCCTCAGGAGGCTATGCCAATAGTGGAAGCTACTGTGTCATTGGGGAAGTCCTTGGGTTGGAGGTTTGTCACGAGGATGTGGAAGAGTTGGTGCAGAACGATGAGGAAGAACTAACCACCGCAGACCTGCAAGAGCTTCAGGTGCAACAGCAACAGATCACATCTATTACAACCCAGGATTCCAAATGGCCTGTTATCCCGGGTGTAAAGGGCGCAAAATAAACACAGCAGAAAAAGTTTTAGACTTATATTATCCTTCACCAATTTAGAACAGCAATATGTACACTATGTACAGTGATAAGTATAGTGCACTCCACGGTAAGCAAGGCAGAAATAGAAGCCACAAGATAGCAGACTGTGCTTCAACCAGCTCTAGAATGGGAATGACAAGGGCAGACAGGAGAGTGGTACCCACATAACCTCTGCGATTGCCAAAACCATCTTCTTATTGGCTAGAACCTGGTCACTAGTTGAACGATGGGGCCCCATCATCAACTCTTAGCAACCTGGTTTGCTGGTTGGGGGAGATAGCCTGTAAATGAGGGTGTGTACATGCGCCGAATAAAGGTTACGTACTCTTTGCATGCCACATCATCTCAGGAATGTTCTTCAGAGCAGAATGAAGAGAGACGGAGGAAGATGACTTTGTCAAGGATTAGGGACATGTGTTCAATGTTTACAAAGGTGCAAGCATTTATCGATAAATTTTATCCTGTCACACAAGTTGCAAGCCGCATTGGCAACATGTACAGTGACACTCTTGTGTCCCATTTTTGGGAAATCCTAAGGGCACATGAGAAACAGAGCTCTCTAGACAGATATTTTGTGCGACAGGGGTCCAACGACTCTCAAGCTGGTCCTAGTGACATTAAAAAACCAAGAAGGGAGGTAACCCCACCAAAGGACTTGGTACCTGAAGTCTTTATGGAAGGGGATCCTCCTTCCAAGCAATAGACAATCCTGAATTTTCCCTGCTGCTGGCACATCACTCATCAACAACTCCACAATAAAAGTAAGTGGCATTTGATTATTGTTTATTTTGCATATCCCATTCCTTTTGGTGTAAGGAAATGTATATTTCATGTAAAAAATTTTTTTTTTTTTTTTTTCAGACTTTGGGGTGTCAGGAACAGATTAATTCTATTTCCATTATTTCTTATTGGTAAAATTAATTCGACCAACGGCAAATTCAACTAACAGCAAGCTCTCTGGAACGGATTAATGCCGTTGGTTGAGGGTCCACTGAATATATAAATAATACATACCTATATAAAATTTTAATCACGTATGAACACACACTATATATATCTATATAGATAGATATATACACCTACCATCCAACTTACGACCTGCTCGACTTACGACCACTCGACTTACGACCGTGTTTTTTTTTGCCAAATTTCTGGGAAATAAACAACTATTTGTGTTGCACACAGTGTTTATCCTAAACCTTACATTATAAAATACAGTACTAACAGCTTAAAAAGTAAAGTAAAACATGAAATACGAAAATAAAACAATAAAATAAAGTCATTACAAAAATGTGATGTTGATATTCAGTAGTAAAGCTCAACTTACGTCCATTTCGACTTTGGTTCCGAGAAACCGGTCGTAAGTCGAGTGGTCGTAAGTCGAGCAGGTCGTAAGTTGGATGGTAGGTGTAGTTGAGTTTACAGTATATTTAGGCCAAATTGGTTAAGCAAGCTGAACTGCCCTAAAAAATATATACAGTCTCTCCTCACTTAACAATAGAGTTCCGTTCCTAAGACCATGTTGTTAAACGAATTCGTTGCTAAATGACGAGCATACTATAATGGTAGTGGGTTTGTGTCAACCGTCTTTGATATTGTCACCTATGCACCATTTATAACATTTCTGGTATATTTTTAAATGTTTATACAGTAGTGTACTGTATATTGAAATAAACAGAATACAGGAAATCAGCTCTAATATACATTATTTAGGTATAAATACTGGTCAGAGAGCCCATCGTAAGTTCGAGGCATCAGTAAACGAGTACGTCACTAAGTGAGGAGAGGCTGTATATATATTTTCAAAATATTTATCTTATGCTTTAATAAATATACAGTAGACCACATTTTGCACCATTTCCAGGTACTGTGTTTCCATCTGTTTGTGATTCATTTTTTTGTATCTATTTCCATCTTTTGCCCTGAAGGTCACCACCTTTTGTGGTGACTACCTGTTTCCTTCTTGCAATCTTCACAAGGCCAACCCTCACTATAGTAGAGGTGGGCCAGTTTTCCTCTAATGTGCCTGGGACCTTTTTTATTTGGTACTGTGCACTAATGCAACATGTAACTAAGCACAGGTCCATACTTGTTTATCATTCAAAGAATCCCCATGCCTTAAAACAGAAAACCAAATCCACTTTACCTGTTATCTGGTAATCAGACCAGTCAGTATGGATGATAGAGGAATTATTGGTTGACTAGTTCAAGCATCATTTTATTATTGATGTCATGTCTTATCTGTCCAGCAAGAAACTAACATACAAGCTTCTCCTGACCTTTAAAAGTGTCTAATTCCTCATTACGTGTACATGCATTCTCTGATGTGCTTCTCCAAGCATCTAAGTCTCTCCCACATGGAGTTTGTTGCACCCCCATGTGGAAGGGTATAGATACCACTGCTAGCTTCCTTAAGAACATAAGAAAGAAGGAACACTGCATCAGCCCCACTGGCCAATACTAGGCAGGTCTATCTCAAAACCAACCATTCCCACTCACTTATTTGTCTGACCTTTTACCAAAGCTACCAAAGAATTTGCTTCAATACCTCTGGGCCTAATCAAACCCAGCCCTTCTCACTCATATATTTGTCTAATTATTTTTAAAGCTACCCAAGGTTTCAGCTTTAACTTTTTCTTAGTAACTAAATTCCTGATTGTGCCGGATAGAATGTTGACCCACAAACAGTAACCTATTACACTTGCTGTCTGCCTCAAATATGAATACACCCACATACTTTTTATTAGCTTAATACCCAACATGCTTTGTTAACGACTGTAGCAAAAAAAAAAAAAAATTGAGAGAATTATTCCCTGTGGCCAAGACACAGGACAGATTCTTAGTAGGTATAGAAGAATGAGAAAGTTGATCATGTATTAGAAATCTTTCCTGTGAGGATAGGATAAAGGTACTGAATCATTATTCTTTGCAAAGGCATAGAATTAGGGATATGATTGAGTTGTACAAACAGAAGACAAGAACAAATGAAGGGGATATAAATAACATGCTAAAAATATTTAACCTAGATAGAACTCACAGCAATGAGTTCAAGTTGGAAAAATTTAGATTTAGAAAGGATAGAGGAAATTACTGGTTTGGTAATTAGAGTTGTGGATAAGTGGATGAAATTCTCAAGCAGTGTCATTAAAGCAGAATCCTTGGCTAACTTTAACCCTTTCAGGGTCGGCAGGCCCTCTCCTAAACTTGTTCTCAGGGTCAGAAATTTTTCGAAAAAAAAAAAAAAAAAATTCTTATGAAATGATAGAGAATCTATTCCTGATCATAATGACACCAAAAGTATGAAATTTGGTGGAGAACTTACAGAATTATGCTCTCACGAAGTTAGCAATCTCAACGATGTTTATGAATCGGCGATTTCGCCCACTTTGAGCCCTATTATTGGTCATTTCCAATGTACCAGTCAACAAAAATCATACCAATTTCACTAGAACCCCATTTTGTCTATCAAATGATTACAAGAAACCACCCATTTACCAATTTCAACTAATCAGTAACGTGGTCAGAAATTGCCAATTTTGCCAACTTCACACAAATTTCAAAAGATGCCAATTTCTAAATAGGGTCCAGAATAAACAAGACAGACATTCCTGGCACTAAAATAACATTTCCTCTGTTGATTACTCACGTCCCCAGGCCTCTGCAACATTTCTTTTGCTTTCCACTTTGAATTTTTATTCTCACAAAAATAGAAGATTTATGTTATGCAGACTACTGCATTCGTGTAGAAATGGTGTAGAAATGGTATAAATAATATCAGCGCACTTGCAAAAGAATATTAGACTCACCAGCTGTCGTGTATTGGATGTGTGGCATGATTTGTTTACCTTTGAACTTTGGCAAAAATCGAACATTTCTGCTACTTTGAGCTCAATTTCAAGGTACTTTTCATTGTGAAACCAATCAAAATCATCTCAATTTCCATAATATGTCTTCCATTCTATAAAATGAGACCAGGAAAACTAGAATACAACCATAAATAGCATACGAAAATACACTGCAAAGTCGCTGTTTTAAACCAAAAACACTGTTGGAGTTTTTTCTCTTTATGCACTGTGTTCTGCAGGATTTTTTTTATACTGCACACACTGACCAACATAGACCCATTCTTTCATGTGTAGGCCTACCAGCTTTCTCTCGCTAGATTTGAAGGCGCTAGAATTTATGTGTACTAGTACGGCACCAACCCTGGCGTGCAAACTGTACTAGTATGGCACCAACCCTGAAAGGGTTAAAAATGGTTTAGATATGTTGGTTTAGACACACATTGTGTATAAATGGTTTAGAAAACCAACAAGTTGATAAATGAAACGCCCTGTGCAATATTTGGGAAACTTTATTCTGGAAACATTTTGCCACACAGTGGCTTCTTCAACCCAGTACAGAGTAAGGTGGAAAGGTGACCTGTACTTAGTTCAGTGGCGACCTGTACTTAGCTCAGTGAGGACATGTCTAGTGTACTGTCTGTGAATCTGAACAAAGATGTCCTCCACTGAGTAACTACCAGCAGCTTACGGAGGAGCTTAGAGTAGCTAAGCTAGAGATACAGCGATTGATGGAGGAAAACAAAAGGATTTGTAGTAATCCTCCTGTTGAGAGACCCCAGGTCAGGAGGGGAACCTGGACAGTGGCTGGGCAACATGGAATGAAGCTGAGGATCAAGAAGACTGATGGAGTGGCAGAAACAATGAAGAACCAGAAGACTACTGTGGAAACTTCAAACCCATTTTCTGTGCTACCCCGATGAATGTGGGTTGTCTACTGGGAGCGTCACAACGAGCCCCAAGGAAGCATTGGCAGATGAAGGCGAGTCGATATCCCTTGAAACCCCAACAAAGACCATTACAATGAAGGCCATCCTAACAAAAACCATCGAGAACATCACAACGAACTCCGCCAGTGAAGGTAGGAACATTGTTTTAGTTGGGGACAGTCAGATTAAGTTTATGGATAGGGCCTTTTGTCTTAGAGATAGGAAGAGGAGGCAGAGGGTATCTTTTCCTGGGGCTGGGATGGAGGATATTGTTAGCCGACTAGATGACATCATGGAAGGAAATGAGAGCAATCGTATTATCTGCCTCAGTGCAAGAGGCATCGATGTTGGCAGATGTAGGAGAGAAAACCTGATTAGCAGGTATAGGACAGCAATAGAAATAATTAGGAAGAAAGGTGGGAACCTTGTGATATGTGGCATTTTGCCCAGGAGAGGAGTTGGAAATGAATGGTTGTCCAGGACAATTGGTGTCAATTGCTGGCTAGACAAACACTAAGGAAAATGCAGTAACATTCATTGACAATTGGGACCTCTTCTATAGAAGAAATGACATGTATGCCAAGGATTGGGTTCATTTATATAGATCTGGGGTGGTGACACTGGCTACTGCAGTAGAGGGAGCTGTTAGGGTTTAAACTAGAAATAGTTAGTGGTATGGGTTTTGGGGGAAAAACAGTGAAGTCCCAGTGTAGTAATATTGTGAGTTTTAGGGGAACTAGTAATAGGCAGAATGAGGTGGATATTACAGAGTCAGTGGCACTAGGTGACAAGGACAGTAATAGGTGTAGTGGAAAAACAGAAATGAGCAGGAAGGGTAAAGAGAAAGGAGGGTTTTTACACTTATACAAATAGTTGTAGTGCTAGGAATAAGATGGAAAAGTTGAGATTAGTTGCAAGTGCAGGTAACATTGATGTATTTGCCATAACTAAGATGTGGTTTAATATGAAAAATCAGGACATGCCTGCTGAATGTCACATTCAGGGTTTTAAATTGTTCCAAGTAGACAGAAGTATCGGGAAGGGGGGTGGGGTGGCACAGTATGTCCGAGATCACTTGAACTGTTGCATAAAAATGGGTATAAAGTCTGAAACAACACATACAGAGTCTGTCTGGATAGAATTTTCAGAGGGGCATGAAAATTTTATTTTAGGTGTGATATACCATCCCCCAAACTTAGATAGGGACCAAGGGAAACTACTTTGGGAGGAAATTGTTAAGGCCACAAGGCACAATAATGTAGTGATTCTAGAGGACTAACTTTAGTCAGATTGATTGGAATTTTTTGACTGGGAATTTAAGAGTCTAATGACTTCTTAGAAGTAGTTCAGGATTGTTTTTTGAAGCAGTTTGTGATAGAACCTACAAGGGGAAATAACTTGCTTGACTTGGTTCTGCTAAATTACCTTTAGCATTGAATGGAAGTATGATAGTAGGGATAACTCAGTAATGGTCCCAGACTTTCGCTTAGCAGATTACAATAGGCTTAGAGAACACTTATCTGTTGACTGGGGTAATGAAGAGAGCTATCAGTATGACAACTTTCTAAACATTATACATGCTGCTCAAAGAACATTTTTTTTTTTTTTTTTTTTTTTTTTTTTCAACAAGTCGGCCGTCTCCCACCGAGGCAGGGTGACCCAAAAAAAAGAAAGAAAATCCCCAAAAAGAAAATACTTTCATCATCATTCAACACTTTCACCACACTCACACATTATCACTGCTTTTGCAGAGGTGCTCAGAATACAACAGTTTAGAAGCATATACGTATAGAGATACACAACATATCCCTCCAAACTGCCAATATCCCAAACCCCCTCCTTTAAAGTGCAGGCATTGTACTTCCCCATTTCCCAGGACTCAAGTCCGACTATATGAAAATAACCGGTTTCCCTGAATCCCTTCACTAAATATTACCCTGCTCACACTCCAACAGATCGTCAGGTCCCAAGTATCATTCGTCTCCATTCACTCCTATCTAACACGCTCATGCACGCTTGCTGGAAGTCCAAGCCCCTCACCCACAAAACCTCCTTTACCCCCTCTTTCCAACCCTTTCGAGGACGACCCCTACCCTCTTTCCTTCCCCTATAGATTTATATGCTTTCCATGTCATTCTACTTTGATCCATTCTCTCTAAATGACCAAACCACCTCAACAACCCCTCTTCTGCCCTCTGACTAATGCTTTTATTAACTCCACACCTTCTCCTAATTTCCACACTCCGAATTTTCTGCATAATATTTACACCACACATTGCCCTTAGACAGGACATCTCCACTGCCTCCAACCGTCTCCTCGCTGCTGCATTTACCACCCAAGCTTCACATCCATATAAGAGTGTTGGTACTACTATACTTTCATACATTCCCTTCTTTGCCTCCATAGATAACGTTTTTTGACTCCACATATACCTCAACGCACCACTCACCTTTTTTCCCTCATCAATTCTATGATTAACCTCATCCTTCATAAATCCATCCGCCGACACGTTAACTCCCAAGTATCTGAAAACATTCACTTCTTCCATACTCCTCCTCCCCAATTTGATATCCAATTTTTCTTTATCTAAATCATTTGATACCCTCATCACCTTACTCTTTTCTATGTTCACTTTCAACTTTCTACCTTTACACACATTCTCAAACTCATCCACTAACCTTTGTAATTTTTCTTTAGAAATCTCCCATAAGCACAGTATCATCAGCAAAAAGTAACTGTGTCAATTCCCATTTTGAATTTGATTCCCCATAATTTAATCCCACCCCTCTCCCGAACACCCTAGCATTTAACATTAAAATGGTATAAAATACCGACAGATTGTTAGGTAAGACACATATGCAACAGTTAGGTATCTTTATTTCGAAACGTTTCGCCTACACAGTAGGCTTCTTCAGTCGAGTACAGAAAAGTTGATAGAAGCGGAAGATACTTGAAGACGATGTAATCAGTCCATCACCCTTAAAGTTTTGAGGTGGTCAGTCCCTCAGTCTGGAGAAGAGCATTGTTCCGTTGTCTGAAACAATATTGTTTCAGACAACGGAACAATGCTCTTCTCCAGACTGAGGGACTGACCACCTCAAAACTTTAAGGGTGATGGACTGATTACATCGTCTTCAAGTATCTTCCGCTTCTATCAACTTTTCTGTACTCGACTGAAGAAGCCTACTGTGTAGGCGAAACGTTTCGAAATAAAGATACCTAACTGTTGCATATGTGTCTTACCTAACACCCTAGCATTTACTTCTTTTACAACCCCATCTATAAATATATTAAACAACCATGGTGACATTACACATCCCTGTCTAAGACCTACTTTTACCGGGAAGTATTCTCCCTCTCTTCTACACACCCTAACCTGAGCCTCACTATCCTCATAAAAGCTCTTTACAGCATTTAGTAACTTACCACCTATTCCATATACTTGCAACATCTGCCACATTGCTCCTCTATCCACTCTATCATATGCCTTTTCTAAATCCATAAATGCAATAAAAACTTCCCTACCTTTATCTAAATACTGTTCACATATATGCTTCAATGTAAACACTTGATCTACACATCCCCTACCCACTCTGAAGCCTCCTTGCTCGTCCGCAATTCTACATTCTGTCTTACCTCTAATTCTTTCAATTATAACCCTACCGTATACTTTTCCTGGTATACTCAGTAAACTTATTCCTCTATAATTTTTACAATCTCTTTTGTCCCCTTTCCCTTTATATAAAGGGACTATACATGCTCTCCGCCAATCCCTAGGTACCTTCCCCTCTTTCATACATTTATTAAACAAAAGTACCAACCACTCCAACACTATATCCCCCCTGCTTTTAACATTTCTGTCATGATCCCATCAGTTCCAGCTGCTTTACACCCCTTTCATTCAACGTAATGCCTCACGTACCTCCACCACACTTACATTCTGCTCTTCTTCACTCCTAAAAGATGGTATACCTCCCTGGCCAATGCATGAAATTACCGCCTCCCTTTCTTCCTTAACATTTAAAAGTTCCTCAAAATATTCTCGCCATCTACCTAATACCTCCCTCTCCCCATCTACTAATCTCCCCTACTCTGTTTTTAACTGACAAATCCATACTTTCCCTAGGCTTTCTTAACTTGTTTAACTCACTCCAAAATTTTTTCTTATTTTCATTAAAATTTCTTGACAGTGCCTCTCCCACTCTTTTATCTGCTCTCCTTTTGCACTCTCTCACCACTCTCTTCACCTTTCTTTTACTCTCCATATACTCTGCTCTTCTTATAACACTTCTGCTTTGTAAAAACCTCTCGTAAGCTACCTTTTTCTTTTTTATCACACCCTTTACTTCATCATTCCACCAATCACTCTCTTTCCTCCTGCCCCCACCCTCCTATAACCACAAACTTCTGCCCCACATTCTAATACTGCATTTTTAAAAACTATTCCAACCCTCTTCAACCCCCCCCACTACTCATCTTTGCACTAGCCCACCTTTCTGCCAATAGTCGCTTATATCTCGCCCGAACTTCCTCCTCCCTTAGTTTATACACTTTCACCTCCCTCTTACTTGTTGTTGCCACCTTCCTCTTTTCCCATCTACCTCTTACTCTAACTGTAGCTACAACTAAATAATGATCCGATATATCAGTTGCCCCTCTATAAACATGTACATCCTGGAGCCTACCCATCAACCTTTTATCCACCAATACATAATCTAACAAACTACTTTCATTACGTGCTACATCATACCTTGTATATTTATTTATCCTCTTTTTCATAAAATATGTATTACTTATTACCAAAATTTCTTTCTACACATAGCTCAATTAAAGGCTCCCTATTTACATTTACCCCTGGCACCCCAAAATTACCTACTACTCCCTCCATAACATTTTTACCACTTTAGCATTGAAATCCCCAACCACCATTACTCTCACACTTGATTCAAAACTCCCCACGCATTCACTCAACATTTCCCAGAATCTCTCTCTCTCCTCTACACTTCTCTCTTCTCCAGGTGCATACACGCTTACTATAACCCACTTTTCACATCCAATCTTTATTTTACTCCACATAATCCTTGAATTTATACATTTGTAGTCCCTCTTTTCCTGCCATAGCTTATCCTTCAACATTATTGCTACTCCTTCTTTAGCTCTAACTCTATTTGAAACCCCTGACCTAATCCCATTTATTCCTCTCCATTGAAACTCTCCCACCCCCTTCAGCTTTGTTTCACTTAAGCCAGGACATCCAGTTTCTTCTCATTCATAACATCCACAATCATCTCTTTCTTATCATTTGCACAACATCCACGCACATTCAGACTTCCCACTTTGACAATTTTCTTCTTCTTATTCTTTTTAGTAATCTTTACAGGAAAAGGGGTTACTAGCCCATTGTTCCCGGCATTTTAGTTGACTTTTACAACATGCATGGCTTACGGAGGAAAGATTCTTATTCCACTTCCCCATGGATATAAAAGGAAAAGTAATAAGACCAAGAACTATTAAGATAAAATCAAAGAAAACTCAGATGAGTGTGTATAAATAAACGTGTACATGTATGTGTAGTGTGACCTAATTGTAAGTAGAAGTAGCAAGACGTACCTGTAATCTTGCATATTTATGAGACAGACAAAAGACACCAGCAATCCTACCGTCATGTAAAACAATTACAGGCTTTCGTTTTACACTCACTTGGCAGGACGGTAGTACCTCCCTGGGTGGTTGCTGTCTACCAACCTACTACATTTATCCTGTATAAAGAAATTAGATCTAATAGAGATCCAGAATGGATGAATAATAGGCTCAAGTATCTTTTAGGGCAGAAGGAATTTATAGGTGCATCAAAAGAGGTAAGGGTCATCTTATGAATCAGTATATTGACATTAAGAGGGATGTTAAAAAGGGGATAAGAAAAGCTAAATGAGACAGTGAAATTAAAGTTGCTAGGGATTCAAAAACTAACCCAAAATGTTTTTCCCAGGTTTATAGAGCAAAATTTAGAGAAAAGATAGGTCCCCTTAAAAATAACTCTGGGCATCTTACTGACAGTGAAATGTGCTCAATTTTTAATAATTATTTTCTCTTGGTTTTCACTCAGGAAAACACTAATAATATCCCAATAATTAGGTTTTATAGTGGGCCTGAAGAAGATAAATTATGTAATATCACAGTCACTAGTGAAATGGTTATCAAACAGATGGACCAATTGAAGCAAAATAAATCCCTGGGCCCTGATGAACTTTTTTTTAGTGTTCTTAAAGAGTGCAAAATGGAACTTTTTGAATATATCTCTTCAAACAGATGTAGTGTCTGATATGTGGAAGATTTATTTTTTATTATCACACCGGCCGATTCCCACCAAGGCAGGGTGGCCCGAAAAAGAAAAACTTTCACCATCATTCACTCCATCACTGTCTTGCCAGAAGGGTGCTTTACACTACAGTTTTTAAACTGCAACATTAACACCCCTCCTTCAGAGTGCAGGCACTGTACTTCCCATCTCCAGGACTCAAGTCCGGCCTGCCGGTTTCCCTGAATCCCTTCATAAATGTTACTTTGCTCACACTCCAACAGCACGTCAAGTATTAAAAACCATTTGTCTCCATTCACTCCTATCAAACACGCTCACGCATGCCTGCTGGAAGTCCAAGCCCCTCGCACACAAAACCTCCTTTACCCCCTCCCTCCAACCCTTCCTAGGCCGACCCCTACCCCGCCTTCCTTCCACTATGTGGAAGATGGCCAATGTAATCCTTATTTTTAAAGAGGGGACAAGTCGTTGCCATCAAATTACCGCCCAATAAGCCTGACCTCAATTGTAGGCAAATTATTGGGGTCAGTTATAGCTGATATTATAAGAAACCATCTTGATAAGCATAATTTGATTGAAGATACTCAGCATGGATTCGCGAGGGGCTGTTTCCTGCCTAACTAATTTGTTAACCTTCTTCAGTAAAGCTCTCGAGTCTGTTGATCACGATAAAGAATTTGATATTGTTTATTTAGATTTTAGTAAGGCTTTTGATAGAGTACCACACCAAAGACTGTTAAATAAAGTGGCAGCTTATGGCATTGGGGAAAAAGTGCTGTCATGGATCGAGTCATGCTCATGAACATGAAGCAGAGAGTATGCATAAATGTTGGTAATACTACATACAAAAGTATTACTGACGTGCATAAATGGGGCTAAATCGGAGTAGGGATCTGTAACAAGTTGCATTCCACAGGGATCAGTCTTAGGCCTGTTGTTGTTTATAATATATGTCAATGGCCTTGATGAGGGAATTACTAGTGATATGAGCAAATTTGCCGATGACAAGAAGATAGGTAAGATAATTGATTCAAACATAAACATCATGGAACTTCAGGAGGGTTTAGAGAAACTCAATTCCTGGTCAGAAAAGTGGCAGATGCAGTTCAGTGTAGATAAATGCAAGGTTCAGAAGCTTGGAAGTGTCCATAACCCTAACACTTATAAGTTAAATAATGTAGGACTTAGCCATACAGATTGCAAAAAGGACTTTGGGGCTATGGTAAGCAGCAACCTTAAACCAAGACAGCAGTGTGCATAATAAGGTAAATAGATTACTGGGATTTTTATCAAGAAGTGTAAGCAACAGAACCTACTAAATATACAAACCATCCACACTTATTATTGTGCCTACTACATACACAGAACACTATTCTCTAATGTAAACCCTCCTCTCAAATTCCTCCTTGATAATTATAACAGAACACACAACCATAATATGAGACACAGATCACTCTTCAATATTCCTCGTGTTCATCTCTCTCTATGCAAAAATGCTATGCACGTAAAAGGCCCGAAGATCTGGGATTTATTGCCAGAAGAAACTAAAGGACCCCTGTCTGCAAATCAGTTTAAGGCCCAAATAAGAAATCACCTCATCACCCAAAATTAACCAGACAAACCATACCTAACCACTACCAGTTTTTCAAATGCTACTCATATAGTGCTGATGAATGCTCAACCACTTACTACTTTGAAATTAGGATGTCTTGTTCTTTTCACTGTTTTAAATAGTAGTAGATTGTAATACAGTACATCATAATGTAAATTGTTCCATTGTAATACCAAATTTCATTGTTTTAAATACAGTGGACCCTCGACTAACGCTATTAATCCGTTCCTGAGAGCTCATCGTTAGTCAAAATAATCGTTAGTCAAGTTAATTTTCCCCATAAGAAATAATGGAAATCAAATTAATCCGTGCAAGACACCCAAAAGTATTGAAAAAAAAAAATTTTTACCACATGAAATATTTATTTTAATACACACAAACTGAAGAAGACATGCACAGTTACATGACACTTACCTTTATTGAAGATCTGGTGATGATTGATGGGATGGGAAGAGGGGAGTGTGTTGATGGTCTTAGTGTTTAGAAGGGGAATCCCCTTCCATTAGGACTTGAGGTGGCAAGTCCTTTTTCGGGGTTACTTCCCTTCTACTTTTAATGCCACTAGGACCAGCTTGAGAGCCACTGGACCTCTGTCGCACAACATATCTGCCCATAGAGGCCTGTACCTCCCGTTCCTTTATGACATTCCTAAAGTGTTTCACAACATTGTCAGTGTGACCATTAAACACTTATTCAGATTTCAGTCCTTCACTGTCGATGTACTCCTTGAATTCCTGCACATATTTTTCAGCTGCTTTTTGGTCCAAACTGGCAGCCTCACCATGCCTTATCACACTATGTATGCCACTACGATTCTTAAATCTCTCAAACCAACCTTTGCTGGCCTTAAATTCACTCACATCACCACTAGTTGCTGGCATTTTTCTAATTAAATCGTCATGCAACTTCCTAGCCTTTTCACATATGATCGCTTGAGATCATATGTGCTATCTGTTTTTCGTTTATCCATACCAATAACAGTCTCTCAACATCTATCACTTGCGATCTCAGTTTCGAAAACATAGTTGCACCTTTGGCAAGAACAGCTTCTTTGATTGCCGTTTTCTTGGCCACAATAGTAGCGATGGTTGATTGGGGTTTTGTGTACAGCCTGGCCAGCTCGGAGACATGCGCTCCACTTTCATACTTAGCAATGATCTCTTTCTTCATATCCATAGTAATTCTCACCCTTTTTGCTGTAGGGCTGGCACTAGAAGCTTTTCTTGGGGCCCATGGTGACTTATTTTGCAGGTGCAATCACTAAAAAGGCTGTGATAATATGAAATGTTCCGATTGTATGCTTGGAAGCGACCGCGGTGGCTGGCTGGCTTGTAAACACTGGCCAGAAGTGGACGCGTCTCAGACAGAACGAATAGTGTTGGTCGAGTTTTTTAGCGCTAATCGAGGCAAAATTTTTGCGATAAAATGTATTGCTAGTCAGATTTATCGTTAATCGATGCCATCGCTGGTCGAGGGTCCACTGTAGTACTAAACTGTAATACATCACACTGTAAATTGTTTTAAATTGTTATATTGTAATACTGTAATCTTTATTAACTAATTCAATAGTGTAAAAAGTCTCTACTAGACTTATCAAAACCATGTAGTACTCACTAACTCATCTAATGACCATATGAACTATGTATTATTGCCTTACTATTCTTAAGTTAATCCTTAAGGTTGCCCAAAATGCTCAGCATACAGAGGGGCTTTTGGCATGTACACCCAACTATTATATTCCTCTGCACAACCATGTAATTTGTCAAAATAAAAAATCTAATCTAATCTAATCATTGGTAAGGCCTCACCTAGATTACGCAGCTCAGTTCTGGTCTCCATATTACAGAATGGATATTAATTTGTTAGAAAACATTCAGCGTAGAATGACTAAATTAATACATAGCATTAGAAATTTTCCGTATGAAGAAAGATTGAAGTCCCTTAAATTACATTCACTTGTAGGACGAAGAATGAGGGGAGACATGAACGAAGTGTATAAGTGGAAGATGAGTATTAACCCTTTCGGGGTTTCGGCCGTACTAGTACGGCTTACGCGCCAGGGTTTTTGACGTACTAGTATGCATAAATTCTAGCGCCCTCAAATCTAGCAAGAGAAAGCTGGTAGGCCTACATATGAAAGAATGGGTCTATGTAGTCAATGTGCACAGTATAAAAAGAATCCTGCAGCACACAGTGCGTAATGAGAAAAAAAACTTTGACCGTGTTTTTGGTTTGAAACAGCGACTTTGCACTGTATTTTCGTATGGCTTTTTATGGTTGTTTTCAGTTTTCCGGGTCTTTTTTTATAAATGGAAACTTTTACAAAAATTGGAATTTTGTTTGGTTTCAAAATGAAAAGTACCTAAAACTGACTAAATAGCAAAATTTTTCGTTTTTTGTAAAAAGTTCAGAATAAAAAAATCATGCCACGTGTCCAATACACATCAACTGGGAATAAATTTTCTTTCACAAGTGCGCGGGTATTATTTATACCATTTCACAGTAATACATAGTCCTGCATAACAGTAAACCATTTTTTTGTAGAATAAAAATTCAAAGTGGAAAAGCAAAAGAAATGTAAGGGGGCGGGGGGATGTGCTAAGAACAGAAAAGTTATTTTAGTCCCAGGAATGTCTTTCTTGTTTTTTGGACCCTATTCGGAAATTGGCTTTTTTTGAAATTTTGTAAAATTGGAAAAATTTGCTAAATTCTGACCACTTTTTTGGGAATTGAAATCAGTAAAGGTGGTTTCTTGACTCTTTGATAGAAAAAGGAGTTTAGCAAAATATTATGTTTTTTTGTCGACTATACACGGAATTGGCCAAAAAAGGGGCTAAAATTTGGGGAAAAAATCCCCGATGGCAAACATCTTTGAGACCGTTTAAATTTTGCGAAGCAAATTTCCGTAAGTTTTCCATCAAATTTCATACTTTTGGTGTCATTATGATGGGGAATTTTCTCTTTTTTTCATAAGAAAAAAAAATTTTTTTTTTTTTTTTAAAATTTTTTTGCGACCTGAGAGAAGTCCTGGGGGGCCCGGCGACCCTAAAAGGGTTTTAACAAAGGGGATAAAAATGGGTTTTTTTAGATACCCTTCAAAAAGGGGCCCTGCAAAAGGGTTTCAAATTTTTAAGTTTAGATTTTAAGGATTGGGAAAGTACTTGTTTGGAAATAGGGTAGCTGATAGGGGGTGGTCTGCCTATGGTTATCGAAGCTAAAACCTTTTGGTAGTTTAAATTTGGGTTTGGACAAATACACGGTGAGAGGGGTTGCTTTAATGGGACTTGCACGGGTAAAGAATTATCAAAGCTTATTGCTTGGTAGCGTTTTCTTTTAAAGATAAGTTTTTGTTCGGTTTTTTCCCCTGGGGTTAGCCCCCCGGGATAACCCAAAAAAAAAGCAGTGCATCATCAAATGTCTAACTTATTTCCTTTGGGTCCTCAATCTTGCCCCCCGGGATGCGCCCCACACCATCGACAAACACCCAGGAACCATTTGCTGCTGGGTGAACGGAAAACATGTAAGGGAGATGTGTCAAATGTTTCCGGAATCGAACCGGGGCCCCCTTTTTGTGTAAAGCGTGAGCTTTACCCACCAGGCCACCGGGTTTGGGATTTGTAAAGGGCCTGCCTAATAGGTCCAAAACCTATTGCAGTGTTTTCTTTTATGAGGAGTTTGAGGTATCACCCCCTCCCCAATTGATGTTTCAGTCCCAGGTTAAAAAAAGTACAGCATATTCGCTGAAAAGGGGGCTTATATACTGATCAGATGAGGGGGAGCATGGTAGGCAAATCACCACGGAGTAACCATAGTAGAAGTGGGTCATGTTTTTCCTTAGACAATTTGGGAGAAACCCTGCACCAAGATTCCAAGATTTTGCCGTGTCTGACGGGATGGTAAAACCTGTCCTGCAGACACTGTGTGTCTGTGTGTAAACCATTCCTGAATATCCTGGGGGGGTTTTTTGGGGGTCAACGCCCCCACGCCTGGTCAGTGATATCCATGGGGACGGGGTCTATCAACCAGCTGTTATTGCGGGCCACCCCAAAAACCGTCAAAAGAGGCACACCCCGGGTTGGTCAGGTACTGACTTTAGGTGCTTGCCCACGCGTCTTAAAGGGCAATAAAGGGATCTTTGGAACCCCCCTTATGTATGCTGGGGAAAATTAAACGCCCTTGCACCCTTGATTCTTAGAAATTCGGGGTGCCTCTGCTTTTCAGGGGGGATTTGCTCCCTGCCAAGTTTTTTTGCTTTTGTGGGAAGTGATTTTGTGTGCAGTACAGTTTTAGGCCCAAATTTCCCTCTAGGATTTTTCCCACATTTTTTAAAATGTATCTTTCTTGCTTGCTTTCCCGGGGAGTACAAATAAAGGGGGATTTTAAAGCATTCCAGTAATTTAGGCATTTTTTTTTTATTTTTGGGGGGGGGTTTGTAAATTCTCGTATTTTTCTCCAGCCCTGCAGTTTTGCCTGCCTTGAAAGGGGCGTTATGAAACAGCAATATTCTAGCTTGGGGGAAAACAAGTGATTTGAAGAGAATCATGTTTTAGCATCCCATTCTCATTATCCATCTTACATTTTCCTAGCAGATATGGTGAACTTTTTGTGATCTTTAAAAGTGATATCCTCTGACATTATCACTGCCAGGTCCTTCATATTAGTTTTTAATTTTATGTGGGGGGATTTTTTTATACCTGATACGGTTGAAATTTCTCGAGTTTTAAAAAAAAGTTTGTTTTCTTTGAACTTCATATTGTTTTCTGAGGCTCTTTTAAACCCCTTAAAGGGTCCAAACAATGACGTTAAACCCGTAGTGCCCAAAAGTAGATTCTACTTTTTTTTTTACTATTTTAAAATGTAAAACAAGAAAGAAATCTACATTTTTTTACATACTTTCGAATGTTGAAAAAACTAATAACTTCGGACCTTTTTAAAGGGGTTTAAAAGATTTTGTTGATGTCCTTTTTTAATACATCCTATCAGATACAGAAACATTTAAATCTTGGTGCAGGGATTTTTTAAACTTTCTAACCTATAGAAATGACCTACTTTGTTGGTGTCTGCTTCATTGCTCCACCTCATCTGTCATCAGTATTAAGCCAGTCCTGCAAATAGCGCATTTTAAAGAAAAAGGGGAATGAGCACATCAACTCTAGGGTGATGGACGTTTCCCTAAAAAATTCCCCTCATTTTTCCTTTCTCTGCTTTGGGGCTAAAGACACCCAAATGTTGCAAATTCCCTCAGTTATCAGAACAAGTGTATGCGAGTTGGACCTGCCAGCCGTGCCACGCAATGCCCCCCCTTTTCTTAGTTCTTGTTTTCTTTTTTTCTAATGTTCTTGATAATTCCTGGCTCACGGACCGTTGTAAATTTGAATAAAATTTTAAAGGTCGTTTTTTGCTTACAAATATGACATCATAAAACAAAAACTAGATCAAGGATTAATAAAGTTTTTTAAAATGGGGATATCTACACAGCAAGGGGCGTAGAAAATGCTTTACAACAGTGGATGATGACTCAGAGCCGGGTGCCAGGTTTTTGACAAAAAATCAAAAAATGTGATTCCTAAACCACATTTAAGGTGCATGGGATAATGCCCCCAAACCAGCAATAAATGCAGCCGGAAAAAATTATGGCCCAAATAGGCGAGAAAATTTCACGGGATTTCCCTTTAGAATCAAGTTGACGAAATTTTTAGCTGGCAAGGAGATTACCATGTGAGGTCTTTGAAGAAATCCCAAAAGATGCCAATGAATTTTTAGGGATGAGGGAAAAGAAAAATCCCAAAGAAATGTTGGCAAAGCTGAATTTCCAGATAAAGGGTGCAGAACTAAAGGGGATAGGAAGAAAGCATGCAAGAAAAAATTAACGCTTTAAAAAGTGTTGTGAGCCTTTTCCACGTTGGTGCAAACTTGCGACTTTTTCACTGAAGGGCCCTGACCTCTTGAAGAGCGCTTTTAAAAAAGATGCGGGACCTGCAGGAGCCTACACAGCTAAAATAAAGTATAGTGGCCCCCGGATATGGGTTTGGGTGGGGAAAAACCTAATTCGGAAATTGACACTTTTTTCGGCAAAATTCCTCCTGAAATCGGCCACCACTGGGAAATCTTTCAAATTTATTTTTATAAGGATTACAATGCGATTTTACAGAAATTTGGTTATTGTGGGGTTTACATGTATAAATAGTGATAAGGTGTACCACAAAACGTTTAGCAGGCTAGGCATTTCGGGCAGACTTAGTTTTATTCTTAATTGTAAAATTTTACAAATTATGAGAAGTTGGTATTAGGGCTAAGTGCAAAATACTAGTTTGTGATTTTAGCAATGGAAAAGCTTTTTTTTTTTGGCAAGTTAAGTTTCAGTATTGGGATATACGGGAATCATTTTAAGATTGAGATTAATATTTTTTTTAGGTCAAATGAGGGTGAGTGTAATGTGAACCCCAGTGGTTTTCTGTAGTTATTGACGGGGTGATAAAGGGATAAGTGTTTTCTAATGGTAGTTTTAAAGGTGATGAAATGCGCAGTTCTAGAGTTTCTCAGGTGGGGTATTCCAGATTTTGGGGCCTTTGCATACATTGAATTTTTGTAAAGGTTTAGTCAAACACGGAGAAGTCGTAGAGATGTTTTGTGTCGGTGTTATGCCGTGGGTTCTGTCACAACTATCAAGAAAGCTTTTTGGGGTAAAAGGTTGATATTAGGTTTAAGGCCCTGTAGAGTAGATTCACAGTAGTAAGTGTGGATGACTGAACTGGGAGTAAGTTGGTCTAGAAGAGTGGGGGGGGGTTTTTGCCGGGGAGGGGTTTTAGTGTTTAAATTTTACTGCAGTTTTTGTTGGGTTATTATTGGCTTTAGGTGTTTGCTGCAGTTGATCCCCAAGCACAAATAGCATAGGGAGGTATGGATAAAAAAGTGAGGGGTATAGTGTAAAAGGGGCTTTTCGGCACTAGATCGTTTCTTGGGAGGATCCCAAACCCGTTTTGGATCTTTTTTGGTTAATGTGGATAGGGTGCTGAAATTCAGGTTGTTGTAAGGGTATAAGCCGGGAATTTTCCCCCCTTTATTTCGGGTAATTAGGGTTGTCAATTTAATTTTTAATTTTGTGCATCTCCCCTCTGCTACAAACATAATAACAGGTTTTGCCCAGTGTTACGTAAGTTTTTTTGGCTGTCATCCAAGTCGATATTTTAATCACCCCTCATTCCAATGGTGTTGAGGGGGGCAAGATTAGGGGAGAGATGACATAAGTCGTGTCGTCACAAAGAGAATGGGTTTCAGGTGTTGGGATACTTTTGGGAAAGGGTCTTATGAGGGAAGAGCAGGGGCCCAAAGGACATTTCCCCTGGGGAACTCCATATCAAGTGGCCGTGTTGGAGCTGTGTCTTTAATGGTGACATACTGATCCCTTTAAAATGAAAGATTTGAAATAAAAAGCGCAGGCCTTTATACCGTAAGATAATTTGGAGTAGAATGTCGTGGTTACTGTGTCAAAAGCTTTTTTTGGGTCAAAAAAAATTCCCTAGGGATACCCTTTTCCAAGCGGGTTAAAAAGATCTAGCATTTTTTGTTTTGCATCTTTGTGCTTTTTTTTTTTTCCGAACCCAAATTTGGGCGGGGGTTGGGTTATGTTTTGAGCCGTTATAAATGAATACAGTCTCCTGTGCACGAGTTTCTAAAAGATTTTGGTAGCAATGGAAAATTTAATATGGCCTATAGTTGTTTAAGTCTGTGGGGTCACCACCTTTATGTATTGGTGTAACCCTTCCATTTTGATATTTGGGGAAGATCTGTCTCTAGTGGACTTTTTTAAAAATTAATAAATAGCATGGAAAGGAATGGGCCGCTTGCTTTACAGTAATGGGGGACATGAACAGATTCCCCAGTTTTTTTTAAGTGACTTTTTAATCTGGGTGACTCCGGGGCTAGTTGGTGCAAGATAGAAGGAATTAGGGAAATTCCCACTAGTAGCCCCTGGAGGGCAGGTATTTGGGATTTTACTGCAGATTAGATCCTATGGTTGAGAAAAAGTCGTTTATCTTGTTATGTGTCGTGGGATTAGTGGTTTTCTTGGGTTTATTAGGACAATATTTTTGGGTTTTTCTCATTTTTTGGGTTCCCTAGAATCGAGAGTGTGTTTTCCGGGTCTTTTTTATACTCCTCAGTGTCGAATCTACTGGATAGTATGTTTTGGCTTTCTTTATTACTTTGGTGAGAGCATGAATAGTGTTTAAAAAATCTTTGTGTATTAACCCCTTCTATATTGCTTTTAATTTTGGGTTTTTCTTGTAAAGGGTTTTTCAAATGGTGCTGGTTACCCAGGGGAAACCAAGCCTTTTGTTTGTGACTGTTTTTTTTTTAAAGGGACAATGTTTGTTGTATAGTCTAAGTAATTTTTTTAAGAAAAATGTTGTCCATCAAATACCTTTTCCCCCTTGGAAATTTGTGGGCAGTCAACATTCTGGGTTGCTGTGAACTTCCTTAGACCCCACGTCATGGATCTAAATGAGACTTTGTTGTTTTCCAAGTGGGGGTTTAAAATTTTGTCGGAGGAAGGAGGTTGGGTTTTTAGCTTTTGTGATTATCCCTGATTTAAGGGGGGCTGTATATTGGCCCCATAGTGGTCTTTAGGGTTCACTTGTCGTGACCTGGTTGGTTTAGTTATTGTTGGTAGAAATGTGTTGTTCATATTGTTGATAAAAATATTACAGGCTGTCTCTAGAAACCCAAAGGGTTAATGTTAAAGTCCCCAGAAGAGAATGGGGGCTTTTTCTTTTTGTCTGTTTTGTTATTAGTGATTTTTAATTCTCACTAAAATTTGGGATGTTTTTGTGGGGTTTCCCGGGAAAAGGCACGATTGTTATAGGCTCTTAAGGTTTTTTACAGAAAATTAGCAAAATGTATCCCCATACCCATCACAAAGCAGGGGTGCAAAAAAAATAATTGGGTTAGAGTAATAGTTGCAATACCCCCCCAATTGGTTTGGTCTGCAGTTGTGAATTGTGGTATCCGGGTAAGGGTAATATCTTTTGTGTCCTGTTTAAGCCAGTCTCATAAAAAAATAATGCAGGAGAAGGGTGTCTTTAGTGATTCAAGGGTGCTAGGGAGGTCATCATAGTGTTTTTTAAAGGGACCGATGTTGTAGTTACGTATTATAGATTTTACATTTTTTGGTTTAGTGGTGCTTGTGATGCGGTAAAAAGGCAGTTATTTTTCCAATGGGTTTTGATTGGGTGTCAGATTAGGAGGTTTGATCGGGGTAAACGTGATCATCATCTTCTGGGTTTAAAATTAGGTTATTTATATCCTATTTGTGTTGAGTTTAGATTGATATCTGTAGTGGTAGGAATTTTTGGACAAGTTAATAGCTAGAGTTTTTTGTCATTAATAAGTCCTACTATACAAAAAAGTTGATGTTGTCTATGTGTTGTGCTGGAAGAACTAAAGTACAACAGGAAAAACTAGTAAATAAAAAAAAAATTTAAAAATAGAAAAAGATCCCCATTGAAATTGCACTAAATCAAATAATACTTTTGGGTCTTTTTTTTGAGCTAGAAGGGCTAATACAATACTTTTTAATCAAAAATATAAAAATACAAATTAAAAATAGCACTAGTCTCTCCTAAAAATTGCACATGGCTAATATGTGAATTTGGTATTGACTATTATTGAGTTAGAATGACTATGGTACAATAAATTTAATCAAATAATAAAAAAATACAAATTAAAAAATAGCACCGTCTCTCACTATAATTGCACTTGGTCAATATAGTAAAATTTGGTACACTAGTATTGAGCTAGAAAAGCATAGTACAACTAGGTTTAGTCAATAAATAAAAATCAAATTACAAAAAGCACCATCTTCACAGAATTGCACTTGGTCTAGTATAGTGAATTTGGTATTTACATTTTGAGCTAGAATGACTAGAGTAAAACTGGATTAATCAAATAATATAAAAAAGGGCATAAACTCTCTTTTGAATTGCACTAAGGTCTTATATAAGCGTTTACAAGAATTAGAGTATAATTAGATTTAAATTGCAGGATAAAAACCAAATTAAAGGGTAGCAAAAGAATAAAAAAAAAAATATAAAAATAAAATGGCAAGATTTGGGTTTTATAATATGCTAGTAAGATGGAGACAGGAAAATTTAAAAATTTGTAGTTGAAAATATATTTTAAAAAAAGTATGGAATAAAAATAGTCAAAAAAAAGTTTACAATAAGTTTGATCAATATAGTTTTAAGAAAATTGGGGCAATAATAGGATTTAGAATAAATTGGGAAATTGAGTATTTTTTAAAGTGGGGTAAAATTATTGAGACAAGTAGGGGTTATTTTTATAATAAAAAAGTGGAACAGGATTGGTAATTGTAAAAAAGGAGATAGATTCTGTAGAATTAACAAAATTAAACTATGAGGTAGTGGTCGTTGAATACAACAATGAAAATCAAAAGTAGTTGGGGATTAAAATTTTTGGGGGGGCACAAATTTTGACAAATAACATAACGGTGGACTAGGGGTATTCTGCTTTTTACTCTGATTCTGTTAGTCCAGCCTCACTTGGGAATTTTTTTAAGGTATGTTCTGTAGAGATGAAGTACTCTTCCCAGTGGGCTGTTTCCAACTGCGTTTTTCCTCCTCAAAAAGCACGGGTGGATTTTTTGGCATAGCAAATTTTCTTAGCCGATAAAGAAGGTTTTGTCTTGTTTTGGTAAGGCACCTTGACTAAGCACAGTTTTCATGAAATAGATGTTTTTTTGTAGGTTTTTTTGTACTATTTGGGAAATTTTTAAAAGCACGTTTTTTTTACCTGCTTGGTAGCCCACAGTTTGCAATCCTTTTGGGCGTCACTAGTAGTTAAGGCGAAGGTGGTCCCCGATAAGCTTAGGGTGGTCTCCATGCAGGTCCTGGGTGACTTGGCTGGGAGATGTTTCTGTTAAAAACAACACGAGATAGTGCTGTTGGTCATTTGGTCTTGGGGGTTGGTTATGACATTGGAAGTTTTGGGCCCCTCTTGACTTTCCCCTGTAATGTTGGTATAAGTAGGGTGACTTGGTCTTTTAGAGTGTTGATGGTGTCTAGGGACTGGGGGTTGGGGGGTTGCTTTGTTGTTCTAGAGTGTCAATTTTTTGTTCTAGAGCATGAATTTTTTGAGGGAATCTGATTTCTAGCCTTAGTTTTTGCATTTCTTTAGTTAGTTTGGGGATCGTTTGGCTCTGAATCAAAGGATTTAGCATTTCTGGCGGTATCTTTTTTGAATCAAATATTTGGGAAAGGGATGAGAGCTCCACCAGCCGGCGAGCGCTTCCTCACGCGTATCAATTCAGTCGCGTGTCTCTCTCATGTGTTAGGAATACTCCATGTTTTTATCCATTGTTTTTTGGTGCTTGTTTATTTATTGCAACTCTGAAAAAAGCCCCCATGGGGGGCCAAAGAAAGTTTTAAATGCCAGCCCTTTTGGGAAAGAAGGGGAGAAATACGATAGAATTCAAGAAAGAAGTTACAAAAATCGAAAGTGGCGTTTTGGGGGCAGAGCTGGCCAGGGTACATGGAAATGTACATCAACAATCGTTTTCCCTCCCATTGAAGAAAGCAGAAATTAGGAAGCATGTTGCAAAGGTGTAAATATCTAAAAAATAAGGTCTCAAACAGTCAAGGATTTTGGAGACTTATTGTTGGTTGGTCGCCAAAAAAAACGGGGGACAGGTTTCGGGGAAGGATAACTTGCGAGAAGGCAAGGGAGTTGCTGCGGGCCAAAGATAATGCTGGGAACAAGTGCTGCTGTTAGTGAATTTAAAGGCTAAAAAGGCTGGTTCAACAGATTCAGGGGAAAGGGAGTGGCATACACGGTTGAAGGTGGGCGAGGCGCAAGTTCTACAAACTGCGGCGAAGCATTCGTTGATGAATTCAAGGGGATGTAAGGGGAAGGATTCCTTCCCCAACAATTTTACTTGCGACAAAACAGGCCCTTTTTGGAAAAAAAATGCCAAAGAGGACCCACATCGGGAGGGGGAAAAGGCATGCCAGGACAACCTATGAAGGGAAAGCTAACTCTATGTTCGTGGTAAAACTAGGGGGATTTCAAAGTGAAGCCTTTACTCATGTATCACTCTGAAAATCCCCCGGGGTTCAAGAAAAACAATGTCATAAGAGTAAATTGTGTGTGAGTGGAGGGGTAAAAAAAGCATGGGGCACGAGGCTAATTTTCATTAGGGGTCAAAGAAGTGTTTTTGGCCCAGTTGAAGAAATACCCCCTGGAAAAGAATTGCCACTGAAGTGCCTTCTGGTACTGGACAATGCTCCGCTCATCCTCCAGACTTGGGAAAACCCATTGCTGAGGAGTGTGTTTTATCACAGTGAAGTTTTGCCCCCAAATACCACCCTCTCATCCAGCCCCGGACCAGCAGGGCATTTTTAAACTTCAAAAAAAAAAGTACCCAAAGCATGTTTCAAAGGTGCTTTTAAATGACCTCAGACCTGAATTGACCCCAAAGAGTTCTGGAGGAACACTTCAAAAGCCTCCATTGCATAAACCTTATAGATAAGGCTTGGAGGGAGGTGACTTCCAGACTTTGAACTTTGCTTTGGGGAAAATTGGGCCCCAAATCCTGATCACCTCTAACCAGAAAAATCTGATCATTCACTTCAACCGTCCCCTCAACCAGCAAAAATCAGCCATCCACTTCAACTAGCAAACCCCAGTCATCCACTCAGCCAGCAAAAACCCCCCCATCCACTTCAGCCCCAAAAACCCCGCCACCCTTAACCCACAAAACCCCAGCCATTCTCTTTAACCCATTCCTTCGTCCATAACTCAGCCATCCAATACAACCATAACCCCCGCCATCCACACAGCCCATAAACCCCACCCCCACACATCCCATGAAACCCACCATCCATTTCGCCCCTGAAACCCCCGCCACCATTTCAGCCCATACCCCACCATCCTTACAGCCCCGAACCCCCGCCCTCCATTACAGCCCGGGCCCAGCCATCCATTTCGCCCCGAATCCCAGCCATCCATTACAGTCTGAATCCCCGCCATCCATTAAACCCTGAACCTCCCACCATTTCAGCCCATGAATCCCGCCATCCATTTCAGCCCTGAAACCCAGCCTCCATTCAGCCCATGAACCCCCGCCACCCTTACAGCCCTGCCCCAGCAACCCTAAAGCCCCGAACCCCCGCCCCCATTACAGCCCAAAGAATTCAGCCCTCCATTTTCAGCCCTGACCCCGCCATCCATTACAGCCCATGAATCCCAGCCCTCCATTACAGCCCTGAAACCCAGCCATCCATTACAGCCCCGAATCCCAAAAATCCATTACAGCCCATGAACCCCGCCATCACTAAGCCCAGACCCCAGCAACCACTAAAACCCGAACCCCCCCCCTCTACTTTTTCACCTCACTGAGGCCCATAGGTCTACACCATGCCTCTCACTGACGTCAAGCTACTAATGCAACAACAACCAAATTTTAAGGAAGTGTATTCACTCTTGACTTTCTTAGGTCTGCCCCGATTAATTGCTTTTTTTGGCCCATAACACGCTGCCTTTTAAAACATTTTACAATATTTTGTTTATTTTTAGATGAACTTATATTTTTAAAGGGAATAAGTACTCTGACTTTTTGGGTTATCCTAGATTCTCTAACATATGCTGCTATGTATATAATCTATGTAACGTATATTGTTACCGAATGAACTTGCTTACCCCTTCAGAGGTGGGATGAGCTAAACCCATTTTTTTTCCCCACAAGTTTTTCACTCTGTATATTGCATTTTAAGATAGCCCCTTTTTTTGGAACATATCCCCATGCAAATGTGGTTGTCTCCCGATTTTAATTTTAATTTACAGTATATACAAAAACTAACTTTTTCCTTTTATTTAAAAAAAACGTTTTCAAATTGCGGTAGGAAATTCCCTCAGAGAAACTGTGTTCCTGGGTGCTCTCATTTCAAATCTCACCTAGAAAAAGTACGCACCTTATTTTAAATTTTGGTTGAGGGGTGGGTTTTGTTGGTTTTGGGGGAAGGTTGATATATGCATTTTTTCCAGGGAGAATAAAAATGTGAGTAATTCGTTTTCGTCAGTTAAATTTAAAATATGTTTCAAGAGTATTTAGTATTTAGTTTCCGCTTTTTCCTTATTTTTTAATGTACCTTCTTTTTTTGAATTTTTTTTACTTTTTTCTGACCTGGATGATTTCTTTGACAAAAAATTTTATCTGTCCACCTTAACTTAAAACAGGGGATTCTAGTTTACAATGAGTTAAAAACACCTTTTTTGGGAAAAAGGTTTAAAATAAATAATTTAAAAAAAATTAACTTTAGAATTCTTTCTGCAGTTAAAAACAGTAGATTTCCTTAACCCTAAACGGTCCAAAGTAATATACTTCTCTCGATAGCGCCCCCAAAAGAAAGTATTTTCCCCTTTTCATACATTAACTTGGCACGAGTCCTATCACTTAGACTGAAGAAAAGGGTGTGTGCACCAGTGGCGCCCTATGAAAAAAAAGGGGATCCTGGGGCCACTCCTTTTTTCCTATAAAAAAAAAAAAATTTTCAAAAAATTTTGGGGCGCTCGCAATGAATGTATAACATGTTTAAAGTTTGGGGCCGTTTTAAGGGGGTTAAAATGTTTTTTATAGGAAAATAAACCCGAGAGTTTCAAACATCAGGGAAAACAACTTGTTTGGGGGTTGAGGGCTCCTGTACTTTTAAATCTTTTTAAAGGTTGCACTAAAAAAAAAAAAAAAACAGAAACTAGTATTTTAAAATTTATTTTTTGAGAAATAGGGACTAAACCCTTTTCCAGCATATTTTGTCTGAGAAAGGCATGTTTACCAGGTCAAAAAGCAGTGTTTTAAAATATTCCTATTTACAAAGCACAATACTTTAAACTTGTTTACATTGACAGTTATAGATCGGGTTTTTCAAACACAGGTTTTTATGCCCGTGTATTAAAAAAGGTGCCATGGGTTTTTTGTTTTTTTTATTTTTAAAAAATTTTTGGTGCCAGTATTTAAAAGGAAAACTTTAATGCACATAAATATTAAAATTCCAAATACAGAGACCAGTTTGCCTTTGCCCTACATCACTGCTAACAGGTAGCTGTCCACACAAACAGTACCCATGGGCACTGTATATCCCCATTTATCGAGTACCTCACGCTTACACAGGAAAAAAGACATACCTGAACCCTAATTCAATGTTCAGGCACCATCTGCTCTCAGCTGTACAGTGCACAGACCAATGGCCACCCTTTTTACTACCCTCTGCAATTACCAGACCTCCACAATGTGCTTTGCTTTTTTTCATCACTATCCATTACTACAAGTGCAAGACACAGCCCTTCACAAGAAATCCCTCACAGATGCAGACCAGTGACTATACCCTTCCAGCTTTGTAAAAATTACCTACAATCTGGGGATCATTGGGACCTGCAGGGGCCAGGTTAGTGATTTTGCCAGATTACAGAGTGGTGGTTAGAAAAACATTTAACCCAAAGGCGATATTTTTGCATTGCAATTTTACCCACTTTACACCCTTTTCTGGCCCCTTCCATTGTTTCCGCTACCAAACTCATAGCAAATTCACTAGTACATGGACCCCCGGTATTCGAATTAAACCTTCCCCGAGAGCTCATCGAATACCGATAATATCAAAACGATTTAATTTTTCCTCAAAGAAAAAATGGAAATCAAATTTAAACGTGCAAGACACCCCAAAATATGAAAAAAAAATTTTACTCATGAAATATTAAGTTTAAAGCAATAGAAAATTACAATAACAATAAAAAATTGACACTTTCCTTTTAAAGAAGATCTGGTGGTTATGGGTGGAGGAGGGGGGAAATGTTAGTGTTTAGCAGGGAATCCCCCTTTCCCTTAGGACTTGGGTAGCAAGTCCTTTTTCCCGGGGTTTTTCCCTTCTTTTAAAGCCCCTAGGACCAGTGAGAGTCACTGGGCTTCTGTCGCACAACATAAATGGCGCCTCACCGCCTAAACACACATGTATGCCACACGTTCTTAAATCTTTCAAACCAACCCTTTTCTGGCCTTAAATTCACTCACATCACCACTAGTTTCAGGCAAATTTTTTTACCAAACGTCAGGAACTGCCTAGCCTTTTCACAAATGAGCTTGAAGATGCTACTCCTGCATCTGTTTTTCATTTTTCCACACCTATAACAATCCTCACATTTTTAACACTTGCGGGGCGCTGTTTTTAATCACAGTTGCACCTTTTTCAAGAACAGCTTCCTTATTGCCGTTTTCCCGGTCACTATAGAAATGGTTGATTGGGTTTTTTTAACAACCCGACCAGCTCCGACACAGCACTCCATTTCGTATTTGCAATTATCTCTTTCTTCATTTCTAAGTCATTAGGACTTTTTTCTCGAAGGGTTGGCACTAAACTTTCTTGGGCCCATGGTGACTTATTTTGCAGAAACAAGCACCAAAAACAATGATAATTGGATAATATGGAATGTACCAATTTCCTTTGTGCGCGCACACTGGCTGGCTTGTAACAGCACACAGGGGGGAGTTTTAGGCCCCAAAGTGGACAGGGCCGATGAATCGTATGAATACCGGGTTTTTAATCGAATGCCGAGGAAAAAAATTTTTCGTTAAAAAAAACATCGAAAAAACCCATTTATCGAATACCGATGCCATCAATACCCGGGGGCCACTGTATTCTTTTTTTCTTTCAAAAATGAGCAAGGGGGGGAACCAAACCCCCCCCCCCCGCCCCGGGGGGGGGGGTAAATTTGGGGCCCCCCCCCCCCCCCGGGGGGCCGGGGGGGGAACCCCTTTAAAATTTTTCGTAAATTAAGTTCCCGTTTTTTTTTTTTGCCCCCAAATTTGAATTTTTGTTCAAAAAAATGAATTTTCAGTATGCATTTTTAATAAAAAATAAACCCCTTCTTCTCTTTATTGGCAGTTTGGCCCCTTATGGGGTTAAGTTTCTTTCATTTTGAAATTTTGTAAAAACCAAAAATTTACTGTTTGGGGGAAAATACCTTTTTTCATTTTTTTTTAAGAGTAAAAAATTACTCATAATTTCTCAGTTAAAAAACAGGAGGGGAAACTGGTTTTCCCCTTGGGGGGTTTTTTGGACAAAAAAAACCCAACACGCTACATTGAGCTCTTTTTTTTTTTAATTGCCGTTTGGGGTGAAATTTTCATATTTTTAACGTTTATTCCTTTTTTTCTAAAAGATAAATAAAAAAAAGAGAAATGGAGATTTTTAAGTTTTCAGTGAAAAAAACCTAAAAATTGAGCCCCAATACGGAAAAAATTTTTTTTTAATTTAAAAAACAAAAAAAGCCAAAAATTTTTTCTAATATTCTTTTTTCCTAGTCACTGATAAAAAAAAACATTTCAAAAATAGAGTTGATTTTAATTTTTATGTAAAAAAACCTAAAAAAAATGAAATAAAGGGGAAAGGTATTTTTAAAAAAAATTGTTTTTAGTAAGAATTTACGTTTTTCTACCCTATTTTTTAAAAAGGATTTTTTTTTCCCTTTAGGGGGCAACCCCCGAATTTTTATCCCCTTTAAAAAAAAAAAAATTTTATAAAAATAAGTTTTTAAAATAAAAACCCAAAAGATGAAAAGATAAAATAAAAGCCCTTGAAAACGGGTTTTCTGAACAGGGATTTTATTTAGCCCCCCTTTTTTCCCCTTTTTATTTTACCCTATTTTGAAATCCCTTTTTTTAATCAAAGAGGGCCAACCCTTTCTTTAACTGTTTCCCGGGTCGAATTTTAAAAAAAAAAAAAAATCTTTTTAAATAGGGGTCCAAATAAACAAAAAGAAAAATTTGAAAAAAATTTTCCCCTTTATTTGCCGCCGGCCCCCCCCCTTACATTCTTTTTTCCCACTTTTTTTACCCAAAAAAAAATTTTTGGGGCAAATTTTTTAATTGTAAAAAAAAAATAAAATTCGCCTTTGAAAAAAATTTCCAAAATTTTTTTCCTTGAAAGATTGAAAAAACTTTTAAAAAAAAAACTTTTTCCAGTTTTTTCCCTTTTAAGGATTTTAGAAAAGCCAAAAAATTTTCAAATTTCAAAAAACCCATTTTTTAAAAAAAGCCAGAAAACAGAAAACAAAAAATTCCCAAACAAAATACATCCCTGTTTTTTCCCTTCAAGTTTTTTTTTTCCCTTTCCCTTTTGCTAATTTTTTTTATTTCCACAAAAATAGAATTCTTTATGAGGTACCGCTTTTAAGATTTAGGGCGCTAAACGACTAAACTCAAAAACCCCCGGCGTGGGATGACGCCCGCCCCCGGGTTAATTTTGAAATTGGTAAACAATTTCTGCCACTTTTTGGTATTTTTAAAAGGGAAAAGGGGGGTTTTTTACCAAATTTTGAAAAAAAGGATTCTAAAAAAATAGCAGTTGGAATAAAAAAAGGATTTCCAAAAAAAAAGTGGGGAAATCGCTGTTTTATTTTCCCAAAAAAAAATTTTGGTTTTCCCCAAATTTTTTTTTTTCATTACAACGGGAAAAAAATTTTTTTTATAAGGAAAAATAATTTTTTTCTTTTCCAAAAATTTTTTTTCAAAAAAACTTTTCAAAAGGGGGTTTGGGGGGGGCAAACTTTTTGGGAAATTTTCCCCCAAAACCCTTTCTTTCCGTTTCAGTACCCCCGGAAAAAAACCCCCAAGGGGTTTAATTTTGTAAGTTATGTGAAAAATTTTCCCCCAAAAATTGGAAAAAAAAATTTCCTGGAAAAAAAAAATTTAAAAAAATTTTTTTTCCCCCAAAGAAATTTTTTTTACCAAAAGAAAAAAAAATTCAAGAATAACCTTTTTTTTGAAGGGATGGTTTACTAATGTTTGTCAGGGGGAAAGGGTGGGTAGGGTCTGTAGCTATCGTGTTTATCCCTGTTTTAAGGGGGCTAGTATAATGGTCCATATGTGGTCTATATGGTTGCACTTGTCTCAGTGAGCCTGGTTGGTTTAGTTATTGTTGGTATGAGAAGTGTGTTGTTCATATTGTTGATGAAATCAGTTACAGGCTGATCATCTAGTAAGCCAAGGTTGATGTTGAAGTCTCCAGCTAAGAGAAGGTGGTGCTTATTCATTTGTCTGTTTGTTATTAGTGACTTTAATTTCTCACTGAAATTTGGGATGTTTGTGTGAGGTATCCGGTAAATGGCACCGATTGTTATAGGCGTCTTAAGGTTTTTTTACAGTAAAATTAGCAAAAATGTATTCCCATATTCATCACTAAAGCAAGTGGTGCTAAGACAAGATAATTGGTTAGAGTAATAGATTGCAATACCACCCCCAACTTGGTTTGGTCTGCAGTTGTGAATTGCTGTGTATCCTGGTAGAGGGTAGATATCTATTGTGTCCTGCTTAAGCCAGGTCTCAGTAAGAATAATGCAGGAGAAGGGTGTCTTTAGTGATTCAAGGAGTGCTAGGAGGTCATCATAGTGTTGGCTTAAGGACCTGATGTTGGTAGTTAAGTACTGATAGACTTTTAGCATTGTTTAGGATAGTGGTGGCTTGTGATGCTGTGTAATAAAGGCAGTTACTTTCCAATAGGTTTTGATTGGTGTCAGATTATGGAGGTTTAGATCAGGTCAACGTGATCAATCATCTTCTAGGTTTAAATTATGGTTATTTATATCCTGAGTTGTGTGTTGAGTTCTAGTATGATATCTGTAGTGGTAGAAGTTTGGACAAGTATATAGCTAGAGTATTTTGGTCATGTAGGTATAGTCACTACTACACATAATGAAGTTGATGTTGTCTATGTGTTGTGCTGGAATGAACTAAAAGTACAACTAGGTATAAACTAGTAATATAAAAATACAAATTAAAAATAGAACAAGACTCTCACTTGTAATTGCACAAGGTCTAATAATGACTTTTGTGGAGTCTATGTTTTGAGCTAGAATGAGCTAAGTAACAATAGGTTTAATCTAATAATATAAAAATACAAATTAAAAATAGCACTAGTCTCTCACTAGTAATTGCACTATGGTCTAATATAGTGAATTTGGTATTGACTATGTATTGAGTTAGAATGAGCTATGGTACAACTGAAATTTAATATCTAATAATATAAAAATACAATTAAAAAAAGCATCCGGTTCTCATAAGTAATTGCACTATGGTCTATATAGTGAATTTGGTACTGACAAGTATTGAGCAAGAAGGAGAGCTATAGTACAACTAGGTTTTAGTCTAAATATATAAAAATACAAATTACAAATATCACCAGTCTCTCACTAGTAATTGTACACTATGGACTAGTATAGTTGAATTTAGGTATTTACTATGTAAGAGCTAGAATGAGCTAGATAAAACAGTGGGATTAATCTAAAAATATAATACAGGCATAAGACTCTCAATTGTAATGCACTAAGGTCTTATAATGCTGTTTACAAGAATTAGATTTTATAATTAGATTTAAATTTGACAGAGATAAAAATACACAAATTAAGGTTAGCAAAAGAATAATACAAAAAAATGATAAAAATAAAATGGCAATGACTTGTTATAATTGCTAGTAAGATGGTAAACAGGATAATATAAAATTTGTAGTTGAAAAACTAGTTAAAAAGTATGGAATAAAAATAGTCAATAAAAGAAGTTATACAATACGTTGATCATATAGTTTAAAAGTAAATTGGGCAATAATAGGGATTTATGAATAAAATTGGGCAATTGAGTAGTTTTTAAAGTGAGGTAGAATATTGAATGACAAGTTATGGTGATAGTTTAAATAAAATAAGATGGAACATGATGTGGTAAGTTGTAAAAAAAGGAGATAGATTCTGTAGATATTAAACACAATTAAACTATGAGTAGAAAGGTCGTTGAATACAACAATGACCAATAAAAGTAGTGGGGGTATTAGAAATTTAGGGGCACAAATTTATGACAATATAACACTAAAACGGTGGACTATGGGTATAATCTGCTTTTTACTTCCGATTCTGTTCGTCCAAGCCTCACTTAGAATGTTTTAAGGTCAATGTTCTGTAGAGATGAAAGTAACTCTTCCCAGTGGGCTGTTTTCCTACTGCGATTTTTCCATCCTCACAAAGCACTGGAGGATTTTTATGGCATAGCATAATTTTCTTAGCCGATAAAGAAGTTTTTGTCTTGTTATGTAAAGGCAACGACGTCGATTAGCAACGCACATACACGTCATCACGTTTAAACCTTAAGCTCCAGAATTACGATGTTTTTAGTAGGTTATTCTTGTAAGCTAGTGTTGGATTTTAAACAGCACTGTTTTTTGTACGCTGCTTGGTAGCCCATCGTTTGCAATCCTTTAGTCGTCACTACGTATGTTAAGGCGAAGGAGTACCTTGATAAAGCTGTAGGGTGGTCCTCCATTCAGGTCTCTTGGGGTGGACTGTGTGTGGAGATGTTGCTGTTAACTACAACAGCGTAGATAGCTGCAGTGTCATTATGGTCTTGAAGTTGGTTATGACCATAGGCAAGTTGTTGGTCCACTCATGATCCTTTCCACTTCTTAATGTTTGGTAGTAAGTAGTGTTCCTTGGTTCTTTTAGGAGTGTTGATGGTGTTCTAAGGACTGGGTGTGGTGTGTTTGTTGTTCTAGATTGTCTAGTTTATGTTCTAGAGCAGTGATCTTGTTGAGGTAATCTGCATTGCTAGCCCTTTAGTTTCCTGCATTTCTTGATGTAGTTTTGGTGTTTCGTTAGCTCTGAATCATAAAGATTTAGGCTATCTGATTTCCTGTGTCGGTGATCTATCTGACATCAAATACTGGGGAAAGGTATGAGATGCGATCCACCATCCGGCGACGGCTCCTCCAGCGTATCACATTCAGTCTGCGTGTCTCTCTCATAGTGTTAGGAATACTCCATGTTTTCATCCATTGTTTTTGGTGCTTGTTTATTGATTGCAACTCTGAAATAAGCCACCATGGGGGCCAAAGAAAGTTTAGAGTTCCGCCGCTTTTGGTAAAGATGCGAGAAAATACGATATGAATTCAATAAAGAAGTTATCATAAAATACGAAAGTGGCGTGTGTGTGGCAGAGCTGGCCAGGATACATGTGAAATGTACATCAACAATCAGTTCCATCCTATTGAAGAAAGCAGAAATTAAGGAAGCTGATGTTGCAAAAGGTGTAAATATGCTAACGAAATAGAGGTCTCAAACAGTCAAGGATGTGGAGACGTTATTGTTGGTATGGATCCAGCCAAAACCACGGGAGAAGTGTTTCGAGAGGATAAAAACTTGCGAGAAGTGCAAGGCAGTTGCCATGCGGATCTCAAAGATAATGCAGGGAAACAAGTGCTGGCTGTTAGTGAATTTAATGCAAACAAAGGCTGGTTTCAACAGATGTCAGGGAAGTGTAGATGGCATACACAGTGTTGTAAAAGGTAGGGCGAGGGCTGCAAGTTCCTGCCAAACATCGCCGAAGCAATTCGTTGATGAATTCAGGGTATGTAGAGGCGAAGGATTCCTCCCACCCAACAATTGTTTACTTCGACAAAACAGGCCTCTTATGGAAGAAAATGCAAAGAGGACCTACATCCATGCAGAGGAAAGGCACTGCCAGGGACAAAGCCTATGAAGGATATCTAACTCTCATGTTCTTGGCAAAGCTAGTGGGGATTTACAAAGTGAAACCTTTACTCATGTATCACTCTGAAAATCCCCGAGTGTTCAAAGAAAAACAATGTCCATCAAGAGTAAATTGTGAGTGAATGTGGAGGGCTAAACAATAAGGATGGGTCACGAGGCTAAATTTTCATTGAGTGGGTCAATGAAGTGTTTGCCCAATGTGAAGAAATTAACCTCCTGGAAACTGAAATGCACTGAAGTGCCTCTGGTACTGGACAATGCTCCCTGCTCCATCCTCCATACTTGGAAGACCTATTGTCTTTAGGAGTGTAAGTTTATCACAGTGAAGTTCTTGCCCCCAAATACCACTCCTCTCATCCAGCCCATGGACCAGCAGGTCATTTCAAACTTCAAAAAAAACTGTACACCAAAGCAATGTTTCAAAGGTGCTTTGAAGTGACCTCAGACACTGAATTGACCCTAAGAGAGTTCTGGAGGAATCACTTCAATAGCCTCCATTGCATAAACCTTATAGATAAGGCTTGGTAGGGAGTGACTTCCAGGACTTTGAACTTTGCTTGGAGAAAATTGTGGCCAGCAAATCCTGATCATCCTCTTCAACCAGAAAACTCTGATCATACACTTCAACCGTCCACATCAAACCAGCAAACTCTCAGCCAACCACTTCAACTAGCAAACCCCAGTCATCCACTACAGCCAGCAAACCCCAGCCATCCACTTCAGCCAACAAACCCCAGCCATCCTCTCTAACCCACAAACCCCAGCCATTCTCTTTAACCCATTCACTTCAGTCCATGAACTACAGCCATCCAATACAACCCATAACCCCCAGCCATCCACTACAGCCCATAAACCCCAGCCATCCACTACATCCCATGAATCCCAGCCATCCATTACAGCCCATGAACCCCAGCCATCCATTACAGCCCATGAGCCCCAGCCATCCATTACAGCCCATGAATCCCAGCCATCCATTACAGCCCATGAATCCCAGCCATCCATTACAGCCCATGAATCCCAGCCATCCATTACAGCTCATGAATCCCAGCCATCCATTACAACCCATGAACCTCAGCCATCCATTACAGCCCATGAATCCCAGCCATCCCATAACCAGCCCATGACATCCCAGCCATCCATTACAGCCAAGAACCCCAGCCATCCATTACAGCCCATGATCCACACAATCATCCACTAAAGCCCATGACCCCAGCCATCCATTAACACCCATGAATCTCACCATCCATTACAGCCCATTAGCCCCACCTTCCATATTACAGCCCATGAATCCCAGCCATCCATTACAGCCCATGAATCCCAGCCATCCATTACAGCCCATGAATCCCAGCCATCCATTACAGCCCATGAACCCCAGCCATCCACTACAGCCCATGATCCTCAGCAATCCACTAAAGCCCATGAACCCCAGCCCTCTACTTCATTCACCTCATCTGAGGCCCAGTAGGTCTACACCATGCCTCTTCACTGACGTCAAGCTACTAATGCAACAACAACCAGAATTTAAGGGAAGTGTATTCACATTACTTGACTTTTTTAGGTCAGCGATTAAGCTATGCTTTAATGTCCCCAAAAACATTGCTTCCCTTTTAATACTTGTAAATATTTAGTTTTTTTTTTAGAGAACTGATATTTATAAGGGAAATAAGTCACTCTGCCCTTTTTTTTGGGGTTATCCTAGATTCTCTACACTTTGCTGCTAGTATGATAATTATGTAACTGTATATGTGTATCCTAAATGAACTTGCTTACTTTAGGGTGGGATAGGCAAAACCTATTTTTTTCCCCAAAAAGTTATATCTGTTTATTGCATTTTAAGTATAGCTCCATTTTTTTGGAACATATCTCATGCAAAATGGGGTTTTTGTCTATGTATTTAAATTTGAATTTACTTTTTTAACAATACAACTTTCCTTTTTTTTTTAAAAAATATTTTCAGAGATCGGGAAAGTAGGAAAATCCTCAGATAAAAACGTGTTCCTGGGGGTCTCATTAAAAATTTTCCACCTAGAAAAAGTACGCACCTATATTAATTATGCGTTGAGGATGGGGGGGTATGTTTGTGGGGTGAAGTGTTATATATGCATTTTCCAGGAAATAAGAATGTGAGAAATTCTGTTATTCGTCAGGTTTTAAAAATTTGTTCAAAGGTATTTAGTTTTTAGTTTCAGCTTTTTCCTTCATTTTATAATTCCCTTTGCTTTTTTAGAATTTTTTTACTTTTCTCTTGCCCCTAGGAGATCTACTTTGACAAAAAAATTTATCTGCCCAAACCAAAACTAATAAGGGGATTCTTTTTTACAAATGGTTACAAACATCCTTATTTGTGAATAAGGGTTTAATATGAAAAAATTTTAAAAAATTTTTAACTTTATGAATTCTGTTCTGCTTTAGAACAGTATGTTTTCCTTAACCCTTAACCGGTCCAAAACGTATTTTAACATTCTCCGCATAGGCCCCAAACGTATGTATATTTCCTTTGTTACATTAAACATTGGCAGATGGCCTGAGTCATAAAAATGAGAGAATGGGTGTGTGCACTCAGTGTGCGCCTATGAAAAAAAAGGGGGATCCCGGGGTACCAATCTCTTTTTTTCCTATAAAAAAAAAATTCTCAAAAATTTGGGGCGCGCGCAAGTGAATTTTTTAACAGGTATATTTTGGACCTTTTAAAGGTTTAATAATTTTTTTCTATGGGAAAAATATCCCGAAGTTACAAACTCAGGAAAGCAACTTGTTCATGAGTTGAGGCTCCTGTACTGAAAATTTTGTAAAGGTTGCACTAAAAAAAAAAAATCAAAAATAGTATTTTAAAATTTATTCTTGAAAAAATAGGACAAAACCAGTTTATCCAGCATATTTTGGCTGGAAAGGCATGTTTACCAAAGGTCAAAAAGCGTTTTACGGTTTAATTCCTATTTACAAAGCACAATATCTTAAGTTTGTATACTTTGACAGTTAAGAGTGGGGTTATTCAAACACAGGTTTTTTATGCCAGTGTATGAAAAAAAGGTCCCAGGGATTTTTAGTTTTTGTTTTTTAAAATTTTTTGGTGCCAGTTTTTAAAAGGAAGACATTTAAGTGCCAAAAAATATTAAATTTTCCAAAATACACAACCAGTTTGGCACTACATCCTGCTAACAGGACTGCCCACACAACACAGCTACCATGGCACTGCATACCCTCATTTACGCAGTCCCTCACTGCATTACATCAGGAAAAATAGACACTACCTGAACCCAATTCAATTTTTGGCCCCATCTGCATTAGCTGTACATGCACGCCCCAAAAGGGCCCCACACCTTGTTACTAACCTCTGCTATTACAAGACCCCACAATGCGTTTTGCTGTACTCACCCATCCATTACAAAATTTGGAAGTACACACCCCTTCAAAAGAAATCCATCAATTTTGCAGCCCCAGAACTATCCATTACCATTTTAGTAAAAGTTGACCTCACTAATCTGGCATCATTGGGACCGCAGGGGCCAGGTTAGTGTTTTGCCAGATTCAGAGTGGTGGTTAAACACTTTTAAACCCCCAATGGCAATTTTGCTTGGCAATTTCACCCCTTTACCCCCTATTTCGGCCCATTCCTTTGTTCCAGTCTACCAACTATAGACTTCACTAGTACAGGGGGCCCGGTATTCGATATTAATCCGTTCCTAGAGCTCATCGAATACCGATAATACAAAAAATGTTAAAATTTTCCTCATAAGAAATAATGGAAATAAAATTAACCGGCAAACACCAAAATATAAAAAAAAAAAATTTTACTACATGAAATTTAAAGTTTAAGAAATAGAATAATTAAAAAAAAAAAAATAATTGGGACATTACCTTTAATGGATTGGTAGATTGATGGGAGGAGGAGGGGGAGGGTGTTAGTTTTTTTAGCAGGGAACCCCCTTCCATTGGGACTTGAGGTAGCAAGTCCTTTTCCGGGGTTATTTCCCCTTTCTTTTAATCCCACTAGGACCGCTTGAGAGTCATGGACTTCTGTGAAAACATAAATGGCACCCTCACCACCTAATCACACTATGTATCCCCAACGATTCTTAAATTTTTCAAAAACCCTTTGCTGGCCTTAAATTCACCACATCACCACTGTTGCGGGCAATTCTTTCCCCAAATGTCATGCAACTCCCTACCCTTTTCAAAAATATCGCTTGAGAGTGCATCTCCTGCTATCTTTTTTTTCTTTTTCCCACCCCTATAACAATCTCTCAACATTTCTAACATTTGCGGTCGCGGTTTCGTAATCACAGTTGCACCTTTTGCAAGAAAAAGCTTCCTTGATTGCCCTTTTCCTGGCATATGTAGAGATGGTTGATTGGGGGGGTTTTATACAATGACCAGTCCGACCACGATCCACTTTCGTACTTTGCAATTATCTCTTTTTTCATTTATAAGTCTTCCTTTTTTCTCGAAGGGGGTTTGGGACTAAAGCTTTCTTGGGCCCTGGTGACTTATTTTTCAGAAACAAGCACCAAACCAATGATAATATGGGTAAAATGGAATTACCGAATGTATCCCCTTTGATCGCGGCACACTGGCTGGTTTAAACCTGCCCACGGGGCAGTTCAGCCACACGTGGACAGGTCTTTGATGAATGTATCGAATACCGGGTTTTCAATTTGAATGCCCAGGAAAAAATTTTTTCGTTAAAATGCATCGAAAACCGGATTTATCGAATACGATGCCATCGAAAACCGGGGTCCCCCTGTTTTTTCTATTCTGTGACGGTACAAAGGGAACCCCCCGTTTACCATTCACTACCCAATAAAATGGTCAGAAATTGGAATTTGGCCAGATTCCACAAAATTTAAAGATGCCCGTTTCAAAACAGGGGGCCGAATAAAACAGTTTTAGACATTCCCTTTCACTAAAAATAACATTTTTTCCCGTAAATTAGTCTGCTCCCGGCCCCTCTTATGTTATGTTTGCTTTCCATTTTTGGGAAATTTTTTTTTTTTCACAAAAAATGATTTATGTTAGCAGACTACTGCATTATTGTAAAATTTTTAAATAATGTCAACCCCTTCATACGCGTATTTGATTGGCCAGTTGGATAATTGGGTGGTGACATCAATTGTTTACTCTTGAACAAATTGGCAAAAAACGAAAATTTCTGCTACATTGACTCAGTTTTTAACCCCTTTTATGTTTTTTTGTATTTATTTTTATGAGCCGTGTTTTAGACGTTAATTTACTCAATAATTCTAACACTTCAAATCAAGCAGGGGAAAACTGGTAGGCCCCCAAAGTGAAGGGAAAGGGTCAGTGTGCACTACATAAAAAAATCCTGCAGCAACGTACAAATGAGGAAAAAAACTGACTTTTTTTTTTTTAAATTTAAAAAGCCGAATTTGAGGTGCATTTTTTTTAATATTTATCGTTGTATTCTCGTTTTTATGGTCCCCACATGATTTAAAAAAGGAAAAAATATTGCAGAAATAGAGATTTTTTGATTAGTTTCATGATGAAAACAAACCCAGAAATTGAGCCAAAGTAGCGGAAATGTTCGATTTTTTTCCCAAAGTTCAAAAAAACAAATCACCCACACGTCCCAAAACACGCAACTGGGGGTTTAAAATTCTTTCACTTGTGCATGATATTTTTAACCATTTTTTACAATAATGCGTGTTGCATAACAGTAATTTTTATGAATAAAAAATCAAAATAAAACAAAGTAATATAAGAGGGCCCGGACGTGACTAATGAAAAAAAGAATTGTTTTTTTGTGCCAAAAATGTTTTACTTGGTTTATTCTGGGCCCATTTTTAAAATTTGGGATCTTTTTTTAACCCCCTTTTGGGGGCGAACAAGCCCTCTTTGAGACTCTTCTCAGGGTCGGCCAAATTAAAAAAAAAAAAAAAATTCTTATGAAAAGATAGAGAATCTTTTTCCCAACATAAAGCACCAAAAGTATAAATTTTATGGAAAACTTTCGGAATTAGCTCTCTTGAAGAGCGGTCTGGCGAGTTAATGCATCGGCGATTTTGCCCATTTCGCCCCATTTTCGGCCCAAATTCCCCTGTACTAGTTGACAAAAAACACGAATATTTCGCTAGAACTCCATTTTTTTTTCTATGAAAGAGTGTAAAAAACCACCCCTTTACCAATTTCAACTATCCCGACAGTGGTCGAATTTTGCAATTTTGCCAAATTTTCCACAAATTTTTTAAAAAAGCCAATTTTCCAAAATAGGGTCCAGAATAAAAAAAAAGACATTTCCCGGCACTAAAATGACATTTCCCCCTGTTTATTAGTCACGTCTCAAAAGGGCCCCCTTTTCTTCTTTTGCTTTCCACTTTAATTTTTTATTTCACAAAAAATGAAATTTTCTGTTTTGCAGGGTCTGCATTAGTGTAAAAATGGTATAAATAATATTGGGGCATTGCAAAAAAAATATTAGACTCAACAGTTACGTGTATTGGACGCTTGGATGATTTTTTTTATTTTGAATTTGGTAAAAAACGAACATTTCTGCCACTTTTTTGGGTCAATTTTTTAAAGGTACTTTTCAATTTTAAAAGCAGTCAAAATCATCTCAATTTTTGTAAAAATTTCTTTTATTCTATAAAATGAGACCGAAAACTAGGGGAAAACAACAATAAATACCATACGAAAAAACGTGCAAAAGGGTGTTTTTTCCAAAAAAAAAGGTCAAAATTTTTTTTTTTTTTCATTTTCGCACTGTGTGCTGAGGTTTTTTTTATACTGTGCACCTGACCATAGACCATTCTTTTTTTTTTTAGGGCCACCAGCTTTCTCCCACAATTTGAGGCGCTAGAACTGAGGCATACTAGTAATCAAAAACCCTTTGGGTAAGCCGTACTAGTACGGCCGAAACCCCCCAAAAGGGGTTTAAATTTTTGTGAAATTGGCTAAAATTTGGGAATTTCTGACCCCTTTATTGGGTATTTAAAACGGGAAATGGGCGGCTTCTTGTACTCAATTGATAGAAAAAATGGAGTTTAAAAAAAAGCATGATTTTGGCAATGGAACAACGGGATTGGCCAAAAAATGGGCTCAAAATCGGCGAAAACGCTGTGTGGATATGTCGCCCAGCCGTAACTTGCGGGGGGGGAGCGAATTCCTGAGTTTTCGACCAAATTTTGTACTTTTTTGGGGTCATTACAATCGGGGGAAAAAATTTTCTATCATTTCATAAGGAAAAATAAAATTTTTTTTTTTTCCAAAAAATTTTTTGCAAATGACGTTTCGAAAGGGGCTTGCGCAGTCAAACGGAAAGGTACTTTCCACTTTGAAACCGATAAAAATTATATCTTTTTGGATATACAGTGGCCCCCCCTTTAAAAATTTTTAAACCCGTGAAAGAGGGGTTTTTTATGGAAAAATTTTTTATGTAAATAAATTTTCCCCATAAAAAAAAAGGAAATAAAATTAAAATCCGTGCAAGACCCCCAAAAGTTTTAAAAAAAATTTTTTTTTACCACAGAAATTTTTTTTTAAAATTACACACAAACAAAAAAGGCATGCACATTTACTGACCTTACTTTTATTAAAAGATCGGGTGATGTTGGGGGGAGGGAGGAGGGGAGGCATTATTTTTACTGTTTAGAAGGGGGGAATCCCCTTCCTTTTAGGTAGGGCCCTTTTCCCCGGGGGACTTTTTTCCAAATGCCATAGGGCCGCTTCAGATCAGGGGATTTTTCCACAAATTGTCAAATGGCCGGTTTTCCCCAACCCCCTTCCCAAAAGTGTTTCAAAAATTTCATGAAGGGTTGCAACCGCTTAAAATACGGGTTTGGGGTGTTTCACCATAAGGTTTAAACCACCACCCCGCCTTTTTTTGTATGGGGCAATTTCTTAAAATTTCTCTCTCCCCCCCTTAAACCCGTTTCCCCCAGGTCTGGCTCTTGCTCTTGAAGTTGATCTATCACTCTCGTGGTTAGTTCTTCATTGTCCTCCCCACCAACTCTTCCACACCCCCCCATAACCTCCCCAAGGGATTTCCCCCAAATTTCCCCCAATGGATTCCCCGGGCTAATCCTCCGGGGTACCTCAAACCCTTCAAAACCCCTTTTGTCTACACTTTCTGGCCACAGTTTTTTTCCCAAGCAATTTCAAGGTTCTTGTCACTTCCTCCCAAGCCTTACCTATAAGGTTTACACAATTGAGGATTTAAAGGATCTCTCCAAAACTCTCTTAGAGTCAGTTTTGTTTTGAGGGCATTACAAACACCTTTCAAACAAGTTTTGTGTACAGTTTTTTAAGTTGGAAATAACCCGCTGGTCCAGGGCTAGGAGAGGAGTGGTTTGGAGGCAAAAACTTCACCTTAAAGAAATCTGTCCCCCATAAAATCGCTTGCCACGTCTGTGGATGAAAGGGGCATTGTCTAAACCAGGAGACTTAAGTTCTAATTTCTTTTCGTTAGGGAATCTTTTCATTGGGGGGGAAAGCATGGTGTAACCTTTAAAAATTCCCATGACCCATGCCTTACGTTTGCCCTCCACAGCACACAAAATTATCCTTGGGACATTTTTTTGCCCGAACCTCTGGAGTTTCAGGTAACACTAATAAAGGGTTCACTTTGCAATCACCAGTGATTGGCACACTGAGAAGGTAAGCCTGTCTTTTTAGGCTTATTCCTGGGTTTCCTTTTCCCTGAGTAATGTAGGCCTGTTGGGATTTTCTTCCAGAACAGGCCTGTTTCACACAATTAAAAAACTTGTTCAGGTTTCAGTCCTTCATTCTATGTACTCCTGAAATTTTGCACATATTTTTTAGCCCCTTTGTGGTCCAACGGCAGCCTCACCCTGCCTTTTCACACTATGGAGCCACTAGCTTTTTAAAACCTCAAAAACCAAACCTTTTTTGGCCTTTAAATTCACTCACTCTCACTGTTGCAGGCATTTTTTTAATTAAATCCCTGCAATTCCTGCCTTTTTACTATGACGCTTGAGAGACGCTATCTCCTGCTAGCTGTTTTTCATTATCCACACCCAAAAAGGGTCTCTCAAAAACCCTTTCCCTCACTTGCGACTTTGTTTGAAAACAAAGTAAACCCTTTTGGGAAGCAGCTTCCTTGATTGTCTTTTTGGTGCCCAAATAGTGCATGGTTTTTTGGGGTTTCTTGTACAACTTGACTAGGTCGGCTACCCCCAAACTCATTTTCTACTTTCATTATTCTTTCTTCATTTCAAGGGGAATTCTTACCCTTTTTGGGGTGTACAGTTGGATAGAAGCTTTTTTGGGGCCCATGGTCACTTTTTTTCCAGAAACGCACCGGGGAAAAACACTGTAAAAATACGAAATATTCCGGGGTGTATGTTTTGGATTTTCCGCGGAGGCTGGTGGAAAAACAAGGGCAGGGGGGCCATTGAGGCGGGCTGAGGGCGCACTTTGGGGACGCGTTGGGACGAAAATGGGTGAGGGGTTTTTAATGGTATGGCGGAAAAAATTTTTGCGATTAAAGAAAGGGGTATGCGAAATAATCGCTATGTGATGCCTCGTTATGCGGGGTCCACGTATGTTCCATTTTGTCAATAAACCCAAAAAACAAAATAAACACAGGGCCCCCCGATAACGATGGCTCACATAGCTTTTTTTCCGACCCCGCTACTTTTATCGCAAAATTTTTGCCGCCCCAACGATTAAAAAACCCGCTCACGTTTTTCGTCCGAGACGCGCCCAATGGCCCTCACATGTCCCCGCCCGCCCATTTTTTACCAGCCACCCTCCCGGTAACATCCAAAGCTCCCTCGGAAATTTCGATTATTACATGTTTTCGGTGCTGTTTCTGGAAAATAAGTGCCCATGGGCCCAAGAAAGCTTTTAGTCCAACCCTGGGGGTAAAAAGGGTGAAAATTAGTATGGAAATTAAGAAGTTTTTGAAGGGTTGGGGCTAACCCTGAGAACCTTGCCAGTTGGGGAAACCCCATTGTGCCTACTTAAAAGTTTAAGGAAATGTGGCACGGGGGTTAACTGAAAACCTTTTTATAGAAAAAATCACCTGACACAGCTGTTGGCAACCCGTGCTGGTGACTATTTCAATGACAATGTTGTGGCCCCCTTTTAGACAAAAGTAAAGGAAAGGGAGGTACAGAGCTCTTGGACAATTTGTTATGCGACAGGGTCCCGTACTCTCAAAACGGGCCCAGTGGCATTTTTAAAAGAAGAAGGGAAGTAACCCGGAAAAAGGGGCTTGCTACCCAAGTGTAATGGGGGGGATTCCCTTTAAAAAAGTAAGAAAAATATGCTCTCCCCCCTCCCATCCATCAATCATCACCTTTCAATAAAGTAAATGTAGTAATTGTGATGCCTTTTTCAGTTTGTGTGTATTAAAATTAACATTTCATGTGGTAAAAAAAAATTTTTTTCATACTTTTGGGCGTCTTGCAGGGTTAATTTTATTTTCCCTTTTTCTTATGGGGAAAATTCATTGCATAAAGATTATTTCGCAAAAATTATCCTTTGCACGGATTAAAAAAACGACCGGGGGGCCACTGTATACAAATATATACCACAAAGTTGCCATTTTACATCAAAAGCACGGTCACACTTTTTTCTCATGATGCACTGCGTGCTGCAGGGCAGGATTTTTTTTATATAGTGCACACTTACCACACAGGCCTGTTCTCTCATATGTAGGCCCAGATTTACCGCTCACAGCTTATCTGAGCGAGTTGAGCTCATGGCTTCCGACAGTGGCTTTAAAGCAACCTTATCTTTTATGAACAATGTACAGTGTATGTGCTTTACAGAATGAGAAGTACAGTGGAACCTCTACTTACAAGTGCCCCAACATGTGAGTTTTTCAAGATACGAGCAGTTGCTTGGTTGATTTTTTGCTTCCAGATGCGAGCAAAATTTCAAGATGCGAGCGGGCCTCAAGGGAGGTTCCTTGACACTGGTGAGGGGCTCTTGCTCTTGATCTAGGGAAATGAATCTCAGTTGTTTGTTGAACTATCTTACTGAAACTTGGGCAATGTATGATGTAAAGATGCTCCTTAACATACACCAAAATTTAAAGAAATCAGACCATAAATAATGGAGTTCACTCCTCAGCCATTAGCCACTCCTTAGCAGTATATTTTCGTATGGTTTTATGGTTGTATTCTCGTTTTTTTGGTCTCATTTGACAGAATGGAAGATATATTACAGAAATAGATATGATTTTGATTGCTTTCACAATGAAAGCACACTGTACCTTGAAATTGAGCTCAAAGTAGCGGAAATGTTCGATTCTTTGGCAATGTTCAAAAGTAAACAAATGACGTCACCGTCCAATATGTGTCCACCTGGCCAGTCTCATACGCAGTCACAAATGGGTTGACAATATTTATACAGTGGACCCTCGCCTAACGCTATTAATCCGTTCCTGAGAGCTCAACGTTAGGCGAAATTATCGTTAGGCGAATTAATTTTCCAAATAAGAAATAATGGAAATCAAATTAATCCGTTCCTGACGAACAAAAAAAATTTTTACCACATGAAATATTAATTTTAATACACACAAACTGAAGAAGACATGCACAGTTACATGACACTTACCTTTATTGAAGATCTGGTGATGATTGATGGGATGGGAGGAGGGGAGACTGTGGATGGTGTTAATGTTTAGAAGGGGAATCCCCTTCCATTAGGACTTGAGGTGACAAGTCCTTTTCCGGGGTTACTTCCCTTCTTCTTTTAATGCCACTAGGACCAGCTTGAGAGTCACTGGACCTCTGTCGCACAACATATTTGTCCATAGAGGCCTGTACCTCTTGTTCCTTTATGACATTCCTAAAGTGTTTCACAACATTGTCAGTGTAATAGTCACTAGCACGGCTTGCAATAGCTGTGTGAGGGTGATTTTCATCAAAAAAGGTTTGCACTTTAAGCCACATTGCACACATTTCCTTAGTCTTTGAATTAGGCAACTTCTTCAATTTCTCTATCCCCTCCTCCGAAGCAGTTTCCTCAGGTGTGGCCTCTTGCTGTTGATGATGATCTAGCAGCTCATCAGCGGTTAGTTCATCATTGTCCTCCTCCACCAACTCTTCCACATCCTCCCCACTAACCTCCAACCCCAAGGACTTCCCCAATGCCACAATGGATTCCTCAACTGGCATAGGATTCCCAGGGTTAGCCTCAAACCCTTCAAAATCCCTTTTGTCTACACATTCTGGCCACAGTTTCTTCCAAGCAGAGTTCAAGGTCCTCTTAGTCACTTCCTCCCAAGCCTTACCTATAATGTTTACACAATTGAGGATGCTAAAGTGATTTCTCCAAAAATCTCTTAGTCAATTGAGTTTCTGAGGTCACTACAAAGCACCTTTCAAACATAGCTTTTGTGTACAGTTTCTTGAAGTTGGACATGACCTGCTGGTCCATGGGCTGCAGGAGAGGAGTGGTATTAGGAGGCAAAAACTTGACCTTAATGAAGCTCATTTCTGCAGAAAGTCACTCTGCCAAGTCTGAAGGATGACCAGGAGCATTGTCTAATACCAGGAGGCACTTAAGGTCTAATTTCTTTTCAATTAGGTAATTTTTCACAGTGGGGGCAAATGCATGGTGCAACCAGTCATAGAAAAAGTCCCTAGTGACCCATGCCTTACTGTTTGCCCTCCACAGCACACACAAATTAGCCTTGAGGACATTGTTTTTCCTGAACACTCTGGGAGTTTCAGAGTGATACACCAATAAAGGCTTCACTTTGCAATCACCACTAGCATTGGCACACATCAGAAGAGTAAGCCTGCCTTTCATAGGCTTATTTATGTCCTGGGAGTGCCTTTTCCTCCTGAGTAATGTAGGTCCTGCTTGTCATTTTCTTCCAAAACAGGCCTGTTTCGCCACAATTAAACACTTGTTCAGGTTTCAGTCCTTCACTGTCTATGTACTCCTTGAATTCCTGCACATATTTTTCAGCCACTTTGTGGTCCGAACTGGCAGCCTCACCATGCCTTATCACACTATGTATGCCACTACGATTCTTAAGTCTCTCAAACCAACCTTTGCTGGCCTTAAATTCACTCACATCACCACTAGTTGAAGGCATTTTTCTAATTAAATCCTCATGCAACTTCCTAGCCTTTTCACATATGATCGAGTTGAGATGCTATCTCCTACTATCTGTTTTTCGTTCATCCACACCAATAACAGTCTCTCAACATCTTCTATCGCTTGCGATCTCTGTTTCGAAAACAAAGTTGCACCTTTGGCAAGAACAGCTTCCTTGATTGCCGTTTTCTTGGCCACAATAGTAGTGATGGTTGATTGGGGTTTTGTGTACAACCTGGCCAGCTTGGAGACACGCACTCCACTTATACTTATACTTAGCAATGATCTCTTTCTTCATATCCATAGTAATTCTCACCCTTTTTGCTGTAGGGTTGGCACTAGAAGCTTTCTTGGGGCCCATGGTGACTTATTTTGCAGGTGCAATCACTAAAAAGGCTGTGATAATATGAATTGTTCCAATTGTATGCTTGGAAGCGACCGCGGTGGCTGGCTTGTAAACACTGGCACCCATAGAACAAGTAAGGCGGGCTCAGGCCGCGCATGGACGCGTCTCAAACGAATCGCATTGAGCGAGTTTTTTAGCGCTAGCTGAGGCAAAATTTTTGCGTTCAAATGTATCGCTAGGCGGATTTAACGTTATGCGATGCGTTCGTTAGGCGAGGGTCCACTGTACAATTATTACAATAATGCATTAGTCTGTATAGCAATAAACCTTCTATTTTTTGTGTGAATAAAAATTCCAAATGGTATGCAAGAGTATTATTATGAGAATATGTACGTACTAATTAATAATAATAATGCATTGGAGCTATGTAATGGCGCTTGCCTAAGTCATTTCCAAAACATTCTGAAAGGGAGGAAGAAACCTCCTTGGACAGGTTTTTACTGAAACGCCTTGCAGATGAAAGTGTGACAAGCGTGGAGAAAAAGCCAAAAATCTGTGAATAGTTAAGTAACATTAAAATGTAAATTGTAGCAGTTAAGTGCGTTGGAGCTATGTAATGACGCTTGTTGTGCCCAGCATCTCTTCTCCATCTCCAAGTTAAATGCTGTATTACTACATAATTTCTTTACATTACGTACAATATTATTATTATTGCGTGTGTGTACAAGAATGGTATACAATACTGACAAGATGAAATTGAGACATATGTGCAACATCTGGGTATCTTTATTGTAGACGTTTCGCCATCCAGTGACTTTATCAATACAAATTCCAGGACATAACTTGAAGACAGGAGAACTATGTACAGAAGAAGAGGTAATCAGTCCCTCAACCTAGCAGTAGGTGTGAAGAGCACCATAGTCGTGGAGATTCTGAAGCAGAAGCAAGGCGCCGGATGCTTATATAGTAACGTCAGGTGGAAATGGGACGGGTAGCAGACGAGGGCAAAGTCACTGGTAGGCGGGATTTCCCAGTGGAAGTAGGTCCTACCCAAAGAGATGGGTTAGTTGTAGTAGTAGTTGTCGTAGTCGTGAAGGTTATGTACATGTACTCAGAATCGAGATTCCATGATGTTGCAGTGTCTGACAGGTTGTACAAGAATGGTATACAATACCGACAAGATGAAATTGAGACATGTGCAACATCTGGGTATCTTTATTGTAGACGTTTCGCCATCCAGTGGCTTTATCAATACAAATTCCAGGACATAACTTGAAGACAGGAGAACTATGTACAGAAGAAGAGGTAATCAGTCCCTCAACCTAGCAGTAGATGCGAAGAGCACCATAGTCGTGGAGATTCTGAAGCAGAAGCAAGGCGCCGGATGCTTATATAGTAACGTCAGGTGGAAATGGGACGGGTAGCAGACGAGGGCATAGTCACTACTACAACTAACCCATCTCTTTGGGTAGGACCTACTTCCACTGGGGAATCCCGCCTACCAGTGACTATGCCCTCGTCTGCTACCCGTCCCATTTCCACCTGACATTACTATATAAGCGTCCGGCGCCTTGCTTCTGCTTCAGAATCTCCACGACTATGGTGCTCTTCGCACCTACTGCTAGGTTGAGGGACTGATTACCTCATCTTCTGTACAGAGTTCTCCTGTCTTCAAGTTATGTCCTGGAATTTGTATTGATAAAGCCACTGGATGGCGAAACGTCTACAATAAAGATACCCAGATGTTGCACATGTGTCTCAATTTCATTATTATTATTATTATTATTATTATTTTTATTTATTATCACACTGGCCGATTCCCACCAAGGCAGGGTGGCCCAAAAAAGAAAAACTTTCACCATCATTCACTCCATCACTGTCTTGCCAGAAGGGTGCTTTACACTACAGTTTTTAAACTGCAACATTTACACCCCTCCTTCAGAGTGCAGGCACTGTACTTCCCATCTCCAGGACTCAAGTCCGGCCTGCCGGTTTCCCTGAACCCCTTCATAAATGTTACTTTGCTCACACTCCAACAGCACGTCAAGTATTAAAAACCATTTGTCTCCATTCACTCCTATCAAACACGCTCACGCATGCCTGCTGGAAGTCCAAGCCCCTCGCACACAAAACCTCCTTTACCCCCTCCCTCCAACCTTTCCTAGGCCGACCCCTACCCCGCCTTCCTTCCACTACAGACTGATACACTCTTGAAGTCATTCTGTTTCGCTCCATTCTCTCTACATGTCCGAACCACCTCAACAACCCTTCCTCAGCCCTCTGGACAACAGTTTTGGTAATCCATTATTATTATTATTATTGTTGTTCTTTTCCTTATCAAACTACATAATAGTATTTCTTACCTTAAATTGTGGGTACTGGTGTTTGTCGATGATTGTGAAGAGAGTGGAGAGTTATGTTGTGGTCCTACTGGGCTGAGGTGGATGGTAGAGGTACTGGTACTTAAGTTGATGGTTGTACTGGAGTGTGCATAAATTCTGTAATGGATTTCTGTTCTGTTTTACCCTGCAGTACATTGTACAACTGACAGTAAGGCATCAGCTGCTCTAGACACCATTTCAGTCAGTCAGTCAGTTAAGTCATTCAGTCAGTCAGTCAAGTCAGTCAGTCAGTCAGTCAGTTATTCAGCCAGTCAAGTCATTCAGTCAGTCAGGTCATTCAGTCAGTCAAGTCATTCAGTCAGTCAAGTCATTCAGTCAGTCAAGTCATTCAGTCAAAGTCATTCAGTCAGTCAAGTCATTCAGTCAGTCAAAGTCATTCAGTCAGTCAAAGTCATTCAGTCAGTCAGTCAGTCAAGTCATTCAGTCAGTCAGTCAAGTCATTCAGTTGGTCAGTCAAGTCATTCAGTCAGTCATTCAGTCAGTCAGTCAAGTCATTCAGTCAGTCAGTCAAGTCATTCAGTCAGTCAGTCAGTCAGTCAAGTCATTCAGTCAGTCAGTCAGTCAGTCAAGTCATTCATTCAGTCAGTCAGTCAAGTCATTCATTCAGTCAGTCAGTCAAGTCATTCAGTCAGTCAGTCAAGTCATTCAGTCAGTCAGTCAAGTCATTCAGTCAGTCAGTCAAGTCATTCAGTCAGTCAGTCAAGTCATTCAGTCAGTCAGTCAAAGTCGTTCAGTCAGTCAGTCAGTCAAGTCATTCAGTCAGTCAGTCAAGTCATTCAGTCAGTCAGTCAAGTCATTCAATCAGTCAGTCAAGTCATTCAGTCAGTCAGTCAAGTCATTCAATCAGTCAAGTCATTCAGTCAGTTAACCCTTTCAGGGTTTCGGCCGTACTAGTACGGCTTACGAGCCAGTGTCCATGATGTACTAGTATGCTTAAATTCTAGCGCCCTCAAATCTAGTGAGAGAAAGCTGGCAGGCCTACATATAAAAGAATGGGTCTATGTGGTCAGTTTACCTGGAGTTTACCTGGAGAGAGTTCCGGGGGTCAGTATAGTGTGCACAGTATAAAAAAAAATCCTGCAGCACACAGTGCATGAGAAAAAAAAAACTTTGACCATGTTTTTGGACTAAAACAGCGACTTTGCACTGTATTTTCCTATGGTATTTATTGTTGTATTCTAGTTTTCCTGGTCTTATTTTATAGAATGAAAGACATATTACAGAAATTAAGATGATTTTGACTGTTTTTACAATGAAAAATACCTTGAAATTGAGCTCAAATTGGCAGAAATGTTTGATTTTTACCAAAGTTCAAAAGTAAACAAATCATGCTGTCCAATACACGTCAACTGGTGAGTCTAATATTCTTTCACAAGTGCTCTGATATTATTTATACCATTTCTACACTAATGCAGTAGTCTGCATAACAGTAAATCTTCTATTTTTTTGTGAGAATAAAAATTCAAAGTGGAAAGCAAAAGAATGTAAGAGGGGCGTGGGGATGTGACTAATGAACAGAGGAAATGTTATTTTAGTGCCAGGAATGTCTTTCTTGTTTATTCTGGACTATTTGGAAATTGGCATCTTTTTAAATTTGTGTGAAATTGGCAAAATTCCCAAATTCTGACCACTGTACTGGATAGTTGAAATCGGTAAATGGGTGGTTTCTTGTACTCATTCGATAATAAAAATGGAGTTCTAGCGAAATAGTTATGATTTTTGTCGTCTAGTACACTGGAATTGGCCGAAAATAGGGCTCAAAGTGGGCAAATTCGCCGATGCGTAAACATCGTCGAGACCGCTAACTTCGCAAGAGCATAATTCCATGAGTTTTCCATCAAATTTCATACTTTTGGTGTCATTATGATCGGGAAAAGATTCTCTATCTTTTCATAAGAATTTTTTTTTTTTTTTTTTTAAATTTGGCAGACCCTGAGAACAAGTTTCTGAGAGGGCCTGTGGACCCTGAAAGGGTTAAGTCAGTCAAGTCATTCATGATGACACTCTTCAGGTCTCTTGTTCTATCTAGGCTGGAATATTGCTGCACACTAACAGCACCTTTCAAGGCAGATGAAATTGCTGAACTAGAAAATGTACAGAGAACCTTCATGGCACGCATAACTGAGATAAAACACCTCAATTACTGGGAACGCTGGGAGTACCTGAACCTGTACTCCCTGGAATGCAGGCAGGAGAGATACATGATCATATAAACCTGGAAAATCCTAGAGGGACTAGTACCAAACTTGCATACGAAGCAAAAGACTCAGCAGACGATGCAACATCTCCCCAATGAAAAGCAGGGGTGCCACTAGCACATTAAGAGACAACACAATAAGTGTCAGAGGCCCAAGATTGTTCAACTGCCTCCCAGCATACATAAGAGGGAGTACGAATAGCCCCCTGGCTGTCTTCAAGCAGGCATTGGACAAGCACCTAAAATCAGTACTTGACCAGCCGGGCTGTGGTTCGTACATTGGATTGCGTGCAGCCAGCAGTAACAGCCTGGTTGATCAGGCCCTGATCCACCATGAGGCCTGGTCACGGACCGGGCCGTGGAGGCATTGACCCCCGGAACTCTCTCCAGGTAAACTCCAGTCAAGTCGGTAAGTCAGATATGGTAATTAAAAGATCAAAACACAATTCACAATTCAACAAGAGAGAGAAGTGGAGCTGAACATGTATTATTCACGAAAGCTTGGATGGTGGTGTCGGGAGTGTCGAGTGTCGGGGGATGGTGAGAGGTCTCCCCCACTCACCCACAACAAGGCGACTTGAGGTAGGAAATGGCAGCCACCACTTGTCACATAATGACACAGTATTTTATTCATTCTAGAGTATATATCAGGTTTCTATTTATATTGTTTATTATGTCATATTAGATGAATTGTGATAGATAAATAAGCTGTCGAATTGTAATCCCGAATCACTGAAGTATTTTGTCGTGCCTCCTGAGAGCTGGAACAGATTAATTGCATTTCAATTAATTTAAATGAGGAAAATTGACTCAGCATACAAGCAAATCGGGATACGAGCAAGGTCACAGAACGGATTAAACTCATAAGTAGAGGTTCCACTGTATCTCTTTTATTCAGATGTGCCGCCACTAGTTCGCACAGCGAACGCCACAACATCCGCTCAGCAGTGCACATGCTTAGCTTGCCGTGGAAGCATCCCTCTTGTGCTGTGCTTGCATTTTGTGCTATTTGTGCAGTTATTTTGCCAAATTTCTTTTTTCTAACCATGGGCCCTAAGAAAGTAAGTGCAAAGGACAGTGCTGAGAAGAGGAGGATGATGATGTCCATTGAATTAAAGCATGAAATCATAGAAAAACAGGAGCAGGGTGTGCAGGTAGTGGAGTTGGCGAGGCAGTACCAGCATAGTACTTCTACGATATGAACAAATTGTAGCAATTAAATTCAGTGATAAAGTGTAGCACGTAAGTTAAGCGATTAAGCAATAGAAAAAGCACAACCCAAAATGAACTCCTCCAATCTCCTCTGCCTGTTTTTCCACCCTCCACCAGCATCTGTTCTCCAAGGTAAATATGTACACTTTATAAAACCAGTTTATTTCTTTACATTCTCCATTATGTTTTTATACAATGTTTCTTATTTTTAAATACGTACATCGTGATCTAGTGCAGTTAGGCTCACAAACACTCCATTTTCTTTTATAACAAGACCTCAGAAGGGGAAGCACGGATAGATATGGTCAGAGCGATAATTATTTTTACCTCGGGAATGGCCGCTACCACTCGTCACATAATGACATATTTTATTCATTCTAGAGTATACATCATGTTTCTATGCTATTTATATTGTTTATTATGTCATATTAGATCAATTGTGATAGATAAATAAGCCGTAGAGCTAGCTGATATTCGCGTTATATTGAAGTATTTTCACCTGCCTTCGGAGTGCCAGGAATTCCACTGGAATGGATTAATGACATTTCAGTTAATTTCAGTGAGGAAAATTGATTTGATATACGAGCAAATTGAGTTACGAGCTAGATCACAGAACGGATTAAACTTGTAAGTCAAGATACCATGTACAGGAAGGCCCCGCTTTACGGCGTTTCACTTTACGGTGTTCCGCTAATACGGTCATTTCAAATTATGACCAAAACTCGCTATACGGCTCCCCCCACCTGACTTTCTAATACGGTCACCGCGCCCCACCTTGTTTGTTTACATTCTTCGTGAGCTCAGTAAGCACTAAGTCTCTCCATTTTGTCTGGAAACTCCAAAATTTCAAATGTTTTTAAAAGTTATTTCATATTTTATATATACTCTGATAATTATACTTATTTTATACCTGTACTTAAATAAACTTACATACTGTGCTGGCATGCAGGTACACATTAAAATCAGTAAGAGTGTCTTATGTCTCCAGACGTCATATTAGTAATGATAATAATAATCATTTGTCTCATTTAAATGTCGTATATTACGTTAAATACACATTTTCATTAATCCATCTATGATATTTTTTCAAAATTATATAATAAACACGATGCATAACATAAAAAAGATGTTAAATACACCCCACAATAGAATAAATAAACATAAATATGAGATGTGGTAGCAGACGACTTGCACAAGTGAGGCCATATTAGAAATGCTAATAATAATAATAATGATCACCGAGTCTTATTAAATGTTGTATATTACATTAAATATACACATTTTTCATTAATCCATCCATGATATTTTTTTCAAAATTATATAATAAACACAATACATAACATAAAAAGATGATAAATACACCCACAATAGAATAAATAAACATAAATGAGATGTCGTAGCCAGATAACTTGTACATGTGATGCCAAGAATAACATTTTCTCTAATCTAACATAAGAGAAAATGTGTTACTGGGGGTAACTGTAGAAAATTATTCCTTTCGTATGTATGTAAGTTTATTCAGGTATACACAAATACAGTTACATAGATTATCATACATAACAACATATGTGTAGAGAACCTAGGAATAACCCAAAAGAGTCAGTGTGACTTATTTCCATTGCCTTCACTCAGAGCATCATTTCTTCTCAAAATGATGTTACATGAGAATGGGAGTGTTCTTCTTTATTTTATTCTACCGTATCAATGTATAGACAACCTGTACACAATGTAACTTGTACACAAACCAGACGTGTAACACTTCGTTTACAAAACTTAACCTTCGCCTGGTTTGTTTACATAACTCTGCGCCTGTCCTCTTCATGCACTCATTCTTTCTCTCTCTCATTTTATTCGTTTTATCTCATTACTTACTCCTGACCCTACATTAAGACTACAAATATTTTAAGGTAAGTAATGAGTGAACTGTATATACATTTTATTGCTCTGGGATGCTTAAATATCATGGAATATATGTGGTGGGTGGGTTGCCTGGTATGGTAGCCCGGCTGACTACCATACATACCACACTTGATTTTTTACAATAAATACTACTCATCTCACCCTATATTTTAAGGTAAGTAATGAGTGAACTGTATATACATTTTATCGCTCTGGGATGCTTAAATATCATAGAATTGTATGTGTGGGTGGGGTGGCCTGGTATGGTAGCCTGGCTGACTACCATACATACCACACTTGATTTCTTACAATAAATACTACTTGTCTCACCCTAGATTAAGACTATAAATATTTTAACCCTTTCAGGGTCCAAGGCCCAAATCTGGAGTCACGCACCAGTGTCCAAGATATTTCAAAAAAAAAATTTGTTATTTTTTCTTATGAAATCGTAGAGAATCTTTTTGTGAAGGTAATAAAACAAAAAGTACGAAAATTGGTGGAAAATTGACGAAATTATGCTCTCGCAAATTTTGATGTGTCAGCGATATTTACGAATCGGCGATTTTGCCGACTTTGACTCCCATTTTAGGCCAATTACATTATTCCAATCAACCAAAACTTAGCTATTTCACTAGTATTACTTCTATTCTATCGATTGAGCACAATAAATCGCCAAGTCAACTGTTTCAACTACAAAATAAAGTGATCGGAAATTGTTAATTTGGCCAATTAACACAAAGTTCAAAATATTCCAATTTCAAAATAGGGTCCAGAATGAACAATGTAGGCATTCCTGGCACTAAACTAACATTTCCTCTGTTCATTAGTTATGTTTTTGAGGCTTTACAAATAAATTGCATTTTGATTTTTTATTCACATAATGAATTTTTATTCACACCAAAAAATAGAAGATTTACTGTTATGCAATACTGTAATAATTGTATAAATATCATCACCATATTTTGTGAATGTATATTAGACCCCCCAGCTGATGTGTATTAGACGTGTGAGGTCGTTTGTTTACTCTTGAATATCGGCAAAAATTTAACATTTCCGCTACTTTGAGCTCAGTTTCAAGCCATTTCCAATGCTAAAACCAATCAAAATCATCTCTATTTCTGTAATATGTCTTCCATTCTATCAAATGAGACCAAGAAATCGCAATACAACTATAAAAAACATACGAAAAAAACACTGCAAAGTTGCTGTTTTAATCGAAAAATCATGATTTCATTTTTTTTCTCTCATTATGCACAGTGTGCTGCAGGATCTGTTTTATGTGGTGCACACATACCACATAGATGTATTCTCTCATATCTAGGCCCAAATGTACCACTCACAGTTTATCAGAGTGAGCTGAGCTCATGGCGTAGATCTACGGTTTGGACCCTGAACATAAAGCCGTAGATCTACGGGACGGACCCTGAAAGGGTTAAGGTAAGTAATGAGTGCACTATGTGTGTATTGTACTTTTTATTGTTTTTTGATGCCTGGTTCTATTGCTAACTTAATATATGTTAGTGTAAACTTGTTATCTAGTGTTTGTATGCATTTGTAAGTGGAAAAAAAGGGTGTTCCACTTTACGGCGGTTTCCGCTTTACGGCGGTAGCCTGGAACCTAACCAGCCGTATAAGTGGGGCCTTCCTGTACTTCACTACATTATTTTAGTCTAAGATGATACATCACATGACCAAAGCCGTTTGATACTCATAGCAGCACTAGCTACTAAGAGTATCTATATCTATCCTGGGTAATCATCCAGAGCTCACCTGCAGTTACTAAATTTCTTTGCATCACATCCATATTATATTGCTTTAATATATTTAGAAACAATTATTCTTCTTGACTAATATTCTAAGTTTATACCTGGAGTATACTTGGAGAAGGTTTCGGGGGTCAAAGCCCCCGCAGCCTGGTCTGTGACCAGAAATTCTAGGAACAAAAAAGATATCACGAAATAGCGAAATAAAATTAGCAAAATCAGATGAACCCCAACTCCCACCAACAGAAACAGCAAACAGACTCAATGATTTCTTCTCCACTATAGGACAAAACCTTGCCAATAAAATCCCAAGCTCAGATACCCCACCAAATGACTACCTCACCGGCAACTACCCGAACACACTGTTCCTAGCTCCGACTAACCCATTACGAAGTCTCCCTTATTATCAACACACTAAAAAACAAGGCAGGAGATTTAAATACCTTACCACCCCTTATATACAAAAAAGTGTCACAAGTGCTATCACCAATCATTGCAACACTCTTTAACAAATCCATTGAATCCTCCACCTTCCCTACAGTACTCAAAATAGCAAGGGTCACCCCGATCCACAAAGGAGGAGACCAAACAGAGTTGAATAACTATAGGCCAATATCCAACTTACACCCTCTCTCAAAAATCTTCGAAAAATTAATTCATAAACGAATCTACTCCTACCTTATCTCCCAAAACATACTAAACCCCTGCCAATTTGGATTCAGGCCTAATAAAAATACTAATGATGCTATTATACACATGCTAGAACATATAATACACTGCAATAGAGAAAAAAGAAGTCCCACTGGGGATCTTCATTGACTTACGTAAAGCTTTTGATACAGTTGACCATGACTTGCTCCACGTAAAATTGTCACACTATGGTATAAGAGGCACTCCCTCAACTACCTCAAGTCATACCTCAGCAACAGAAGCCAATATGTGTATGCAAATGGGGCAAACTCCTCTGCACAACCAATTACAGTTGGTGTCCCACAGGGAAGTGTCCCTTGCCCTCTCTCTCTCTTTCTCCTATACATAAATGACCTACCAAATGCTTCGCAATTACTCAAACCCACACTATTTGCAGATGACACTACATACGTCTTCTCCCACCCGAGCCCAGTCACGCTAGCCAATACTGTAAAATACCCGAATTACAGAAAATATCTACCTGGATGAGAACTAACAAAACTTACACTAAACATTGACAAAACCTACTTCATTCAGTTTGGTAACAGAGCTACAGATGTCCCTCTTAACATAATGATAAACGGATCACCTATCACAAAGCTAACAGAGGGAAAAATTCTAGGAATCCACCTTGATAATAGACTCAAATTTTCATACACATATACAACAAATTTCTAAGAAAATTTCCAAGACTGTAGGCATACTATCGAAGATACGGTACTATGCTCCACAGTCAGCCCTCCTGGCCCTATATCACTCTCTTATTTACCCCTATCTCACCTATGGAATTTGTGCATGGGCTCACAAGTAACCATCTCAGACCACTAATTACCCAACAAAAGGCTGCAGTTAGAATGATAAAAAAAATTCTCACTATAGGCACGCACACTCCACCAATATTCAATACACTAAACCTCCTCACCATACAAAACATCCATACTTACTACTGCACCTATTACATACATAGAACACTTAACTCTGATATTAACCCTCCCCTCAAACATCTCCTTGCCAACCTCAACAGAACACATGACCATAACACAAGGCACAGATCACACTTTGATGTTCCTCGTGTCCATCTCACACTATGTAAAAACTCAATGCACATAAAAGGCCCTAAAATCTGGAATTCATTACCTGTAAATATAAAAGAAACACTACCTGTTTATAAATTCAAGTCTCTTCTCAAAGATCACTTACTCACCCAAAACCAAATAAATACTGAATAACTGAACCTTATAAATTGTATATCTTAAATGTTTCTCACAATTATATCACATAAATGTTAAACCTAAAACCCAATCTAACTTTATTATTTTTTAAATACACTACCTAACAGAATACTCCATTCTACTGAATGTACAACAATGCATACAACCATATGACCTGTCTTTGTAATACTCACTTGTGCTTTATAGTAACCTGTTTACATTAATGTTTTATCACTGATTTCATCATTGCTTAGTTAATCTTAAGTTAATTTTAAGCCAGCCCGTAATGCTATGCATAGTATAAGTGGCTTTGGCATACTGCTCTTACCTGTATTTGTTGTACCTCTGTATGTGTGCTCAAATTTTTAAATAAATAAATAAATAAATAAATAAATAAATCAAAAGTTCTCCTAGGATGTATTTTAAGTACATTTACATTCTCACTTTTCAGGGATATTTCATGAGGCCAACAATTATCACAGGATTGGACGACAACTCTCGTTGCATGCAAGAAGAGATATTTGGGCCTGTAACATGCATTACACCTTTTGAAACTGAGGAAGAAGTAATTAATCGTGCCAACAACACAACTTATGGTCTTTGTGCATCTGTGTGGACTTCAAACCTTGGAATGGCACACAGTGTAGCTCATAAGCTGAAGGTAATAAATAACTAACAACTTTTAGTTTGCAATAAAAACTCATTCAGGTATTTACTAATGCAGCTTTACATATTTCTTTATGAAAACAATTTTTTTTTTTTTTTTTTTTTTTTTTTGGTAATAAGCTTAAGTGAATATTCCATAAAGAAATAAGATTTTAATTGGTAAAACATTTGCCTTACATAGTTTTATCAATCTACATAAGTGAGAAATCAGGCACAAAGTTCTTCAACATTTTACAGTAATATATCTGCCTAACAGTAGTCGCCATTATTTGTGGTATGTATAATGTACAGGTTAAGCTCAAGGAACTTTATTGCAAAAGGTGAAAAGTACACATGACACCAAATCAAATGGTTTAAGACAGTATTGTATATAGATTTTGAAATCTTTCAGGTTGGAACTGTGTGGACAAATTGCTGGCTTGTGCGAAGTATTGATATGCCTTTTGGAGGGGTCAAGAGCAGTGGGATGGGACGTGAAGGAACCGAGGACTCGCTTGAATTTTACACAGAATCTAAGACAATTTGCACTAAATTTACTTAAAGCTTATGCACAATGAAGTTGAAATATGTTTATTTGGAAAACAAAAGTGGTATTAAAATTGCAAATACAGTAGAATAATGTACAGTAGACCGTCATTTAACATGGTAGTTACGTTCCTGAAAATGGCACATTAGATAAAACTGTGTTAGATGAACTTTAGAACTTTGGGGAAAAATAGGGTTACGTTCCTAAGAGCCCCAAATAAGCCAAACAACTTTTTTTTAGGCCCCCACATCTTACAAAGATAAAAGTGAATATGGAATTGTAGTTCACTGTTGTGATGTATTACGTTATTTTTTACTGGTTAAGACTATAAATGTAACAGAAATAATAATATTTCTTACCGTAAATTGTGGGTGCTGGTGTTTGTGGATGATTGTGAAGAGAGTGGAGAGTTATGCTGTGGCCCTACTAGACTGAGGTGGATGGTAGAGGTTCTGGTACTGAAGGTTGCATTGGAGTGTCTAACTTTAAGTCATTCAGTCAGTCAGTCAAGCCAGTAAGTCATTCAGTCAAGCAAGTCATTCAGTCAAGCAAGTCATTCAGTCAAGCAAGTCATTCAGTCAAGCAAGTCATTCAGTCAAGTAAGTCATTCAGTCAAGTAAGTCATTCAGTCAAGTAAGCCATTCAGTCAAGTAAGTCATTCAGTCAAGCCAGTCATACAAATTCAAGTTTACCTCTTTTTATGTGTAGAAAGTAACAATTCATTACAGTTATCTCTTGTCTAATATCTTTGTTTCCTTCTTTAATTCTAAGACTTAAATGCTTATACCTTTTCTTGCCACTTTCAGCAACATTAGTATTCCTACTGGGTGTCATGATTGCTTGGCAGATACAAGATATAGTAATTAAAAGATCAAAACAATTCACAAATACAGCTAGCTTGTAGCAGAGAAAGACTGGAAACATATGAAATATGATTGCTGGGATGGTGGGGTGGTGTCGAGGGGTGGCAGCGGATGGCGGGAGGTCTCCCCGGTTGATCCACAACAAAGCAGCCGCTTGAGGAAAAGGGATTTTTTTTTCCTTCCCACAAACTGAACCATGTTCAATTAATTTTACGACGTGTTACATAAAATTGCGCCGCAATTCTTCAATCGTGCTATACCCAAATCATGCCAAATACTCGTGCTAAATGACGGTCAGCTATAGTTGAAGTGCATGGGTTCATCAAATATATGAATGATGGTAACTGTGCTGTCATACATTAATCTTGATACTGAGCATCTTTGACAGTGTTGTGTATCCTGTTGGGGACAGAAAGGTTTTGTCTTAACAGTACATATAATCAGTTTATTACTATTGTAACTCTAATGACACTTAGACATTGCATGATGTATATTCTGTATTGTATTTCAGGAGTGCTGAAAATATTCTTCATTGGTAATGTACTAAGGAAATACAGTCTTAATGAGCTTCATGCAGTCAGTAGGCTTTAAACCTAACAAAAACAACTGGATCCATTATTCTTGTGGATAGTTCATTACTACTGTAACTGCTTAGGTATATATCAGAATGTTGGGCCCATGACTTGAAATTTTTGACTGCCACCTATAAGAAGGGCATTATTGGGTGATGACTGCCCACACAATGGGTATAAGGTAACTACTGGTCCTCCCACAGGATGTGTATGGAGGTTATAATGATCTAGGGTGGATATTGGTTTTGTTATTAAACTGTCCAAATGTAGATCTACGTTTTTTCAACATTTGAAAGTATGTAAAAAAACGTAGAGATGTTTTTTTTTTTACATTTGAAAACGTGTAAAAACTTTGATCTACTTTTTTTTTTGTTATACTTGAAAATATGTAAAAAAAACGTAGATCTACTTTTGGAGCACTACGCATGTGAACGTAGATCTGTTTGGACAGTTTAGCGGTTAAACTAATTTATTGTACACTGTATTCTGACAAGTATATTACAGAAATACTGTGCATCCTATGGACTTTCTGATTATTGTATAGTATTTTGTAAATGCAGTTATTGGCAATAAAGAATCTAAATCTAAATTTCGTAAATAAATGAAATAAACAATTATGCTTTGATAATACTTAGATATATTTTGTATTATTTTAACTTAAAGCAAATAACTTATTCTCAAAGTCAACTACAATGATACATCCCTATGTCCTATGTAAACAATAACATCATCAATGCATTTCTCAAGTCACTAAATTTTAACATAACCTTTATTGTTCTTATACAAGCTTGACCTAAACATGACACTAAAAACAACCTACCTGGTTTACTCAGCCATATATAACTGCAGATCTAACCAAAATGGAGGTGGTACCACAATGAAGTGGTATGTAGTGTGTAGTACCACAATCTACCACTGAGATGCAATGTATTAACACAACTTGTGTCAAAGATGATCTATATGAATATATATTTGCTCAGTTCACTACTGAAAACTTAAAGATGCCACTTATAATAGGCACTGTCCACAGACAACCTCACACCAGCACTAGACAAATATGACTTGACAGTTACTGGAGACTAACATTGATCTCATGCAGTCAGAAGACTCCCAAATAACTGGTTTCCTAAACAATATGTATAATTGCTTCTTCACATGACTGCATCTAGACAAATATAACAGCTCCTCTTAAAATTGCCGTTATCACAGTCAATATAACAAATTTTTAGTCCACTTCCCTAGTCATCAATGTAACTAAGCAACTACAGTGGACCCCTGCATAATGATATTAATCCGTTCCTGAGAGCTCATTGTTATGCGAAATTATCGTCATGCGAATGAATTTTCCCCATAAGAAATAATGGAAATCAAATTAATCCATGCAAGACGCCCAAAAGTATGAAA
>NC_069409.1:16183278-16212173 GCF_026875155.1 Cherax quadricarinatus
GCCTACCAGCTTTCTCCTGCAAGATTTGTCATTAGCTCTCTTCTGACAGGTAAGAGGCAGTTAGATTTTCATTTACTGTACAGTATGTATTTCAATTAAATTTTCATTTAGTATTCGTTTTTGCAGTTTCTGTGTGCTTTATAATTTTATACATTGTTTTATGTAGTAGTTAATACATTATTAAATTATGTAATTTTTGGTCTATTTACATTATTCTTTATGGGATAAATTGGTTTGGTTGTCAACCATTTTGGTTGTCAAACCAACATCTGGAACGAATTAAGTTCGACAACCAAGGTTCCACAGTATTTTATTTCTTACACATTAATGCAGTTTACTCATCTTCACACTACATTATGAATAATTATGCTAGACAATTAGACCCACAATGCAGTAATAGTAGTAATAGTTGTGATATTTACTGAATGCTGTGTAGGTAACTCAACATCACTTTTAGCAATTAAAAATTATATACAACACAATGAAAACAAAGATAAAACTAAAAAAAAAAACAATAAAACCAATGAACACGAATAAAATACTGAACACAAATAAATACTGCTATACAAAGTTAAAATAGCAAGCATCAGTTAAAAATCCCCCTACGTTATATGGAAAGACCCTTGAAAGTTCCTCGAGATCCCTACAGCCACTTGAGTAGTTATAAAAGCTATGGTGTAGGTGGAAAGCCTAAGCAGTGGGCAAACTGTTAAAAATGTGTTCCGCAGTCAACGGCACACAAACTACAATGGGGAAGGGGAGAGGGAAGGAAGCAGGAGCATTTGCGAACATGTGGCTATGACTGAGGTGTGTTTATCTGAGCCTCAGTCGACAGTCCTGTTGAAGGTGAAACACCCACGTCCTGCCCAACCCTGTATAACTTACTGCCACTTTCCAAGGGCATATCTGTGGATATGGTCTATGAAGTCATTGTATGGTAAATTCTATAGAGTAGGCTTGCTACAGCAATATTTCCCCTGGCATCTGCCCTCTCATTTCCCTAGACACCAATTATGGCCCAGGCACCAACAGAACACATCCTTGTTCAGAGCAGATAGGGACTCTGCATACACAGTGAAATGAGAGCCAAGTAAATCACCAATCAAGACAAGAGCAACAAGGATTACAGTGAACACATGAATGACTCTTGGTATCTGTGCACATTAAATATCCTAACTAGCAATCATCCAAAACCAACATTATTATCCTCTTCTTTTTGGCCTGTCAGTAAGGATAGCCTTTAAGCATGAACAGTATCATGCTCTAAGAAAATAACCAAAGTCTGCCCACAAAAAGAAAACTTTGGGTACTATTCAAGAAGGGAAGAGAGAAGCCAACCACTAACCATACACACATCGAGGCCACAATTCAGGAGAGGAGCCTCGCATCTGAATGCAAAATGGCAAAAGAAGCCTCATGATGAGTAAGGGCTCCTCTGCCTTCTCACCCCTGCAAATACTGCACTATAAGCCGGGTTGGCAGTGATAACACTGAACCCGTAACAGGTAGCATAGGCAAAAAACGTCAGAACCTCCTGTATAGTCAGAAAACTTAAGTGGGAGAATAACGACACAATACACCAATGCTTCACACGGGATGGGAAAATTCTTGTTAGGAAAACAAATGTAGGTCACTGTACACAATCACGAACGAGAATGATCTATCACGATTTCTCAGGGATACTAATCTTACAGAGAATAACTAAACAATGTCCAACTTAAAAGCCTACATAGTGTAGTGTATGTTTTGCTCCATTATTGTTCAAATTTCATTGTACAATCTCTTAGTAACTAAATAATCAACTACCTCATTTTGTGATTTTACTAGTAAGCATAAGTCACCTTATGTAATTTTCTTATTTACTATTGTTTGCTTAAACATTAGCTGAATTGATACTTTCTCTGTCCATATTACTACCTCTATTTTTTTAAATACTATAAAAGGATATTACTTGCAAAAAATTAAAAATTTAAACTTTTTTACAATAATTTAATTTACTTTAACTTTTTTTTTGGATTTTTAAATTAACCATTACTTGTCAAATTTACCTTTACCTTTTTTAAAATACCACTTTTACAATCTTGAGTACTTTTAAATTTACCTTGAATTGCCAAAAAACCCTAGTATAAAAAACCGTGCAATATTAAATGAAATAAACTTTTACTTTTTTCCCCTTTTTTTGAAATCTTTATTACTTACAAAAAATTTTATTAAAAACCATTTTTACTCCCAGAAATTTTTAAATTTTTTGAACATTAAACATTTTTTTTTATATTTCCCCATAACATTTTTTGGGCCAAATTATCAATTTTTGGTATTTTCCCAAACCCCAAACCTTTATTTTATCCTTTGTACCTGTGACCTGTTTTCCATTTTTTCAATCATTTTTAACCAAGACATTCCCAATTGTTTTTTTTTTTTTACAATTTATTTTTTTGGGATTTTAAATTTTGGAATTTTTTTGTAAATTTTAAAACCCCTATTTTAAAAACCTTTTTGATTTTGGGTCAACAAAACCTTCCCAGACTCTAGTGCAATTGAAAGTACCTTTAAATTTGTATTTTTATATTAAAGTTTATTTTTAAAAATTTTCCTACTCTAAGGTTTTTCATATCTTAGGACTAAAATTTGTGTGTGAAATTTGGGTTTTTTTTTCAATTATTTTATTTTTCCCAAGGGCCCCTTAACTTCTTTTGCTAATAGAAACCCAACTACCTCATATATCTTTTTTTTTCTATTTTTTTTATTTTTTTTGCTCCCTTTAACTTGTAAAATTTTTTTTTTGTAAATTTAAAAATCTATTTTATACTCTAATTCTTGAAAACCAATTTATAAAAGCCCTTTAAAGTGCAATTAAAATTTGAGATCTTTTTCCCTTTTTTTATTTTTATTAGATAAACTCATTGTACTATAGCCCAAAAAAAAATTTTACATTAAATATTAGCCCAATTGCAATAATTAGTGGGACTGGTGCTTTTTTTAAATTTTGTATTTTTTATTTTTAGTTTAAAAACTAGTTTTTTACTATACTCATTCTAGTTTCAAAACATAGACTCCAAAAAAGAAATTATTTAGACCTTAGTCCCAATTACAAGTGAGAGTCTTTTTCAATTTTAAATTTGTATTTTTATATTATTATTTTAAAACCCTATTGTCTTTTTTTTCCTTTCCCAGCACAACACATAACAACATCAATTTCCCTTTATGTTTTAGTGATTTTACTTTTATATGACCAAAATACTCTAGCTATATACTTATCCAAGCTTCCCACCATTTACAGATATCATACAAAGAACTAAAACCCATAATTTCCGGTTTATAAAAAACCAAATTTTTAAAACCCTTGAAGATTTTTTGATAAAATTTAAATGATCAAAAACCTCCAAAACTAAACCCCCAAAATAAAAACCTTTTGGGAAAAGAAAAATGTTTTTAAATTACATGCATCACAACCCCGCACACCCCAAAACAAGCAAAAAGGGCCAAAAAAAATTCATACTTAAAAAACACAGGTCCTTAAGAAAACACTATGATGACCCCTGCCCCCCTTTTGAAATCCTAAAAAAACCCTTTCCCCCATTTTTCTTACTGAGCCCCCGGGCCCCTTAAGCGGGACCAAAAATTATCTACCCTCTCCCCGGGAAATACACAGAAATTTCAAAACTGAAAGCCCAAAACCAAATTTGGGGGGGTTGGTTTTTGGGCAATTTATTACTCAAACCCCAGTTTTCTTTAATTAGCACCATTTTGCTTTAGTGATAATATGGGGAATACATTTTTGCAAATTTTTAACAAAAAAAAAATTTAAAACAACTTTAAAAATTTGGGTGCCTTTTAACCGGAAAACCTCCCCAAAAAAACCAAAATTTTTCAGTAGAAAAAAAAAGTCCAAATAAAAAACAACAAATGAAAAAGCCCCCACCTTCCTTAGCGGGGAAACTTCAACATAACCTTGGCTTACTAGATGATCAGCCTGTAACTGATTTCATAAACCCATTGAACAACAAACTTCTCATACCAACAAAAAACAACCAAACCCGGCCACGAGACAAGTGCAACCAAAAATAACCCCCAATGGCCCCAAAATATAACCCCCCCTTTAAAACAGGGGTAATTTACCCGATGCACTACAGCCCCTTTCCCCAAACCCCCTCCCGCAAACATTAATAAACCAAACCCCTTGAAAACAACCAAAATCTCATTTAGCCCCCATGACGGGCCTCAAAAGGAAGTTCACAACTGCCTTGAGATTGTTGATGGTACAGAATTTTTCCAAGGCCAATGGTAATTTATGACTGGACAACATTTTTTTTTAACAAATTTTTAGGGTATACAACAAACATTTTCCTATAAAAAACGGAAAAAAATCACAAACAAAAGGTTGGTTTTCCCATGGCTAACCCCACCCTTTTGGGAAAACCATTGACAAGAAAAACCAAAAATGAAAAGCAAAATAACAGGGCTTTTAAAACACAAAGATATTTTTAAACACTTTATCATTCTCACCCCAAAATAAAAAGAAAGCCAAACAACTTACTAATCCCATAGATTACAACACTAGAGGAGATATAAAAAAGACCTGGAAAACACTCTCTCAGATTTTTAGGGAAACCCCCAGACTGAAAAAAAAAAAAAGAATATTGTCCCAACTAAACCAAAAGGAAAAACCACTACATCCCACTGAAAACAGCTAACAAAAAAACGACTTCTTCCAACCCTAGGATCTAATCTCGCCCAAAAAAATCCCCCATACTAATTTCCCATTCCGGGGGGGCACCCGTTTGGGGAAATTTCCCCAAAATTCCCCTTTTATTTCACCAACTTTACCCCGGAAGTCACCGAGATTATAAAGTCATTAAAAAAAAACCAGGGAATCTGTCTTTAAAGTCCCACCAAAACTGTACAATGACGGCCCATTCCTTTCGGGAGGGTATTTCATTACTTTTTAACAAATACTAGAAACTAGCACCTTCCCCAAAAATCTCAAGATGGCAAGGGGTTTCACCAATACATAAAGGGGTGACCCCCGACTTTAAAAAACTATAGGGAAAATCAAATTCCCTTGCTATCCAAAAACTTTTGGAAAAATCGTGCACAAAGGGGACATATTCATTTTAACAGCACAAAACATACCAACCCCCCGCCAATTTGGATTTAGGAAAAAAAAAACCCCCAAACCATAACCCCCCGGCCCGGGGTTTAACCCGGTCATGAGTCCCCAAAACCGGAAACCCGCCGGGTTTGCCACTAGCCCCAGTAGCCACAATAAAATTCAAACCAACTAGGGAAAATTTCTAAAAAACCCTAGAAAATTAGCCCCAGGCACCTCTGTGACCAAAAAAATGAAGTTTTTTCGACGAATCTCCGCTACGTTTGGGCCCTGACGACTCTAGCCCTCATGTTGACGGCCCCGTGAAGGGACTTGAGCTAGAGTTCGCCGGCCACGCTTGCTGGAGATTTTGTCTGTAAAAACCCTTTCATTTTTTGGTTCCCCAAGGTGCCTGTGCCCAACTTTCCCTTTTTGTAAATATACCTAGTTGGTAACTTATTGTGGCTACTGGTCTAGTGGCTAAAGCGAAGGGCTGGAGTTTTGAGACTCTATGACCGCGGGTTCAATCCCGGCCGGGGGTATGGTTTATTTGCAATCGTGTCATTACGATTTCTTGAGTCATGTTGACGGCAGTGAAGGGACTTGAGCTAGAGTTCGTCACGGCACGCTAGCTGGAGATTCGTCTGTAAAAACTTGCATTTGTGGTCACAGAGGTGCCTGTGCTAACTTTCCTATGGTGTAGAAATATACCTAGTTGGATGAATCTTATTGTGGCTAGCTGGTCTAGTGCTAACGCGAGGGCTGGAGTTTTGAGACTCTATGACCGCGGGTTCAATCCCGGCCGGGGGTATGGTTTATTTGCAATCGTGTCATTACGATTTCTTGAGTCATAAAAGCACTAATGATGCAATCATAAAAATGCTAGATCTGCTTTACACAGCATTGGAAAATAAGGAATATCCACTAGGAATTTTATTGACCTAAGAAAAGCTTTTGACACAGTAGACCACGACATCCTACTCCACAAACTTGACCATTACGGTATAAGAGGCCATGCGCTTGCTTATTTCAAATCTTACCTTACTAATAGGTATCAGTATGTTACCATTAAAGACACAGCATCAACAACACGGCCACTTGATACTGGAGTTCCGCAGGGAAGTGTCCTTGGTCCCCTGCTCTTCCTCATATATCATCAATGATCTTCCAAACGTATCCCAACACCTGAAACCATTCTCTTTGCTGACGACAAAACTTATGTCATCTCTCTCCCAAAATCTTGCACCCTCAACACCATTGTTAATGAGGAGCTGATCAAAATATCGACTTGGATGACAGCCAATAAACTTACGCTTAACACTGACAAAACCTACTATATTATGTTTGGTAGCAGAGCAGGAGATGCACAAATTAACATTAAGATCAACAACACTCTAATTACCAGACATAATGAGGGCAAATTCCTAGGCCTATACCTTGACAACAACCTGAATTTCAGCACCCATATCCAACACATAACCAAAAAAGTATCCAAAACAGTTGGGATCCTCTCCAAGATACGATACTACGTGCCGCAAAATGCCACTCACTTATTTATCCATACCTCACCTATGCTATTTGTGCTTGGGGATCAACTACAGCAACACACCTAAAGCCAATAATAACCCAACAAAAAGCTGCAGTAAGATAATCACTAAATCCCATCCCTGGCAACACCCCCCCCACTCTTCACAGATCTAAACTTACTCCCTGTTCAGTACATCCACACTCACTACTGTGCAATCTACATCTACAGGACCTTAAACTCCAATATCAACCTTGACCTAAAACGCTTTCTTGATAGTTGTGACAGAACCCACAGGCATAACACCAGACACAAACATCTCTACGACATTCCCCATGTCCGACTAAACTCTTTACAAAAATTCAATGTATGTCAAAGGCCCTAAAATCTGGAACACCCTACCTGAGAACTCTAGAACTGCAGACACATTCATCACCTTCAAAACTACCATTAGAAAACATCTTATCTCCCTGAAAACCCCATCAACTAACTACACGAATACCACCTGGTGGTTCACACTTACACTCACTCACCCATTTGACCATAACAGAAATATAATCTCAATCTTAAAATAATGAATCCTATGATACTCCAATACTGAAACCATGTACTGTGCCAAACAAAAGCATTCACATTGCTAAACTCACAAACTAGTATTTAGTCACTTAGCCATAATACCAACTTACCTCATAATTTGTAATATTTTAAAATAAGAATTAAACTAAGTCTGCCCGAAATGCCTAGCCATGCTAGGCGTTCTAGTGGTACACTCTGTAATCATTATTTAACTACATGTAAACCACACAACAACCAAATTCTGTAAATTCAACATTGTAATCTTTATAGAGAATAAACTTTGAATTGAATTGAATTGGTGGAGATCCAGGAAAAACTCACTAGACTTGACAAAGTTTCCCCTTGACAGGGAAAATACGAATGCACCCATGCAAAGCCATATCCCTATGTGATGAACATGGTTCATCAAGCTTAGCCAAAACTATCTACCCTTTTTCTTGTCATTACAGGTGCCGCCTTATTAAAGCATCCCTTATACACAACATTCCTAACATGAATGTTATGCCTTGCTTGTGTCTGTTGATGGCTGCTTTTCTCATTACGTTGTCTAATGCTCTAAATTTCAAAAAGCTCTTGACTTGACCTGACATTTCCCTCTCCTCACCTTCCCTTTTCCCCCTTTAAAGTACTTTCCCTTGCCTTTCTTTTTTCCCTCCCTTTTGGTGGCTTGTCCTAGGGGGATATTCCCCGGGGTTTTTTTGTCCAATGTCCCGGGCCAGTAGCTTTCCTCAGTTCCCCTTTGTTTTTTTTTCTTATGCACTACTACATTTCTTCATTAAAACTGCCCCTACTACCTGCCACTCCTGCACCCCACCACTACTACTGTGCCCCCACCGCACCACACTATATACTGCCACCCCTGCACCCCCACAAAACTCTACTGCCACTCCTGCAACCATACTATATACTGCCACCCCTGCACCATTTACTACTACTACTGCCACCCCTTTACCACTATTCTCCACTCCTGCACCATATACTATACTGCAATAAATTGGTAAAATTACCGACAATTGTAAATAAAAGGACACAAGGAACAAATGTGAATTTATTGGGGAAAACTTTTCGTCTCCCTCCTGCACCTCTAATACTGCACTCCTGCTATACTACCACCCCTCCCACCCCTACTCTCCCACTCCTGCCCCACTAACCTCTGCTGCCATTCCTGCAACCACTACTCCCACTACAACTCCGCCAAAATTACTGCTACTACCTCTCCTAAAACCGCTATAATGCACTCTGACCACTACACGGAAAAACTCCGCACCACTATTACCCCCACTCTTGCACTTTTTAGTACTACTATCATCCTGTCATTAATCTATTAAACTCCTGCCCACCACCACATACTACTGCCCTCCCCCCACCACCCATTACTACTACCACTCAGCATACTAACTGCCATTTTCCTGCCCCATTCCACTATGCTAATCCTGCCCCATTCTACCCTCTTGCACCATTACTGCTATCCCACTCCTCACCAGTACAATCTACTGCCCCTCCGCACCTTACTGTACTCCCACTTCTGCCCTTTTATGGTACTCCACCCTGCACCCTATATCCCAAATCGGCACCATTATTGTTACACTCCTGCCACCATTTACTCACTCCTGCCCCCCACCACACTTCTGCCCCCTTTTGCACCATTATGCCTCCACTACTGCCCCCCATATACACCACTCCTGCCACCACTACTACGCCCCATATACTATGGCCCCCTGCCCATTACTGCTACTGCCACTCCTGCACCACTACTACACCACTCTTGCAATTAGTACTACTACCACCCGGCATCTTATGCTACTACACTCTGCACCACAACCATTATATCCCAACCTGCACTCTGCTACTGCACCCCCTGCACCACTACACTCCCACCTTGCATATTAGATACACCACCCTGCCCTTACTCTACTGCCACTCCTGCCCATTAGCTACTCCCACTCCGCCCCATTACTGCTCTCCACTCCTGCCCCTACTACGCCACCCTGCCCATTATTGATACTCCCTAATCAAACCCTCCTTTCACCCCACCATATAGTATGCTACTACCAACTCCCCCACTACTACTACCACTCCTGCACCTTACTGCTATACCACTCCGCACACTACTACTATTTACCACCTGCACCTTTATTGCTGTTACCACTCCTCCCCACTACCACCTTCCCTGCAAACTCTCCCACCATCCTGCACCTTACTGCTGTTACCACTCCTCACACTACACTACTACTTCTGCCACCCCTTGCAAAAACCCATACTGCCCTCCTGCACCTTTAAACTACACTCCTAATCCTCACCATTACTACCACTCAGACCATTACTGCTACTACCACTCCGCACACTACTACTGCCAATCCTGCCCATTATTGCTCTCCCCCCTGCACCCCCACCATATTGGACGCCACCTTGCACCATTACGCTACTCCCACTACTGCACCATACTGCTACTACCACTACTGCACCACTACTAAACACCATTATATTTCCCACTCCGATTTAAACCTGCCATCCTGCACCATTTTGCTACTACCACCCCTGCACCCTAGTACTACCATCCTGCACCCCCACCATCTAGTAGCTACTTTTGCACCTTACTGCTATACCACTACTGCCCCACTACTACTACCACCCTGCCATTACTGCATCCCACTCCTGCACTACTACTGCCATCCTGCACTGTACTCTTGCACCATTACTGCAAACCCATACTGACCCCACATACTGCCACCCCTCACCATTACTTTTACCCCTCAGACATGCTACATACTCCCATCCCTGCACCTTACTGCTCTCCACTCCTGCCCCACTACTACTACCACCCTGCCCCTTACGGCTACTACCCCCTGAAACAGCACTACTGCCACTCCACCCCCACTACTACTACTGACCCCTGATCACTACTACTACTCCCACCCCTGCACCCCCACCACTCCCAAATTTTGCCCTTTACTACTACGCACCACTACTACACACCCCCCCACTTAGGACTGCCCCCTTGACTTTTACTGCTCTACCACTACTGAACCACTATTACCCCCCTTGCACCTTATTGCTCCCCCACTCCTGCCCCATACATACACTCCTGCACTACTACTCCACTCCTGCCCCACTATATACTGCAACCCTGCCCATTACTGTTACAAACCCCTCATGCACCACTACTACTATACCACCACTCCTGAACCCTACTACTACCATCCTGCCCAATAGTACTACGCCACTCTTCACCACTATTACTACTGCCCTCCTGCACCCCACCACTCCCCACATTTGCACCATTATACTTTTACCACCCTGCCCATACCCCCACTACTTCTACTACCCTCCGCCCCAAACTCCCACCACCCGCACCTTTTCTGCTACTACCACCTGCACCACCCACTACTTCCACTTTCAAACTAATAATTTTCCACTTTCATCATTTACTCCCCATACTATTTTACTACATTTATCACTCTACACCCCTATTTACTACACACTACCACTATTTTTAAAACATTATACTTTTTTATACACACCATTATACTACACCCTACATTATTTACTACATTACTTGTGTTATACTTCACTACTCTGTTACTACTATTTTCCCCCTCCTTCGAGTTCTTCTTCTGCCATTCTCCTTTTTTCCTTTCACTTGTAACTTTTGCGACTGCTTGTCCCTGATTTTTTCTTGTGCTACTGCTAATCTCATCCTTGCAATACATACTAGCCAAGCCTTAAAGAGCACCGTTGCAACCTTCGGTGTTTCCACAGAGACAGACTGGAGAAAACTTAAATCGTCTTTAGGTATTAAAGGACCACAAAATTGCATTTTTATGAGCAAAAAATTTTTACTTTAGGTAAAAAGTAAAGAAATTTTTTTTAAGTGTTTTAGTAATTGTGGGTGTTTTTAGAAAAGTTTTGTATGTTAATGCAAATGGATGAAATTTCAGACTAAATGTATATACTATAATGGAGAAAAAAAGTATTAAACTTTTTTTATGCAGGTTTAAAATTTTAGCCTGAGGAGGTGTTGTCAACTACCTCTGAGAGAGCCTATGGCGGGCTGGGCCCAACGTCCAGGAAACCCCTTATCTCCTTACATTTAAGCTGGCCCCAGCCCCGATGTGTGGCAACACAGTGTTGCCAAACCATCGAAATGACCTCTGTCACTGCCTCATGTTCTGTAAAATTCTCCCAAAAAGTTGGTTGGGAAGTTTCATGGTTAGCCCTTTAATTTGGGGCCCTTGATCTGGTTAAAAGGCTCTGATCCAAGGAAACAGAGCTATCCCCTTCCTTGGATCAAATCTATGCAAAAAATTTCCTAAGGTGATTTGATCCCTTCAGGTTTTCCTGTCCCTACAAAATTTTAAAAAGTATAAAGGCCTGTGTGGTAGCTGCAGTGGTGGGGCCGGATGGTAGCTGCGTGGTGGGGTCTGTGTGGTACGCGTGGGGGGGTCTGTGAGGTAGCTGCAGTGGGGGGGGCTGTGATGGGATGCAGTGGGGGGGGTCGTGGTAGCTGTAGTGGTAAGCAGGGATGGTTGCGTAGTGGTAAAGCAGGGATGGAGTTGTAGTGGTGGAGCTTGTGATGGTTTTTTAGAGTGATGCGTGGCAGGGCCGGATGTAACTGAAATGGTGATTTTGATGGGGCCTGAGGGAAATACCTAAAGTGGTGATTTTGGTTGGTGCCGGGGGGAATACCAAAGTGGGTTATGGGAGATGTGGTTTTGGTGAGGATTATGACTGTGGTGGTGCCTGAAAAAGGGATGTTTTTGGGGTTGAAATGGTGCTGTGGTGGTGACCGATGATGGGTGTGGTGGTGACCGAGGGGTGTCTAGAGTGGCTGTGGTGGGGTGATGAGGTGACCTAGATGAGGGGGGGTGGTTTACTAGGGGGTGACCTGAGATGGCTGTGGTGGGACTGAGATGAGGTGGAAATGGGAAAAATTTTTATCTTTCCGTATTACATGTGTACAGCTGTCGTGTAGTTGCCTGTTAAAAAACTTCTCTAACAGTCTTAGGGTGTGATTGTAAAGTATTTTTGTGTTGTGAGCGATTTTCCCCGCTGGGTAGTGAACATGGTGTTTGGCTGGGCCCAACTGCAGGGGAGGTCTTTTAACACATTGGTTCCCTTTGATCTCATTCACGGTCTACATCACTGGCAGACACATTGCTCAAGTTGCCCCCCAAGTTCAAAAAATTATCACTTGAATGAGTATACCGTATTAAAAGTTTACTAAGGTGATTCTAGAGTGAAGAGCGTTTCAGTTGGGTATGGGCTTTTTGGAATGGGCATGATTTGCAAAAAGGGATCAAACCCCCCACCATAATTTGGGCTGAATATGCAATAGGAATTTTATTTAAATTTTTTTACAGAAATTTTTGCCCTTATCATGTCTTTAAAAATAAAAATAAAATAAAAATAAAAAAACCATTATTATTTTTTCCAAGAAGATACATTACTTTACATAGATAATCACCTTATTTATACTTACATGGAAAAGTTAGTTATACAAAGCTTTTCGGGGACTTAACTGGAATTGTAAAGATAAACAAAAATAAACATTCATCATAAAAACACATAAAAAAGTATATGAAAAAAAATGCTTTTTCGTGGACCCCCCCTTTACGATCAGCTCCCAAGCGCCAATTTGTAAGGTTTTATGTAAGTGCGTTTGTAGGTTTTGTTTTGGGGTCGAAATTGACTAATTAATTCACAATATATTATGGGAACAAATTCGTTCGTACTGGCACCTGAAAACTTTTAGAATGAAATAATTTTGCAAAGGGGTCCATGTATTTGGGAAAATGTACAATTTTACTACCCCATATTAATAATAAATTAATTGCAAAATTAAAAATGTATGTTTTTGTCATAAATTGTAACTTTTAATAAAAATAAAGTAAAATATTGAATACAGTGGAACCCCTTTCGATTTTTCCCGATACAAGCAATCGCTCGGCAGTTTTTTGCTTCCAGACGCGTGCAAAAAATTTCCAGTGCGTGTGGGCCCCAAAGGGAGGGTTCCTTTACGCTGGTGAGGGGGTTTTTGTTTTTACACAAAAAACCCCCACATAAAGGGGAAGCTTACGAACCCTTTCGGTCCCCTTTGGGCCTTTACAAAACACACATCCAGAAATGGGGCAGGAAAACTATTAAAAAGGGAGAAAGGTGGGGGTGGTAGTAGTAGTCAAGAATGGATAAAAAACCCACAAAATGAATTAAACACTGCGCAAAAACTGGGCTCCCTATATAGAGTTTCGCCATCCAGCCAGCCAAAAGGGTGGCGAAAAGTCCCCAAAAAAAGACAACCAGACGCCGCACATGTGTCAAGACGAAGAAGACGAAGAAGACGAAGAAGAAGACGAAGACGAAGAAGACAAAGAAGACAAAGAAGACGAAGAAGACGAAGAAGAAGAAGACGAAGACGACGACGACGACGACGACGACGACGACGACCCAGTCAAATACAAAGGAAGGGGAGCACTGCAAGAGAGCTAGGTGCCCACAGAGGGAGAGCAAGTGCACAGAGGTGCTCTTGCTCTCATTTGTTTGTTGGACTATCTTATTGAAACTCAGGCAATATATGATGGAAAGATGTTTCTTAACGTATACCAAAATTGAAAGAAATTGGACCATAAATAACGGAGTTCACTTCTCAGCCAATAGCCATCCATTAGCAGTATATTTTCATATAGTTTTTATGGTTGTATTCTTTTTTTTTTCATTTCATAGAACGGAAGATATGTTACAGCAATAGATATGATTTTGATTGATTTTTGAAGAAAAGTACCTTTGAAATTGAGCTCAAAGTAGCAGAAATATTCAATTTTTGCCAATGTTCAAGAGTAAACAATATCTGTACAAGTGGCCATTCCAAATATACAGTCATGAATGGGTTGACATTATTTATACAATTATTGCAATAATGCAGTAGTCTGCATAACAGTAAATCTTCTATTTTTTTTGTGAATAAAAATTCCAAATGGTTAGCAAGAGTATTATTATAATAATAATAATAATGATAATAATACAGTGGTACCTCGGGATATGAATTTATTTCGTTCCAGAAGACTGTGAGTGCAGATACCGAACGAATTTGTTCCCTTAAGGAGTATTGTAAATTAAATTAATCCATTTCAGACCCCCAAAAATACACTTACAAAAGCATTTACATAAATACACTTACATAATTGTTCGAGTTTTGAGCTATTTGTATCCCGAGGTACCACTGTAATAATAATAATAATAAGTTTAATATAATAATTATATACTAATATATGTAATATAATATAAATTATTATAATACATTTTTTTTTTCCAACAAGTCGGCCATCTCCCACCAAGGCAGGGTGACTCAAAAAAGAAAGAAAATCCCCAAAAAGAAAATGCTTTCATCATCATTCAACACTTTCACCACACTCACACATTATCACTGTTTTTGCAGAGGTGCTCAGAATACGACAGTTTAGAAGCATATACATGTACGTATAAAGATACACAACATATCCCTCCAAACTGCCAATATCCCAAACCCCTCCTTTAAAGTGTGGGCATTGTACTTCCCATTTCCAGGACTCAAGTCCGACTATATGAAAATAACCGGTTTCCCTGAATCCCTTCACTAAATATTACCCTGCTCACACTCCAACAGATCGTCAGGTCCCAAGTACCATTCGTCTCCATCCACTCCTATCTAACACGCTCACGCACGCTTGCTGGAAGTCCAAGCCCCTCGCCCACAAAACCTCCTTTACCCCCTCTCTCCAACCCTTTCAAGGACGACCCCTACCCCGCCTTCCTTCCCCTATAGATTTATATGCTTTCCATGTCATTCTACTTTGATCCATTCTCTCTAAATGACCAAACCACCTCAACAACCCCTCTTCTGCCCTCTTATTAATGCTTTTATTAACTCCACACCTTTTCCTAATTTCCACACTCCAAATTTTCTGCATAATATTTACACCGCACATTGCCCTTAGACAGGACATCTCCACTGCCTCCAACCGTCTCCTCGCTGCTGCATTTAAAACCCAAGCTTCACATCCATATAAGAGTATTGGTACTACTATACTTTCATACATTCCCTTCTTTGCCTCCATAGATAATGTTTTTTGACTCCACATATACCTCAGTTGCACCACTCACCTTTTTCCCTCATCAATTCTATGATTAACCTCATCCTTCATAAATCCATCCGCCGACACATCAACTCCCAAGTATCTGAAAACATTTACTTCTTCCATACTCCTCCTCTCCAATTTGATATCCAATTTTTCTTTATCTAAATCATTTGATACCCTCATCACCTTACTCTTTTCTATGTTCACTTTCAACTTTCTACCTTTACACACATTCCCAAATGATCCACTAACCTTTGCAATTTTTCTTTAGAATCTCCCATAAGCACAGTATCATCAGCAAAAAGTAACTGTGTCAATTCCCATTTTGAATTTGATTCCCCATAATTTAATCCCACCCCTCTCCCGAACACCCTAGCATTTACTTCTTTTACAACCCCATCTATAAATATATTGAACAACCATGGAGACATTACACATCCCTGTCTAAGACATACTTTTACCGGGAAGTATTCTCCCTCTCTTCTACACACCCAAACCTGAGCCTCACTATCCTCATAAAAACTCTTTACAGCATTGAGTAACTTACCACCTATTCCATATACTTGCAACATCTGCCACATTGCTCCTCTATCCACTTTATCATATGCCTTTTCTAAATCCATAAATACAATAAAAACTTCCCTACCTTTATCTAAATACTGTTCACATATATGCTTCAATGTAAACACTTGATCTACACATCCCCTACCCTCTCTGAACCCTCCTTGCTCATCCGCAATCCTACATTCTGTCTTACCTCTAATTCTTTCAATTATAACCCTACCGTACACTTTTCCTGGTATACTCAGTAAACTTATTCCTCTATAATTTTTATAATCTCTTTTGTCCCCTTTCCCTTTATATAAAGGGACTATACATGCTCTCCGCCAATCCCTAGGTACCTTTCCCTCTTTCATACATTTATTAAACAAAAGTACCAACCACTCCAACACTATATCCCCCCATGCTTTTAACATTTCTGTCATGATCCCATCAGTTCCAGCTGCTTTACCCCCTTTCATTCTACGTAATGCCTCACGTACCTCCCCCCCACTTACATTCTGCTCTTCTTCACTCCTAAAAGATGGTATACCTCCCTGGCCAGTGCATGAAATTACTGCCTCCCTTTCTTCCTCAACATTTAAAAGTTCCTCAAAATATTCTCGCCATCTACCTAATACCTCCCTCTCCCCATCTACTAACTCTCCTACTCTGTTTTTAACTGACAAATCCATACTTTCCCTAGGCTTTCTTAACTTGTTTAACTCCAAAATTTTTTCTTATTTTCATTAAAATTTCTTGACAGTGCCTCTCCCACTATCATCTGCTCTCCTTTTGCACTCTCTCACCACTCTCTTCACCTTTCTTTTACTCTCCATATACTCTGCTCTTCTTATAACACTTTTGCTTTGTAAAAACCTCTCATAAGCTACCTTTTTCTCTTTTATCACACCCTTTACTTCATCATTCCACCAATCACATGTGTACATGTGTACTACTAATAATAAATAATACTATAATAATACTACATATAAGTGAGTTTGAGAACACCACCACAAGATGGCATTACGTGTATGAAAACAATCTGCGTGTGCTTCAACTGGCAATGGAGATACTTCTTGTAATTTCCGTACATTTAGCGCAGTTATTTTGCAGAATTTCTTGTTTCTAACCATGGGTCCTAAGAAAGCAAGTGCAAAGGACAATGCTGAGAAGAAAAAGAGGAAGATTTCCATGGAATTAAATCAGGACATCATTGATAAATAAAAACTAAGAGTGTAGCATTAACAGTGTAGCATTAACACTTTGACTGTTGCAAGCCCATTTTTGAAACTATCATTCTATGTCGAAAAATATTAAAAAAAAAATTATTTTTTCTTACCAAAAAACATTATCATTATTATATTGTTTACAAAACTTGTTTACACAAACCAACAATACAGAAAATTATTTATTACTATTGTTCTATAATATACAGGAGGGCCCCGCTTTACGGCGTTTCGCTTTACGGCGTTCCGCTAATACGGACATTTCAAATTATGACCAAAACTCGCTATACGGCTCCCCCCACCTGTCTTTCTAATACGGTCACAGCGGCCCACCGAGTTTGTTTACATTCTCCCTGAGCACATCTCCTTATTATGTCTGGAAACTTTCCAAAATTTCAAATGTTTTAAAGTTATTGTATATTTTATATGTATTGTACTTGATAATTAAATTTGTGTACACCTGTACCTAAATAAACTTACACACTGTGCTGGCATGTAGGTACACATTAAAATCACCAAGAGTCTCTCTACTCTTGATGCAATAATAATAATAATAATAATAATAATAATAATAATAATAATAATAATAAAAAATAATAATAATATAATCTCTTGGGCGCATTAATGTCGCATATTACGTTAATATAGACATTTCCCTTAATCTATCTATGATATTTTTTCAAAATTATATAAGAAACACATTATGTAACACCAAACATGATACATGCACCCACAGTATAAAAATTTATACAAATATATATGAGATGTTTACCAAACGTTTTGTAGAAGTGTCGGAAGAATTACGTTTTCTCTAGCCCGTCACCTGTTACTAGGATAACTGTAGAAAAATATTCCTTTCGTATGCCTTCACTTTATAGCTATAATTCTGTACTAACTTGTACACAGTGTAAGAGTATTTGTTTCGTGATTTAATTATTATAATAATAATAAAAATATTATAAGGTAAAAGTTTCACAAACTCTTACAAATGTACATGAATGAACTAAAACTGGACACGTATTAATACCGTCTATTTCGCCTGACCGAGTGATCGTCCACAACCTGTTCAATTTGTTTGTTTACGCTGTCTGAGCTCGGTGTATCATTAAATGTTGTATATTACGTTAATATACACATTTTCATTAATCCATCCGTGATATTTTTTTCAAAATTATATAATAAACACGATACATAACATAAATACATAACATATGTGTAGAGAACCTAGGATAACCCAAAAAGTCCGAGTGACTTACTTCCATTGCCTTCACTCAGAGCATCATTTCTTCTCAAAATGATGTTACATGAGAATGGGAGTGTTCTTCTTCATTTATTCTACCGTATCAATGTAGAGACAACCTGTACACAATGTAACTTGTACACAAACCAGACGTGTACACTTTGTTTACAAAACTTACCTTCGCCTGGTTTGTTTACATAACTCTGCGCCTGTCCTCTCTCATGCACTCATTCTTTCTCTCTGGTATGGTAGCCTGGCTGACTACCATACATACCACACTTGATATTTTACAATAAATACTACTCATCTCACCCTATATTTTAAGGTAAGTAATGAGTGAACTGTATATACGTTTTATCGCTCTGGGATGCTTAAATATCATAGAATAGTATGTGTGGGTGGGTTGGCCTGGTATGGTAGCCTGGCTGACTACCATACATACCACACTTGATATTTTACAATAAATACTACTCATCTCACCTATATTTTAAGGTAAGTAATGAGTGAACTGTATATACATTTTATCGCTCTGGGATGCTTAAATATCATAGAATAGTATGTGTGGGTGGTGTGGCCTGGTATGGTAGCCTGGCTGACTACCATACATACCACACTTGATATTTTACAATAAATACTACTCATCTCACCCTATATTTTAAGGTAAGTAATGAGTGAACTGTATATACATTTTATCGCTCTGGGATGCTTAAATATCATAGAATAGTATGTGTGGGTGGGGTGGCCTGGTATGGTAGCCTGGCTGACTCAAATACATACCACACTTGATTTCTTACAATAAATACTTGTCTCACCCTAGATTAAGACTATAAATATTTTAAGTAATGAGTGCACTATGTGTGTATTGTACTTTTTTATTGTTTTTTGATGCCTGGTTCTATTGCTAACATAATATATGTTAGTGTAAACTTGTTATCTAGTGTTTGTATGCATTTGTAAGTGGAAAAAAAGGGTGTTCCACTTTACGGCGGTTTCCGCTTTACGGCGGTAGCCTGGAACCTAACCCGCCGTATAAGTGGGGCCCTCCTCTATATACAAATGTACAGTCACTGAACACTTTCCTAGAACTGCTGCAGCTTGTGGAAGTCTTTGAAACTCTGTGTTATGCACAGTGGAGTTTTACACTCCTCACACATAAAATGAGTGTCTGCATTTTTGTGGGCATTTTGTGGTATGTGCACAGACAAAACACCTCTTCTGAGCACTTGAAAGTAGTAGGAAACTGTATGGGGTAGTGATCACCAGGCCTTAGACAAGAGGGCATGTGTTGGTAATTTCGTGGGCACTGGTCTATTGCAGGTGTTGTTCCTTGCTACTTGAATATTACAGTGGACCCCCGGTTAACGATTTTAATCCGTGCAAGAGGGGTAATTGTTATGCGAAATAATCGTTATGTGAATGAATTTTCTCCATAAGAAATAATGGAAATAAAATTAATCCGTGCAAGACACCCAAAAGTATGAAAAAAAAAATTTTTTACCACATGAAATGTTAATTTTAATACACACAAACTGAAAAAGGCATGCACAATTACATGACACTTACTTTTATTGAAGATCTGGTGATGATTGATGGGATGGGAGGAGGGGAGAGAGAGTGTTAGTGTTTAGAAGGGGAATCCCCTTCCATTAGGACTTGAGGTAGCAAGTCCTTTTCTGGGGTTACTTCCCTTCTTCTTTTAATGCCACTAGGGCCAGCTTCAGAGTCACTGGACTTCTTTCGCACAAGATATCTGTCCATAGTGGCCTGTACCTCTCGTTCCTTTATGACTTGCCTAAAGTGTTCACAACATTGTCAGTGTAATAATCACCAGCACGGCTTGCAATAGCTGTGTGAGGGTGATTTTCATCCATGAAGGTTTGCACTTCAAGCCACTTTGCACAGATTTCCTTTATCTTTGTAGTAGGCAACTTCTTCATTTTCTCTCTCCCCTCCTCTGAACCAGTTTCCCCGGGTCTGGCCTCTTGCTCTTGAAGTTGATCTATCAGCTCATCAGTGGTTAGTTCTTCATTGTCCTCCTCCACCAACTCTTCCACATCCTCCCCACTAACCTCCAACCCCAAGGACTTTCCCAATGCCACAATGGATTCCTCAACTGGAATAATCCTCTCAGGGTTAGCCTCAAAACCCTTCAAAATCCCTTTGTCTACACATTCTGGCCACAGTTTCTTCCAAGCAGAGTTCAAGGTCTTCTTAGTCACTCCCTCCCAAGCCTTACCTATAAGGTTTACACAATTGAGGATATTAAAGTGCTCTCTCCAAAACTCTCTTAGAGTCAGTTGAGTTTCTGAGGTCACTACAAAGCACCTTTCAGATCTTTTGTGTACAGTTTTTTGAAGTTTGCAATAACCTGCTGGTCCATGGGCTGCAGGAGAGGAGTGGTATTAGGAGGCAAAAACTTCACCTTAATGAAGCTCATGCCCCCATAAAGTCGCTCTGCCACGTCTGTAGGATGACCAGGGGCATTGTCTAACACCAGGAGGCACTTAAGGTCTAATTTCTTTTCAGTTAGGTAATCTTTCACATTGGGGGCAAATGCATGGTGTAACCAGTTATAGAAAAATTCCCTAGTGACCCATGCCTTACTGTTTGCCCTCCACAGCACACACAAATTATCCTTGAGGACATTTCTTTTGCCTGAACGCTCTGGGAGTTTCAGAGTGATACACTAATAAAGGCTTAACTTTGCAATCACCACTAGCATTGGCACACATCAACAAAGTAAGCCTGTCTTTCATAGGCTTATGTCCTGGGAGTTTCCTTTTCCTCCTGAGTAATGTAGGTCCTGCTTGGCATTTTCTTCCAGAAACAGGCCTGTTTCATCACAATTAAACACTTGTTCAGGTTTCAGTCCTTCACTGTCTATGTACTCCTTGAATTCCTGCACATATTTTTCAGCCGCTTTGTGGTCCGAACTGGCAGCCTCACCATGCCTTATCACACTATGGATGCCACTACGCTTCTTAAATCTCTCAAACCAACCTTTGCTGGCCTTAAATTCACTCACATACATCACTAGTTGCAGGCATTTTTTTAATTAAATCCTCATGCAACTTCCTAGCCTTTTCACATATGATCGCTTGAGAGACGCTATCTCCTGCTAGCTGTTTTTCATTTATCCACACCAATAAGAGTCTCTCAACATCTTCCATCACTTGCGATCTTTGTTTCGAAAACACAGTTAAACCTTTGGCAAGAACAGCTTCCTTGATTGTCTTTCTGGTGCCCACAATAGTAGCGATGGTTGATTGGGGTTTCTTGTACAACTTGACTAGGTCGGCGATACGCACTCCACTTTCATACTTATCAATGATCTCTTTCTTCATTTCAATGGGAATTCTCCCCCCTTATTGGTGTACGGTTGGCACTAGAAGCTTTCTTGGGGCCCATGGTCACTTATTTTCCAGAAACAGCACCGAAAACACTGTAATAATACGAAATATTCCGAGTGTATGCTTGGATGTTACCGCGGAGGCTGGCTGGTAAACAATGGCACGGGCGGCACATGTGAGGCTGGCTGAGGGCGCACATTGGACGCGTCTCGGACGAAAATCGGTGAGCGGGTTTTTAATCGGTATGCGCGGCAAAATTTTTGCGATTAAAGTAAGCGGTATGCGGATTAATCGCTATGTGATGCCATCGTTATGCGGGGGTCCACTGTATTTGTCTGATGACTGACAAAAAAAATTCACCATATTTTGGTTTGTTGTTGGTCTTCAACTTGTACATGTTATAAGCATTCAGCATGGAAGTGTCAAGAAGATGGAAAAAAAGTTTTATGTACCACTTACAACTCTTGCAAGCACAATCAGCAAACCCAATCTGCATGTCACATTTGTCCACTAAGCACATATTAAGGTTGTAGTCTATCACAGCTGCAGGTTTTAGAATGGGTTCATTGGTCTCTCTGTTCTGCCTGCCACTGTCTGCCATTCCATTTCAGTAACACTACGAGATGCTTGACTGTGGCGGAAACACTATCAGCTGACAACTTACATGTATTTTTCTCCATCAGTACACCGTTACTATAATAGTAACAATTATTGAGATCCTTTGCTTCGCTCTCAGTAACTGCTATATCTCTGTCTTTCCAGTGACTGATCAACAAACTGATCCTTGATAAAATCATCATGAGTAAGAAATTTAATGTCAGTTGTGTCCTGACTAGGTTGATGACCAGGGGGAGTTGGTGTTAATGATCCTGGACGCAGAGCGTCACTAAGCAACAACATTATTTTTTATTATTATCACACTGGCCGATTCCCACCAAGGCAGGGTGGCCCGAAAAAGAAAAACTTTCACCATCATTCACTCCATCACTGTCTTGCCAGAAGAGTGCTTTACACTACAGTTTTTAACCCTTTCAGGGTCCAAGGCCCAAATCTGGAGTCACGCACCAGTGTCCAAGAATTTTCAAAAAAAAAAAATTTGTTATTTTTTCTTAAGAAATCGTAGAGAATCTTTTTGTGAAGGTAATAAAACAAAAAGTACGAAATTTGGTGGAAAATTGACGAAATTATGCTCTCGCGAATTTTGATGTGTCAGCGATATTTACGAATCGGCGATTTTGCCGACTTTGACTCCCATTTTAGGCCAATTACATTATTCCAATCAACCAAATTCTTAGCTATTTCACTAGTATTACTTCTATTCTATCGATTGAGCACAAGAAATCGCCAAGTCAACTGTTTCAACTACAAAATAAAGTGATCGGAAATTGTTAATTTGGCCAATTTAACACAAAGTTCAAAATATTCCAATTTCAAAATAGGGTCCAGAATAAACAATGTAGGCATTCCTGGCACTAAACTAACATTTCCTCTGTTCATTAGTTATGTTTTGAGGCTTTACAAATAAATTCCATTTTGATTTTTTATTCACAATGAATTTTTATTCACACCAAAAAATAGAAGATTTACTGTTATGCAATACTGTAATAATTGTATAATATCATCACCATATTTGTGAATGTATATTAGACCCACCAGCTGACGTGTATTAGACGTGTGAGGTCGTTTGTTTACTCTTGAATATCGGCAAAAATTTAACATTTCCGCTACTTTGAGCTCAGTTTAAAGCCATTTCCAGTGCTAAAACCAATCAAAATCATCTCTATTTCTGTAATATGTCTTCCATTCTATCAAATGAGACCAAGAAATCGCAAATACAACTATAAAAAACATACAAAAAAACACTACAAAGTTGCTGTTTTAATTGAAAAATCATGATTTCAGTTTTTTCTCTCATTATACACAGTGTGCTGCAGGATCTGTTTTATGTGGTGCACACATACCACATAGATGTATTCTCTCATATCTAGGCCCAAATGTACCACTCACAGTTTATCAGAGTGAGCTGAGCTCATGGCGTAGATCTACGGTTTGGACACTCACCATAAAGCCGTAGATCTACAGGACGGACCCTGAAAGGGTTAAACTGCAACATTAACACCCCTCTTTCAGAGTGCAGGCACTGTACTTCCCATCTCCAGGACTCAAGTCCGGCCTGCCGGTTTCCCTGAACCCCTTCATAAATGTTACTTTGCTCACACTCCAACAGCACGTCAAGTATTAAAAACCATTTGTCTCCATTCACTCCTATCAAACAAGCTCACGCATGCCTGCTGGAAGTCCAAGCCCCTCGCACACAAAACCTCCTTTACCCCCTCCCTCCAACCTTTCCTAGGCCGACCCCTACCCCGCCTTCCTTCCACTACAGACTGATACACTCTTGAAGTCACTCTGTTTCGCTCCATTCTCTCTACATGTCCGAACCACCTCAACAATCCTTCCTCAGCCCTCTGGACAACAGTTTTTGTAATCCCGCACCTCCTGCTAACTTCCAAACTACGAATTCTCTGCATTATATTCACACCACACATTCCCCTCAGACATGACATCTCCACTGCCTCCAGCTTTCTCCTTGCTGCAACATTCATCACCCATGCTTCACACCCATATAAGAGCGTTGGTAAAACTATACTCTGATTGAAGTGTGGAGCAGTGCCGCGTGCCTCGTTGTGCTCCGGGTTTTCTCGTGTTTACACGGTGGCTCTTACGTGCTAGAACTTTAATTTGTGCCATCAATCCTATACGATACATCCCTCTAGCGCCTGGAACCAATCTTGGGCGGAAAACATTATATACTGAGTCAAAAAAGGAGAATTAGTGTGCACTACCTAGCAGAGTTTACTGCCAGAGGGGAATCATAGGCGTGTGTCCCGGGTGAAAAAAAAAAATAATAATTGAACTTTTCGTGTCAGAGGAAAGAAAGTCTCCCTGATAACATTGAGTATACATAGTGTATAGTGTATACTACAGGGGCTCCCTAGTATATTGATGATAAAGCTAAAGTGTCATTTGAAAACAGGTGAAATTTTTAAATAAGGGTAAGCCTAAGAGGAGGTGCCAGAAGTCGCCAGAAACTTTCCCCTTTCCTTTTAAACCCTTTAAAAATTTCCCCCCCCCCCCCAAAACCCTTTTAAATTTTTTTTCCCCCCTTTTTTCCCCAAAAAAAAAGCACCCCAAAAAAAACCCCCCCCCAAAAAAACCCTTTCCCCCCCCCCCCCTTTCCCCCCCCCCCCCCCCCCCCTTTTTTTTTAAATTTAAAAAAATTTTTTGTTAATTTTCCCACCGGGGCCCCAAAACCCCCCCCCTTTAAAAATTTTTTTGGGGGCCAAAACCCTTTTTTCCCCAATTTTTTTTTCCCCCCCCCCAAGGGGGGAAAAAAACCCCCGGAAAATTTTCCCCAAAAAAAAGGGGGGAAAAAAATTTTTTGGGGGGGAAAAAAAAAGGGGTTTTTTTGGGGGGGGGGTTTTTTTTTTTACTTGGAAATTTTTTTTTTTCCCCCTTAAAAAAAAATTTTTTTTAAAAAAGGGGAAAATTTTTTTTAATGATAAGAAAAAAAGGAAAAACCCTTTTTTTTTGGGGGGGTTTTTTTCCCTTTTTTAAAAAAAAAATTTTTTTTCCGGGGGAAAAAAAAATTTTAAAATAAAAAAAAAAAAAAAAATTTAAAAAAGGGGGGAAAAAAAAAAAAAAAGGGAAAGGGGAAAAAAAAAAGGGGGGGGAAAAAAAAAAAAAAAAAGGGGAAAAAAAAAAAGGGGGGAAAAAAAAGGGGGGGGAAAAAAAAAAAAAGGGGGGGGAAAAAAAAGGGGGGGAAAAAAAAAGGGGGGGTTTTAAAAAAAAAAGGGGGGGGTTTGGGCCCCCCCCCTTTTTTTTTTTTTTTTTTTTTTTTTAAAACCCCAAAAAAAAAAAAATTTTTTTCCCCTTTTTTTCCCCCCAAAAAAAAACAAAAAATTTTTTTTAAAATTTTAAAAAAAAAAAAAAAAAAAAAAAAAAAAAAAAAGGGGGGGGGGGAAAAAAAGGGGGGCCCCCTTTTAAAAAAAAAAGGAAAACCCGGGAAAAAATTTTTAAAAAAAAATTTTTTTTGGGGGGGGGAAAAATTGGTTTTTTTTAAAAAAAATTTTTTTTAAAAAAAAACCCTAAAAAGAGGCCGGCCCCCGGGGGGTTTGGGGGAACCCGGGGGTTTTAAAAACAAAGGGGGGGAAAAGGCCCCCCCCCCCCCCCCCCCCCTTTTAAAAAAAAAAAAAAAAAAAAAACCCCCCCTTTTTAAAAAAAAAAAAAAAAAAAAAAAAGGGCTTCTTTTAAGGGGTTTTTAAAAAGGGGTTTAAATTTTTTTAAAATTCAGTAAATAAACCCAAAAAAAAAAATTTTTTGGCTCTGTGTAGTCTGCAGTCCCAAACAAACAAACGGGCTTTCCCACATGGATAAATTTTTCATTTTTTTTTGGAAATTGGTGGGCACGCCCCCTTTTGCAGATATCCCAAAAAACTACTAAAAGCAGTTTTTTAAAACAGGGGAAATTTTTTTTGGGGGATGCCCAAATGAGGAAAAAATTTTGGACTAAACCCCACAAGGGTATTAAAAAAGGAAAAAACATCAAAGCTGCTTTCAAAAACAACCCGGAAATTTCTACAACAGATGGGACTTAAGAAGTCTGGACTAAATGGTACTGCCCTTGATACCGGCCATGTAGTCAGAAACTGTAAGGCTGGAGGTGATGTCCTGGTAGTCAGTAAATGTGGGGTGATAGTGCTGTCCTGGGAGACAGTAATGGTGAAGCTGGAGGTGCTGTCCTGGGAGACATTTAATGGTGAAGCTGGAGGTGCTGTCTGGGAGACAGTAATGGTGAAGCTGGAGGTGCTGTCCTGGGAGACAGTAATGGTGAAGCTGGAGATTTTGTCCAGGAAAGTCGGGAATTTACGCAGGAAGGAATACATATAAATGACCTCATAGGGGACAGGAAGCCATAGTGGGGAAACAAGTGTAGTCAAAGATAAGATAAAACCAATATTGCAAATAGAAATACCACAGGAAATAGCAACAAGAGGAGTCCCCTAGCTATAGTGAGGATATATTACCAAAAACAACTGGGGGGAGCTCCATTGTTGGTGCTAGGGAGGATAGGAAAAAGGGCCCAGGGAAACATGCACCAACAGGGAATACAGTCACAGAAACCCAAAGGCAAACGGAAACCAAGCCTGTGCAATACTATGCACTTGGTATCTGCAGAATGGGAAATCTGGAAAAAAACAGATGGGACGTGCAACTATGACCCCCCTAAAAAAATGCCTGCCCATATGACAAAAGGAAAATGCAAACTCCCTTCCCGTTTAAGCTTTTTTTCCCTGAAATGTGTACCTCTTTCAGTACAGGAAAGACTGTGCTATAACTTAAATTGCCCCACACCATCTAAAGGGTACAAAAAGATACAAAACATCCAGGCCAGGGAAAACCTGATTAGCCACAGCCACTCAAGAGGGAGAGGTTTTTTAGTGCCAGGAAGGAAAAAAAACTTTGGGAGGAAATGGCAGAAAATCGTACACCAAAAACCAGGCATTCCTGGAGTGGAGCCACAATCGATGGCCTCCACTGAAAAACCAAAAGATACAGATACTAATGCGGGAAAAAAAATCCCCCCCCAGTACCAACAATACCACCAGTCCGATGACATTCTTCTTTGCAAATATACAGGGTCTAAAGCCAGCAACAAACAACAAAATACCTTTCATCCATGGGGCTGCTTGCAGAGACAAAAGGGAATGTTCGCGGCTTTCACGAGACCCCATAAAGGATCACTTGGAAAACGAAATATGGATCCCAGGTTACAACCTATACAGAGGGGACAGAGTGAACAGGCAAAGGGGGGGGGGGGGTTGGCCTGTACATTGATTTGGCCTCTGTTCTTCCACCCAATATTTGGTCATCACTCTATGTTGATGACTTCGCTATTGCTTGTGCAGGCGCTTTACTGTCACCTTATTGCATTTTCTCTCCAGCAGCGGTCGGACCCCTGTTTCCACTTGGGCCACCACACATGGGTTTAAATTTTCAAGTACCAAAACTCACCAAATTACTTTCACTAGACGCTCTGTTATCTCCCATCATCCTTTTTATCTCTATGGCTCCCGTATCCCGAACGTGATACAGTCAGGTTTCTAGGCCTTCTCTTTGACCGTCGGTTAACCTGGAAACCTCACATTACCTCTCTGAAGGCAACTTGTCACAGCCGGCTAAACCTTCTTAAAACCCTTGCTCATCTTTCCTGGGGAGCTGATCGTCGAACTCTGCTTTGCCTACATTCAGCCCTCGTTTTATCGAAACTCGATTATGGTGACCAGATTTATTCCGCGGCCCTCCTGCTACTCTCTCTAGCCTTAACTCTATCCATCACCAAGGCTTAGTTTGTGCCTTGGTGCTTTTTTCGCTCTTTTCCCCCGTTGAGAGCCTTATACGAAGCAAATGTTTCCATCCTTGTCTGATCGCCGTGATGCCATTGCCTTCGTTACTATGTACGCTCTCACAATTCACAATCCTTCCATTTATAGAATGGTCACCCACATTAGTTTGACATTCTTTATTCGTTCGCCCGCCCCTGTTTGCTCCGTCCCTTTTCTCTTCGCCTCATTCACTCTTGGGCTTCCCTTCAGTTACCATCTTTATATTTTTCATGTAGCATCTCACTTTTCCCTACCCCCCTGGGAGTTCCAGCTGTTGGGTCTGTTCTTTCTCACTCCCTTGCTCGAAAGCTCAACTGCCTACGGTGGGGTTCCCGCTCTCTTTTTTCTTGATCACTTTCCCCTCCCATTTCATGCCACCGCTGTGTACACAGATGGCTCTAAGTCTTCAGACGGCGTCGGATTCGCAGCAGTGTTTCCGGGGCAGCGTTTGTACGGGGCATTTTACTATCTTCAGCTAGCATTTTTACTGCTGAACTGTATGCCATTCTTGCAGCACTTATTCGTATTGCATTCTATGCCTGTGTCATTTATTTGTAGTAGTCTCAGGGCTCCCTTAGTTGCTCTACAGGCTATACAAAAATTTGTTACATTCATCCCTAGTTCTCTGTATCCAACTTTGGCTACGCCGTATCTCTACCAAACATAAAGATATTGTTTTTTTTTTGGGTCCCTGGTCATGTCGACGTTTCAGGGCAATGAACAGGCAGACACTGCTGCGCGGTCAGCAGTACACTACCAATTTCCTATAGGGTTCATTTCTGGACTATT
>NC_069409.1:16212673-16266811 GCF_026875155.1 Cherax quadricarinatus
GATGGAACTAAGGTTATATGAAATTCACAGTTTCGTTTTTGGTATTTCAAGAAAAAAAAAAACAAAATAAAAGTACTCCACTCCATAAGTACCATTATAAAATGGTTAGTTGCTACTACAACCTGTATTCTGCTATTCACTGGTATCACTAGATTATATGCAGTACACTACAGGCCAGGAAGATTATTAAAACAGCTGACCACTGTGGTAAGATTCTGGCGACTTCTGGCACCTGCCTCTATAGGTTATCACTTCATTTACAATTCACCTTTTTTTCAAATGACACTTTACCCTTTTAATCATCTATATACTAGGGAGCCACTATAGTATACACTATACACAATGTATATACAATGTTATCAGGGAGACTTTCTTTCCTCTGACAAAGAAAAGTTCTATTATTATTATTTTGCACACGGAACACAGGCCTATGATTCCCCTCTGGCAGTAAACTCTGCTAGGTAGTGCACACTAATTCTCCTTTTTTGACTCAGTATATAATGTTTTCCGCCCAAGATTGGTTCCAGGCGCTAGAGGGATGTATCGTATAGGATTGATGGCACAAATTAAAGTTCTAGCACGTAAGAGCGACCGTGTAAACACGAGAAAACCCGGAGCACAACGAGGCATGCGGCACTGCTCCACACTTCAGAGTATAGTTTTACCAACGCTCTTATATGGGTGTGAAGCATGGGTGATGAATGTTGCAGTGAGGAGAAGGCTGGAGGCAGTGGAGATGTCATGTCTGAGGGGAATGTGTGGTGTGAATATAATGCAGAGAATTCGTAGTTTGGAAGTTAGGAGGAGGTGCGGGATTACAAAAACTGTTGTCCAGAGGGCTGAGGAAGGGTTGTTGAGGTGGTTCGGACATGTAGAGAGAATGGAGCGAAACAGAGTGACTTCAAGAGTGTATCAGTCTGTAGTGGAAGGAAGGCGGGGTAGGGTGTCGGCCTAGGAAAGGTTGGAGGGAGGGGGTAAAAAGGGGGTTTTGTGTGCGAGGGGCTTGGACTTCCAGCAGGCATGCGTGAGCGTTTTTTGATAGGAGTGAATGGAGACAAATGGTTTTTAATACTTGACGTGCTGTTGGAGTGTGAGCAAAGTAAAAATTATGAAGGGGTTCGGGGAAAACCCCGGCGGGCCCGGGGACTTGAGCCCTGGAGTTGGGAAGTACATGCCGCACTCTAAAAGGGGGGGTGTTAATTTTGCATTTAAAAAAAAACTGTAGTGTAAAGACTTTTTGGGCAAGACAGTGAGGGAGGAATGATGGTGAAAGTTTTTTTTTTTTTTCCGGGGCCACCCCCCCTTGGTGGGAATCGGCCATTTGGAAAATTAATAAAAAATAATTTTTTTGCTTAGTACACTCTGCGCCCAGGATCATTAACACCAACCCCCCCTGGTCATAAACCAAGTCAGGACAAAACTGAGTTAAATGTCTTACTCATATGTTTTTTATCAGGAAACATTTTTTTTGATCAGTCACGGGAAAAGACAGGATATAGCATTCTGAGAGCGAAGAAAAAGGATCTCAAAAATTTTTGTTCCCTACTGGATTTACCTGGAGAGATTTTTTCGGGGGTCAACGCCCCCCGGCCCGGTCTGTGACCAGGCTCCGGGGGGATCACCCCTAAATCACCAGGCGTTGCTGCTGGCTGCACGAAAACCAACTTTAACGAGCCACACCCCGGCTGATCGGGAAAAACTGCTTTAGGGGTTTTGTCCAGTCCCCATTTTTAAAGGGATGCCGGGGGGCCCTTTTGGGAAACCCCCCTTTTAGTGTGCTGGGGGGAAGTTAAAAACGGGTCTGGGGCCCCTTTCCCTTTTATTGTATTTTTCCCTTAAGTGCTAGGGGACCCCCCTATTTTTTCATTGGGGGGATGGTGCATCTCCTCCCAAAGGGTCTTTTGCTTTTCTTTTGTGGTTTTTTTCGTGTGCAAGTTCGGTATTTGCCCCCTTCTAAAATTTTTCCAGGTTATATAATCTTTGTATCCTCCCCCCTGCTTTTCCAGGGAATACAGGTTTGGAAACCCTTAAAGCGTCCCATTTAAATTGAGGTTTTTTTATCTCTTTTTTTTGCGCCCCGGGTGAAAGTTCTTGTACATTTTCTGGGGTCGGCAATTTCACCTGCCTTGAAAGGTGCTTTTTAGGGGTGCACCCAATATTCCCCTAGATGAAAAAAGTGCCCCTGAAGATTTGTCATCTTTGGGCTTGGCCCCCAAGTTTTAAAGGTTTTTATTATCCTTTCCTGTCATTTTTCTAGCAATGCGTTTGGGATAAAAAGGTTATGGCCCCTTGAAGGGAGATCCTCCGACAAAAATTCACTCCCAGGTTTTTTGACTTTGGGGGTTTCGCTTATTTTGTGCAGAATTTGTTTTGTACTCTGATGAAAGATTTAATTTTTCCCCATGTTTACCATATCTGAGAAAATTTAAATTTCTCATTTTTTTTAAATTCATATTTTTTTCTGCAGCCCACTGAAAAAATTTGGGGTTTATGTCCCCTGGAACCTTGCAGTGTCCCGCAAAAGGAAGACCTGTCATGCCGATTCGGGGGTCATTTTGCAAAAGGGAAAACACGGTTCTGTGGTGAATCCTTGGGGGTTTTGTCGGATATGAGGATGAGGAACAAATGGGAGTAGTACTGTGCCTTTGTGGAACAGAGCTTTTCACCGTAGCTGGGCCCCGGATTTACTCTGTTGACGACTACTCTCTGTGTTCTGTTTTTTGAGGAAAAATTTTAGACCATCGGACTTTTTCCCGTTAATTTTTTACGCGCATTTTGTGCGCTATTAGCCTTTGGTTTACACTTGTCCCAAGGCTTTTTTCAAAGTCGGGTAATATTAATCTGCATTCTTTTTGTCTTCTAGGGATTTAGGGCCTTGCGTAGTGGGTCCAGTAGGGTTTAGCAGACAGGAGCGAACCCGTTCTAAACCCATGTTTTCCCCGGGTTGTGTAACTGAAAGGGGTTTTTAGATGGGGGTGATCTTGTTCTTTGGACCCTTTCAAAATTTTTTTTGGGTTTTGGGTTTTTAGTGCATTTGGGCTGTAGTTCTTTGCTGTTGTTTTCTGCCCCTTTGTGGAGTGGGGCTAGGCTGTTGTTTTTTGTAACTGAGGGCGACCCCCTGCCATGCTCCCCTCCTAGGTTTGGAAAAAAGGGTCGTGATAGGGGCTTCTTGCAGTTTTTGATGAACAAGAGTTCCATGAGTCTGGCCCTGGGGCAAAAGTGCATGGGCATGTCTTTATCGCCCGTTCGAAGTCATTTGGCGTCAGGATAAAATGGGTAGGCCCTTTTTGTTAAAACAAATTTTGTGGCTCTCTCTTTAAAAAATTCATTTTGATCTTCGACTCTCAATTGGTTAGCGGCTTGTTTAAAAACTGAGTCATATTGGGACTTGAGTAGCTCACTCATTTCCTTGCTGTCATCTGTGTAGGACCATCTGGTTTAAGTAGGGGCCCAAATTTACTGGACGTTGTTCTCGTTTTTGATTTGGCATAGGAGAAGAAATACTTTGGGTTTCTTTCGATTTCATTTATGGCTTTTAGTTCTTCCCGCGATTCCTGACTCCTAAAGGATTCTTTTAGCTTAAGTTCGGTGTACTGATGGAGAAAAATACATGTAAGTTGTCAGCTGATAGTGTTTCCGCCACAGTCAAGCATCTCGTAGTGTTACCAGTTACATTTCGTGAACAAACCATTGATTTTGCTCAAAATTGTCCATTGGAGGACATTTGGGTGTCAAGAAGACACTCGGTAAACTGGCAAAACATTTTACTTGGCCTAAAATGAAGGAAACAGTAGCTGATCATGTGCGACGTTGCCACGTGTGTCAAGTGACAGGCAAGCCAGCACACACACCTCCACCTACACCTCTCATATGTTCACTAGTAGCAAAGTTCAGTTCATCTGGACTAGTGATTGTTCAGATTTGTTCAAAAGGTTGAAGCATCTGCTTTCCTCTGTTCTTGTGAAGAGTCCTAATTTCAATCTTCCCTATTTACATATAGAGGCAAGTGGTTATGCAGTGGGTTTTGTGCTGCTCCAACAGTCAACATCCACTGATATTCTCCATCCTATTGTTACTATTCATCTAAGCTTATACACCAGAAAAATTATGCCACTATTGAGAAAGAGGCTCTAGCTCTTGTGGTGTCCTTTAAAACATTTTGACGTGTATTTGGGCACTTCCCCATTTAAAAAATTAACGTAATTTTATGCCCAAATACCTTTTGTTACTTGCTATGTCAAATTCAGTAGAGAAAACTTATCCCTCCAGCCCATATTAACTATATATACTCATGTCTAATTAATCTATTTATATATTCACAGTAGTAATGATATGTGTGTGGGAGGAGACAGAAGCTGAGTGATGAGTTTGTAGTGTGGTGTGGGCGATGTACTGCGTGACGGAACACTGTCCTGCCGCAGACCCCCCCCCCTCACTACACACCCTAAGCTGTTTCATACTCAGATGTCCATACTGCATAGCATTCCACAACCACTACTTAAGAGTGGAATGCTGTCTCCTGTCTATCTCACAAGACTATTTTTCATATGCAGTCTTCACTATCATCGAGCCTCAATGTGTCATGCTTGTCTACGCTATCCTTTCTCTACACTGATGTACATAACCACGAGTATGCAGAGATATGATACTGTGTACTGCCCTAGTACTAGGGGCATAACTTAGTGATATAGACACTGTGAAATTATAGAAGTGCTTGGCACAAGAGTGACTCTGATTAATGTTTATATTAAATTGTGTTAGTAAAGTAACCTGAGTAATCAGTAATAATGTGAAAGACATTAACGCAACTCCTAGTGCGACCGTTTGTCATGTTGGGAGGTGTTGCAACCCCTGAATGGGTTACAATGTATATGTATATTACCTTTTCATGTAATTTTATATTGCTTATATTTGCGATAATAGCTAAATCGTGAATATATTGCTTTATATTATTATTTGTCTTAGTTACTTTTGTTAGGTAGGATGTAACATATTATGTGCTCAGTTCAAGTCTTGATTGTCTAACTAGTGTAATTATCGCTCTTTGTTCGTTACTCTGCCGGCTTCTCGTTGCTGAGCTGCAGCTGTCCACGGAGCTATCACGTGATCGGGGGGGGGGAGGGTGATCACATCTCACCTGAAGTATTCAGTCTGGTCTAGACTCGCTTGGTGGTTGGATGTATTCTATACAAGACGAGCCTAAATCTCCCTTATTGGCCCTTGTTGGAAGATCGTCTCTTGTCTCATTATTCTTGTTAGTTCTGGAGACTGTTCACAGAACATTGTATAGACTTAGTGATTTTCGACGTTGTACTGAAGTTGTGTGTCTCTTAGACATTCTGAGCAACTCAGGTCCTGAGCTGTAGCTTCTGACCTAACTTGTATTGGTATCTGTGTATTATCACAGTCGAGGATTTTCTTATGCTGAACTTAGATTCAGTAGTATGGGAGTTTTGTGACTTTTGTGGAGGATCTGCTGATGGTCCCTACTAGCTGTCGTTATATTATCTTCTTGTTCCTGATTCTGTGTCGCAGTTGCTTGTTACATTGCTATTGGACTTAGCATTCATTTTATTGTTCAAGCAGACTGTTCTGATTGCCAGTTGGTCAAGAAGTTAGTTTGAGAGAACTTTGTCAGTCACTTATTTAAGTTTAGTCGAGTCGTGAGACTTAGCGAACTACTTAGAGCACTTACGCATACACAGAAACTTACTTGTAAATATTTGTAATATCTTATTGTGTTAATGTACCAGACAGTACTTAAGAATTATAACTGTGATATGTGCTTTCAGCACAATAATATTGTACACGAGAGAAGTGATTAATATTATTTTGATTACTGTGATTAATTTAATTTGATATACGCCTAGACAACTTAATAAATTTATTAAATTTTAATTTCTCTAGTTAGTAGCCTACCAGTTGTAATCCTGAAGCACTAATAATTCATACTGAATTCTAATGGATAATTGGACAAGGATACTGACTAATTGTTACGAAAACCCAGTAACAGGCTGGATGCTAGAAGGGCAGTCCTTTCTAGTATTCACTGGAGATCTCTAAGCTTTTAGAATCGCATTTTTTGTAACACCTTTCAATATCAAGCACCCACCAGAAGACTGCATCTGGGATTGGCAGCAAGGTGCCAATTTAGTTCCCAATCCGCATGACTTTGATGAAACACAAAGTGGAACAATGCCACTGAACTAGAATGCTCTCAGTTATTCTTCGATGAACCCCTGATGGAAATTATTGTCAGTGAAAGCAACACATACTATGAGTACACCATGGCAAACACAATTCTTTCACCAAGGTCACGGCTACACCAGTGGAAGGACACAACTGTGGCAGAGATGTACCCGTTCTCTCCCACAATAATGCTTATGCCACATGTGTATAAGCACACACTCACCACATACTGTTCAATGGAACGCCTGATTTGAACTCCAGGTTTTAGTGATATTGTACCATTGAATCGATTTTTGCTACTGTTACGTATGCTACATTTCTCAGACAAAACAAGATCTGACAGAAACGACAGGTTATACAAGATCAGGAATGTGTTTATATACCTGAAACAAAAGTGCTGTATGTATTTTTATCCTTCACGAAGCTTGTTATTGATGAGCCTTTGATTTTCTTCCAAGGCAGACTGTTGTTCAAACATTATATACCAAGCAAGAGGAAACACTTTGGTATAAAGTTATTTGTACTGGTGTGATTGCAAAAGTGGTCTGGTTTTGGATATAATTGTGTACACTGGCAGTAATACATTGAGAGATACCAGGAAGTTATTGGGTATCTCTGATGATGTGGTTAAAATAATGATGAAACCATATCTTGGTAAGGGGCATATATTATATACTGATAACTGGTACACAAGCCATTTACTCAATGATTTCTTGCGAGTGAACATGACAGACGTGTGTGGCAGAGTTCATGGAAATTGTAAGCATATGCCTAGGTTCGACGCAGGCACTCGTAGAGTTGAGGTGCAGGTGTTTGCTGCCAGTGACATCATGGCATTTCGGTGGTATGACAAATGTGATGTCATATTGTTGACATCAGTTCATTGAAATGGAATGGCAGACAGTGGCAGGCAGAACAGAGAGACCAATGAACCCATTCTAAAACCTGCAGCTGTGATAGACTACAACCTCAATATGTGCTTAGTGGACAAATGTGACATGCAGATTGGGTTTGCTGATTGTGCTTGCAAGAGTTGTAAGTGGTACATAAAACTTTTTTTCCATCTTCTTGACACTTCCATGCTGAATGCTTATAACATGTACAAGTTGAAGACCAACAACAAACCAAAATATGGTGAATTTTTTTTGTCAGTCATCAGACAAATAATATTCAAGTACCAAGGAACAACACCTGCAATAGACCAGTGCCCACGAAATTACCAACACATGCCCTCTTGTCTAAGGCCTGGTGATCACTACCCCATACAGTTTCCTACTACTTTCAAGTGCTCAGAAGAGGTGTTTTGTCTGTGCACATACCACAAAATGCCCACAAAAATGCAGACACTCATTTTATGTGTGAGGAGTGTAAAACTCCACTGTGCATAACACAGAGTTTCAAAGACTTCCACAAGCTGCAGCAGTTCTAGGAAAGTGTTCAGTGACTGTACATTTGTATATATATTATAGAACAATAGTAATAAATAATTTTCTGTATTGTTGGTTTGTGTAAACAAGTTTTGTAAACAATATAATAATGATAATGTTTTTTGGTAAGAAAAAATAATTTTTTTTTAATATTTTTTAACATAGAATGATAGTTTCAAAAATGGGCTTGCAACAGTCAAAGTGTTAATGCTACACTGTTAATGCTACACTCTTAGTTTTTATTTTCAATGATGTCCTGATTTAATTCCCTGGAAATCTTCCTCTTTTTCTTCTCAGCTTGTCCTTTGCACTTGCTTTTTTTAGGACCCATGGTTAGAAAACAAGAAATTCTGCAAAATAACTGGCGCTAAATGTAGGATATTTCGAGAAGTATCCATTGCCAGTTGAAGCACACGCAGATTGTTTTCATACACGTAATGCCATCTTGTGGTGGTGTTCTCAAACTCACTTATACGTAGTATTATTATAGTATTATTTATTAGTAGTAGTACACATGTACACATGTGATTGGTGGAATGATGAAGTAAAGGGTGTGATAAAAGAGAAAAAGGTAGCTTATGAGAGGTTTTTACAAAGCAAAAGTGTTATAAGAAGAGCAGAGTACGTATATGGAGAGTAAAAGAAAGGTGAAGAGAGTGGTGAGAGAGTGCAAAAGGAGAGCAGATGATAGTGGGAGAGGCACTGTCAAGAAATTTTAATGAAAATAAGAAAAAATTTTGGAGTGAGTTAAACAAGTTAAGAAAGCCTAGGGAAAGTATGGATTTGTCAGTTAAAAACAGAGTAGGGGAGTTAGTAGATGGGGAGAGGGAGGTATTAGGTAGATGGCGAGAATATTTTGAGGAACTTTTAAATGTTGAGGAAGAAAGGGAGGTGGTAATTTCATGCACTGGCCAGGGAGGTATACCATCTTTTAGGAGTGAAGAAGAGCAGAACGTAAGTGTGGGGGAGGTACGTGAGGCATTACGTAGAATGAAAGGGGGTAAAGCAGCTGGAACTGATGGGATCATGACAGAAATGTTAAAAGCATGGGGGGATATAGTGTTGGAGTGGTTGGTACTTTTGTTTAATAAATGTATGAAAGAGGGAAAGGTACCTAGGGATTGGCGGAGAGCATGTATAGTCCCATTATATAAAGGGAAAGGGGACAAAAGAGATTATAAAAATTATAGAGGAATAAGTTTACTGAGTATACCAGGAAAAGTGTACGGTAGGGCTATAATTGAAAGAATTAGAGGTAAGACAGAATGTAGGATTGCGGATGAGCAAGGAGGGTTCAGAGTGGGTAGGGGATGTGTAGATCAAGTGTTTACATTGAAGCATATATGTAAACAGTATTTAGATAAAGGTAGGGAAGTTTTTATTGCATTTATGGATTTAGAAAAGGCATATGATAAAGTGGATACAGGAGCAATGTGGCAGATGTTGCAAGTATATGGAATAGGTGGTAAGTTACTAAATGCTGTAAAGAGTTTTTATGAGGATAGTGAGGCTCAGGTTAGGGTGTGTAGAAGAGAGGGAGAATACTTCCCGGTAAAAGTATGTCTTAGACAGGGATGTGTAATGTCTCCATGGTTGTTCAATATATTTATAGATGGGGTTGTAAAAGAAGTAAATGCTAGGGTGTTCGGGAGAGGGGTGGGATTAAATTATGGGGAATCAAATTCAAAATGGGAATTGACACAGTTACTTTTTGCTGATGATACTGTGCTTATGGGAGATTCTAAAGAAAAATTGCAAAGGTTAGTGGATCAGTTTGGGAATGTGTGTAAAGGTAGAAAGTTGAAAGTGAACATAGAAAAGAGTAAGGTGATGAGGGTATCAAATGATTTAGATAAAGAAAAATTGGATATCAAATTGGAGAGGAGGAGTATGGAAGAAGTAAATGTTTTCAGATACTTGGGAGTTGACGTGTCGGCGGATGGATTTATGAAGGATGAGGTTAATCATAGAATTGATGAGGGAAAAAGGGTGAGTGGTGCATTGAGGTATATGTGGAGTCAAAAAACATTATCTATGGAGGCAAAGAAGGGAATGTATGAAAGTATAGTAGTACCAACACTCTTATATGGATGTGAAGCTTGGGTTTTAAATGCAGCAGCGAGGAGACGGTTGGAGGCAGTGGAGATGTCCTGTCTAAGGGCAATGTGCAGTGTAAATATTATGCAGAAAATTTGGAGTGTGGAAATTAGGAAAAGGTGTGGAGCTAATAAAAGCATTAATAAGAGGGCAGAAGAGGGGTTGTTGAGGTGGTTTGGTCATTTAGAGAGAATGGATCAAAGTAGAATGACATGGAAAGCATATAAATCTATAGGGGAAGGAAGGCGGGGTAGGGGTCGTCCTTGAAAGGGTTGGAGAGGGGGTAAAGGAGGTTTTGTGGGCGAGGGGCTTGGACTTCCAGCAAGCGTGCGTGAGCGTGTTAGATAGGAGTGGATGGAGACGAATGGTACTTGGGACCTGACGATCTGTTGGAGTGTGAGCAGGGTAATATTTAGTGAAGGGATTCAGGGAAACCGGTTATTTTCATATAGTCGGACTTGAGTCCTGGAAATGGGAAGTACAATGCCCACACTTTAAAGGAGGGGTTTGGGATATTGGCAGTTTGGAGGGATATGTTGTGTATCTTTATACGTACATGTATATGCTTCTAAACTGTCGTATTCTGAGCAGCTCTGCAAAAACAGTGATAATGTGTGAGTGTGGTGAAAGTGTTGAATGATGATGAAAGCATTTTCTTTTTGGGGATTTTCTTTCTTTTTTGAGTCACCCTGCCTCGGTGGGAGATGGCCGACTTGTTGGAAAAAAAAAATGTATTATAATAATTTATATTATATTACATATATTATTATATAATTATTATATTAAACTTATTATTATTATTACAGTGGTACCTCGGGATACAAATAGCTCAAAACTCGAACAATTATGTAAGTGTATTTATGTAAATGCTTTTGTAAGTGTATTTTTGGGGGTCTGAAATGGATTAATTTAATTTACAATACTCCTTAAGGGAACAAATTCGTTCGGTATCTGCACTCAGTCTTCTGGAACGAAATAAATTCGTATCCCGAGGTACCACTGTATTATTATTATTATTATTATAATAATACTCTTGCTAACCATTTGGAATTTTTATTCACACAAAAAATAGAAGATTTACTGTTATGCAGACTACTGCATTATTGCAATAATTGTATAAATAATGTCAACCCATTCATGACTGCATATTTGGAATGGCCACTTGTACAGATATTGTTTACTCTTGAACATTGGCAAAAATTGAATATTTCTGCTACTTTGAGCTCAATTTCAAAGGTACTTTTCTTCAAAAATCAATCAAAATCATATCTATTGCTGTAACATATCTTCCGTTCTATGAAATGAAAAAAAAAAAAAAAAAAAAAAAAAAAAAAAAAAAAAAAAAAAAAAAAATACAACCATAAAAACTATAGGAAAATATACTGCAATGGATGGCTAAGGGCGAAAAGTAAAATCGTTTTTATGGTCCAATTTCTTTAAATTTTGGTATACGTTAAGAAAATTTTTCCCATCATATATTGCCGGGTTTCAAAAAGATGTCCAAAAAACAATTGGGGGCAAGGCACCTCTGTGCGCACTAGCTCTCTTAGTGCCCCCCTTCCTTTGTTTTTGATGGCTGTCCTCCTTATTTTTTGTGCGTACTACTATGCTGCTGCCTACTCCTACTTGCTGCTGCTGTGTGCTGCTTGCTCTATACTATATATATATACTACTACTACTGCTGCTGCGGGCTGCTGCTGCTGGCTGCTGCTGCTGTGTGCTGCTGCTGCTGCTGCTTGCTTGTGAGCGGGTTGGCTGTGCTGTTGCTGTGCTGCTGTGCTGTGTGCTGCTGCTGCTGCTGCTGCGCTGGCTTGCTGCGGTGCTGCTGCTCTGTGCGCGCTGCTGCGCTGCTGTGCTGCTGGTGTCTGCTGCTGCTCTGCTGTGTGTGCTGCTGCTGCTGTGCTGCTGCTGCGGGTTGTGACTGCTGCTGCTGCGCTGCTGTCTGTGCTGCTGCTGTGCTGCTGCTGTGCTTGCTGCTGCTGGCTGCTCTGTGCTGCGCTTGCTGCTGCTGCTGTTTGCGGCTGTGTCCCTGCTGTGCTGTGCTCCCGGCGCTGCTGCTGTGTGCTGCTGCTGCTGCTGTGCTGTGTGCTGCTGCTGTGTGCTGTGCTGTGCTGCTGTGCTGCTGTGTGCTCGCTGCTCCCTTGCTGTGCGGGTTTGCTGCTGCTGCTGCTGTGGCTGCTGCTGCTGCTGCGCTGCTGCTGTTGTGTGCTGCTGTGCTGCTGTGCTGCTGCTGCGCTGGCTGTGCTGCTGCTGCGCTGCTGCTGTGCTGGCTGCGCCTGCTGTGCTTATGCTGTGTGCAAATGCTTGCTGTAATGCTGCAAATGTAATGTGCTAATGCTAATGTGCTAATGATAATGATGCTAATGCTGCTGCTAATGCTAATGATGCTAATGCTGCTGCTAATGCTAATGCTGCTGCTAATGCTAATGATGCTAATGCTGCTGCTAATGCTAATGCTAATGATGCTGCTAATGCTAATGCTGCTGCTGGTAATGGTAATGATGCTAATGCTCCTCCTCCTCCTCTCCCTCTCTTTCATGTGCGGGTTATTTGTGTATAAGAACAAGAACCCCTCACCAGCGTCAAGGAACCTCCCTTGAGGCCCACTCGCATCTGGAAATTTTGCACGCGTCTGGAAGCAAAAAACTGACCGAGCGATTGCTTGTATCTGGAAAAACTCGCATGAGGTTCCACTGTATTCAATATTTTACTTTATTATTATTATGAAGTAGTACAATTTATGACACAAACATACACTTTTAAGTTTGCAATTAAGTTTATTATTAATATGAGGTAGTACAATTAGTACATATTACCAAATACAGTGGACCCCCGGTTTGCAATATTATTTCATTCTAAAAGTATGTTCAGGTGCCAGTACTGAACGAATTTGTTCCCATAAGGTATATTGTGAATTAGATTAGTCAATTTCAGACCCCTAAACATACACGTACAAATGCACTTACATAAATACACTTACATAATTGGTCGCATTGGGAGCTGATCGTAAAGCGGGGGTCCACTGTAAAGCATTTTTCTTTCATATACTATTTATGTTTGTTTTATGCATGCAATGTATTATTTTTGTTGTATTACAATTCCTAGTTAAGTCTGCCTGAAAAGCTTTGTATAACTAGACTTTTCCATGTAAGATATAAATAAGGTAGATTAATCTATGTAACAGTAATGTATCTTCTTGGAAAAAATAATAATGGTTTATTATTATTATTATTGTTATTTTTAAAGACATGATGAATTGGACATAATTCTGCAAAAAAACTTAATGAATTCCCTATTGCATCATTCAGCCCAATTAGTGGCGGAGGCTTGATCCTCTGTTTGCTAATCATGACCATTCCTAAAAGCCACATACCCAACTGAATACTCCTCTTCACTCTAGAATCACCTTAGTAAACTGTTAATACGGTATACTCACTTCAAGTGATAATTTTTTGAACATTGGAGCGGCAACTTGAGCAATGTGTCTGCCAGTGACTGTAGAGCCAGTGAATGAGATCAAAGGAACATCAGGATGTGTTACAAGAGCCTCCCCTGCAGTTGGTCCTAGACCAAACACCATGTTCACTACACCAGCTGGGAAATCTGCTCACAACACAAAAGATACATTACAATCACAGCCTAAGACAGTGTTAGAGAAGTTTTTTAACATGGCATACTACACGTACAGCATGTACACTACTGTAATACAGGAAAGATAAAAATACTTCCCATTTCCAGCCATCATCTCAGTCACCACCACAGCCATCATCTAGGTCACCACCTCAGTCACCACCACAGCCATCATCTAGGTCACCTCAGTCACCACCACCACAGCCATCATCTAGATCACCACCTCGGTCACCACCACAGCCATCATCTAGGTCACCACCTCAGCCACTACTACAACCATCATCTCAGCAACCACCACAGCCATCAACTAGGTCACCATATCAAGTCACCACCACAGCCATCATCTCAGGCACCACCACAGTCACCATTTCAGACACCACAACAGTCACCATTTCAGGCACCACCACAGTCATAATCTCAGTCACCAAAACCACATCTACCATAATCACCACTTTAGGTACTTCCTATGGCACCAACACAATCACCACTTTAGGTACTTCCTCAGGCCCCATCACAATCACCACTTCAGTTCACATCTCTGGCCCTGCCACTGCATCATCTCTACAACTACCATCACAAGCTCCACCACTACAACTACCATCCCTGCATTACCACTACAGCTACCATCCCTGCATTACCACTACAGCTACCATCAGACCCTACCACTGCAGCTACCATCACAGACCCCCCCCACTGCAGCTACCATCACAGACCCCACCACTGCAGCTACCATCACAGGCCTTTATACTTATTAAATTTGTATGGACATGGAAAACCTGCAAGGATCACACATCACCTTAGGAAATTATTGGCAATCAGATTTGATCCAAGGAAGGGGATAGCTCTGATTCCTTGGATCAGTAGCCTTTAACCAGCATCAAGGGACCCCCAAATTGAAGGGCTAAGCCCATGAAACTTGACCTACCAACTTCTTGGAGAATTTTACAGAACATGTAGGCAGTGACAGAGGTCATTTCTGATGGCTTGGCAACAACTGTGTTGCCACACATCAGGGCTGGGGCCAGCTTAAATGTAAGGAGATAGAGTGGTAAGTTCCATGGACTGATTAGGCCAGCCACGCCCATAGGCTCTCTCAGAGTGTAGTTGACAACACCTGCCTCAGGCTGAACATTTGACCTGCATATAAAAACAGTTTATCATACATGTTTTTCTCCATTATAGTATATACATTTAGTCTGAAACTTCATCCATTTGCATTAACATACTAGACTTTTCTACAATTACTAAAAGCATCTTCAAAAAAAGTTATCTTTACTCTTACCTAAATGTATAAATTGTTAGTCTCATAAAAAATGCAATGTTTGTGGTACCTGTTAATACCTAAAGACAGATTTAAGTTCTTCTCCAGTCTGCTCTCTGTGGTAACAGCCGGAGGTTGCAGACTGGTGACTCTTTAAGGCTTGGCTAGTAGTAGTATTAGCAGTAGTGATGAGATAGTAGCAGTAGCACAAGAATAATCAGGGACAGAGCTAGTCGCAACAGTTACAAGTGAATGGGAAACAAGGCAGAGAATGGCAGAAGACAGAACTCGAAGGAGGAGAAAGTAGTAGTAACAGTAGTAGTGAAGTAGTAACAGAAGTAGTAGTGTAGTAATAATAATAGTGGTGTAGTAGTAATGGTGTAGTACTAACAGAAGTAGTAATGTTGTAGTAATAGTAGTGGTAGTGATGTAGTAGTAATAGGGGTGTAGTAGTGATAGTAGTAGTAGAAATAGTAGTGGGGTAGTAGTAGTACTGAAAGTGGAAGTAGTATTAGTATTGAAAGTGGAAGTAGTAGTGGTGGTGCAGGAGTGGTAGTAGCAGTAATGGTGCAGGAGTGGTGGTGGTAGTGGTGCAGGAGTGGTAGTAGAAGTAGTGGTGGTAGTGGTGCAGGAGTGGTAATAGTAGTAATGGTGCAAATGTGGTAGTGGTGGTGGTGCAGGAGTGGCAGTAGTAATGGTGGAAGAGTGGCAGTAGTACTAGTGGTGCAGGAGTGGTAGTAGTAGTGGTGCAGGAGTGGTGGTAGTAGTAGTAGTGGTGCATGAGGGGTAGTAACAGTAATGGTGCAGGAGTGGCAGTAGTAGTAGTGGTGCAGGAGTGGTAGTAGTAGTGGTGCAGGAGTGGTAGTAGTAGTGGTGCAGGAGTGGTAGTAGCAGTAATGGTGCAGGAGTGGTAGTAGTAGTGGTGCAGTAGTGGTAGTAGCAGTAATAGTGCAAGAGTGGCAGTCCTAGTAGTGGTGGTGGTTGTAGTAGTAGTGGTGCAGTAGTAGTAATGGTGCAAATGTGGTAGTGGTGGTGGTGCAAGAGTGGCAGTAGTAGTAGTGGTGCAGGAGTGGTAGTAACAGTAATGGTGCAGGAGTGGTAGTAGTAGTAGTAGTGGTGCAAGAGTGGTAGTAGCAGTAATGGTGCAAGAGTAGCAGTGCAGGAGTGGCAGTAGTAGTGCAGGATTGGTAGTAGCAGTAATGGTGCAGGAGTGGTAATAGTAGTGGTGCAGTAGTGGTAGTAGCAGTAATGGTGCAAGAGTAGCAGTACTAGTAGTGGTGGGGGTGCAGGAGTGGTAGTACTAGTGGTGCAGGAGTGGTGGTAGCAATAATGGTGCAGGATTGGCAGTAGTAGTAGTGCAGGAGTGGTAGTAGTAATGGTGCAGGAGTGTTAGTAGTAGTGGTGCAGTAGTGGTAGTAGTAGTAATGGTGCAGTAGTGGTAGTAGCAGTAATGGTACAAGAGTGGCAGTCCAAGTAGTGGTGGGGGTGCAGGAGTGGTAGTAGCAATAATGGCACAGGATTGGCAGTAGTAGTGGTGCAGGAGTGGTAGTAGCAGTAATGGTGCATGAGTGGTAGTAATGGTGCAGGATTAGCAGTAGTAGTAATGGTGCAGGAGTGGCAGTAGTGGTAGTGGTGCAGGAGTGGCAGAAGTAGTAGTAGTAGTGGTGCAGGAGTGGTGGTAGTAGTGTTGCAGGAATGGTGGTAGTGGTGCAGGAGTGGTAACAGCAATAATGGTGCAGGAGTGGTAGTAGTAGTAGTGGTGCAGGAGTGGTAGTAGCAGTAATGGTGCAGGAGTGGTAGTAGTAGTGGTGCAGTAGTGGTAGTAGTAGTGGTGCAGTAGTGGTAGTAGCAGTACTAGTAGTGGTGGGGGTGCAGGAGTGGTAGTATTAGTGGTAGTATCAATAATGGTGCAGGATTGGCAGTAGTAGTGGTGCAGAAGTGGTAGTAGAAGTAATGGTGCAGGAGTGGCAGTAGTAGTTGTACTGGTGCAGGAGTGGTAGTAGCAGTAATGGTGCAGGAGTGGTAGTAGTACTAATAGTGCAAGAGTGGTAGTAGTAGTGGTGCAGGAGTGGCAGTAGCAGTAGTGCAGGAGTGGTAGTAGTAATGGTTGTGGTGCAGGAGTGTTAGTAGCAGTAATGATGCAGGAGTGGTAGTAGTACTAATAGAGTAAGTGGTAGTAGTAGTGGTGCAGGAGTGGCAGTAGCAGTAATGGTGCAGGAGCCATAGTAGTAGTGGTGCAGGAGTGGTAGTAGTAGTGGTGGTGCAGTAGTGGTAGTAGCAGTAATGGTGCAAGAGTGGCAGTACTAGTAGTGGTGGGGTGCAGGAGTGGTAGTAGTAGTGGTGCAGGAGTGGTAGTAGCAATAATGGTGCAGGATTGGCAGTAGTAGTGGTGCAGGAGTGGTAGTAGCCATAATGGTGCAGAAGTGGTAGTAGCAGTAATGGTGCAGGAGTGGCAGTAGTAGTTGTACTGGTGCAGGAGTGGTAGTAGCAGTAATGGTGCAAGAGTGGTAGTAATGGTGCAGGATTAGCAGTAGTGGTAATGGTGCAGGAGTGGCAGTAGTAGTAGTGCATGAGTGGTAGTAGTAATGGTGGTGGTGCAGGAGTGGCAGTAGTAGTAGTGGTGGTGGTGCAGGAGTGATAGTAGTACTAATAGTGCAAGAGTGGTAGTAGTAGTAGTGGTGCAGGAGTTGCAGTAGTAGTGGTGCAAGAGTGGCATTAGTAGCGGTGCAGGAGAGGTAGTAGCAGTAATGGTGCAGGAGTTGTAGTGGTAGCAGTGGTGCAGGAATGGCAGCAGTAGGTTTAGTGGTGCAGGAGCGGTAGTAGTAGTGGTGCAGGAGTGGTAGTAGTAGTGCAGGAGTGGCAGTAGTAGTAGAGGTGCAGGAGTGGAGAGCAAAACATTGCCACAATAAATGTCACATTAGTTGCACTTGTGTCCTTTTACTTTACATATTGTCGGTAATTCTACCAACTTTATTGCAGTAGTAGTAGTAGTGGTGCAGGAGTGGTAGTAGTAGTGGTGCAGGAGTGGCAGTAGTAGTAGTAGTGGTGCAGGAGTGGCAGTAGTAGTAGTAGTGGTGCAGGAGTGGCAGTAGTAGTAGTGGTGCAGGAGTGGCAGTAGTAGTAGTAGTAGTGGTGGTGCAGGTGTGGCACTAGTAGTAGTGGTGGTGGTGCAGGAGTGGCAGTAGTAGTAGTGATGCAGTTGTAATGAAGAAATAGTAGTAGTGCGTAAGAATATTAAAACAGAGGAGAACTGCAGGAAAGCTACTGGCCCAGGGACATTGGACTAAAAACCCTGTGGGATAATATCCCCATAGGACAAGCCACCAAGGCAGGAAACAAGAAAGGCAAGCAAAGTACATGAAAGGGGAAGAGGTAAGGTGAGGAGGAGGCAAATGTCAGGTCAAGTCAAGAGCGTTTTGAAATTTAGAGCATTAGACAACGTAATGAGAAAAGCAGCTATCAACAGACACAAGCAAGGCATAACATTCATGTTAGGAATGTTGTGTATAAGGGATGCTTTAATAAGGCGGCACCTGTAATGACAAGAAAAAGGGTAGATAGTTTTGGCTAAGCTTGTGCAAGAAAGGTATAAAATACCGACAATATGAAAGTTAAGACACATGTGCAACATCTGGATATCTTTATTGTAGACGTTTTGCCATCCAGTGGCTTTATCAATACAGATTCTAGGACATAATAGGAAGACAGTAGAACTATATACAAAAGATGAGGTAATCAGTCCCTCGGCCTTGGAGTTGGTGTTCACAGCATCGTGGTGGAGGAGAATCTGGAGCAAAGACAAGAAGACTGGCGGTTATATAGGCGTCAGTGGATAGGGACGGGCAGCAGACGAGGGCAAAGTCACTGGTAGGCGGGATTCCCCAGTGGAAGTAGGTCCTTCCCAAAGAGATGGGTTAGTTGCAGCAGCCGTGAAGAAGGTCTTGTAGATGTCCTCTGAACCAAGATTCCATGATGTTGCAGTGTCAACATCACTGCAACATCATGGAATCTTGGTTCAGAGGACATCTACAAGACCTTCTTCACGGCTGCTGCAACTAACCCATCTCTTTGGGAAGGACCTACTTCCACTGGGGAATCCCGCCTACCAGTGACTTTGCCCTCGTCTGCTGCCCGTCCCTATCCACTGACGCCTATATAACCGCCAGTCTTCTTGTCTTTGCTCCAGATTCTCCTCCACCACGATGCTGTGAACACTAACTCCAAGGCCGAGGGACTGATTACCTCATCTTTTGTATATAGTTCTACTGTCTTCCTATTATGTCCTAGAATCTGTATTGATAAAGCCACTGGATGGCGAAACATCTACAATAAAGATATCCAGATGTTGCACATGTGTCTTAACTTTGGCTAAGCTTGATGAACCATGTTCATCACATAGGGATATGGCTTTGCATGGGTGCATTCGTATTTTCCCTGTCAAGGGGAAACTTTGTCAAGTCTAGTGAGTTTTTCCTGGATCTCCACCAATTCAATTCAAAGTTTATTCTCTATAAAGATTACAATGTTGAATTTACAGAATTTGGTTGTTGTGTGGTTTACATGTAGTTAAATAATGATTACAGAGTGTACCACTAGAATGCCTAGCATGGCTAGGCATTTCGGGCAGACTTAGTTTAATTATTTTAAAATATTACAAATTATGAGGTAAGTTGGTATTATGGCTAAGTGACTAAATACTAGTTTGTGAGTTTAGCAATGTGAATGCTTTTGTTTTGGCACAGTACATAGTTTCAGTATTGGAGTATCATAGGATTCATTATTTTAAGATTGAGATTAATATTTCGTTTAGGGTCAAATGGGTGAGTGAGTGTAAGTGTGAACCACCAGGTGGTATTCGTGTAGTTAGTTGATGGGGTTTATCAGGGAGATAAGATGTTTTTAATGGTAGGTTTGAAGGTGATGAATGTGGTCTGCAGTTCTAGAGTTCTCAGGTAGGGTGTTCCAGATTTTAGGGGCCTTTGACATACATTGAATTTTTTTTAAAGGGTTTAGTCGGACATGGGGAATGTCGTAGAGATGTTTGTGTCTGGTGTTATGCCTGGGGGTTTTTCTGTCACAAAACTATAAAGAAAGCGTTTTAGGTAAAGGGTTTGATATTGGAGTTTAAGGTCCTGTAGTGTAGATTGCACAGTAGTGGGTGTGGGATGTACTGAACAGGGAGTAAGTTTAGATCTGTGAAGAGTGGGGGGGTGTTTGCCAGGGATGGGATTTAGTGATTATTCTTACTGCAGCTTTTTGTTGGGTTATTATTGGCTTTAGGTGTTTTTGCTGTAGTTGACCCCAAGCAAAAATAGCATAGGTGAGGCATGGATAATAAGTGAGTGGTATAGTGTGGAAGGGCATTTTGCGGCACGTAGTATCGTATCTTGGAGGGGAAACCCCAACTGTTTTGGATACTTTTTTGGTTTATGTTGTTGATATGGGTGCTGAAATTCAGGTTGTTGTCAAGGTATGGCCTAGGAATTTGCCCTCATTATGTCTGGTAATTAGAGTGTTGTTGATCTTAATGTTAATTTGTCCCATCTCCTGCTCTGCTACCAAACATAATATAGTAGGTTTTGTCAGTGTTAAGCATAAGTTTTATTGGCTGTCATCCAAGTCGATATTTTGATCAGCTCCTCGTTAAACAATGGTGTTGAGGGTGGCAAGATTAGGGTGAGAGATGACATAAGTCGTGTCGTCAGCAAAGAGAATGGGTTTCAGGTGTTGGGTACGTTTGGAAGTCATTGATGTATATGGGGAAGAGCGGGGGGACCAAGGACACTTCCTGGGGAAAACCCCAGTATCAAGTGGCCGTATTGTTGATGCTGTGTCTTTAATGGTAATATACTGATACCTATTAGTAAGGAAAGATTTGAAATAAGCAAGCGCATGGCCTCTTTTTCCGTAAGGGTTTCAAGTTTGTGGAGTAGGATGTCGTGGTCTACTGTGTCAAAAGCTTTTCTTAGGTCAATAAAAATTCCTAGTGGATATTCCTTATTTTCCAATGCTGTGTAAAGCAGATCTAGCTTTTTATGATTGCATCATTAGTGCTTTTATTTTTTCCCAAATCCAAATTGGCAGGGGTTGAGTATGTTTTGTGCTGTTATAAATGAAAAATAGTCTCCTGTGCACGAGTTTCTCAAAGATTTAGGATAGCAATGGTAAGTTTGATATTGGCCTATAGTTGTTTAAGTCTGTAGGGTCACCACCTTTAAAGTATTGGTGTAACCCTTGCCATCTTGAGTAGTTCGGGAAGGTGCTAGTTTCTAGTGACTTGTTAAAAAGTAATGAAAAAAGCATGTGAAAGGATATGGGCCGTCACTTGTACAGTAATGGGGGGACACTAGACAGATTCCCTGAGTTGTTTTTAAGTGACTTTATAATTCGGTGACTTCGAGGGCTCAGTTGGTGGCAAGATAGAAGGAATTTGGGAAAATTCCCCTCTAGGTAGTCCCGGAATGGGCATTAGTATGTGGGATTTTATTGGCGAGATTAGATCCTATGGTTTAGAAGTCATTTTTTCTTGTTAGCTGTGTCAGTGGGATGTAGTGGTGTTTCATTAGGTTTGTTAGGACAATATTCTTGTTTTTTTCAGTCTGTGGGTCCTAGAATCTGAGAGAGTGTTTTCCATGTCTTTTTTATATCTCTCTAGTGTCTGTGAATCTACTGGAGTAATTAGTTGTTTGGCTTTCTTTATTACTTTGGTGAGAACTGATGAATAGTGTTTAAGAATATTTGTGTATAAAGCCCTGTCTATATTGCTTTTCTTTTTGGTGTTTCTTGTCAATGGATTTCAGAATGGTGCTGGTTAAACCATGGGCAACCAAGCCGTTTTGTTTGTGATCTGTTTCGTTTTTATAGGACAATGTTTGTTGTATAGTCTAAGTAATTTTTTTAAGAAAAATGTCTGTCCAGTCATCAATACCATTGGCCTTGGAGAATTCTGTAGGCCAGTCAACAATCTCTAGGTCAGTTGTGAACTTTCCTTTTTGAGGCCTCGTCATGGAGTTAAATGAGACTTTGTTGTATTCAAGTGGTGGTTTATTAATGTTTTTCAGGAGGAAGGTAGGGTAGTGGTCTGTAGTGCTATCTGTGATTATCCCTGATTTAAGGGGGGCTAGTATATTGGTCCAATGTGGTCTATTATGGTTGCATTGTCTCAGTGAGCCTGGTTGGTTTTGTTATTGTTGGTATGAGAAGTGTGTTGTTCATTTTGTTGATGAAATCAGTTACAGGTAAACATCTGTAACCCAAAGGTTGATGTTGAAGTTTCCAGTTTAAGAGAAGGGGTGTTTAAATTCTTTTGTCTGTTTGTTTTTAAGTGATTTTAATTTTCACTAAAAAATTTGGGGATGTTTGGGGTGGGTATCCGGTAAATGGCCCCCGTTTGGGTTATAGGTTTTTTAAAGGGTTTTTTACATTTAAATTTTGAAAAAAAATTTTTTCCCCCTTTATTCATCAAAAAGGAAGTGGTGCTAATACAAGATAACTGGTTAGGTAATAGATTGAAATACCCCCCCCAAACTTGGTTTGGGTTTCTGAAAGTTGTAAATTTGGGTGTGATCTGGTAGGGGGTTAGATATCTATTGTTGCCCTGTTTAAAGAGGTATCAGTAAAATAATGCGGGAAAAAGGGTGCTTTAGGATTAAAGGAGTGCCGGGAAAGGGTCATCTTTTTGTTTGTTTAAAGGGGACCGATGTTAAATTTAAGTACTGATAGGCTTTTAGCATTGTTTAGGATGCCCCGGGCTTGTGATGTGTGTAAAAAAAGGCAGTTTTTTTCCAACGGGTTTTGATTGGGTGTCGATTATGGGGGTTTTTAGATCGGGTTTAAACGGGGATCAATCTCTTCTGGGTTTTAAAATTATGGTTTTTTATATCCTGATTTATGTTTTGAGTTCTAGTATGTTATCTGTAGGGTGGGAAGCTTGGAAAAGTTTTTATAGCTAGAGTTTTTTGGGTTTCATATGAGTATGGGTCACTATACACATAATGAAGTTGATGGGTCTAGGGTTTGGCTGGAATAAAATTTAAAGTAAAAACCTGGGTATAAAAAAAATAATAAAAAAAAAATAAAAATTTTAAAAATAAAAACAAGACTCCCACTTGAAATTTGGCACTAAGGTTTCAAATATAACCCCCTTTTGTGGAAGTCTTGTTTTGACCCAAGAATAAAGCTATGTAAAATGATTTTTTAATTAAAAATTTTAAAAAAAGGGGCCAAAAAGACTCTCTAAATTTTGTAATTGCACTAAGGTTTTATAAAAGTTGTTTAAAAGGGAATTGAGAATAACTAGTTTTTTAAATTGACAAGAAAAAATATCCCAAGTTAAGGTAGCAAAAAAAAAAAAAAAAGTAGAAAAAAAAAAGTTTTTTTAGGTATTTGGGAAAACTAGTTACCCAAAAGATAGTTAAGGGCCTTGAACAATAATAAAATTTGAAATTACACTTTTTGGCCCCCAACAATATTTTCACTAAGTTTATGAAAAAATCTTAGAGTGGGAAAATTATAATTTAAACTTATAATAAAAAAATAAAAATTAAAAATGGTATTTGAAAATTGCATGGGGGTCGGGGTTTAGGTTGTTGAAAAAGATAAAGAGTATAACTAGTTTTAAAATTTGACAAAATAAAATTCAAAATTTAATTGTACCAAAAGAATAATAAAAAAAAAAAAAAAAAAAAAGGGGAAAAGTCTTGGTTTTTATTTTTGATGGGAAGTTGGTGGGACAGGTAAAAGGTACAAAGGATAATAAAAAAGGTTGGAGTTGAAAATAAAAATTTGATAATTTGGAAAAAATTTTGTTAGGGGAAAGGGTATAAAATAATGTTTAATTTTAAAAAAGGAAAAAATTGAGGGTATTTAAATATGGTGTTTTAAAAAAATTTTAGAAAGAAATTAAAGGATTAAAAAAAAAAGTAAAAAAGTAATGTTTTTTTCATTCAATTTTGCACGGAAGTTATATTGAGGTTTAGGGGAAAGTAAAAGGTTTAATTAAGGGTCTCTAAGATATTTAAATGGGGTTTTAAAAACAGGAAAAGGTAAATTAGAAAGAAATGGTTATTAAACGCCCAAAAATTTTAAGGGTAAATTGAATTATAGTAAAAAGTTTAATTTTTTTAATTTTGCAAGAAATTTCAATTGATAGTTTTTAAAAAAATATGAGGTAGTAAAAAATGGACAGAAAAAATTTTTCAATTCAGCAAATTTTTTTAAGGGCAAAAATAGAAAATAAAAAAAATTACATAAGGTGACTTATGTTTAAACTATTAAAATTTAAAAAAATGAGGTAGTTGATTATTTAGTTACAAAGAGATTGAAAATTTGAAATTTAAAACAATAATGGAGCAAAACTTCCCATTTACACTATGTGGGCTTTTAAGTTGGCCCTTGTTTAGTTATTTCTGTAAGATTAGTATCCCTGAGAAATCTTTGATAGATCATTCTGTTCGTGTTGGTACAGGTGCCCTTTTTTTTGGGGTTTTCCTAACAAGAATTTTCCCACCCCGTTGAAGCTTTGGGGTTGTTTTTGGTCGTTATTCCCCCAAAAAAGTTTTCGGGACTCTAAAACAGGAGGTTCTGACGTTTTTTTGCCTATGCTCCTTTTTAGGGGTTTCGGGTGTTATCACCCCAAAACCCGGCTTTAGGGGCCGTTTTTGCAGGGGTGAGAAGGCAGAGGACCCCCTTATCATCTTTGGGGCCCTTCTTTTGCCATTTGCTTCAGATGCGGGGGCTCCTCTCCTGAATTGGGGCCCCGATGTGTTTTGGGTTTAGGGGTTGGCTTCTTTTTCCCCTTCTTTGAATAGTCCCCAAAAGTTTTTTTTTTTGGGGGCCATTTTTGGGTTTATTTTCTTAGAGCAGATATCTTATGCTTAAAGGCTACCCTTATGACAGGCCAAAAAGAGGGTAATAATGTTGGTTTTTGGGTGATTGCTAGTTAGGATATTTAATGTGCCCCAGTTTAAAAAGTCATTCATTGTTCACTGTTAATTTCCTTTTTGTTTGTCTTGATTGGTGTTTTCTTGGCTCTTATTTCAATGTGTATGCAGAGGGCCTAAAATTTTCTGAACAAGGATGTGTTCTGTTGGGGCCTGGGGCCTTAAAATTTGGTTTTTAGGGAAAAGAGAGGGGGGAGATGCCGGGGAAAATATTTTCCCTAGCAAGCCACTCTATAGAAATTTCCCTTTCAAAGACTTCTTTGCCCCTTCCCCAGATAGCCCCTTTGGGAAAGGGGGCAGTAAGTTAACAGGGTTGGGGGGACGTGGGTGTTTCACCCTTTAACAGGGCCCGTCGACTGAGGCTCAGAAAAAAACAACTCAGTCTAGCCACATGTTCGCAAATGCCCCCGCTTCCTTCCCCCTTTCCCCTTCCCCCTTTTTAGTTTGGGGTGCCGTGACCCGCGGAACAATTTTTAACAGTTTGCCCAATGTTTGGCCTTTTCCCCTACACCAAATTTTTTAAAAATACTCAAGTTGGGTGTAGGGTCTCGAGGAATTTTAAAGGGGCTTTTTCCCTATAAAATTTGGGGGATTTTTTTAATGATGTTGCTATTTTAACCCTTTTTTATAGCAGTTTTTTTTGTGTTCTTATTTTATTCGTTTTTCATTTGGGTTTTTTTGTTTTTTTTTTTGTTTTTTTTTGTTTTATTGTGTTTTTAATAATTTTTTTAAATTTTTCCCCAAAAATGATGTTGAGTTACCTACACAGCCCTTCAGTAATATCACAAATATTATACTATTACCGCATTGTGGGTCTATTGTCTAGCTAATTTTCATAATTTTAGTGTGAAGATGAGTTTAAAATTTCATTAATGGGGGAAGAAATAAAAAAAACTGTGGAACCCGGTTGTCGAACTTAATTGTTCCAGATGGGTTTGGGTTTTACAAAACCCAAAAGGTTTTACAAAACCCAAAACCCAAATTTTTCCAAAAAAGATTTAAAAGTAAAAAAGGGCCAAAAAATTTCATAATTTAAAATTTTTTTAACTACTTAAAATAAAAAAAATGTTTTAAAAAAAATAAAAACACACAGAAACTGCAAAAAAAGAATACTAAATGAAAAATTTTAAATTTAAATAAATACTGTACGTAAATGAAAATCTAAATGCCCCTTAACCCGTCAGAAGAGAGCTAATGACAAATTTTTGCAGGAGAAAGTTGGGAGGCCCCACATGTGAGAGAATGGGTTTGCATGGTCTGTGACAGTATAAAAAAACCCAGCACAAGTGCATGAGGAAAAAAAAAATGCGACTTGTTTTTTGGCTTTTTAAAACAGGACTTTTTGGGTATTTTCACATGGTATTCATGGTTGATTCTCGTTTTATTGGTCTAATGGTTTTGATGGAAGATATATTACAGGGAAAATAGAAGGGCTTTCAATGGTTTTTAAAGGTAAAAGTAGCTTGAAATTTAGCTCAAAAAAGGGTGAAATGTTCGATTTTTGCTATTGTTGAAAAAAATTTAAAAAATCCCCAAAAAAGCGTCCAAAACAGCAAAAAAGGGGGGTCTAAAATTCATTCCGGAAAAGATTGAAAATTTTTTATACAAAATTTTTTTCCCCAAATTTTGCCCGTAGTCCCAATAACAGTAAGGGCTTCTTTTTTTGTGTGTGAATAAAAATTCAAAATGAAAAAACAAACATAAATAAGAGGGGCCCGGGGACGGGGATAATGAAAAAGTAAAATGTTATTTTTTTTACAGGAATGTCTACATTGTTTTATGGGACTCTATTTTTAAAATTTACCTCTCTTGGTTTTGTGTTTAAATTGGGCCAAAAATTTGGAAAATTTTAGAAAACTTTTTTGTGTAGTTTTTAAAAAAAATAGATGGGCAGTTTCTTTTACCCCGTCAAAAGAATAAAAAGGGGTTCTAACAAAAAAAATTTTGAGTTTAGTCGACTTGAGCAATGGAAATGCCCCCAAAAAGGGCTCCCAAATGGGCAAAATTTGCCCTGGGCCCAAATAATTTCTGAGACCCCTAACTTCCCAATGCGTTTTTTTTCCTTTTTAAAAATTTCCCTCAAATTTTATACTTTTTGTTTCATTACCTTCACAAAATGCCCCAGCAAGAGCCAGAGATGTTTAATCAGGATGTTTGTTGCTATATTGGCCCCCGTTTTGGATCTGGTGTCACGTGTTTCCCAGCCCTTTTTCAGTTGGGCTTCAAGACCCCGTCGAGAACCAGAGCTGAATTTCCCTGTTTTAAATAACCCAAATTTTTTCAATAAATAGGGGTTTTTTTGGGAAACCAAGGTTCCATTGTTAATCTCTATTTTTCCTTAGCAAATAGCTTTTTTCAATTCTTTTTTTTAATAAATACCAAAATTAAAAAAAATTTGGGACATGCAAGAAAGAATTTTTATTATTTTTTATTAATTTTTATTAAAATGAAAACACCCAAACCCCCAGGGTTGTACAATGCCAGGGGAAAAAAGGGAGGTGCTTTAGCTGGAATTCCTTGTCGGTATTTATTACCAAGGTTTTTACCCTTTAGCCCTTTACTGCAACAAGAGTCCCTTTTCCCGAAGGGGGATTAATTTAAACTTGTCTTCAGTCCTTGTTTTAACCAATGTTTTTTTATTGAAATACCCACTTGGGTTTAAATGGGGGAAAGGTATGGGGGAAATGTTTGAGTTAAGTACAGCTTGGGGAAAATTTCCTTTTTTTTAGCAAGCCCACAGGTTTACCCCGGGGCCTGGGATTCTGCAACAGCAAACTCTTCCAGTCTTGATTCTAGCAGATCAGCAACTTTCAAGAGGTAGTTTGCACGTTCTTGAGCAGATAAACTTGACCATCTATAAAATAAAATATGTTAAATCATTTATTGTCTCTTCAATCATAATAAAACTCTAGGAATATATTTTGACAGCCAAAGGCTGTGTTTGTTTTCAGGGCTTTTAGAATGATTCAAGAAATAGTAAGTGTAAAGTTATGGATCACTTCTAGATATAATAAACAAAAGACATACTTTGGAAAAGCCCTTTTGGCAGCTGCCACAGCAGCTTCAACCTCAAGCTGGCCAGAGTCTGGCACCTTGGCCCAAACCTGTCCAGTACTAGGGTCATAAGAGTCCAGTAAACGCTTGCAAGGCAACATTGTTCCAGCGATGAAATTATTTAGCACCAGCACTTCCTCCATCATGCCTGGAAATAAATATATTTACATTAATATTGCATTATATTCACAATAAAGCTCTTGATCCATATGGGTTGTTCAGCAGAATGTATTTAGAATGAAGCAGTTGACTTCATATGAAAAACCTAGCTGTATAACCATTGTGGGTTTAGTGCTTAGTTTTGATTGTAATAATAATATGAAAAATTAAATGTCAACATACCTTCCTGCATTTTCAGCTTTGTAGCTACATCATAAATAGTGGTCCTTATGACCCTGTAAAACTAACTGTTCTATTACTGTGTTTTTTGAGGTTGAGCTCCAGCTCCTGAGCCTTTTAACCTTCACTCTACTATAATTTTTGCCTCTCTTAGGTTCCATTATGCATTTTTGTAATATATGGGGTAAACCTCAGCCAACACTCTTCCTACATCATATTTGCAACCTGAGAGCTGATCCTGTCACACCCCCAGCTGATAATGCACATAAAAGGTACAGGCTGTTCAACTGCCTTCCAGCATACATAAGGAGTATTACCAATAGACCCCTGGACGTCTTCAAGAAGGCGCTGGACAGGCACCTAAAGTCAGTACCCGACCAGACAGGCTGTGGTTCATACGTCGGGTTGCGTGCAGTCAACAGCAACAGCCTGGTTGATCAGGCCCTGATCCACCATGCGGTCTGGTCACAGACTGGGCCATGGGGGCGCTGACCCCCAAAACCCTCTCCAGGTATACTCCAGTACAATGTGTAATAATGTGTTTGTAAAGTCATGGTAAGCACTGCTTATGCTATAAAACTTCTCTTCAAATGAAATATCTATTTTATTTAATATATTATTGTATATTTCTTGCATTTTTATTCCTGTTTCTGTGAATTTAAACCTGATGTAATTGAAGTTCAAACTTTTGAAACTTGTTAGACAAGTGGAATACACAGTTTGGAACGTGCTGTATCATTATCATGGCTCACAAAATCATAATGACATGATTGCAAACAAACCATACCACGGATGGGGTTAGAACCCACAATCAGAGAGTCGCAAAACTCCAAACCGACGCGTTAGCCACTGAACCAGCTATCTACAATAAGAGTCATCCAGCTAGGTATATTTCTACACCTATGCTAACCTTCCTATGGTGTAGAAATATACCAAGTTGGATGAATCTTATTGTAGCTAGCTGGTCCAGTGGCTAATGCGTCGGTCTGGAGTTTTGTGACTCTCTGATCGTGGGTTCTAACCCCCCACCCATGGTACGATTTATCATTATCATCTTTCCTGCTGGGTAGAATGATACACCACTGTCAGATGAAAGCTGAAAACTATTAGGATTCAAATCAGTCAAATATGCCATGAAAACCATTCTGATGATAACCTTTCCAATCAGAAATATTTGTTTCCATCAGAAATATTTGTTCCTGCCTAGAGATTTAGGCAGGGAAAGCGGATTCCCAAATTGAGGATTCTCAGTTTTGATGCTCTTTGTCATTATGTTGGTTGCGAAAAGAATTTCCTGTGCTTGCTTTTCACTGATATTACAGTATAACTATAGCATTTTCTTTAGTATTTTTATCACTGAAATTACAGCTAAGAGTGTTTCCATGTCAGAAGAATTAAAAGATAAAACTATAAGAGAAATCATGAGTCAATTTTATAAAGATGAATGACTTGGAATAGGTTTACAGTGAGGTACTTACCCTTTGTTAATTATTCTATAATAAATGAATCTTTAGAGCACAGCTTCTCTGCTGCCTTGAAAAATGGCAGAATAAAACAATGAGGATCATCCTAGGATGTCCCCGTACCACCAAAATTCTGAACATGTGACAAGAACATGCCAATCCAAACAGCAGAGACCGTGTCACTGAAAGAAATATTCTCATTGGTGTTAATATGTTCAGCCAAATCCATCCAAATCCTTACACAGGAACACTCCATACATTTTTGTGAACAAATGAATCATTAAAAAAAAATGGAACTGACCTAAAAATGAATCAGATACATGATGTGTCAAGTACGACAACAGCGACACTGAGAAACTACCTCATTCCAAGCCACTATCCTTTGCTTTCCCTGAAGAACCAAATTAAATCGCATGTATTATGAAAACAGATTACAAAACATCAAAGGAGATATAAACAAGACCTGGAAAACCCTATCTGAAATTCCAGGAACTAAAAGGATATCCAAAAACAAAACAATCAAATTAACAAAATCAGATGAACCCCTACTCCCACCAACTGAAACAGCAAACAGACTCTATGTTTTCTTCACTATAGGAAAGAATCTAGCAAGCAAAATCCCAAGCTCAAACACCCGTCCATCAGACTATCTCACAGGCACCTACCCACATACACTATTCCTAGCCCAAACCAACCCAACAGAGGTCTTGCTCATCATCAACACCCTTAAGAACAAGGCAGGAGATATAAACAACTTGCCTACTTTTATGTACAAAACAGCTTCACAAGTAGTCACCAATTATTGCAACACTCTTTAACAAATCCATTGAGTCCTCCACCTTCCCAGGAGTTCTCAAAATAGCGAGGGTTACCCCGATCCACAAAGGAGGTTATCAAGCTGACTTGAATAACTATAAACCAATTTCTAACTTACCACTACTCTAAAATCTTTGAGAAATTAATTCATAGACGGATCTATTCCTACCTCATCTCGAACAACATACTAAACCCCTGTCAGTTTGGATTCAGGAATAATAAAAGCATAAATGATGCTATTATACACATGCTAGAGCTAATGTATACTGCTCTCCAACTGAGATTTTTCATTGGCTTATGTAAAGTTTTTGATACAGTAGACCATGAATTGCTGCACACTAAATTAACACACTATGGTATAAGAGGCCATTCCCTCAACTACCTAAAGTCATACTTAGTAACAGACGCCAATACGTGTATGCAAATGGTGCAAACTCTTCCCCACAACCAATCACGGTAGGAGTCCCACAGGGAAGTGTCCTAGGACCACTCCTCTTTCTCATCTACATCAATGACCTACCGAATGCATCACAGCTACTCAAACCCATATTATTTGCAGATGACACTACATACGTCTTCTCACACCCAGACCCAGCCATACTCGCCAACACTGTCACTGCTGAATTGCAGAAAATATCTACCTGGATGATGATGAATAAACTTACCCTAAATACTAACAAAACATATTTCATTCAGTTTGGAACCAGAGCTGCAAATGCTCCACTTAACATAACACTAAATGGATCACCCATCACAAGACTCGCAGAGGGAAAATTCCTAGGAATCCACCTAGACAGTTTACCTGGAGTTTACCTGGAGAGAGTTCCGGGGGTCAACGCCCCCGCGGCCCGGTCTGTGACCAGGCCTCCTGGTGGATCAGAGCCTGATCAACCAGGGTGTTACTGCTGGCTGCACGCAAACCAACATACGAGCCACAGCCCGGCTGGTCAGGAACCGACTTTAGGTGCTTGTCCAGTGCCAGCTTGAAGACTGCCAGGGGTCTGTTGGTAATCCCCCTTATGTATGCTGGGAGGCAGTTGAACAGTTTCGGGGCCCCTGACACTTATTGTATGGTCTCTTAACGTGCTAGTGACACCCCTGCTTTTCATTGGGGGGATGTTGCATCGTCTGCCAAGTCTTTTGCTTTCATAGTGAGTGATTTTCATGTGCAAGTTCGGTACTAGTCCCTCTAGGATTTTCCAGGTGTATATAATCATGTATCTCTCCCGCCTGCATTCCAGGGAATACAGGTTTAGGAACCTCAAGCGCTCCCAGTAATTGAGGTGTTTTATCTCCGTTATGCGTGCCGTGAAGGTTCTCTGTACATTTTCTAGGTCAGCAATTTCACCTGCCTTGAAAGGTGCTGTTAGTGTGCAGCAATATTCCAGCCTAGATAGAACAAGTGACCTGAAGAGTGTCATCATGGGCTTGGCCTCCCTAGTTTTGAAGGTTCTCATTATCCATCCTGTCATTTTTCTAGCAGATGCGATTGATACAATGCTATGGTCCTTGAAGGTGAGATCCTCCGACATGATCACTCCAGGTCTTTGACGTTGGTGTTTCGCTCTATTTTGTGGCCAGAATTTGTTTTGTACTCTGTTGAAGATTTAATTTCCTCGTGTTTACCATATCTGAGTAATTGAAATTTCTCATCGTTGAACTTCATATTGTTTTCTGCAGCCCACTGAAAAATTTGGTGATGGTCCGCCTGGAGCCTTGCAGTGTCTGCAATGGAAGACACTGTCATGCAGATTCGGGTGTCATCTGCAAAGGAAGACACGGTGCTGTGGCTGACATTCTTGTTTATGTCGGATATGAGGATGAGGAACAAGATGGGAGCGAGTACTGTGCCTTGTGGAACAGAGCTTTTCACCGTAGCTGCCTCGGACTTTACTCTGTTGACGACTACTCTCTGTGTTCTGTTAGTGAGGAAATTATAGATCCATCGACCGACTTTTCCTGTTATTCCTTTAGCACGCATTTTGTGCGCTATTACGCCATGGTCACACTTGTCGAAGGCTTTTGCAAGTCTGTATATATTACATCTGCATTCTTTTTGTCTTCTAGTGCATCTAGGACCTGTCGTAGTGATCCAATAGTTGAGACAGACAGGAGCGACCTGTTCTAAACCCATGTTGCCCTGGGTTGTGTAATGATGGGTTTCTAGATGGGTGGTGATCTTGCTTCTTAGGACCCTTTCAAAGATTTTTATGATATGGGATGTTAGTGCTATCGGTCTGTAGTTCTTTGCTGTTGCTTTACTGCCCCCTTTGTGGAGTGGGGCTATGTCTGTTGTTTTTAGTAACTGTGGGACGACCCCTGTGTCCATGCTCCCTCTCCATAGGATGGAAAAGGCTCGTGATAGGGGCTTCTTGCAGTTCTTGATGAACACGGAGTTCCACGAGTCTGGCCCTGGGGGCAGAGTGCATGGGCATGTCACTTATCGCCTGTTCGAAGTCATTTGGCGTCAGGATAACATCGGATAGGCTTGTGTTAACCAAATTCTGTGGCTCTCTCATAAAAATTCATTTTGATCTTCGACTCTCAGTCTGGTTAGCGGCTTGCTAAAAACTGAGTCGTATTGGGACTTGAGTAGCTCACTCATTTCCTTGCTGTCATCTGTGTAGGACCCCTCTTGTTTAAGTAGGGGCCCAATACTGGACGTTGTTCTCGACTTTGATTTGGCATAGGAGAAGAAATACTTTGGGTTTCTTTCGATTTCATTTATGGTTTTTGGTTCTTTCCGCGATTCCTGACTCCTATAAGATTTTTAGTAATTTCGTGCTTGCTTTTTTCTTGCCAGTGTCTCCCCGCATTTCAGATATATTGACCTTTTTTACCCGCCTGTTATTTTTTTTCCGTCGCCTGTAAAGGGACCCCTTCTCTTTTTTTTTTACATCTACCCTCCTTTTTCTTAGGGGAATAACCCCCTTGTGCAACTTTGGGTGCCCCAGTTAACTGTTTAGGCAAATTTTGGGGTCTGTGTTGTTAATTATTTTCCCCAGTTATATCATTAGGATTGGGTTTATTTGGTCCCACTTTGTTTTTGTTATTGAAGGGTTGAATTTGGTAAATGCCCCCTCGGAATAATTCATTTGTCTTTTGGGCCCATGCATACGTCTGCCTAAATTAGTTGTGATCGGGAAATATTTTTTTTGATAGGTGAATTTCTTATCAGATATCATTTTTAGTGAAGATGGGTCAGTGTATTCCCATTAAGGCTATTATTTGCTGGTTTTAAATAAATTTTGGCGAGTTTTAAAAAGCTCGTTGAGTGTGAGTTTCATCAGAGCGCCTCCTATGTTATTATGAAACAATATTATTTGCTATATTCCTCCATTTTAGGTCCCTTAAGTTAAAACCCCCCAGGAGCAAGATGTTGGGGCAGGAGCGGAAGATTTTCCAGCAGTGGTCAATTTTAAACTTTTCCCGGGGTTGCGGGGAGTTGCATCCGGAGGCTTGTAGACTACCACAATGACTGGGTTTTGGTTCTGCCCTTTACTCAAAAAACTTCCACTACATATTTAGGCATTAAGCATTCTGTGCAAACAAGTAAATCGCAATGTAAGCCAAACCCCCCCCCCCCCTTTTCCCTGTTCACTTGTCACATCGTATAGGTTGTAATCTGGGACCATTTTCGTGCCCAAAGGATCCTTTATGTGGGTTCAGTGAAACCCGCAAACATTGCCTTTGCCTCTGAAGCGCCCCAGGTGAAAGGTATTTTTTTTGTTTGTTGCTGGCTTTAACCCGTTTTTTTGAAAAGAAAAATGTCATCGGATGGGGGTACTATTTGGTACGGGGGGGGGGTTTTTTTTCCGGATTATGTCTGTATCTGTTGGTTTTGGGGTGGGGGCCTCGACTGTTTGGGTTTCCCCTCCAGGAATGACTGGATTTGTGTCGTTTTTTCCATTTCCTGCCCGTTTTTTTCCCTTTTGGCCTAAAAAAAACTCTCCCCCTTCCCGTGGCTGTGGCTCCCCCGCTTTCCATGGCCTGGATGTTTTTTTTCTTTTTGTCCCCTTTAGATGGTGTGCCTGGCAATTTAAGTTATAGCACAGTCTTTCCTGTAATGAAGAGGTACACATTTCAGGGTGAAAAAGCTTAAAGGAAGTGAGTTTGCATTTTCCTGTTGTCATATGGGCACGGCATTTTCTAGGGTGGTCATAGTTGCACGTCATGTCTGTTTTTCCAGATTTCCCATGTCTGCAGATACCAAGTGCATAGTATGTGCACAGGCTTGGTTTCCGTTTGCCTTGGGTTTCTGTGACTGTATTCCCTGTTGGTGCATGTTTCCCTGTCTTATTCCTATCCTCCCTAGCACCAACAATGGAGCTCCCACCAGTTGTTTTTGGTAATATATCCTCACTATTTCTAGTGGAGTCCTCTTGTTTGCTATTTCCTGTGGTATTTCTAGTTTGCAATATTGGTTTTATCTTATCTTTGACTACACTTGTTTCCCCACTACGGCTCCTGTCCCCTATGAGGTCATTTATATGTATTCCTTCCTGCATATAATTCCCAAATACCTGGACAAAATCTCCAGCTTCACCATTACTGTCTCCCAGGACAGCACCTCCAGCTTCACCATTACTGTCTCCCAGGACAGCACCTCCAGCTTTACCATTACTGTCTCCCAGGACAGCACTATCAGCCCCACATTTACTGACTACCAGGACATCACCTCCAGCCTTACAGTTTCTGACTACATGGCCAGTATCAAGGGCAGTACCATTCAGCCCAGACTTTTTATGTTCCCATCTGTTGTAGATTATTATTATTATAATCAAGGGGGAAGCGCTAAACCCGGAGGATTATACAGCACCTGGGGGGGGGGGATGTGGAAGGCATTCAGGCTTAATTCGGGGAACTGGAGCACAGATTCAATTCCCTAAATCAAGAGCCCCTCACCAACATCCCATCTGTTGTAGAAAGCTTCCAGGTTTTCTACGAAAGCAGCTTTGATGTTATCCTCTTTTAATACCCTTGTGATTTTAGTCCACAGATTTATCTCATTTGGGCATACCCAAAAACACTTCCCTGTTTTAATACTGCTTGTAGCTAGTTCTTGGATATCTGCACAAGGGGCGTGACACCAATTTCCACAAAAATGACAATTTATCCATGTGGAAGCCTGTTTGTTTGACTGCAGACTACACAGAGCTTCATAATGATTTGAATACTCTTGAATACTCTATTAATAACCTCCTTAACCCTTTGAGGGTCGACAGGCCCTCTCCGAAACTCGTTCTCAGGGTCGGCTAAATTTAAAAAAAAAAAAAAATTATTTTCTCTTATGAAAAGATAGAGAATCTTTTCCCGATCATAAAGACACCAAAAGTTTGAAATTTGATAGAAAACTTACGGAATTATGCTCTCGCAAAGTTAGCGGTCTCGGCGATGTTTACGCATCGGCGATTTTGCCCACTTTGAGCCCCATTTTCGGCCAATTTCACTGTACTAGTCGACAAAAAACATGAATATTTCGCTAGAACTCCATTTTTTCTATCGAATGGGTGCAAGAAACCACTCATTTATGAAATTCAACTATCCCAGTACAGTGGTCAGAATTTAGCAATTTTGCCAATTTCACTCAAATTTCAAAAGATGCCAATTTCCGAATAGGGTCCATAATAAACAAAGACATTCCTGGCACTAAAATGACATTTCCTCTAGTCATTAGTCATGTCTCAAGGCCCCTCTTATATTCTTTTGCTTTCCACTTTGAATTTTTATTTTCACAAAAAATATAAGATTTACTGTTATGCAGGACTACTGCATTAGTGCAAAAAATGGTATAAATATTATTGGTGCACTTGTGAAAGAATATTAGACTCACCAGTTGACGTGTATTGCACGCTTGGCACGATTTGTTTACTTTTGAAGTTTGGTAAAAATCGAACATTTCTGCTACTTTGAGCTCAATTTCAAGGTACCTTTCTTTGTAAAACCAGTCAAAATCATCTCAATTTCTGTAATATGTCTTCCATTCTATAAAACGAGACCAAGAAAACTAGAATACAACAATAAATACCATACGAAAATACACTGCAAAGTCGCTGATTTATTAAAAAAAAATGGTCAAAGTTTTTTTTTCTCATTATGCACTGTGTGCTGCAGGATTTTTTTTAGACTGTGCACACTGACCACATAGACCCATTCTTTCATATGAAGGCCTACCAGCTTTCTCCCACTAGATTTGAGGCCGCTAGAATTTATGAGTACTAGTACGTCAAAAACCCCTAAGCGTAAGACGTACTAGTACGACGAAAACCCTCAAAGGGTTAAATGAAGCTCTAGCTATTTGTATTTCTATTTCTAACTGTACTTGTATATTGGACAGCTTACCGTGTACGTTCCTGATTTATATTTATTGTTTGTGTTTGATAAGGGCGCCTACAACCCCATCCGTTTACAGTCTGCTTTATTGTCCAACGAATCCGTTTGAAACCGGTCAAGGGTTCGGACCAGTAGCCTCAAATTCCAGACACATACAACAAACTTCCAAGAAAATCTCACAGTAGGCATACTATCAAAGATACGGTACTATGTTTCACAATCAGCTCTCCTTACACTGTATCACTCACACATCTACCCTTATCTCACATATGGAATTTGTGCATGGGGGTCAACAACATCAAATCACCTAAGGCCACTAATAACCCAGCAAAAGACTGCAATCAGAATAATGATAAATTCCCACTCATGACAGCATACTCCACCTCTATTCAAAAGTCTAAATTTACTCACCATAAAGAACATCCACACTTATTCATGTGCCTACTACATACATAGAACAATACACGCAAACATAAACCCTCCACTCAAACTTCTCCTCACCAACCTTAACAGGACACACGACCATAACACAAGACACAGATCTCTTTTTGATGTACCCCATGTCCATATCACACTGTGTAAAAACTCTATGCACATAAAGGGCCCCAAAATCTGGAAGTCATTACCAGAACATACTAAAGAAACCAGGCCTGAAAATCAATTTAAGACTTCTAAAAAATCACTTACTCACCCAGGACTAAATAATCAACACTCAATATTTAACATTACAATAATTCTCCCAATTACTTGTTATTATTACAATCAAAAAGAAGTGCTAAGCCACAAGGGCTATTACTTAAATCTTAAAACTTCAAGACAACGTATAGCAAACTGATCATCTTTCATATACATTGTAATGTGACAAATTTATACAACTATAATGCGTTAGTATCAATATGTTCAAATTTCATTGTTTCAAATATGTACTCAATTGTACTTCATATTGTAAATTGTTTACTGTAATTTTTAACACTGAACTTTTCATTGCTTGTTAATTTCAAGTTAATTTTAAGCCTGCCCATAATGCTCTGCATACAAGGGGCTTTTGGCATGTACACCAACTACAGTGGACCCCCAGTTATCGGCCGGTTTGGTTATTGGCCAACTCGGTTATCGGCAGGATTTTCAGTGCTCGGTTATCGGCAGTTTTGGACGCGTCCATCCACCGGCTGGGGCAGCTTGCGCTTCAGTTTGGCTTTGTCTCTCGGTGGCTGAGGAAGCTTCTGCACATACATAAAATTCAAATTCAATTCAAATTCAAAGTTCATTCTCTATAAAGATTACAATGTTCAATTTACAGAATTTGATTGTTGTGTGGTTTACATGTAGTTAAATAATGATTACAGAGTGTACCACTAGAATGCCTAGCATGGCTAGGCATTTTGGGCAGACTTAGTTTAATTCTTTATTTTAAAATATTACAAATTATGAGGTAAGTTGGTATTATGGCTAAGTGACAAATACTAGTTTGTGAGTTTAGCAATGTGAATGCTTTTGTTTTGGCACAGTACATAGTTTCAGTATTGGAGTATCATAGGATTCATTATTTTAAGATAGAGATTAATATTTCTGTTTATGGTCAAATGGGTGAGTGAGTGTAAGTGTGAACCACCAGGTGGTATTCGTGTAGTTAGTTGATGGGGTTTATCAGGGAGATAAGATGTTTTCTAATGGTAGTTTTGAAGGTGATGAATGTGTCTGCAGTTCTAGAGTTCTCAGGTAGGGTGTTCCAGATTTTAGGGCCCTTTTACATACACTGAATTTTTGTAAAGGTTTAGTCGGAGATGGGGAATGTCCCTAGAGATGTTTTTGTCTGGTGTTATGCCTGTGGGTTCTGTCCAACTATCAAAAAAAAGCATTTTAGGTCAAGGTTGATATTTGGGGTTTAAAAGGGCTGTAGATGTAGATTGCACAGTAGTAAGTGTGGATGTACTGAACAGGGAGTAAGTTTAGATCTAGGGAAAAGTGGGGGGGGGGTGTTGCCAGGATGGGATTTAGTGATTATTCTTACTGCAGCTTTTTGTTGGGTTATTTGGGTTTAGGGGTGTATGCTGCAGTTGATCCCCCAAACACAAATAGCATAGGTGAGGTATGATAAATTAAATGAGTGTATAGTATGACAAGGGCATTTTGCGGCACGTTATTCGTATCTTGGAGAGGATCCCAACTGTTTTGGATACTTTTTTGGTTATGTGTTGGATATGGGTGCTGAAATCGGTTGTTGTCAAGGTATAGGCCTAGAAATTTGCCCTCATTATGTCTGGTAATTAGAGGGGTTGTCGATCTTAATGTTAGTTTGTTTCATCTCCTGCTCTGCTACCAAACGTAAAATAGTAGGTTTTGTCAGTGTTAAGCGTAAGTTTATTGGCTGTCCTCCAAGTCGATATTTTGATCAGCTCCTCGTTAACAATGGTGTTGAGGGTAGCAAGATTAGGGTGAGAGATGACATAAGTCGTGTTGTCAGCAAAGAGAATGGGTTTCAGGTGTTGGGATACGTTTGGAAGATCATTGATGTATATGAGGAAGAGCAGGGGACCAAGGACACTTCCCTGCGGAACTCCAGTATCAAGTGGCCGTGTTGTTGATGCTGTGTCTTTAATGGTAACATACTGATACCTATTAGTAAGGCAAGATTTGAAATAAGCAAGCACATGGCCTCTTATACCGTAATGGTCAAGTTTGTGGAGTAGGATGTCGTGGTCTATTGTGTCAAAAGCTTTTCTTAGGTCAATAAAAATTCCTAGTGGATATTCCTTATTTTCCAATGCTGTGTAAAGCAGATCTAGCATTTTTATGATTGCATCATTAGTGCTTTTATTTTTCCTAAATCCAAATTGGCAGGGGGTTGAGTATGTGCTGTTATAAATGAATATAGTCTCCTGTGCACGAGTTTCTCAAAGATTTTGGATAGCAATGGTAAGTTTGATATTGGCCTATAGTTGTTTAAGTCTGTAGGGTCACCACCTTTATGTATTGGTGTAACCCTTGCCATCTTGAGTAGTTTCGGGAAGGTGCTAGTTTCTAGTGACGTTAAAAAGTAATGAAATAGCATGCGAAAGGATATGGGCTGCTCGCTTGTACAGTAATGGTGGGACATTAGACAGATTCCCCGAGTTGTTTTTAAGTGACTTTATAATCTCGGTGACTTCCGAGGGCTCAGTTGGTGCAAGATAGAAGGAATTTGGGAATTTCCCATCTAGGTAGTCCCCGGCATGGGCATTAGTATGCATGATTTTATTGGCGAGATTAGATCCTATGGTTGAGAAGAAGTCGTTTATCTTGTTAGCTGTGTCAGTGGGATGTAGTGGTGTTTCATTAGGTTTAGTTAGGACAATATTCTTGGTTTTTTTCAGTTTGTGGGTCCCTAGAATCTGAGAGAGTGTTTTCCAGGTCTTTTTTATATCTCCTCTAGTGTCTGTGAATCTACTGGAGTAGTATAGTTGTTTGGCTTTCTTTATTACTTTGGTGAGAACTGATGAATAGTGTTTAAGAATATCTTTGTGTATTAAGCCCTGTCTATATTGCTTTTCATATTGGTGTTTCTTGTCAATGGATTTCAGATGGTGCTGGTTAGCCATGGGCAACCAAGCCGTTTGTTTGTGATCTGTTTCGTTTTTATAGGACAATGTTTGTTGTATAGTCTAAGTAATTTGTTAAGAAAAAATGTCTGTCCAGTCATCAATACCATTGGCCTTGGAGAATTCTGTAGGCCAGTCAACAATCTCTAGGTCAGTTGTGAACTTCCTTATTGAGGCCTCGTCATGGAGTCTAAATGAGACTTTGTTGTATTCAAGTGGTGGTTTATTAATGTTTGTCAGGAGGAAGGTAGGGTAGTGGTCTGTAGTGCTATCTGTGATTATCCCTGATTTAAGGGGGCTAGTATATTGGTCCATATGTGGTCTATTATGGTTGCACTTGTCTCAGTGAGCCTGGTTGGTTTAGTTATTGTTGGTATGAGAAGTGTGTTGTTCATATTGTTGATGAAATCAGTTACAGGCTGATCATCTAGTAAGCCAAGGTTGATGTTGAAGTCTCCAGCTAAGAGAAGGTGGTGCTTATTCATTTGTCTGTTTGTTATTAGTGACTTTAATTTCTCACTGAAATTTGGGATGTTTGTGTGAGGTATCCAGTAAATGGCACCGATTGTTATAGGTGTCTTAAGGTTTTTTACAGTAAAATTAGCAAAAATGTATTCCCCATATTCATCACTAAAGCAAGTGGTGCAATACAAGATAATTGGTTTAGAGTAATAGATTGCAATACCACCCCCAACTTGGTTTGGTCTGCAGTTGTGAATTGCTGTGTATCCTGGTAGAGGGTAGATATCTATTGTGTCCTACTTAAGCCAGGTCTCAGTAAGAATAATGCAGGAGAAGGGTTTTCTTTAGTGATTCAAGGAGTGCCAGGAGGTCATCATAGTGTTTGCTTAAGGACCTGATGTTGTAGTTAAGTACTGATAGGCTTTTAGCATTGTTTAGGATAGTGCTGGCTTGTGATGCTGTGTAATAAAGGCAGTTACTTTCCAATAGGTTTTGATTGGGTGTCAGATTATGGAGGTTTAGATCAGGGTCAACGTGATCAATCATCTTCTAGGTTTAAATTATGGTTGTTTACCATTGTTTTTAGTGATTTTTCTTGCAGTGCAACTGTGAAATAAGTAACCCTGGCTCCAAAGAAAGTTCCTACTAAAGTTCCTGTGGTAAAGAAAGTGAGAAACACCATGGAATTTAAGCGTTAAGTGATACAAAAATATGAGAGTGGTATGAAGGTGGTGGAACTTGCCAGGATGTACAGCAAGAATAAATCAATTACATCCATCCTGGCAAAGAAAGAACAAATCAAAGACACAAATGTTGCAAAAGGAGTAGCTTTTCTAACTAAACAAAGGACACCGATAATGGAAGAGATGGAAAAGTTATTATTATTGTGGATCAAGGAAAAAGAATTAGTGGGAGACAGCGTAGTGGAGTCTACTATTTGTGAGAAGGCAAAGCAGTTGCATGAGGATCTTGCAAAGAAAATGCCTGAAACAAGTGCTGCAGTTTGTGAATTTAGGGCCAGCAAAGGATGGTTTGATAGATTTAAGAAGCGTAGTGGCATACAGTGTTGTAAGGCATGGTGAGGCTGCAAGTTCTGACAAATGTGCAGCTGTTCATGAATTCCAGGGCTATGTAAAGGCTGAAGGATTCGAATCCCAACAAGTTTTCAATTGTGACAAAACAGGCCTGTTTTGGAAGAAAATGCCAAACAGGACCTACATTACCCAGGAGGAAAAGGCACTGCCAGGACACAAGCCTATGAAAAACAGGCTTACTCTTTTGTTGTGTGGTAATGCTAGTGGGGATTTCAAAGTGAAGCCTTTACTTGTGTATCACTCAGAAAATCCCAGAGTGTTTAAGAAAAACAATGTCATGAAAATAGATTGTGTGTGATGTGGAAAGTTAATCATAAGGCATGGGTCACAAGGCAAATTTTCAAAGATTGGGTTAATGATGTGTTTGGCCCAAGTGTGAAAAAATACCTCCTGGAAAAGAAATTGCCACTCAAGTGCCTCCTGTTACAGGACAATACTCCTGCACATCCTCCAGACTTGGAAGAACAAGTGTTTAGGGACTTCAGTTTTATAAAGGTGAAGTTCTTGCCTCCTAACACCACTCCTCTTCTCCAGCCCATGGACCAGCAGGTCATTTCTAACTTCAAAACACTCTACACAAAAGCAGTGTTTCAAAAGTGCTTTGAAGTGACCTTGGACACTCAGTTGACCCTGAGAGAGTTCTGGAGGAATCACTTCACTATCCTCCATTGCATAAGCCTTATAGGTAAGGCTTAGGAGGGAGTGACTTCCAGGATTTTGAACTCTGCTTGGAGAAAACTGTGGCCAGGTTGTCTCCAAGAGAGGGATTTTGAAGGGTTTGAGACTCACCGTGACCTTGACCCAGCTGACCCTGTGGACTCTGTTGTGTCTTTGGGGAAGTCCCTGGGGTTGGAGGTGAGTGGTGAGGATGTGGAAGAGTTGGTGGAGGAACACAGGGAAGAGCTTACCACTGAAGAGCTGCAAGAGCTTCAACTTGAACAGCAACAGATTGCAGCTGAGGAACTTGCTTCAGAGGAGGAGGAAGAGGGAGTGAAGGAGGTGCCTTCTTCAGAGATTAACCCGTAAACAGCCCAAACGTATATATACGTTTTTTTAACATTTGAAAGTATGTAAAAAAAGTAGATCTTTATTTATTTTTGTTATATTTGAAAATATGTAAAAAAAAACATAGATCTACTTTTGGAGCACTACACATGTGAACGTAGATCTGCTTGGACCGTTTACGGGTTAAAGAGGTGTGCGCAATGTGGACCAGGGTGCAAGCTTTTGTAGAGAAGCACCACCCTGACAAAGCAGAAAGAAGCCATATCTGCAACATATTTAGTGACAAAACCCTGTCCCACTTCAGGGAAATCTTAAAGAGATGCCAGAAACAGAGCACTCTGGACAGTTATTTTGTGAGACAGGGGTCCAGTGACTCAAGCTGGTTCTAGTGGCATTAAGAGACAGAGAAGGCATTACTACCTGAAGTCTTCATGGAGGGGGATTCCCCTTCCAAACACTACTCCCTCTCTTCCAGAAGCCAGCATTAGCCTTCAATAAAGGTATGCAATACTTACATAATTGTAAAAAAAAAATTATTTTTTTGTGAATATTTTTGTTTGGAACGAATTAATTTTATTTCCATTAATTCTTATGGGAAATATTAATTCGGTTATCGGCCATTTCGGTTATCAGCCGACCTTCAGGAACGGATTACGGCCGATAACCGGGGGTCCACTGTACTATAATCCATTGTATAACTATGTAACATCTGAAAATAAACTATATGAATATATATGAATATAACCACAATATCAGCTTGAAGTCAAGCATGATGCCTTAAGTTGTTTGGATTATTATATTACAGTAATACCATCATCGGCAGCACTGTATGACCCTTGTAGGTTTAGCGCTTTTTTATGTATTACCATCATGGGAGCGCTAAACCCACAGGAATTATATAGCACCTGTGGGGGGATGGGGGATGGACGACATTCAGGCTTAATTCGGAATTGGAACATAGAACTAATCCAATAGATCAAGAGCCCCTCACCAGCATCAAGGAACCTCCCTTTAGGGACTAAGTTGTTTGGATTCTTTAGTTACACAACGTTCTTGTCCACAATTTGTATGTGTTGATAGCTCTGTTCACTCATCTGTACAGCTGGTAATACCAGTGAAACTTACATCAACATTTGGTATTCTACCCTTAAAATTAATTTGATTGCTATGCTTCTTGCACTCAAATGCATCCATGTGTGGGAAATTATGTGTATGAAGTTTACAGGCACAGTCCTGAATTATTACACATATACATAATTTGGGGAGGGCACAACTAAAACAGACGTAACAACTACTGATATTAGTTGTACCTCGAAGATGGGTAGGATTTTTGTGACACTGGGTGGCAACAGTTTCCCTCCTTCAATACCTACCCACTCATCCCACACTCACATAAGCTGGACCTTTAAATAGTTATGAATTATTAAATTTAAGCCAGTAACACTAGTAAATTATGTTTGTGGACTGTAGTATATGGATTATTAATGACCTGACTTAAGATTTCATTCGGATTTTTAACCCCAGAGGGTTAGCCACCCAGGATAACCCAAGAAAGTCAGTGTGTCATCGAGGACTGTCTAACTTATTTCCATTGGGGTCCTCAATCTTGTCCCCCAGGATGTGACCCACACCAGTCGACTAACACCCGGGTACCTATTTGCTGCTAGGTGAACAGGACAATAGTGTAAGGAAACGTGTCGAAATGTTTCCACCCGCCGGGAATCGAACCTAGGCTCTACTAATTAGTAGTCCGGTTCACAATATATACATATTTATTGGAGAATGTATATAGAGAATGCATGTAAATTACATATAACAATTTTTATATTATACAATTAACTAATTATAAATACAAAAATTTAAGAAACACACTTACCCCAAATATTACTTGGGTCCTACATCCTAACGCTTCCCTAACATTCGGATATAGTAGAGGTTGGCCAACATGGCCATGTACTGTAGTGAACTGGGAAGGTTAAATGAAGTGTGCCACATTTCTAGACAATGTCGTTTCTCTTTATATTCCACTTGTCAACTTTATTGTAGCTGAGTCATCTTGAATTTCACAATTACAGGAGCCCACAACATTTACTTATTTCATAGTCCTCCATTCATGCTTATACACTGTTTATCGATTTTTTCTCTATTACACTCTCCAATTGTTTTATACTACACATTATTTTAACGCCACCCCCTTCCCCCCAAACCTGTATGTTGGTTCTCTTGTGACTCGAAACCTTTCCAAAAATCACACCAACAATACATTTACATTAAGTTACATATACAGTAGGGCTCTGCTTTACAGCGTTCTGCTAATATGGACATTTCAAATTATGGCCAAAACTCTCTATATGACTCCCCCCACCTGACACACTAATACAGCCACCTCTGAGAGCCACCCGGTTTGTTTACATTCTCTGTGAACATGTCTCTCCTTTATGTCTGGAAACCTTCCAAAATTTCAAGGTTTTAAAGTTATTTCATATTTTATATATACGTACTCTGATAATTATACTTATGCGTACCTGTACCTAAATAAACTAACACATTGTGCTGGCATGCAGGTACACATCAAAATCACTAAGAGTATCTTATTAGTCTTGAAGATGCCATATTAATAATGATAACAATACACAATAATAATCACACTGGGGCCCATTATATGTCATATAATACGTTAACATAGACATTTTCATTAATCCAACTATAATATTGCTTTCAAAATTATGTAATAAACATGCTATGTAACATAAACATTACAGGAAAATTATAAAATTTTTCTACACCATCTATTTAAGGCTGATACCTTAACTGCAACTGATTCTCTATCATACACAAGTCCTCTTAACTCTATGAGTGTCAATTATTTAATGCTTGTGCCAAAATTAGTAAGTCTTGGGTGGAGCACTGAACTCATAAGGGTCATCACACAATGGCAGGAAGAATGAGAGGCTTCCAGGGTCAATCCAAGTAAGATAAGGGCAAGTCCAATTCCTTGGATCAAAGGATCCCCCCCCCCCTCACCTGCATTAAGGAACCTTCCTTGAGGGAGGACTCGTCAGAAGCCAAAGGTATGGTAGGCCTGTAGACAGTGGAGGCAGGGTATGACCTTCAGTGGATTCCATCTCATATCTGTCTTCAGATGCTTGAACTGTCCTCTAGTACCCATTGAAGGAAGGTCCCTTGATTCAGCAAGGGACTTAATCCAAGGAACTGGTTATAGCCTTCCCTTCCTTTGATCGAACCAAACTGCCTTCCATTTTCCCAGGGGATGTATGACTCCTACGAGTTTAGCATTCCTTCTCAATCTATTAATGAAGATTTTTCCTCAATCTGCTAATGTAGAGTGAGGGGAAAAAGAGTTTTAACAGCTTTTGAATTGGGGCCTGGGGTTCTGAAGCCCTCCCAAGCCCCCTTTCCCTTGGCCACCACTGCTCTCACCGCAGGTGCATAAACCCTTATTATACAGGCGGGCCCCGCTTTACAGCACTTTGCTTTACAGTGGTTTTCAATATACCCATTCTTCATTTATTTAGTCTTCCTATAATAAATATATTCACCACTGACTATAAGCCAAGGACGAAATATTTTAATGTGTGCATTGTATATACATGTTTTAGGCCTAGTTATATTGCTCACTTAATATAGTGTAAACGTGTTATAAGGCTTATAACGCAATTGAAAGTTAAAGCTATGATTCACTTTACAGCAGTAGCATGGTACCTAACCTGCTGTATAAGTGGGGCCCTCCTGTATCCTGTCTCTCTTATGTGCGCGCATGCACGCGCGTGCACACACACACACACACACACACACAATCCCACCAAGTGCAAAATCATGAAGATTGGGGAAGGGCAAAGAAGGCCGCAGACGGAGTACAGTCTAGGGGGTCAGAGACTACAAACCTCACTCAAGGAAAAAGATCTTGGGGTGAGTATAACACCAGGCACATCTCCTGAAGCGCACATCAACCAAATAACTGCTGCAGCATATGGGCGCCTAGCAAACCTCAGAACAGCATTCCGACATCTTAATAAGGAATCATTCAGGACCCTGTACACCGTGTACGTTAGGCCCATATTGGAGTATGCGGCACCAGTTTGGAACCCACACCTAGCCAAGCACGTGAAGAAACTAGAGAAAGTGCAAAGGTTTGCAACAAGACTAGTCCCAGAGCTAAGAGGTATGTCCTACGAGGAGAGGTTAAGGGAAATCAACCTCACGACACTGGAGGACAGGAGAGATAGGGGGACATGATAACGACATACAAAATACTGAGAGGAATTGACAAGGTGGACAAAGACAGGATGTTCCAGAGATTGGACACAGTAACAAGGGGACACAGTTGGAAGCTGAAGACACAGATGAATCACAGGGATGTTAGGAAGTATTTCTTCAGCCACAGAGTAGTCAGTAAGTGGAATAGTTTGGGAAGCGATGTAGTGGAGGCAGGATCCATACATAGCTTTAAGCAGAGGTATGATAAAGCTCACGGCTCAGGGAGAGTGACCTAGTAGCGATCAGTGAAGAGGCGGGGCCAGGAGCTCGGACTCGACCCCCGCAACCTCAACTAGGTGAGTACAACTAGGTGAGTACACACACACACACACACACACACACACACACACACACACACACACACACACACACACACATATATATCCATATACCTGCAAATGTAGTCCTCATTATTAAGAAAGGAGGCAGACACGAAGCACTAAACTATAGACCAGTGTTTAGCATGCAAAGTCACAGAGATTATCAGGAGGAGAGTGATGAAGCACCTAGAACGGAACAAGCTTATGAATGACAACCAGCACAGATTCAGGGAAGGCAAATCCTGTGTCACAAACCTAACCTAACCTGGAGTTTCATGACAAGGTAACAGAAGTAGGACAAAGAGAGAGAGAAGGGTGGGTAGATTGCATTTTCTTGGACTGCAAGAAGACCTTCGACACAGTTCCTCACAAGAGATTAGAGCAAAAGCTAGAGGATTAGGCACACATAACAGGAAGGGCACTGCAATGGTTCAGAGAATATGTGACGGGTATCAGAGTGAGCGCCTGTGACGAACGGGGTTCCACAGGGGTCAGTCCTAGAACCAGTGCTATTTTTGGTAAATGTGAATGACATGACAGAAGGGATAGATTCAGAAGTGTCCCTGTTGCAGATGATATGAAGTTAATGAAGAGAATAAAATCGGATGAGGATCAGGCAGAACTACAAAGACACTTAGATAAGCTGGAAGCTTGGTTCAGCAACCAGCTCCTCGAATTTAACTCCGCCAAATGCGGCGGGGTTAAATTCGAGGTATATTGGAAAAGAGGTACTGGAAAAGATGTTGCCAAATACGTTTCCAACATCTTTTCCAATACCTCATTCCAAGTATCTACCTCCACATCCACCACCATCAAGGACATTACCACAGAGGCGTCGCTAGGGTTAGCGTCAACCAGGGCGGAATCTTTGGTCTCACCCAGGGTGGCATCTTTGGTGTCGCCCCCATGAGATCCAAGGGCGGGGGGGATAGGGGTAGTAAACTCCAGTTACATCACTGCTGCAGGCCCAGTGACTATTGTTTAACAATGAGAACATTTAAAGGCCATAAACCAACTTTATTAATGATAAATAATCATAGTAATATTGAGGAAATATAAACTAAAATACCACTTTGAGTATAGGCAACAGATCCTACATTTATTCATCTTCAACAATGAAAAAAAGGAAACTTGAAAAATAAAGAAAAACACTAGTTCCAATTTAACCTTGAGTACAGGTAACATCTCAAAGAATCTGATATTTCATTTCCTTGCCTTCGGTCCTGCAAAATCATCTATCACATCATCAAACTCAATGATTTTCCCTATATAGACCTATTTGTACTCTGTAATCCTATAATGGGCTATATAGACACGAACAATTTTTCTCTTAGGTTGCTGCAGCATGGTTTTGGTCATTAGTGTTACCTCTTTAGAGGCTCTATGGTGTCACCCCTTAAATGGTGTCACCTGAGGCAGCCTCCTCCCCCCCCCCATGATGCCCCTGCATTACCAGTAATACACAGGATAAGCTTCAATCCAATGCAGGGGTATACACAATCCCTTGTAATGACTGCAGCAAATCATACGTTGGCAAAACATTCAGAGACCTCCAAACACATATTTCAGAACACCAGTATACAGGCCGATCTGACGATCCAAGGAATGCCAGTGTTCAATGCTGAAATTCACACAACCCTTTAATCAACTACAAAAATGCAAGACTTATCACCAGAAAAGACAACACTCAATACTGAAGAATCTTGGAATCATCACTTATCTGTATATCCAACAACTTCAACCAGAACGACAGCTTCTATAACATAGCTGGACCCCTTGCCAAAAAACTTCATCGCTATCCCACACAAGAACGTAAGAATGGACAAACACTGCAGGTCTACTCATATACTCATCCAATCCCTTTTAAAAGCTACCTAAGGTTCTAGACTCTATCACCCAACTCCTATTTAAGGGGGCCTCCTTGCATCAGTAAAGAGGCTATTGGTCTGAGGAATTGGACCTCTTGGTCTTCTTCCTCCGAATGAACCTAATTACCCCCAATCCTCCCTTCCCTACCCCACCCTCCTGATACTCCCCTTTTTTCCCCTTTCCTCCCCTCTCCCCACCCTTCCCTTGTTTCCCGTCCCGTTTAAAGCCTCTGGGTCCTCCCCTCTGACATTACAGTTTCTAGGTAGGTGGTGGTGTGCCGGGGTTTCGTCCCACTCCGTGAGGTCCCTCAGGGGTGGTGTGGTTTGCCATAGAATCTGAATTATCTGAACGTGCCCTGCTCCCTTCCCAGATTTCCAGGAAGAGGGCAGGGTGCCCTTCGGGTAATGGGTGTATCTCCAGAAGCTGCCTGTCGGTTCTGGGAGGTGGTGGCTGAAGGGGGTATGCTTTGTGGCGGCGTTTCCGACAGCCCTTTCTCTTGTCCACCGAGGTAACTTGGTAGATGTGATGCTGCTATCCCGGAGCACTGGTTTACTGGCATGAAAGGTAGGGTCTGGCCACAGGTTCCATGCTGCATCTTCACCACCGTGGCTCGAGGCCCTTTCAGATGAGGGGAGCTTTCGGCCCCTCCATGCCTCCTAGCAATTGTCCCTCTGCTGTCCCCTTTTTTTCTTTCTTTCTTTTTTTTCTTAAAATAACAAAAAGGAGATATCACAGAAGATGCACCTATTATTTGTGGAGTCTTCTTCCAGTGAAACCCTTCCTCCTCCCAGGACCCATTCTGATCCCACCCTGTTTTGACCCGGCTCGTTATCGGTCCATTCTCTTGACTCCTCTCATGCCCTTGTACCTTCTACTGGTGATGCTTCGTCACCTGCTTCAGGTGCTGTGGTGTCACCGTATCTGTTCGTGTCGCTACTTCTAGCATGCCTTTCACAGTGTGTCCGGCTTCCCCAAATACAGTGCAACAGTTTTCGGATCACCCACCTCCCTTAGGTCAGACCACCCGCGGTACTACTAAACGTCAAAGACAACCTACTGATGACAGTTTGTGGATGATTGCTCAAAAATGACCTACACAACACTCACTACCTTTGCATACTGGGCTAACGAGTGCGCAATGGACAAAATTTGTTTCTTTACAAACGACGTCTCACACGGTTTATCTGTCTGATCATGGAATTGGTAAAACACTTTTAAGGCATGTTGGCCAAAATATATCTTTCCATGCTCTTCAAAAGCGATGTGTGTCGTAACTGTACAGAATTCAGAGCAAGCTCATGCTTTCTCTCACATCACTTCCATAGATAACATACCAGTCACTGTTTGAAAGCATGCTACTCTTAATTATTGCAGTGGTACTGTGGCCATTTAATTAACTCTGTTTACCATTACATGTACTCTTTGTGTTCAATTGGCTAGAAAGTTATTCCTTTAGCACATATTTTGTGCACTACTATGCCATGATCGCACTGTCAAAGGCTTTGTAAAGTCTGTGTGTATTACATCTGCATTCTGTTTTCTTCCAGTGCATCCAAGACCATATCATAGTGATCCAGTGCAGTTTTTTGGAATCCAAGTAGTTTGCAATCGTACTTCTTAGCACTCATTTCAAAGAAATTTTGTGATGTTAGAGATATTGGTCTATAGTTCTTAGCTAATGCTTTGCTGTTTTATGAAGTGGGTCTACTGCCATTGCTTTTAGTGACTGGAATTTTACCCATGTCTAAGCTCGTCCATAGTATACTTAGGGCATGCTAGGGGGTTTGTTGCAGTTCTTAATGAATACAGAGTTCCTCGAGTCTGAGCCTAGGGCTGAGTGCATGGGCATGTTGTCAATTGCTTTCTCAATGTCTACTGGAGTTAGAGTAATATCGGAAATGTGGCATACATTGGAGTTTTGAGGCTCATTCATGAAAACATCATTTGATTGTCGATCTTTAGACTGATTAGTGGCTTGCTAACACAGAAATCATACTGGGATTTCAGTATCTCGCTCATTTCTTTGTTGTCATCTGTAAGTCCCATCTTGTCTGAGCAAGGGCCAGATACTAGATGTGCATTTGCCTTGTTTTTTGGCATATGAAAAGAAAGAAATCGAATTTCTTTCAATTGTGGGGGTGTGCACTAGGTATGGGTGGTATAAGCTGCTTGTGGGTGGTACACACTGGGATGGAGTTATCGACTGGAAAGTGCTGACCCCTCAAGGCTCATGAAGCGCCTAGGAAAAGGGAGGTAATCAGGCATGGACCCAAGGTAGGAAAAGGAAACTAATTGGATGGAGTCATTCAGCATTAAGACAACCCCATTTCTTTGCTCTTGATGGTGATAATTATGGTTAGGTGGCTATGATGGTTGTGGTTATTACAGGGTTGTAATTCATGTGTACTTGTGATGGTGGTTGTGTTTTGATGTGTTGGGATGATGATTGCTGATCGAGTACATTGTGGATATGTGACGGTTGGTGTGGGGGTGTATGATGGTGCTTGTGGGTGTGAGCTCGGGGTACTTGGTGGCGTTGGGTTATAGTTTAGGTGAATGTGGTGGAGTGTGCACAATCAGAGTACCAGCAATGCTGGACAACCTAGGTACATGATACCAGTGTTTATTCCACCAAGTTGCGGTAGTTGACTGGGTGTGTACAGGAAGGAGAGTAGACATAATGGGTGAACAAGTAGCTGTTATCTATTGGGAGTTCACTCCTCCCAGTATCTTATACATGGGGCCTGGCGGGTCTCACTTTCTGTAGACTAATTTCCTTTTTATTTAACAATATTGGATACATCAGCAGTGTGCTGCTACCCTATTCTATATGATAGTTACACAGCAAAAGCTAGTTTCCCTGTCATTTTCTGTCACACAGGATGGGGCTAATACAGTGTTGAAATCCAGGCAGGGAGGCTTCAGTAGCGCAGTGGGGATATCGTCAAGTACAGTGGACCCCCGCATAACGATTACCTCCGAATGCGACCAATTATGTAAGTGCATTTGTACGTGTATGTTTGGGGGTCTGAAATGGACTAATCTATTTCACAATATTTCTTATGGGAACAAATTCGGTCAGTACTGGCACCTGAACATACTTCTGGAGTGAAAAAATATCGTTAACCGGGGGTCCACTGTATTCCATTATGGGTTCATCAGCTACGGGAGCTTCAAAGGTTACCTTCAAGCAGAGCTGGAGTTACTATTACTTAGACTAAGGGTGGTGAACCTTCTGCCTTCTAAATGACTCCGAATTTTGTAAAAGAAATCCCTTTTATTTTTATTGAAAATACGTTACCCCTTATGATTTAGTCCTAACCGACTGTAGGTTCCCCACCTGACGACCACTACCCAGCCAGAGGCAAGTTGGTGATGGACGGTGAGGATGTGTGGCCAGTCTATTATGTCTTTTAATAGAGGTGCATGTGACTCTCTGTTCGAAGTGCAAATTCAGAATAATTATATAGCGTGACCGTTTCTGTATTTTTTTCTTTTTTTTTTTTTGTGCTGATAAAATTATTTGCTTACTCTGTGATATTACAATATCAACATCGAAGAAATTCAATGTGCCGTTGCAAAAGCAACGACAATTATTCCAAACAGTGTTTGGACTGGATGAACCACAACTGATACTAACTCAGAGCAGGTTTTATACTTTATTCGTGCCATAACTGAGGATCTTTGCTACGAAGAATTACTCGCTTCGGGCAGCCTTACTGGCACGACACCTGAAATAGATCTTCAACAACCTTCAAGGTAAATGTCGCGAAGCTGGACTTAATTGGGTAATTTAGTGTGTACAGACGATGTACCACCTTCCATGACAGGAAAATGTGAAGGGTTTATTGCACAGCTAAAAAAAAAATCAGATGCTCTAATTTCTTTTCATTGTATTTTGCATCAGCAAAATCTCTGTTTTAAATCTACTATTTTAAGTGACACTGCATAAAATTATATATATTATATAATTATATATACAGGAGGGCCCTGCTTATGTGGCAGGTTAGGTTCCAGGCTACCACTGTACAGTGAATCACCCTTTTTTCATTTGTAAATGCATATAAATATTGCCTGATAACATGTTTACATTATCAACCTATATTCGTGCAAATGCAACACAGCATCATCAGTTTCGCAACATGCTTCAGTTGGATGATAAGATATTATGTGGATTTGCCTTATCATTCTAAAGTGCCCTGGCTATCACAGGGACAAGTGCACTGGCTATCACAGGGACAGGTGTGTGGCTATTACAATGACAGGTACGCTGGCTATCACAAGGACTGGTGCGCTGGCTATCACAGGGACAGGTGCGCTGGCTATCACAGGGACAGGTGCGCTGGCTATCACAATGACAGGTACGCTTGCTATCACAGGGACAGGTGCGCTAGCTATCACAGGGACAGGTGCGCTGGCTATCACAGGGACAGGTACGCTGGCTATCACAGGGGCAGGTGCTCTGGTTATCACAATGACAGGTACGCTTGCTATGACAGGGGCAGGTGCACTGGCTATCACAGGGACAGGTGCGCTGGCTATCACAGGGGCAGGTGCGCTGGCTATCACAGGGACAGGTGCGCTGGCTATCACAGGGACAGGTGCGCTGGCTATCACAGGGACTGGTGCGCTGGTTATCACAGGGACTGGTGCGCTGGTTATCACAGGGACAGGTGCGCTGGCTATCACAGGGACAGGTGCACTGGCTATCACAGGGACAGGTGCGCTGGTTATCACAGGGACAGGTGCGCTGGCTATCACGGACAGGTGCGCTGGCTATCACAGGGACAGGTGCACTGGCTATCACAGGGACAGGTGCGCTGGCTATCACAGGGACGGACAGGTGTTGGTCAAAATTTTATCTTAGCGAGAACAAATCATTAGATTTTATGAAGAACAGAATCACTACTGTGAATTATAAAAAGATTTCTGTAGAAAGCTGCATTTCTGTGTGAAAATCATACAAAACAAAAGACTTGAAT